>BSBM01000422.1:13212500-14412500 GCA_027924585.1 Larix kaempferi
ATTTGAACTATAATAGATGCCCCCTAATGTGTGAGGTCAGAGGGAAATGATGGCCGAAATACATTATAATTCCAAGTCAAAGGAGGAGCAAGAAACCGCAGAACCAAGTCACAAAAGCACCTGAAACACAGATCAAGGTCAGCGAGCAATTACAATCTTGACATCATATAGATGTATAGTGTGATACAACATGATCTCCGATACATAAATAGGAGATGTATATATAGCATGGCCACTTGAAATACAAGCGTGGATCCATGTCAAACTGAGAGATCATAGCCATAACGACAAACTGGATTTATGTCTCATGGAGAGCCAAATGTAAGTGAGGCTCAGTCTTGCGCAACTTGGGTGATAACATAATGTGGTGATGTCATCAACATCCCAAGGTCTTCATCCAAAACAACCCAAGGTACAAACCCTAACCATGTGAATAAATGAGCTAAAAGTTGAACATGGGAGGTGTCGTTTGATTACCGGTCCTTGATGTATACCGTTAACAAACGCAAGGGCTTCCATCGATAATGATAATGGGGCCCAAGGTACCTAGTATGATCCAACAAGTGTCAATAATTGGACTTAGAGTTGAACACTCGAGGAACCTGTAGAATAAGAGACATTGATGTATTCTCATGATTCAACAACGAGGAAAATTGTCACTGGTGATTGCAATCTCCAAGGTACTAACCGAAACTCTAAACTTCATTCCCAGAGCAAGATGAGTTGATGTCGATGGGAAGAAGTCCGTTGCAAGGGAGGCCTTAAGGCATCCTCCATCATCCAACACGAGGGACACTCAACTGGTATGAGATAATATGGAGTAATACATGTAACAAGACTGACACTAGGATGGCCGACACATGAGGTCAAGTTAAACTGCAGAATGGCCAACACGGGTTATATCCTTGAACAGTGACCATGACAAAAAATGACTTAGGCAATTTTCAACATAATGGGGAAATGATATAAGCCTGTAATGTAGGAGACATTAGCAGACCCTCCATATGGTTGGAAGAATAACCAACCAGGGGAGTAAACAACTCGGAGATCATGTTCACCCTAAGGTCAAACAATTTAGCCCAACTGACATGATAGACTCAAGTAGATGCTGTGTTCAAGGATAGGACTGACTGAACTGCCTTTGAAATTGAAGATATGATACATCCTTCTTATCCCTTATTCTTTTTAGATAAAAGAATACCTTTCTTGTTGTTTTAATGAGTCCAAGAAAGAATGAAAACTCAATAAGTCCAACCATGTGAAAAGTTTAACGAGCCCATGGGAGGAAGACTCAGGACCTTCTTAATTGTTTACAGAGTTCGAAGAAGAGATAGAAGATTACTCTATTGTTACACAGAAATCTTTCACCCTATGAGCATCAGCATTCTTTGGCCTGTAGGATCCATTTCAGTGACTCAGATCCATTTTCATCCTTCAGTGATACTAGTTTATCCTATTTTTGTTCCTACCCGCATGTTGCATCACTATAGCATGCGTACCCGCGAGTTGCATCCCTGTAGCCCACGGGTATCAAGTAAAATGGTAAAAACCACTATTTTATTACTTTTTACTCCCAAAAAGCGGTCATTGGGTGACCTTTGGCTCTCCATCTGCCCAAGTAGCATCTCGATGAGTCCTTTCACCTACCTTTGAGAGGACTATATATTGAGCACATATGGCTTATGGACGGGAGGAAGAAGAGAATAGTAAAGGAACTCTAGTGGATTTTTGCCCTATCTTGAGTCTGCACTCATTGATCCGTGTAGTTGTGAACTAGTTATGTTCACCTTCCAAACTCCTCTCTAGTTTGAGTTTGCCATTCATGGAGGATTGAAGTGGTGGAGGCACAAGTGGATTGATCTAGATATTGGTTTAGATTGGTTTCCGGCAAGAGGTCGTATCACTTTGTACCTCTTCTTGTTCATTAATAGAAATACTCATATTCTCGTCCATTCATGGTGTGAATGTCATTTATTATACATTGGGTTACATTTGGTTATGATATTATGGACCATTGTTATTGATAATGTTAATGTTATTTATATATCACATGTACTTGTTAGATATTGGTTGTTGAGACTAATTTGCAGATTACAAGTGCTTGGAGGTGCGCGGATTGAAAAGCTCCAATGGGGATCTACATCAAACTTTGGATCGAGGTTGGTTACATTTCTCCATTGTTTTAACATTGTAATTTATAATAGCATTGTTTTAAGAATTGAGTAGATTTCTGGTAGCCATCTATCTGTTGTGGTATTCCCAAGCCATAGTGAGTTTTCTCCAATACAGAAATGGCGACCATACTGGGGAAAACATCCATGTTTGGGAAATTTTTTGAGCATTAGTCGATAATTAGAGTTGTTGTTTATCGAAGCTTTGTGTCATTGATTGGCCGTTAGGATACACTGTAGAAAACTTGTTTTTTCTGAGCCTCTGGACTCTCTGTTTGACCATTTGCTTTTCCTCACCCGCGGGCTAGCTTAGCTCTGCTCGCATCTACCTGCCTTTGTTTACTCTACTGCTCACGGGTACCCACAGGATTTCCTTTGACAGTAGCGTGTAACTCCGGCTTTTGTTGGTTTATGGCTATTGGTTATTGCTGGGTGAGTTTGGTTGATTCCTGAGTCTTTGTTGACCTCTTTCTTGACTGTGTCATGCCTTGGTTGTGACCAGATCTCTTTGTTTCTCTTGGTTGAGCCTTCTTGGTTTTTTACCAATCCTTGGTTTTAACCTCTTGGTTTTTTCCTGTTGAGCTCTTCCTTTTGGCTGAGTCTTGCTGTTTAGGATCTGCTGGGTTGTCTTAGTGATCTTCTCGGCACTTCAGTGACTGAATAGTAGGATTTTCCTTGCATTTTTTCATTGCATATATATTGAAAAAATACAAAAATATTCATTTATTTTTTGCATTTTCCTTTCTGTTTATAAGAGAAAATACAAAAATATTTTATTTCCATGTACTGCATTTTGCATTGAGTGCTTGTTGCCTTCATTTTAGGTTCTGCTTGTGCAATGAAAAGATAAAAGTTTGCATATTTATTTCAGAATTGTTGGTTGATTTTGCATATTAGTGACATTGTTTTATTGGATAGATGAGTCTAGAATTGGACGATGTTGCATACTATTGAGTCTACACATCAATATTTTCATGACCATATCCCTTTAGTAATCACAGCCACTAAAATTAACGCTTAATCATAAAATTGATTAGACTTATTTTATTTATAGGGTACACCAACTAGAATAGGTTTAGAGTCTTGGAATAGATCATTGTGAGTTAACAATCCAAGACTACTGAATGAAACATTACGTGTCTGACCAGGGAGTGGAGGAATCCATGGTATATATCGGTGTTCTCAGGAAAGCTCTACTCAAACCAGAGTTAAGCACGAGGTCATGGGAGGTTGGTTGAGGAGATATCCCTCTGATACCGGCTAAATGTGGGAGATATATCCAGGATTTGTTCATATCTGGGGGTATCGAAGGTTCGTCCTCTTGTGCTTCGGGCTTAGCTACCCTACCCATACGACGAGTCCCACCTGCAACTGTTCCCTTGAGCATTGGTTATATTGAAGTAGACATAGTTGCCTTACCTAAGTACTGCACAGGGTACTTCTAGTGGTTATGCTGTTTGTGTCCTAAGTCAAATAGGGATTGGACAGCACAGTTGTGTTCGTGCAGTGGACTTGACCTTGTCGACACAGTGAAGCCTGGGTGTCTCTATAACTGATTCTGTTACCTCCAACTATAGTTTGGGAGTCTCAAGCCTCTCCTAGGCGAGACATATCGGCTCTAGTGTCGGGAGCTCATTTAGCCACTCTGTTTTTCTGCTCTTGGCTGTAGATTCTCTAGGTGTGTGCTTTTGATTTACTATTTTTTATCGATAGTTGGCCTTTAGGAGACGCTGTGTCTCTCTCCGGAGAGAACGTGGCGCGGATCCCTACTCTCTGTCGGTCCCGTCGTTTGGATGGCTTAAAGCTAGCTTTGGTTACACAACGTATTACTAGAGGACGTCGGAGGGCTCCCTTTGAGTCTTCAGATTCTTACGCGACTTACGTTGAGGATTACATGGATACACATCCCGATATCAAGCAAGACCTTTCTACTCCTTCGGGTAGAGTTGAACATACTTCCGATCCCCAGACTCCTCGTAAGGATTGGGGAGGTGATCCACCTGCAAGTCAACCTGGTCCTATTTGGACTCATCCACTTGACTAGGATCCGTTTGATCCTTCGAATCCGGATAATTATCTTTACAGGATGCCTGACTTACTCGAGGAGGAAGAACAGGATGAGCCTTTCGTTCCTTAATTTCCACGCGATTCTAGATATAGGAGGCCTGAGACTCATGATTATTCCAGCCCTATGGTGAACCCCACTGCACTCTCGTTTGGTATGCCTAGTCACAATACTGTCGAACCTTCCACTATGGTTGGTACTCATGATGGCACTAGTCAAAGTGTTAGCCATACTATACCCACTGGGGGCACTACCCTAGCTGGGGGCACTATGTTATCCACCCACTCACATAGTATGGGGACTGGTCCGATTCCTAACCATGTTAATGTTGGAACGTGACCACCTCCTAGGAATACCCAACCTAGTCGGAATGATGTCCGAAACACGACTCGCCATCCACCACCTAATACACATGTCGCTACTCGTCAACCTAGGACCACTTTCGCACATGATATGGTTCCTCCCAACCACGGGGGTGGACACATACCGCATACTTTTGTGTCCACTGTCGCCGCTAGTAATAGTAATGTAGGGGGTGGGAATATTTCCTATCCACATGGACATCACACCACCAACCCTACTACTAGTCATACCCATATTGGACCTGGGAATACTTCCCATGCTTATGGTCATCACACGACTACTCAAGCTAATCCTAATATTGGGGGTGGGAACATACCATACCATTATAGTCAATACAACATGGTTCCCACTATGAATAGTACATACATGCCCCATACCCATGGAGGCAACCCTTACTACAACACAGTCGGTGCTGGCCACCAGTATCACCCACCGCCCCAATATGGTGCTCAAAACGCACATATACCTACTTACTCTCAAAAGGATTCAGGCAAGGGGAGGTTACCCATCTTATGGCCATGGGAAAGCTTATGGGCCATTAGGTCCTCAGTATCAGCAGGTTAACCCTCATGGTCAAGCTTTTGGTCCATCGTATAACACAATTCCATTCAACCAACCTTTTATGGGATCTTATAATCAAGCTTTCCAGCCGTAGCTCCCGTTCCTTGCATGCTTGAACCTCCCGGATCTTTCAAAGCCCACGAATGATCTAGTGTGTCATGACCCTACTTGGCCCTTGGTCCCTACCAAGATCCCTTCGGACATTCCAAATTTTGAAGGGAAAGGTGGTGAGGACCCGAGAGATCATGTCACGACGTTTCACCTTTGGTGCTCCTCGAACTCTTTGAATCATGATTCCATTTGATTACGACTATTTCAACGCACCCTCACGGGGGCAGCCCGAAGTGGTATGTGGAGTTTCCCGAAAACACCTATAGGGGTTTGAACGAGATCGCTTTGGTTTTCTTAGACCATTTCTAGTTGCCATTTCGTTATGATACTGGTACTAAGTTGTTGTCTACCTTCCGTCAGAATAAGGCCACACATATTTCTGACCACGTTCAAGAGTGGTGTTGGCGAAAGAGATTAGTGAAAGCCAACATTCCTCTAGAGTTCCTGTTGGAATGGTTCCTCAAGTATTTAATTTCATATATTGCTAAGGATGTTTCAATGTCCAGCATTATGACTGAGGAACAAGCTATCTTGAAAGTCCAACAGTTAGATTTACTTTATTCTCTGTCTGGAATTTTGTATGACATTATTCCTGACGCACCGAGAACAAGACATGAGCCCACGTCAGTTCCTAGACCACATGCCGATGGCCTTGTGGGGTCCACATGCACTCGCCCTGTAGACTTGGTAGCTAATCAAATGCAAAATTTGTCACTAAACCAGTCTACTCCCAGACAGGTTCACACCTTGTCCACTTCCACTCCGTCGTCTAATGTACACAATGTGCAATCAATGAAACCATTGGGTAACCAACAACTTGGTGGTAAGAAAAAGGGGAGAAATAATCGTAGGGGTGGAAAAAATGGAAGTAACAATAATAGCAATCATAATACTCCTCGTAAAGAGAATGCCAACCCTCCTTGGGAAGGCAGTAATGCTGGCGAGGATCGTAAACCTAGGCATAAGGTGAAATTCCATTGCAAGCTTTCTGGGGAGGATTGTCTTACTCGCTTATGTCCTCGTATTGAAGAAGCATTTGGCATAGAGCCCAGTTGTGTTGAAGGATCCCCTTCCTCGTCATCAAAATATGGCTTCGCATGCTCCCACCACTGGTTATGGTACTAATGAAACGACAATGTCTTCTTCCAATACTAGTGGTTATGGATGCGTGAATATGGTTCAGTCGGAGGTTTGTGTTGCTGCTCGTCAGTGTGATTATGGTGCACCACAACCGAATTTGGGGAATGAGCCTCCCCCTCCTCCTGATAATTCCTTGCATATCGAGAAGCCTTCTATTATGTCGTGGATACCGAAAGGTGTTATCAAGCGCTCCACGCATAATCCTAATGCTCGAGCCGCCCATAACTACTCCATCGTAGAAGATTTGGGCCAAACTTTGTGTGCCATGTCAGCTCTTGAAGTTTTGCAAGCCTGTCCTTCTCAGAAGCATGCCCTTTTGAGTGCGTTAGGAGTTCAGGATGGGGGAAGTCCTAGTGTTATCAAGTTCGACACTACTGATGTCCAACCTTGCTTGCCTTACCATGTGGCTTTTCAAATCCAGGTGGTTTTCCTTAAGAGCTTCGTCAAACATACTATGGTTGATGAAGGTGCTTCCGCGTCGGTAATGTCGTTGACTTGTTGGAAAGCTGTTGGCTCTCATCCCCTACTCGGGTCTAGAACTACACTCACTGCATTCGACGGTAGATCTTTTACGCCACATGGAATTATCCCTTCCCTTGTTGTCTCCTTGGGAGGTAAGTCCGTGCCTATTGAAGTCAAAGTGGTTGATGCGCCCATCGACTACAACCTTTTACTGGGTCAAAACTGGATGTACGCTATGAAGGCTGTCGTGTCTACTGTATTTCGAGTTATTTGCTTTCCCCATGAAGGCAATATTGTGACGATCGATTAGCTAGATTATGTTGGCACTCCTTCCACAACATCTATGGGATCAGTAGTCCCGCAAGTTTCTGATTCTCAGTCGGCAACTGGGAACATAGGTATTGGAATGTACCCCTCGTTGATGGGAAATTTTAACCATTCTGCACCTGTGAGTTCTATTGGAACCATTTCCGACAGTGCGCCTCCTCCGAATAGTATACAATTTTGGACTTCCTATTGTGGTGATCCATGGATTTTTCCATCCACGGATTCTATGTCTAGAGACATTGCGCACGTTGGGATGTTTATGCCCTTATCTGTAGCGGAGCTCACTTATGATCACATCCAACAAACCACTGCAGATTTAGATCTCTCTTCTCTCCAAGTAGTTGAAGAAGATCCCATTACGCTGCTAGTTTGGGCAGCCAACTCATCTTGCTCTCACAATTGCCTCGATGATACTTTGCCATCTGATGAACCTATCCTCGATGCCATGTGTGGTAGTGAGAGGCCTTGGGAAGATATGCACCATCGATCTTATTTCCTTCCCAACCTTGAGCTCATTGAGCAGGAGGAGTTTAGGATGACTCTAGCTAAGATGTTTGGTCACCCTGTGGCTCTTTTGCAGTCACATGATGTTTTCTTGGAGGGGAATATGGCCAATATTTCTCCAACCACTTCGATCAACTTCTCCTGCACTCCCGGAAAGATTGAGAATGTTTACGTCGGTGACGATTGCACTCCTGAGGAGATTGCTATTTACACTGATTTGTTTACTGAACTACGGGAAGCTTTCGCCTGGTCATATGAGGAGATTCCAGGAATAGACCCTCGCATTGTTGAACACGCAATTAAAACGTATCCTGATGCTAAACCGGTTTGACAACACTTACATGATGTGAACCCTAGGAAGGCAACTGCTATTAAGGCAGAGGTGGAGAAACTGCTCAAAGCTGGTTTCATCTACCCATTCCTCTTACCGAATGGGTGTCAAACCCCGTTCCTATGGATAAGAAGCAGGGAACGATCTGTGTATGCATTGATTTCAGAGATTTGAACTGTGCATGTCCGAAAGACAACTTCCCCATGTCATTCATTGATCAAATATTGGATGCTTGCGTGGGAAGTGAGATTTTTTCATTCATGGATGGATTCTCGGG
This sequence comes from Larix kaempferi, assembly GCA_027924585.1. NCBI lineage: Eukaryota > Viridiplantae > Streptophyta > Pinopsida > Pinales > Pinaceae > Larix > Larix kaempferi. Next base: position 13,220,813 of record BSBM01000422.1, read on the forward strand.
TTATAATCAGATTCAAATCAAACCCATGGACCAACATAAAATGGAATTTATTTGTCCATGGGGAACTTTTGCATACTGGAAAATGCCCTTCGGCCTCAAGAACGCCAGAGCTACTTTTTAGCGAGCCATGACCTATGTCTTTCACGATCTTAAGAAGATTATGGAAGTTTTCTTGGATGATCTTGCTGGCCATTCTCACAAGAGAGTGGACCACCCCAAGCACCTCCATATGATTCTCGAACGATGTATCCACTACAAAATTCGATTGAATCTGAACAAATGCATCTTCACTGTTAGGACTGGTCGCCTTCTAGGATTCATAGTTTCGAAGGAGGGTATTAGAGTCGATCCTCTCAAAGTTGAGGCGATACTTCAGTTTCCTCCTCCACGTAATCTGTTTCAACTTCGGAGCCTCCAAGGGAGAGCTACTTTTCTGCGTCAGTTTATAGTTAACTATGCTAGTATTACTAAAGGTTTCGTATGCCTATTGAAGAAAGAAACACCTTTTATCTGGGATGAGCGAGCCCAACAGTCTTTCGACACCCTTAAGAAAGTTTTGGTATCAGCTCCCATGCCTAGTCTGCCAGACTTTACAAGAGATTTCATTCTTTATGTGGCCACGTCTCAAGAGACTATTGGCATGGTCTTGGTTCAGGTAGATGATGTGCTCGTCAAGCATGTTATCTATTATCTTAGTCGAAATTTGGTAGACACTGAACTAAGGTACACCCACGTAGAAAATATGGCACTTGCGACTGTTCATGCAGTCCATCGGTTATGGCATTACATTTTGCTTCGAACAACCACTGTTGTAGCTCATATCAATCCGTTTCAGTTCATGCTATCATGACGCCTTATCGAGGGTAAGTATAATAAATGGATTGTGATCCTTCAGGAATTTGATCTCGAGTTTGCTTCTACAAAATCAGTGAAATCATTGGTGTTCGCTGAGCTTATGTTGGACCTTCCACAGCTTGATGAGGATGTCATTCAATAAGATTCCTTTGTGGATGAACACTTATTTCTTATCTTGACTGAGGACCCTTGGTATGGGGATGTCATTAGATATCTCCAAACTTTGAAGTTTCCTCCGCATTATTCATGAGACGAGTGATGGCGTGTGAGACATCATGCTAAAGATTATACTATTGTCGGTGACACTTTGTATCACCGAGGAAAGGATTCCATTCTCTGTCGTTGCTTGACTCACGAAGAAGCGAAACGGGTACTTAATGATTGCCATGCGGGGGCGTGTGGCGGTCACTTATCCGGGCTTACTACAGCCCAACGTATTATGCGAGCAGGTTATGTTTGGCCTACTATCTTTAAAGATTGTATTAACGCTATGAAGAGATGTCACCCTTGCCAGGTGTTTTCTTGGAACATACACTCACATCCAGCGCCCCTCCATCTGGTTGTCACTGTTGGTCCCTTCACTAAGTGGGGGGTAGATTTCATGGATTGCAAACCAGCTTCGGCTGGGCGGCATCATCATATTATTGTGGCCGTGGATTATTTTTCCAAGTGGGCTGAGGCCATGCCTACTATTAAAGTCGATGGTGCTACTGCAGCCCATTTCATGTTCAACTAGATTATCACTTGATTTGGTATCCCGAAAGAGATTGTCACTGACCATGGCAGTCACTTTCAAAATAAGATGATGGAGGATTTGTCTCTCAAGCTTGGGTTTCGTCAGGAACACTTGTCTTTTTACTATCCTCAAGCGAATGATAAGGTTGAAGAAGTCAATAAGTCTTTGAAGACCATTCTCCAACATACCATCCAACAAAGCAAGACCAATTGGCATATCATGTTATATCCTGCTTTGTGGGCATATCGAACCACAGTTAAGACTTCCACCAGGTTCTCACCATTCTAGTTAGTTCAAGGTGTGGAGTCACTTTTACCGATTGAATGCGAGATCCCTTTGCTCAAGCTAGCCATAGAGCTCCTCCCTGATACGATGGAGATTAAGAAACGTTTAGTACACCTCGAGCAACTTGACAAGCACCGTTGAGATGCCATTGTGGCAATTGATGTTAACAAGCATCGTGTAAAGGTTCAATATGATAGGTCTGTCCATCCCAGGCAATATGCTGAAGGTGACTTGGTACTCTTGTATGACCAAGCTAAAGAACCCCTGGGGGAAGGAAATTTCAATCCCATGTGGCATGGTCATTACATTGTGAGGCATGTCCTTGAGAAAGGAGCTTATGAGTTAGAAGATTACGAGGGAGTTATCTTGAAGGAGCCTAGAAATGGGCTCTACCTCAAGCGGTATTACGCTTGAACCTTTGGTTCGGACTGATGCTTTTGTACACTATTGTATAGTTTTTCTGTACATAGTCTAGGTTGCATTTTTGGTCGTCGGGTTTGCTGATTAGCCTCTGTTTGATTGACAGATGTCAGCGGGATGTTCTACGTTCTTAGGTTTCGTGGATGGTGCTAGCCAACATACGCAATAGCTTGCTTCTGCTGCCTAGGTTATCTTTTCACCTTACCATCTAGTTGTGTCCTCAGGAGGTACTTGTATTGGTCCTACATCTAACAATGTGGCTGAGTATAGTACCATTATTGAGCTACTTCAGGATGCCATTTCAGATGGTATCCAATCTTTAGAAGTCCTCCTGGATTCACAACTAGTTGTGTTTCAACTAAATGGGAAGTACTGTGTATGAGACCCTATATTACTACAAATGTTCCTTAAGGTACGACTCTTGGAGAGACATTTTGTTTCCATTACATATATTCACATTCCGAGAAGTCATAATTATATATCTGATGCATACGCTAACTATGTATTAGATTGGAATTTGCCACATTCATCATGAAGCACATAAATACAAAGACATTCATACATTTGTACCATACACACATATAGTAGAACCAAGAATCAAAGTTGTATATATATATAAATATGTCCAAAAATGGTAGTGTCTTACAAGACTGGAGCCCGTAGCCCTCAAAAATATACATATCGATACAAAAAATTATGAGACCCTGGGATATCTACTCCCTCCAAGGAGGTCTAGCTGTCGACTCGACAGGATGTGTCTCATAATAGTACTGTACTGCGTTGGCCATCCGCTGCAGTAGCCACACCCACTCACTAGGAACACCCACTACCTGGCGCTGCATAGCCTCAAGTAGTCGGGCTACCTCTATCAGTGGTACTCGGGCAACCATCCGTGATATGTTGCGTCGCAACATCTATAGTGTGCACCCTGCTATAGCATCTACTGCCACCTCATCTCTACCCCGACGACCATGTCTCGGGAAGCCCTCAGGTCTCCCTGGGCCTTTGTCTACGAGCAAACAGTCACCCATTAGCACATGACATTACCACCAAAAATATTTTTTGCATTTTAACTATAATAAAAAAATCCATAAAAATTTTAGAAACACAAAACCAAAAAGAGTACTCACCGATGTCTCCGAAGGCTGCACCTAGTGGGAGCGACATGTCACAGTCCTGTCTGAAGTCTATCCCTGCATAGGGGTAGTCCTCGATAGCAATCACCTGCTGGTTCCACCAGCGGAAGAACTCCTCAGTATATGGTGAGGCCAGATGGCCACCACCCTATCGTGTCAGTATCTTAGCCCACCGGGTTAGGGCTGGATCTCAAAGACTGTGAGGAGGGACATCCACCCTCGGGCTAAGTCCCAAAAACCTATCAAAGAAGAAACTATAGAGGATGATACCATACCCAAATTTTTTGGCCTTCCAATCTTTGCATTCCGTCAGTTGTGTCTTCATAGACACCAACAGAGTAGTACACCAGTCAAATATAGTAGGCTGCAAGCATTGTGATGCATAGAACATCACCGGTTTGGATGCCTGATGTAGTGCTTTGGATCCTGTGATCCGCACCAGAGTTTCCACTATGATATTTTTGCTCAAGTCCACTATGAGATTGACCGACACTTGACTTCCCATTGGTCATGTGTTGGCGAGACAATACTGCGCTATGTAGTCTTGCGCAGTAATCACCACCCACAGTCCATGACTGAAGACTAGCCACTTCCCCTCTACGGGACAAACCGATAATGAAATAGATATCCTCTACTTCCAGTGTCAGTGTTTTGCCATTGAGGATGAAGTGTTGAGCATCCACATCCCAGTAGTTGATCAAATGATGGAGTAGTAGGTTTTGGGCCCTTAGGCCCCCGAGACTCCAGTATTTATATAAGCCACATGCTTGCAATGCTTGTTGTGCTTGCAAATCGTTGCGCATGGCCTCATCTACCTGGTCATGCTCTCTCTCCCTCCACTCTAGAACCATCCTGGAGTGCAAAGCAAGAGATTTTTAATTAGTTTCATGCTTAAAAACTTCTTCACGGCCATACCCGCAAGCTATATTGTAGACAGGTGTGGGTAGATGTGGGCAGTCAGTTTTTTGACTGTGTGTTTGATGCCCTACCCGCGACCCACATACTTACAGCCTGCGGGTAGCGCCGAAGCCATTTAGGGCTTGGCCAAACAAAATATCCCACCGACCAAAATTGAAAGAAAAGCACTTAAATGAAAGGTATGGCAGTGACTACTAACCTAATCCGGACGAATCGCTGAATGGTTGCTCGTAGCTCCCACGATCGACACTTGAAGTTTCAGGTGGAAACTTACCACTCAACTCCAAAATGGTGAATAGTGCAAATGAATTGAAAATTATTAAATTTTATTACTATTTATAATTTTCTGGACCCACTTTTCTATAGTTTTGTCCATTTTGGGTTGTTATGAACTAATATCATGTCATGGAGTAATGTCTTTTCAACAGATTTCCTCGGCGAGAGTTGTTCTGATCCATTTCACACCTCTAGCAGGTATATTTCACACCTATCATATAGGTTAGATGCCATTTTCGTATGCATTATGCATTTGATCTGTTGACCATTTTCATAAACCCTAGGTGCGACCCTGCTTCGTGACTGACATGGAACCTTCACACTGTTATAGAAGTGTCGTCATGTGGCGGTAGGGCTTCCCCGAACATGGGTACCATAGTTAGAACCCCTTATGCATTTTCGTGCCCATGCCATTGTTTGTCCTCAGGATTAGGAGTCCTTTGTAGTCACGCCATGACGTTTCGATAAAGACTCATACTCTACTTTGTCTTATGCTGGCCATCTCCCTTAAGGACTCCCCTCACTTATATCATGTTGTGATTGCATTACATCATCCTGCTTGCCGCTTGAGCCTTGTGACGGCTCCCACTTACTCAATTGTTAGCCTGGTGCCTGAGCACTTTCCCTGTCGAGCCCTGCAGAGCTTATATATTTTCCCTTCACAATTTGATGATCCTTTGACCCTGAGGAAACACACCCCCGAGTGTCCACATCCTGCACCACTTCCTTGCATTGAGCATAGGTATGTTCCACTGCTTGGGACTAGTCTGCTAGCTATTTGAGATTCGTTCCCTCACTTGTTGTACTAGAAGCAATTTTATTCCTTTTCAAGCTTTTCCCAAATATGAAAAAGACAAAAAAATCAAATATTCCAAAAAGCCGGATGGGATTATGGTCATTATTTCTTGTTGGCAGCTGTTGTGTCGCCTTTGAGCAGAGAATTCATTCCACTCCATACATTATGAGTTGGGATTATAGTTGGGCCTTAGGAGCTATAATTGTTTCTCAGTTTTCTCCACCGATTGGTAAAGCTTCCAATCATTATGGAGCCCTCTGTAATGCCTCCTGCATTGCACAGTTTATGTCAAGTCTATTCTATGTAAGTATATCCATCTGCTCATGCTCTTGTTCAAAGGAAGTCCTGAAGCCAGTGTCAGCCACTCCTTAGATATCTTGACTATTGCATGTCGACTATCCTTATTGAGTCAGTCTGTTTCACCTGAGATCTTCCAAATCTTTCAGCATTGCTGGTACCTCATGCTGGTTGATGGGGGATGCCTTAATGCCCTCCTTCTAGCGAGTCTCGTTTCGTCGACTTCAACTCATTTATTCCGGGACTTGAGGCTTAGATTTCGATTGAGTACCTTGAGGCTTGCAGTCATTAGTGGTAGGTTCTCTCACCATTGACAGTTTTGGGAATACATCAATGTCCCCTGATTGATGGATTCATCCTAGTGTTCGACTTCAACCCATTTATTCACACTTTGATGATTGTGCTCTATGCCTTGATGCTCATTTTCATTATCGGTGGGTCATCTCGCGTCTGTTAATGGTATACATCAATGACCGGTAATCAGACGATGTCTCATCAGGTTCGACCCCAACTCCTTTATTCACTTGATGGTACTTGCACTGTCGAAGACTTGTGTAGAAGACCCCAGGCGATTGTGGCATTTAGTATGCTACATATGAATTTGACTTTACATCTGAGATATCACCTCTGAGATTTCAGCAGTTTGTACCTCCAGTTTGCACCAGTTGTCTTCTTTTCAACAGAAGACCATATCTTACTGTAGAGGGATCATGGATATGATAACTTATGACATGTATCTACTTACGTACTGCCTATTCATGGCCATTGTATCATATTTTTGTACTATACCGACATGTATTCAGAGATACTATTGTATTATGACGAGTGAGCTGTTCTTTCCACTTGTGTCTCCATCACTCCACTTCTGAGTTTTATAATGTATTTCGGCCATCGTAGCACATTTCAGTCTTTGACCTCACACATTAGGGGGAATCTATTACACAGAAATATTTCACCCTGTGAGCATCAAAATTCTTTGGCCTGTAGGATCCATTTCAGTGACTCAGATCCATTTTCATCCTTCAGTGATACTAGTTTATCCTATTTTTGTTCCTACCCACATGTTGCATCACTATAGCATGCGTACCCACGAGTTGCATCCCTATAGCCCGCAGGTATCAAGTAAAATGGTAAAATCTACTATTTTATTACTTTTTACTCCCAAAAAGCGGTCATTGGATGACCTTTGGCTCTCATCTACCCAAGTAACGTCTCGATGAGTCCTTTCGCCTACCTTTGAGAGGACTATATATTGACAACATATGGCTTATGGACGAGAGGAAGAAGAGAATAGTAAAGGCACTCTAGTGGATTTTTGCCCTATCTTGAGTCTGCACTCATTGATCCTTGTAGTTGTAAACCAGTTATGTTCACCTTCCAACCTCCTCTCTAGTTTGAGTTTGCCATTCATGGAGGATTGAAGTGGTGGAGGCACAAGTGGATTGATCTAGATCTTGGTTCAGATTAGTTTCCAGCAAGAGGTCGTATCACTTTGTACTTCTTGTTCATTAATAGAAATACTCATATTCTCGTCCATTCATGGTGTGAATGTTATTTATTATACATTGGGTTACATTTGCTTATGATATTATGGACCATTGTTATTGATAATGTTAATGTTATTTATATATCAAATGTACTTGTTAGATATTGGTTGTTGAGACTAATTTGCATATTACAAGTGCTTGGATGTGCACGGATTGAAAAGCTCCAACATGGATCTACATCAAACATTGGATCGAGGTTGGTTACATTTCTCCATTGTTTTAACATTGTCATTTATAATAGCGTTGTTTTGAGAATTGAGTACATTTTTGGTAGTCATTTGTCTGTTGTGGTATTCCCAAGCCATAGTGAGTTTTCTCCAATACATCTATTTTACTGATCTCTGGATTTTAATATCGAGCCAAGATTTGTTCTTGCTCGCCGGTGTTTTCAATTTTAAAGAGTCTGAAAACTTAAACAATAACTCCATACACCTACTCATGGATTTTAATATCGAGCCCAAGTAGGTTAATGCTCGTCGGTGTTTTCCTGTTTATAGAGTCTAAAAAGCTTAAACAATCCTCTATTCACCCTCTCGTGGATTTCACATCGATCCCGAGTAGGTGAGTGCTTGCTTGGTGTTTTCATATTTAGAGAGCCTGAAAACCCTAAAGAATGGCTCCAACATGTTCTTTTTCGTAAAATTATGGTCCTCCCCCGAAAAAGTATAAAAAATGGAAGAAGAACTCTTCTAGCACATACAAGAGTATACCTAGATTATACATTTTCCGTAAGTTATCCACCAAAGCCCGGAAAAGGGGTAATTCTGTACCTAAGTGGATGAGCCTTCAATTCCTTTAACAAGCTTAAAGAGGACAAGTTTGCTCGGAGATCTTGTTTAGGTTTCAATAGTCCAAACAAGAGCTTAAAATGACTTAAATGACAGCTTCTAGGGTCATGACTCATGATCTACAAAAAACTAGGATCTCAACAAACATGTCAGTAATCGCGACAAAAAATCTTTAATGATATGTAATTTTAACCATAAACTACTTGAAATGGTCTATCATTAAGAACTTAAGTCTTCATGGATTGATACTACAAAAATTTAGTGAAAATTTGAGGAATATTGGTTGAAATTGCTTTACTACCACTTGTTGCTATTCAGTGATTAAATAGGACTTTTTATGGAATTTGAAACTATAGGGTTTTTACAAAAGTGGGTAAAAATTAAATTCCAATTCATATATATAATTTCAAATCAAAAACTCAAATATCATTTTGGATTTGTAGGGTAAGATTTGGGAGCAAACCTTTAAATTTCAATCCTTTGTGGCGATCAACTCAAGCAACCAATCGACGTTTCACCTACACCAAGTAAGTTAAAATCAACCCATTTTGCATTTCAATACTTTATTTGTCAAATTTTATGCTCAAAATCCATTTTAAGGGCATGCTCAAAGTGTTAAGTGCGTGTGCGCTACTCTGCAAGAGGCAAAGTAGGGCATACTGGAGGTATGCGCTACTATTTCTCATACATAGTAGCGCCCATGCGTGACTGTGTGGCTTGTAGAGTAGCACACACCCCTAAATATGGTGAAAAAAATGTCAAGACTCAAAAAATTGACCTTTCTATGGCGGGATGGTGCTTGTTTGGAGGGAGAGAGAACATGAGGAGATGGATAGGGTGGCAATGCAAGACCCGAAAACTCTCCATGCACTCTAAAGGTGTGGTTTGTTGAAGTTTTATAGAACCGTAAACATGAGGGCACTCAATTGGCTGCTGCAAAGACTCGTTCAATACTGGGATGTAGATGCCAATGCATTTGATATCCGAGGAGAAACCTTGGACCTTACTGTTGATGACATGTACTTTGTTACCAGTCTCTCTAGGAGGGGAGATGTGGTAAACTTGAAGGGATCTTCACGCAATATGGGTGCCATGTCGGTGCAAGAATATATAAATGCATACTGTGTGGCGGGAGCTAAGAAATCAGGAAGTCAAATCCTAATTTCTAGTATTGATAGCCTCTGTTTAAAGGTTATTGTAAGTATGTTGAACCGTATGGGGGTAAGTGCCACACAACATTTAGCCTCAAGGCATTCCATGCATATCGGTATCAGGTGTTTGCAAGGTCATGTGTACGATTGGTGCACTAGTTTATTAGCAAATATGAAGCTTCAACTCACGAGTTGTAAGTCCGGGAGTATGAAGAACTTTGGATATGGTAGCATCCTATGTACCTTCTTCTTCGAGAGGGTACCTGCTCTTAGCTTGGGCATGCCCCTACCTCCAGTCAATCCTCATGAACCAAGATTGGGTCGTTGGGGTGACATTTTTCTCCGCCGGGGTGGTGGTGAAAGCCACTTTTGTTATCATACTAATGATTTCCGAGGGCGGTGGGAGAGACAGGTGCCGGTATTCGAGCAGTTTTCGTATGCTGGTTTAGACTTCCGTCATGATCCAGAGCTGGTACTTCCTCCAGGTGGTGCCTGGGGAGATATAGGTATGTTTTGTTTTGAGAATTATTTAATTTTTTCAAATTTTCAAGTATATAATTTTTATGATGGATTTTGAAGTACTAAACAAGTGTCACATGTAGATATTGGACCGATTCATCCCAAGGGACATCCTACTATCTTTGTGAGGCCAACAGATGTGGGTGCAACTGATGCTATGTTAGGGACCATAGAGAGGAAAGTGAGTCGGTTGACTCATGATGTTCCTGCATGTCGGATCGAGAGGATACCTATTGATATGTAGGAAGATGTAGTTGGTGTGCCCTCCACATGGCTTAGGTTGCTATGTAAAATAGCTAGGTTGGTCATATGTTATCGGGAGGCAGTAGATTCCGATGAGGCCCCTCGTTCTCCTTAGGAGATGGATATTTTATGTATATTTTTTAGGCCACTGAGCCCAGTTTTGTATCTTATGACATGACTTGTGGTAGACTTATGATCCAAAACCCATATTATATTTTTTGATACAGTATCAGATATATATACAGTATTGGTTATTTACATGTGTGTGTGTTTAACTTTATGTGTGAAATGCTATTTATAGAAATGTATGATACAAATGCCAATCTAAGACATAATTTGCAAATGAATAAGCTAATGCATTTAAATTTCTTGGAATGTGTTGATATATAATGGAATCAAACTGTCCTTCCAATAATCTAACTCGCAAAAACTGTCGTAGCAAAACAGGATCTCTAATCTAGTAAACACCCGTTAACTGAAATACAACTAGTTGTGAATCAAGTCTTACCTCCAAATGCGAAATTCCATGAATAAGAGCATCTCGGAGAATTTCTATAACCGCACTGTAATTAGCCACATTGTTCGTAGTGGGACCCAAACAACCCCCCCCAAAGAGAACAGTTTTCCAGCTAATCAGTAAATGACCCAAGCTGCTGAAGCCAACTGTTGAGTGTGGCGACTGGCACCATCAACAAATCCTAAGAAATGTTCAGTCGACATCTGATACATGAAATGAAGACACACATAAGGTTAACTAACATGCACAAGCAAAAACTAGCTCTACAAAATATACAACTATGTTGCAAGAAAAATCACAAATGCCTAAGCATAGTACTTCTTCAGGTAGATCCCATTTCTAGGCTCAGGTAGCTTATTACCTTCGTAATTTGTTAGCTCGTAAGCACCTTTCTTCAGCACCATAGAAATTATGTAAGGACTGAGCCACATGGACTTGAACTTTCCAGGTCCTAAAGGTTCCTTGTCCTGATCCCAAAGTAGAACAAGGTCTCCTTCAAGAAACACCCTAGGTCTGACAGACTTGTCGTATTGTCCTTTGACTCATTTCTTATGAACTTCGTTTTTTGTAAGCATGTCACGGTGCTGCTCATCTAGATGTTCTAAATGCAACAAATGTTCTTCTAGTGTTGAAGTATCTGGTAAGAGTTGGACAGCCAACTTCAACGAAGGAATCTCGCATTCAATCGGAACAACTGCTTCTATCCCATGCATAAGCTGAAAGGGAGAGAACCTGGTAGCCGTCTTTACGTTCGATCGGTAAGCCCAAAGAGCAGGGTATAGCATTATGTGCCAGTTATTTCGACTGTCATTAACAGTTCTTTGCAAAATTACCTTTAAAGTTTTGTTAACTGCTTCGACTTGTCCATTTTCCTGTGGATAATATGAAGATGAATGTTCTTGCCGAAAACCTAACATTGTGTACAAATCAGTCATCATGTTATTCTAAAAATGATTGCCGTGATCAGTCATAATTTCTTTGGGTATGCCAAACCTTGCAATAATTTGATTGAATACAAAATAAGCAGCAGTTTCTCCATCTGCCTTGACAGTAGGCATTGCCTTGGCCCACTTGGTGAAGTAGTCGACGACAACGATGATATAATGATGTCCTCCAGCCGAAACTAGATTGCAAGTCATATAATCAACCCCCCATTTTGTGAAGGGACCTGCTGTAATCACAGGATGAAGAGGAGCTAGATGTGCTCTCATTTTCTTGGTGAAAAACTGACATGGACGGCAGCGTTTCACAGCTTCCACACAATCTTTAAAGATTGTGGGCCAAAAATACCCGACACGCAGTATTTTCTGGGTTGTTGCCAACCTAGAAAGATGACCACCATAAGCTCCACTGTGAGCATCATTTAATACTGATTCTGCTTCTTCTAAATTCAAGCAATGTCGTAAGATGGATTCTATCCCACGTCTATACAAAGTATCAGAAATGATGAGATAGTTTTTCGCATGACTTTTCAGTTTGCGTTGTTCTTCTCTAGAAAAAGTGGTAGGACACCTCAAAGTCTAGAGATATACTAAAATATCCCCATTCCATGGGTTAGAGGAGGCAATAAGGAAGATATGTTCATCTGGGAATGATGATTCTTCCTCTATATGCTCTAAGTCACTCAGAAACTCTGAGATTAACTCAGCGAACACTAGTGATTTCTTCAAATTAGCCGATTGAAAGACCAAATCAAACTCTTGTAAGATTACAATCCATTTATTGTACTTCCCACCGATGATGCATTGAGTGAGAACATATTGAAAAGGATTGACTTCTGCTATCACAGTAGTTGTTTGTAAAAGGATGTAGTGACAAAGCCTCTGTAACGCATAGACCGCAGCTAGTGCTAACTTCTCAACATGCGAATATTTAATCTCAAGAGCTATCAATGCACGCGAGAGATAGTAAACAACATGCTCTTGGAGCGTGTCGTCCTCTTGAATTAATGCTATGCCAATTGTGTAAATGGACGCCGCTAGATATAAAAGAAAATCTTTTGCATAATTAGGCGGGCTTAACAAGGGGGCTGAAAGTAGTGCCTTTTTCAAGGCCTCAAACGATGCTTGAGAAGCCTCATCCCACACGAAGTAGGTATCTTGTTTAAGCAGTCTCATAAAACCTTTTGTGATCTTAGCATAGTTTATGATAAAGCATCGCAAGAAGTTAGACATGCCTTGCAAACTTTGAAGTTGTCGCAAGGTGTGAGGAGGAGGCAGATTTACAATCACCTCAACTTTTAACGGGTTGACCATTATGCCATGACTGGATACAATAAAACCCAGTAAACGTCCCGATTCCAAGCAGAATACACACTTGTTAGGATTCAATTGAATCGTATACTGTCTGCATCGTTTAAACATGTTGAGATATTGTAAATTCAAAGAATATTATATCTGTACTTTATTATTCCAGAGATGTGTCATTCCTCCGTAAAGATCTTATTGTATATCCGGAGATGTTTATTCCTCCGTCGGAATGTGGTAACTTGGGTTATTAGACTTCCCTAGTGGGGGTCGACCCTGTATGTGTTATGTGGGTCAAAGGGTTGTTAGACCAACCTAGTGGGGTCGGCCCAGTAAGTTAGAGTGGGGTGTTTAACCCAGTGGTAAAGTTGGGGCCGACCTAGTTAATATAAAGTACAAGTCGGAGATGTGTATAAATAGAGGAGGTATGTTCCTCATTATACACGCACTTCCCTCACTTAGAATGTAGTGCACTTATGGAGGAGAGGTCTGCTATGGTGGAGGAGGAAATCATGTCTTTGGTTTGCATCTTTGTATATTGCTGGTCATCTTAACAAAACACAAGTCTCAAATGAGCTGGATGATCCCATCTCTTTCGAGATCGCGCTGGGAGGTCATCCAAGTAAGGTTCAACTATGTGCTTGATATTGTGAAAAGCGAAATTCATTCCTCACTCGAAAGTAGCTCCAGCATTATTTAAACCCAACGACATCTTTTGATAAGCAAAGGTTCCCCACGAAAAAATGAAAGTTGTTTTGTGTTGATCTTCGAGTTTGATTTGGATTTGATTATATCTCGAAAATCCATCCATGAAAGAAAACATCTCGTTGCCCGCACATGCATCTATGATATGGTCAATAAATGGTGTGGGATAGTTATCTTTTGGAAAAGCTTTATTCAAGTCCTGGAAGTCGGTACAAACTCGGATGGTACCTTGCTTTTTATCAACTGGAACAGGGTTTGAAACCCATTCCGTCATGTGAATCGGGTAGATAAATCCGGCTTTAAGCAATTTTTCAACCTCCGCCTTAATGGTAGCCGCTTTTTGAGGATTCACAGGATGAAGCTTCTATCTCACAGGTTTTTCATTAGGGTATGTAGTGATGACATGCTCAATGATGGCTGGATCGATGCTTGGCATCTCCTCATAAGACCAGGCAAAAATGTCATGGAATTCTTTAAAAAGATTGGTATACAGAGCGATCTCTTCTGGAGAACAGTCTGCTCCAATAAAAATGTTTTCCACGACCACGGGCTTGGTGGAAATTTTAATCGGGATGGTTCTCGATATATTAGCCATATTCCCTTCGGCGTAAACAACTCTTGAAGTAGAAGGAAAAGATGGCAAATCAACAAATCCACCGGGTCTCATAAAGAATTCTCCTCTCTCTATCCTATCTAGATTTGGAAGCAGGTAAGACCTGTGATGCATATGTTCCTATGGATGGTCCAGGCCCATCATGGCTTCCAAAATGGCTTCATCCGAAGGTAAAACCGTGTCTAAACAGTCAAAAGAGTGGACAAAATCCACTGACCATACAGGAGCATAGTCCATATCTGACTCAACAGAGACTGGCGGAGTCACGATATGTTCCGTTGCAGCGTGTTGTGCTTCTATGTATGTTACTTCTGCAACGGTTAAAGGCACTGATGGTTCTGATATAGCAGGAAGGATCCACTGATCAGTCTTTAAACCAACTGTGAAAGTTTCGGTAGATGTACCCACATTAGAACGCATAAAAAGAACGGGAGAAGGGAGGTCAAAAGTGCCTATTAATGACCTGTAAAGCCCTGCTCCGAAACTCTCGCTTACGGGGGCAGATTGATCAACTAAAGAAATAGTGGAATCCAATGAAGTCTGGTTGTTTTGCCGAGAGAACGAAAGTTGATCGACCGTAACGATCTTGCCTTCGTGGGTGAACATAACAACTCGGAAAATTGCTGATGTAATGGCTCGCATGGAATATGTCCAGCTCCTGCCTAATAACATATTGTAATCAAGCGGAGTGTCCAGAACTTCAATCTCTACACACTAGTACAAAATGAGAGATAAGTGACCAAAAAAATGACCAAAATCTGCATATAAATGACCACTTTTGAGTTGGTGACCATTGGTAGCAAATTAGTGGCCATATATCACGCAACCAAAAATGTGGTCATATTTAGCTTGGTCATTTATAACTTATCTTGGGGTCATATATGTGGTTGTATATTTGATCATTAATTTGGTCATTAATTGTGACAATTAGTGACCAAATTTATGACCACATTTTTTGTCATGTGATAAATGACCGCTAATTTGCTACCAGCGATCGCCAACTCAAAAGTGGTCATTTATATGCATATTTTGGTCGTTTTTTTGGTCACATATCTCTCATGTTGTACTGGTGGTCGTTTATATGCAAATTTTGGTCATTTGTTTAGTCATTTATACCTTTTTAGTGGTTTCAGAATATATATAGGGCATGGAGGAATCGAACCACCAACCTCCTACCTATAAGGAAGGTGCTCTACCATTGAGCTAGCACCCTTAAATAGAATTACTTATGGATTGATATGAGAATAAAATTTCCAACAGTTAACACCATCTTGCCAAATTCGGGAAAATGGTCGCATACCTAGGTAAGAAACAAAGATTACCCAATAGTCACAAAAAAATGTCATGTTAATGATAACCTTCTTTTGTCAAAATCTCTCAAAAATCAAGAATGCAGTTGTATAGTAAGTTCAGTTCAAATATGTACCTCTGAATTATGATTTTTCCCGTTAAAACTATCAAATAAGATAAATTGCTCTTGTACATCATAGGCATAATCATTGTTGGGGCAAGCAATGTATCCATCTTGTTGATGTTCAACAATAGAGTCTTGCACTGGATACTTCTACAATCGAACCCTTTTCATGGAAGTACCCTCAAAGGGAGATTCCTGCTGATATGTCTACCTTCTTCGGCGTAATTGAATTCTATTAACCTCTTATGAGAAAAGCAATGTTTCAAAACCTTATGTAGGTTTCCTTTCTCATTAAATTAAACACCTGTGATGAATTCGCTATTATCCAATGTTTCACCTATTTCAAGTTTATTGAATCATTATCTATTAATTGACTTATGAATGTAATTTTCACTATATATGTACAAATGTATGTGGTTTTAAATGATGTAGTCCTCTTCACCATTCCTATATCTCATCCCCTGTCCACAAACCTTGGTGGAACTTAAATTAATGAAGGCATCAAGAAGCATAGAGAAGTAATATTCAAATAGAGCATTGAACTAACAGGTCATGCAAGTCGGATATAAAGTATACCAAATATAATGTTTGGCAAACCTTGCATACAAAAAATGACTGCCTCAAATGTATTTGCAGTCCAATTTACCTGCAAGTGGGTTAAAGCAATAGATAAGTATTTTAACCTTCTAAGTTATAGCAAACCACTTATTTAATTGTTTCAGTAACTCAATTAATATTTCATAGAATTCCTGATAGCAAGAACAACTCTAGTACAACAAATTTATATACACAGAATCTTTCTAATATGATAATTTCAGAATTATATATTTCCATAGACTCACTCACCTTCAATACGAAAGGAAACACAATTCCGAGTAATTAGAATGATAAAAAAATAACACATGTACAAACCTCTATGTTTAAGAGATTAAGAGATGTTATTTTATTTAGAATATATAGTGCACCTAGCTTCGCTTAATGCAATCACTCAAGCTTGATCTATAGTACATGGATAAGGATCGAGTTATTACAATTTTCTAGAGAACATACCCATAGTAATTCATGCAACCATACCTTGCACACAATTAGTGGGAAACATGAAGCACATATTGGTAATTGAAATTAAACTATAAGAATGAGAAACAATCCACTTTAATGCCAAAATGGATTGAAAACTAATATTGGCCAAAAACAGATCAGTCATGATTTTTCAAAATTAAGCCTTTCAAAACAAAAAATGGAATAAATGCTAATATTGTATCATATTTTGAAGAACAAAAAAACACAAATTAAATGAAGGAAGAAACAAACTTTATCATTAATGAAGCTTTGATATAGAAATCACATGCAAATTCTAAAATGTATGAAGAACAGTACATTCTTATTTTCAAATTTTAATGGAAATATAGAGGTTATGATTAGAGAATGAAACAAAGATAAGCTTCTATTTCCTTCTATTACGATTGTTCTAAACTATATAGTCCTCCAAGAGGCATACACTAGCCACATTCTTTGCACTCAAATACAAATAATTTGGCATATCTATAATCAGTTATCATATAATTATTTATATCTCTCTCTTTATCAATACACACATCCCTACCTCTCCTTCTTGAAGACATACATATAATTTGCAAGGAGCATTCCTTTGACGATGAATTTTAAAAATGTTGGATCTCCACTACATTCATCTCCAGGGAATGTGCTAAAACATGATAATCAAATGAGCTCAACAAGAAATAATGTACAACATGCTATAATTAAAAAATTATTATTTCTCAAGTATTTAAAATAAGATTTGTGGAGTATGAAAGACTAAAATTGAAAATTGAAATACTTACGTGCCGAAAATTTTAGAATTAATTATCCATATGACATCCTGGGATCCTAGATGAAAAAAAAAATCAAGTATTCCAAGTACTCCATAGTCGAAATCGAATTGGTAATACTGCCAAGCTGAGTTAGCTCAGTCCCAAGACTACATGTCCAACTCACCATCAGTGAATCGCAGAAGTGAGTTTGTAGGTCAGATTCATGTTGTAGCGCCAATCCTTTCAACACTTTCACAATTAAAGATCACATTGTATTTCCCAATGATAGTTGTCACAACTCAAAAAATCTCAACAACTTACAATGGTTTGACCTCTCTTTCATTAGTTGTATACCCCTCGAAAATACAGCCATTTCTCATAGCATCTCAGCGCACAATGGTTTGTTCAATCGACCAACAAACATAGATCCCAAGTGCTCTCTTGCATTCTCCTACGTTCCGATTTATCAACAGAATAACAGAAAAACACCCATGCATTCAGAATTGAATACAGATTATAATACCTCAATTTGAATCTCAAATACAGAGACGGACGGGATGAGTACAATATATCCCAGGAAAAGAGGAGATCGAATGATACTCCCAATTCCCCCTACTACAATGCTCGCTCTGCGTGTTTAAATACAGAGTGGGAAAGTTAATTCACATCCACCTAAGATGGATAAGAAAATCACCTCAAATCTCAAATCCCTAATATCGCCATGAATCTCGATCTCTGCTAAATAACTAAGCATATTCTTTCTCATTACATAGCATTTTAAATCATTTAAATACTCCCTACCTGGAGTAATCCATTATATTTTGGTGGATGTCGCCTATGCTCCTGCATCATATAGGTTGATATGGTTGAAAAATACCAATGTGTTGTATTCAAAGGAATTATCGATAAAGATCGTTTTAAGTTGGATAACATGGCATATGGCTCAATCAGGGTGAATCTTTTTACTTCTAAATGCTTCCGGTTATGATATTACAAAAGCAATTTGAATATGAGGGTGAAAACATGAATCTCAATCTCTGTTAGATCCTGACCCACAAATAACTCACGGGTTATTCACTACCCAACAAGCCCAACCCACAGAAAAATGGGACTACTGATCTACATCAAGTATAAATGCCAAAAAGAGAAAAGAAAAAAACTCATTTAAAAAAAAAAGGAAAATAACCCATCATTTTGAACAATTTCTGCGCCATTTGCCAGGTCCTTGCCAGTATGGGTTCCTACCCTCTAGCTTTGAAGAACCAAATTTTTTAACATTGTATAGAATTTCTCGTGAGTAGCTCAATTTTAAAAGATGGTAATATTTTAAGGATAATTAGTCAGTAGGATATGTACTTTAAGATACCTCCTCAGGATCAGATCTAAGTAAATCTATATCCCTACAACATAGTCACACTAAACAAATTCCCGCAATTAAAACAACTAACCATGGGATACCCATAAAACCCTAATTCCAGGGCTCCCCTTAACACGTTGACAAAGACACGAACTAGCTTAGAATGCCAACCGTAAAAAAGGGAGGCAAATAAAAAATACGAAACCCTAAAGATGGTAATTCGAAGACTAACTGGACAAGCACTCTCGAGGGTTTTGAATGGCCTATCGGAGAAACTTATCAACCTAGTTTAAGCGGTTCCTCCAGAAGGTCTTCGTTATCAGTGGAAGAAGAAGCGACTGCAATCATCCCTATAGATGTCTCGGAGCGGGCATCGCACTGGGTCTCGAAAACCTTTGAAGAAGAGACCATCAATGAACTCATGCTCTCATCCAAGTCCTCCAGCTCCCATGAATCTGGGATCCCTGGTCTTCATCCGAGGACCCTTTCCTAGAACCCATCTATCTCTCTTTTTTCTTCTGATTTCGCAAACCCCTTGATGATTTACGCAGCTTCTTCTATTTAATGACTTCTTGGTCATGGAAATGGCATGGGGATTATTGTTTCTGCTGCCATACAAACCCTTGATTTATTACAAGCAGAAAATGAATGAACGGAAGAATCCCCCCCCACCCTTACAAGGGTATGATTGAGGGAAAACGCAAATATGTTGCCCCATGTCTTTGATTTTATATCTTCAGTTTATTGTGATGTGTGTGTGTGGTCAATGGTTCGAATCCCTTGACGGACTCATCCCACTTCGAGCGATCCAGGTAAAACCCCCAACCTCCACAATGCTATTAGGTCTTTGGAGGTTTAGTTATACACTGAAGTTCTGTATGAAAGCTTTTGGATTATTAATTAATACGATTTTTAATTACATTTTTAAATATGTATTCTATTGTTAATAGAATAGAATAACATAGCCATAAGTAAAGTGGTTGGTGAACACGGATAGGTATAGCCAACCACTTAGTTTTGCGGAGATGGTTGGTTGTTAAACAAAGGTTAAACATTAAAATAATTAATATAAATATTAAACTAACATAACATTAAACTAATTAATATATAAACATAAAAACAAATACTATTTAATAAACATATCCCTTTTCTTAACCATCGCTTAAGTGAAGCTTATTTAAATCTTAATCAAGATGCATTTGAGCATCATAAGATACAACGGCCATGAAATGAATCCTCACTCTACACTTGTTACACTCAGGTTAATCTTGTTAATCCACTCAAGGAAGTCCAAAATATCAGATAATATCTAAACACCTATTGGTGTACGTCGATAGGCGTTTATATATGATATTATTGGGAATTGGACTTGATCGAGTGGATCATCAAGATTCATGACAATGAAGCAAGTGTACAGCAAGGATTTAACTTATGGTCATCATATTTTAGATTTTAAAAGTGAAATTAGCTGGTAATTTTTGTATTTATTACACCACAAGTTAAATGTGGTTGCGCCTACAGGACGTGGGAGGTAGAAGGAGGGCATGCTGGCAGTTGTAAAGGCTATGGAGGTGGCTATAGGAGGAGGAGGCATTTGCAAAGGCTATGAAAGGTGGCTATAAGAGGAGGCAGCAGGTTAGTGGTTGTGTAGTTATGGCGGCGTGTTGGTTGGTGTCAGCGAATATATGATGCGTGGTGGAATTTATATTGCAGTTCGATGGCATCCGCTCCATAGGCTCGTGGCTCCCTCTATACTCTTTAATAAAGAACGAGGAGCTATGGAGTTCACAAGTAGGTAGTTTATAGGGGACGTTTGATAGTATTGCAGGTCTACACTTCCTTAACCTTGGAAACCAGCAAGTGGAATCTTTATGCAATATTTATGCATAATTCAATGGATTTCTCTCGTATTGCGATTATAGGGAGTGTTATTGCTTCTTTGTGATTGAGCCAAAATTCCAGAGTAGTTCGTGCTTGAAGGTGCCAAGGGATTTATGTAGTTTCGATGGCCTCTCAGATGACTATTGCCACTCTCAGGTTCTAAAGGTAATGTTTCAAGTAATTGTGAGAATAATCTATTAACATTTGAACCAAAGAATCTTTTGCATAATTATTTTAAGGTATGGAAAGAGAACCTAAACTAAATGGAACATTTTAAGAACTGGAAATCTGGAAGTATGATTCTTTTTTCTGGTTAATTCTTCTTATTAATAATGCAGAGCATGATTTTTTGGGTAATTTGCCGGAGTTTATTTTAATTTTTAGCGATGATTTTAAACACAATTTCGCCTCCTGTAAAATAGGAGCAGAAACTTGGGATTGTTGGATTTCCGTTTTTAGGGTTTTAACATTTTTTTAAGGAAAAACATGGATAATCATATCCACACTTCTGCATATGATCGTTTCCATGCTTTATCTTCTCACCATGATCAATTGCGCTATCAATGTAACATACCATAATTTCATAAAATTTTAAAATTTTCGATAACAGCATTAATTATGATAATAATAATTGCGGAAATAGATATTGAGATTATGACAGCATTAGTTGTACAGTTGTTAGTACTAAGCATGCTTTATTTTCTGTTTTAACAACAATAAGATAATTACAGTTGTTAACACATAACTAGTAACATGATTATGACAACAAAGAAATAAATAGGTTGGGAAAAATGATGCGACACTTTCTCTTTTGCAATGATACTGACAGTTTGACTTTGTTGCATAAGGGTGTCCTAAGAGGTACCCTGGAGCTTACTTAGCTGCAACGCTAAAGCTTATTGAATGTCCTATGTGCAGACAACAGGTAAGAACGAAGTACGTGTAATTCAGTTTCAACATCATAAATAAATAGAATGTTATAATTTCTGTTGCGACTCACCAGAAGTTAGTAGGTATGGGTTTCAATTCTACAATTACTGTTTTAAGATGTTGTCTGACAACTCCACGATGTTTAAAATAAAAATCATCTATGTACGTCATTCTGCTGAAGGTTTTGTCACTGTACTAGCTAGCTTTAACATCGTCTTTATCTTTCCATCGTTGATGTAATAAATGTATCGCAAGGTCATTGAATGTTTGTATGAGAGAGTATGGTAACCTTTAGTTAGTCTCCCTACTAAAATATATCATTAGTATAACCAGAAACCTACTAAACAAATTATTTATTTCTATAACTTTGAAAATAAATTTCTTATGATCACAAACCTAAAGTATTACTAAAAAATCTGATGTATGGGCTATTCCATCCGTAACTTTGCAATGTTTAAATTGGTAATACTTATAATATTTTCAAGGCTTGTATCTATTTGTATGAGAGGCATAAGTGAAACCATGTCAAAAGAGTGACAATAGTTGTCCTATCAATTAATACCTAAGTCATATCTTTATTATTTAAATCTACACTTAGGAAATTTGAGTCTATACAACTCCGAAAGGTTGTTCTATATATAACATGTGTCTAGCGCTGCGACCTAGACTTGGGACTATACGAAAATGTGTATAAAATTTGAAAGGTCTTCCTATAACATCACATGACCTAACTTGGAACTATATAAAAGTTGGTTGATAAAACTCTACGATGATCATCGTGGAAAGTATCTTAGAGTCCATAAGAACTTAGAAATTTGACTTAATATAATATAGAATGTTATAATGTCATATATTGTGGTTTGCTATTATGACATCGGAAAAAGAACACTGACATACAATGAATGTTGGCAGGTTGACGGATGCTAGCTCATTAATGAGACAAGAACGTTAAGCTATCAAGAAGATTGTCCTTTGATTCTGTATTAATGTCTTGAATCGACGCTCTAGCTCGCATGGATTGCTAGCGATCCACGTAATGAGAGTTTGATGAAATCATTGCTGCAATTTCCTACGTGTAATGGTTATGCGTTGTAAACAAACATTTTCGAACTAGTTATTGATTACTGTTCGATTCCTTCCTTATGCCATAGTGGCCATACCAAGCTATATTGTGGAATGGGCATTAAGTGCAGTGTCTCTCGTTCCAATGCTTAGTGTGTTGGCATATTTTCGATCATTGATCATCATTGATAATGTTTGTTGGATCAAACCCTAGCAATTGGGTCGATGTTTTGGTTTATGAGCTTGGCAATTGTTGTTTAATGTCTCCATTGTTTTCGGTCCGTGGCCGACAGTCTGCCGAATTTTTAGTTTAGACTTTGTATGAGGTTCGACCTCAAGACCTCTGGTTTGGGAAGGCTACAGATCCCTTCCTTCTGTAATGGCATCATTTTGATAGACTATGTAACAAGTTTATGGTGTCAAGGTTTATAGTTCTGGAACTTATCGTTTAGTTTGAAACAAAGGTATGCCCTGGTACCAAGGGTTCCCTGTCTTGTCTTCGGCGTGGAGTCATCGTTCGACTAGTTAAAGTGGAATGCTTTGGTCACTTACAGCTAGGTAAACTTTCCTATAATGAAACGTGTTTTCCTCTATTATGTTTCAACTTTCAAAAAAAAATATCAAATGTCTAAAATTTAACCGTTGTTCTTGTCAGTTGCAGGTTATGGATAAAGATTCGAACAAGGGTTTTGCAATGTTGGCGAACTTCCATCTGGGTAAGCTCCGGGTCTTTTCGAAAAACCCTCGTAGGTGCTTTAACTGTGGTTGATGAAGTTTCAGGGGTGTGTAGCTAGTCCTACTGTGACCCATGGTGGTTATTATTTGTTGAACTTCAATCGAAAGATGTCTATTCCAAGCTGTGACACTTGTTTTGTTTATATGATTTTTGGTTTTTCTACCATGACAATCAACTTCGTTACATCTAGGGAATGTAAAGCTGTTGAGCTTGGGTATAAACCCTGTATGTTTTGTTTTGGAAAAACATGTTGTAACTTTCATTTTCTCGGCATATTGTCTTTGTTTACTTGAAGTGGGAACTTTGTAATGGCTTTAGCCATTGAGCCACGATTTGTTTTATTTAAGTTATACGAATGATATAAGGAGTCGAGGCTCATTTATAGAGAATACATCTCTGTCTTTTGAGAATGATAACACATTGTCTCTGTCTGGGTTTAAAAATCGTATTGTTGTAGGTTGGCATCGTATTTTGTTGTGTTTCTATATTAGGGTTTGTGAACCTGTTAGTTATAAGTTATGTAATTGATCTCTGTGCAACATGTCAGTAATACATGACTTAAAACTATAGGTGGATATTGTGTTTTCAAATCTAAAAGAGGGTTTGTGAAAGCTCGTTTTAGATAACAACTATGTTATGAAACTTGTTTGAATGGTATTTAAATTGTTGGTAAAGGGAACGAATGGCCATACCCTAAATCGTGTTTGGTTTGAATAGATACTAACTTTTCAAAATGGAAATTTAAAGAAACTTCGGTTTGATCTAAAACCTGTGTAGATTGAGTATGCAAAAACAAAAAACGAAAATGGAAATCGAAACTTATAGTTCTACTGTCTAATGAATGAAATGATTGATAGCAGTAAAATATTCATAATAATTTCCTTATCTGTGTGAGCTATAAGAATAAGGAAATGGATATAGCAAGAACTGAAAATAGTGTGTGTCTCCGCAATGTGAAAACTATGTGACAATTGTGATGTACAGTCTTGTTATAATGATCATATTTGTTTATTATGCAGCTATATTATTACAATGCAAAACGTAATATGGTATATTGATATATGATTTCTATCTTTTCCTATGTACATAATAATGATAAGATTGATGCAATGCATCTGTATAGGAATTAAACATTATTTGTTTTTCATATAACTAAGGAAACATTTCATATATGTAATAATTATTATACATAACTTTCTGCATCTATTAACTATAGGGCAGAAAACACTAAACATATGAATTACTAAATTTATCTATCGAATTCAATGGAAAAATGCCTATCTTATCATCTATTCTTAATTTGTGTATCTATACTGGATTACGATGCACTAACAGCATGGGGAAAAATATAGATATTGGTTTATCTCTTCCAATTCATCATTTAAACTTTAACATTTAGACTGTAAATAAATATAGAATTAAATTCTTTTGAAAACAGAAAATAGAAAATGCTAACTATACAGATCAGAGTTACTAGCTGAGATAAAATAGAAAATTCGTAGAACCTGGATAAATCTGTAGGGCAACAAACAGCCCAAGAAGACTGTTCCACCCAACCAATTCCTGAAAACAGTCAAGTACTGTCTTAGGACCCCCGAGCCTATTCATTGAACCACCAGGAGGAAGAAACTCAGGAAATAGGACTTCTTCTTGCTGTAGCAAATAACTTTGGAATCTTCAATAGCTAGCAGTGCAATAGATCTGCACCAGCATCTCTTGTTCTTCTCAACAATAATGCAGACTTAAGATTATAGTCACCACTAGCCTCCCTATTTGAATCTCTCAGTGATCACCTGATGCACATGAGGAAAATATTCTGCAGAAAATATTGATTAAGAACTGCCTGCTCAATTCGAATTGCCTTATGTAGGTTGCCTAGGCCTTTTCAGTTGTTACTGGGTCATTAAATGAGTTGCTTTCCCACTCCCACCACCTAGGGGATAATGCCACTATTTTAGGGGTTTTTGTCCCATAACCAACAGCTAGCGGTGAAGTGAAATTGCTGCCATTTATCCCATACCTTCCAACAGCTTCCATTCCTCCTAGTGGGTCAGTGAACACTCATTTAACAGTCCCCTTGGGTGTTTGTCTCCTAATTAATTTATTTAAATAATAATATTCAGTAATTACATTCATCCATGATCAAAATTGATCATAATTACAAAACTTGTAATTAAATTTAACATAAAGTATTTTTGTAAATAATTCAATAATTTTCAGAAATTTGGGTAGGTGACAATTAGTAGCAACTTCGTCAACACCAGCTACAACTTCAGCACCAACAACCGCAACAAATGGAGATTTTCTAGAACAACCAAATGTAGGAAATTGAAGGAAGACCAGGTTATTAATCTTGGAACTGCTAGATCTGCTTTCTCACTTGGAATCAACATTACTAACATTGTTGTTGGTGCTATTTCTTTCCCTTACTACTATTTACACAAACAACATTATGTGTCTCATGGATTGTTGGTTGGGAAATCCTGCATGGATCCTGCTACTTCTACGCAGATACTCATAGTTTTATGGATTGTTCAAATGACTTAGCTTAATATAAATCTGATTTTAAATGAAACAATCTCAAAGCATAGAACCCGATCTTTTGCAAGTCTTCATTTTATTTATTCTTTGCTTGAATTTTTATTATGTTCAATGGTTACGTTTATTATATGTCAAATTTTAATTTGATAATGTTACACTTACGACATAAAGTTTTCAAATATTATTAGTTAATTAAATTGTTAATGTGAGAAGTTTATTTGTCGCACGGGTGTAGCTTTATTTGTTATTTGATTGAAAATGAAATGATATGTCATCATGTCAATCAAGTATCAACTTTTACAAAAAGGGAGGAATTATTTTTTCTTCAAAATGGAGGATATGGCTATTTCTTGTAAGGGAGGGACCCATGGGTACTTTAAATATTTTCAAACTCAAGTGGAAAGAGAACCATGGTGAATGAATGCATATGGAGAATTAATTATGGAGGTCTTGAAATTGACCATTTTTAGCTAACATGACACCAAATACATGAACTTGTCGAAACTTTAACAGACTGCCAAGATGGTCAAACGATGATGGTTTTCTTGAAACAAAATATGAACACAACCAGTACAACAAGCTGAACGGAGTGACACTAACTTCATGACATGACAATTCCAAAAGAGAAAGACGACAAATATTTAAGACTCGACTCAACCACGTGTACTAGAAGAACTCATCTATCACTTGATAAACTATATGCAAGACATGATGTATTATCTAGATATCAACTCACCACACCCAAGGAACTAATTAGTAGAGAAAACCCTAAATGAGCATCTCAACGATTCTCCTATCATCTAACACAATAGGTATCGGGATGGCCTCAAAGAAATGACCCCTTAGAAGACATGTATTGAAAAATAATCCAAGTTGTGCACTATTAATGTTACAATTTACTAAATTTTAACACTACAGATGGATTCGAAGACCCCTTAAAATTTAGTAAATTGTACAAATTCATTATCAAAATTATAATTTTCCATTGCCAGAATGACACAACTAAAAATGACCACATAAATGACTAATTGTTATGTGGTCATTTTTAGTTTAGTTCTTATCTCTTGAACAAATTGGTCATTTATCTTGGTCATTTTTAGTTTAGTTCTTATCCCATGACCAAATTAGTCATTTATCTTGGTCATTTTTAGTTAGTTCACTTAAAATTTCTCAATTCTGGTCATTTATCCCTTGAAAAAGCTGTGGTGACCAAATTTTTGGTCGCCTGGTCACTTATCTCTCATTTTGTACTAATGGCAGCAACTGTCTTACTGGCAAGTGTAATTTCAAACGATGGTAGAACTCCATGTGGACGGAAAGTCCTGCCATCGAAGGCAGTAAGCAGTGTGTTAGAGGGGGCTAACTCGGGAGAGCCTAAATCTTTCCAGCAAGAAATGGACATCACACATGTTGACGCGCCCTCATCTACGACAACCCGTCTAATGGTCATAGGACCATGGACCACTTCTATCTGTAGGGAAACATGGTACGGCAACCAATATTTGATATTAGACATATCAAAGCGCGCAGTCATGTTGGATGATTCCATACTTCCAATCGCTGCCAGAAGTGCATTTTGTTGTAACGTACAACTTTGCAAAACTTCCAAGGTGGACATAGCACAAAGGGTCTGGTCTAGATCTTCAACCACATTGTAGTTGGAAGCAACCCGAGCATTGGGATTGTGCGAGGCCCGTTTCAAGACACCTTTCGAGATCTTGGGCAACGAATCCACTGGAATGTGGAGAGGAATGGAAGATTCAGGAATCTCTTTATCCTTGTTCTGCGCATCTAGGGTATAATTTCTTGCTCGCATTTGCAAAAGTGCATCCGCACTAACCATATTAATGAAAGTTTGATCAAATGAAGCATGAGTAGTGCCCCCAACTTTGGAGGTGCTAGAAGCTGAACCCTGCCCCTTAGGAAATGGATCTTTAAGTACGACAAATTTCTTTTCTTGAAGCAGCTTCTGGGCTTCTTCAAGTAGAGGGCATTAGTGAGTGAGGTGATCCTACTTGCAAAGCTTACAAGGGAACTTAACCTTCTTCTTTTCTTTGTTACCCTCCTCGGAATTCTCTTTGTTCTTGGGATTTTGCTAGTTCCCCTCTCCTTTCTTGCCATTCTTTTTGTTGTTGTGCTACCGAGAGCCCTTTTGATTGTTCTGAACCTGGTTTACGGATTCATAAGTAGAAGGAGAGGTTGTGATGGAGGTTACTTCTGCAATTGATTGTTTGATGGATAAGGCATGAACCTGCTTAGTCAATGCTTCGAAAGCTACAGAATCTACTGAACCCACTATGCTGTCAGCATGTTGTCCAGGTTTAGGTCTGCCAAGATCAGTGTTTGATTGCGATGCATCCGGTATAATCTCATAAAGTTGCCCAGACTGTGCATAAAGAAGGTCTAGCTACTGGGTACGTAGAATGGATTCTTCCTCTAAGGACACTCCATAAGTAGCTACTTCCTTAGAAATGTAAGGAAGGAGTGATTTCAGATACCACTCAAGAAGAAATTATGGAGGTATATTGGCTTTAATGAGCCTCTTCTATCTTCGCCACTCTTGAATGTGATCAGATAAGTGAGTGGCCTTATTCTACCTAAATGTAGACAAAATATCTGTCCCGACATCATACCGAACAAGAAGCTGGAAGTGGTTCAGAAAAACTGTCACGAGATCCCGAAAATTAAAAAACGTAGTTGTAGGTAACTCAATGTACCATTTGGCCACAGCGCTGGTTAAGGTTCTTTGGAAAAGTCTCAGCCTAACGGAATCTTCGTTCAACGAGTTCGAAGAACACCATAAATGGAAAGTGGTGACATGATCACCAGGGTCCTCACCAGTTTTTCCTTCGAATTTTGGAATGTCTGAAGGTAACTTAGTAGTAACTGGTGGCCACGTTGCGTTATGGTACACCGGATCATTCGTTAACTTGGAAAGATTTGGAAAATTTAGAGTTGCCAAAAATGGTAAACGAGGTCTATAAGATGCCATTTGATAAGCTGGGGTCATAAAGGGGGAACCAACCATAGTTTGACCCATGAAATGCTGGTTGGGGTTTCCCCAAGCCATTTGCTGGTAGGGGTTTCCCCCAACCATCTGCTAGTAGGGGTTACCCCCAACCATCTGCTAGTCAGGGTTGCCCCCAGCCATCTACTGGTAGGGGTTACCCCCAGCCGTCTGTTGTTGTGTGAAAGTGTTGTTGAAATTCCCCCATCCAAATGAAAGTGGGTTGGTACTCTGAATGTTTGTTCACTGAGGCTGGGCGTTAGCCCCACCATATTGTTGATTAAGGATGTTACCCCCCTCCTCCCTAAAATAGAGAAAAAGGGGTGTTTCCCGTAGGTACATTATTTTGATTCATGTTGTAACCTGCAAAGGTGTTAAAACTAGGGGTAGTCGAGGTGGACGGTGAGGTCATGGTACTCATGACAGGCATAGTTGCAGAAGCGTTCAGCCCTACATTGGGTGTGGAAATCCAAGTACTATGTATATGTTATGACTATTGAGTTGCAGGAGGTGGACCGACATTCACTGTATTATTGGGTCCAAAAGTAGGAGTAGAGGTGGATGTCAAAGCTGTTGAGCTCGGCATGGCTAACGTACCAGTATTAAAACTGAAGGACAGAGTTGAAACAGTGATTCACTGAGTTGAACTTGGTATAACAGTGGAGGTCGGATTTACAGTATTTGTGTTCATACCTATTGTGGGAGTCTGTGGAACTCCCTGTTCGCCTCCTGGATTAGTCATAATATTCCCAGGTGTGAACAAACATGCACTATAATTAGGTTTTTGGAAACCAACAGGTATCAGAAGTGGAATGTTAAAATCAGTCGGAGGAGGATTAAAAGGAGTATTAAACTCACCAGAAGTGAGATCCTCAATATCGAATGTATTAAAAGCTTGTTGATATGGAGTCCCAGGTTGTGGTTCCTCAGGAACCTCTATTTCACCAGTAGTTTCAAAAATACCACTAGAGTCTATCCTCTGTCGTATGGGTGGCGGTAGTGGTTCCACTCTAAGTGGGAGAAGGTTTTTCAACCTTCAAGACCTACGAAGTTGTTGGTCTTCCACGATTATATATAAAAATAAAACTAAGTAAAAGCCTAGTGGCCACTAAGACTAGGGATCAAACAGCTTTCCACTAAAAAATCCTAAGTATGCAAACTAGGCAAACAAGATGCCTTCTGGAGAAGAGTCTGGGATGATGAGGGCCCAGAACAGATCAATGAAGGAAGAAGAACAGTTACCCAGGGTCAACAATACAATGAATAAGGGTGCAAGTGCTGGAATCACCCAACTGCCCTCCCAAAGACTTGCAAGGGATTTCCTCCCATGTCTGTCCTAGGTACAGCAGCTATAATCCCCTGCTGTCACCTGTGTATGATCCTATAGGTCTGATACTAAGGCTACCATAAGTACGAAATACCCTGGGGGGACAGTCGTCAGCCTGATCAAAACGCGTGGGAAGGGTAGCAAAGCTCGAAGTCCGGATGGACCCTCGTATGCGAATCGACCCTGGTTTATGGTTGAAGGGAAAGCAAGGGGATATCCTCAACAAATCTGATCTTCCACGGCCTCGTGCTTAGCTTTGGTTTTAGTAGAGTTTCCCAAGAATATTTGATACAGATGGGTTTACCTATATGACAATTGCACTACGATTTTTGAGTAATGAAACAAGCTTCGAGCAGTTTAAGGTGTTTTAAGCTCGAAACTCTAGCCTAGACTAGTTGGTGTCGTGTATCCCTAGAAAGAAAATAATTTCTAATTGATTTTATTAAGATTCTTTTTAAGGTTACTTTTTACTCAGTGGGGCAGTGCATTGTGTGGTGTGGTTGCAACAAAAAGTAAAGTGCATGAAATGAAACAAATTTCAACAACAAAAAGACTCTTTTATTTTTTCGTTTTATATTCTTTCCAAAATGAAGATTAAGCAAACTTAAACAAAGCTTTCTTTTTCTGTTTTCTTTTCAAATTCAGAACAAAGTAAACTATTCTACTCTGTGAAGATTATAAGCCTTACTACTCTAAACTACCGAACTTATTTTGCTTTTCTTGTTATATAAACGAAAAAGAACTTGAAAGCGGAAGCATGTAAAACCTACAAAAGATATGCAAGTAAGGAAAAAATGACTCTAAAGTTCACAATAGTCAAATCAATGATTCGACAAAGAGTTGTCCTACAAAGTTTTTTCAAAGGAAAAAAGCTTTAATCTTAGAAACTGAGTGGAAAGAAAATAGGGATAAGAGATGCTTATAAACGGAAAGCAAACATAGAAGATTGCTCCAAAGCACCAAACCCTAAACAAGAACACTAAGCCAAGTAGCAGGTAGGAAAGCGAACGAAAGACAACCTTACTAGCATAAAGAATCAAATGGGAAGCAAACTAAGGTACTTCAAACTTACTTGATACTGAAAATGACAGCGAGATCAAGAAGTGTTGAGACTCAAAGAGCTTTTGAAAACACCCCAAAGACTCCAAAACATGGGCCAAACCCTAAAATCAAAGGATGAGGTACCCAAAGAGCATACCAGTGTCGCAACAAACAACAAGTGTTAAACACAAAGGTTTGTATACCTGCAACACACTACTAGGGTAAGGACGAGCATCTATGTCCGCTAAGGGACAATGCATGGTCTCCAAAAAGAGTCACAAACAAACAAGACACTTCAAAAGTAATCAAGTAACCAAAAGATGACCTAAGGGACTCAAGAGAGGCTAAAGAGACTCAAAGAAGGATTACAAACCTAAAAAACTGGTTAAGAAGGTCAAAACAAAGTTAGAAACCAAACCAAATAGGCAGAAAATCAAACCCTACCTCAAACAGAGGGTTGCAAGAATGTGCTCTACTGTGCAGTAGGAAAAATAGCGCACTCTGGAAGGTGTGTGCTACTGTGTAGTAGTGAAAGTGGGGCACAATCTCAGGTATGTGCTACTGTAGGTACATAAGAGTAGCGCACAAGTCAGGAAATGTTAAAAATCAAGCTTTGTAGAGGTGTAAAAGGCTCAGCCAAGCAAAGGAAATAAGGTAGGGGTGACCTACAAGGACTCTCAAAGGATTAAAGGGATAAAAAAGTACTGGAAAGACAACAAAATGGGTTTCCTAGAGCAGAAAAACAACCGGATCCCTAGCAGAGTCGCCAGTCTGTTGTTTGGGAAATTCACCCTATAGCGAGGAAAGAGACACTATCAACTTCTGGGGTGATAGGTAAACATATTAATCGTATTACATAAGCATCTATAAAGGGAAAGAGATCAAAGATGTTGAAGACATACCTTATTAACAACCTTTGATCCTAGGCTTTGCTTGATCTTGCGCTCAATCTTCAACTTGATCTTTCGCTCAATAGACCTGCAACACAAAGATACCTTCCTCAGCATATCTTGACTGATATAACAATGATGAAATTGAAATATAATTTAAACATCAAGAACAATCAAGCATTTAACCAAACAAACACACAATCCATTAGTCATTTGATTTGGACAGGAAGGATGTTTCAACCTTTATTGTCAAAAGCAAATAATCAGTACAAATTATACCTGATCATGCAGCATGCCTGTGCAACCGGACTCTGGGCTCTTGCTCTTCTCTAACTTTGGAATTCTTCCAGCATAACAACCCTTAATGCAAGTTTCTCCTCTTGTGAATGAGAGTCTCCATATGTCTCTAACCTCTCTCCTCAATCCTCGTATTTATAGGACAAGGTAGGAAGTTTAGATCAAGAGGTGGTTGAATGGGAAGTTGGGGAAGTTGCAGAACCAACTGCAACTAATCCCAATTCATCAAATTAATATATTTTTGATCATATTTTAAGATGTGCACGAGTTTTTCACAGTGGAGTAGCGCACAATATGCAACTTCAGTGCTTAACAACAAGTGTTTGCAGACTTTCTGAGGGTTTGCGCTAGTTTGCTGAAGTGGAGTAGCGCATACTAGGAGATGTGCACTACTATTGAGTCTGTGGAGTAGGGCATGAGTGCTAGTATGCTGAAGTAGAGTAGCGCATAGGTTAAAACATGAGGTTTTTCATGGTTTTGTCAGCTGAAAAAAGGGTAAGTCAGGTCAAAGTATCATCTAAGGTCATCATGCTCTTCAATCCAAGTTGTCCTTTTGTGTGGTCGACAACTAAACGTGACCACAAATGGAGAAGTGCAGATTTGACCTATAACATCCATCCGTAACCATACTATTGTTTCTATTTCTCTGCTTCTCCCCCTATCCCAAAATGCCCTCCTCCCTATCTCTCTCCCCTCCTCTTCCTAGCCCTTACTGACCTGGGATCTCTCAGTCTCTCTCTCTTCCCTACACCTCCACCTACCTCTAACCACACTTCCCATCTCTCTTTCTCACTCCCTACAAATAACACCATCTCCTCTCTCTCTCTCCCTTCCCCCCCAACCATTACTAACCCCCTCTCTTAGTCTCTCTCTCTCTCTCTCCCCCTCGCTAACCCCCCCTCCTGGCCCCTTACCCCTAACTTACCCCCCCTCTCTCACTCTCTCTTCCTTGCTTCTACACCTCTCTCTCTCCCTCTCCCTCTCTCTCTCTCCCCCCTCTTTTTCTCTCCCGATCCCCCTTCCCCTACCACTACATGATGATGATGATGATGATGAAGATGGAGATCATGATGATGATGAATATGGAGATGATGATGATGATGATTTATGATTGATCATCATCATCATAATCATCCTCTTCTTTATCATCACCATCATCATCATCATCGTCATCATCATCATCTTCATCACCGTCATCTTCATCTTCATCATCCTCATCATCATATTCATCATCATCCTCATAACCATCTTCATCATCATCATCATCATCATCATCATCATCGTTGTGGTCGTCATCACCATCATCTTCATCGTCTTCATCATCATCATCATCTTCATCGTCATCATCATGATCATCATCATCGTCATCATCATCATCATCATAATCATATTCATCATCATCATATTCATCATCATCATATTCATCATCATCATCATCATCATCACTCTCTCTTCCCTGATTTTACACCTCTCTCTCTCTCTCTCTCTATGTGTGTCTAAACGCCCTCTCCCTCTCCCTAACCTTTCCCCCATCCCTAACCATCCTACTCTTTATATCTCTCTGCTACTTCCCCTAGACCAAAACCCCCTCCTCTCTATTTATCTACCCTCCTCCCCCTATCCCTTAATAACCCAGGCTCTCTCACTCTCTTTCTCTTCCCTACACCTCCACCTACCTCTAACCACACCTTCCATCTCTCTTTGTCACTCTACAACTAACACCCTCTCTCTCTCTCTCCCCCCCCCAACCATTACTAACCCTCTCTCTTAGTCTCTCTCTCTCTCTTCTCGCCCTCGCTAACCCCCCTCCGGTCCCCTTACCACTAACTAACCCCCCCCCCCTCTCATTCTCTCTTCCTTGCTTCTATACCTCTCTCTCTCCCCCCCCCCCCC
Organism: Larix kaempferi; assembly: GCA_027924585.1. Lineage (NCBI taxonomy): Eukaryota > Viridiplantae > Streptophyta > Pinopsida > Pinales > Pinaceae > Larix > Larix kaempferi. The sequence continues at coordinate 13,255,048 of BSBM01000422.1, forward strand.
TCTCTCTCTTTCCCCTCTCATTGTCTCCAGATCCCCCTTCCCCTACCACTACATGATGATGATGATGATGATCAAGATGGAGATAAAGATGATGATGATGATGATGATGAAGATGGAGATAAAGATGATGATGATGATTATGATGATTATGATGATGATGATGCTTATGATTGATGATTGATGATGATGATGATGATGCTTATGATTGATGATTGATCATCATCATCATCATCATCATCATCTTCATCCTCATCATCATCCTCATCATCATCATCATCATCATCATCATCATCATCATCATCATCTTCATCTTCATCATCCTCATCGTCATATTCATCATCATCATCATCATCATCATCATCATCATCACCATCTTCATCATCATCATCGTCATCTCCATCTTCCTCATCATCATCATCATCATCATCATCATCATCATCGTTGTGGGAGTCATCACCATCATCTTCATCGTCTTCATCATCATCATCATCATTGTCATCATCGTCATCATCGTCATCATCATCATCATCATCATCATCTTAGTCTCTCTCTCTTCCCTACACCTCCACCTACCTCTAACCACACCTACCATCTCTCTTTCTCACTCCCTACAACTAACACCCTCTCCTCTCTCTCGCTCTCCCTCCCCCCCAAACCATTACTAACCCCCTCTCTCTCTCTCTCTCTCTCTCCCCTCCTAGCCCCTTACCCCTAACTAACCCCCCTCCTGGCTCCTCAACCCTAACTAACCCCCCTCTCTCACTCTCTCTTCCTTGCTTCTACACCTCTCTCTCTCTCTCTCTCTCTCTCTCTCTCTCTCTCTCTCTCTCCTAATACCCCTTCCCCTACAACTAACCAACCCCCATCTCTAATCCCTAAGCCCCTAACACCAAATCCCTACTTAACCTCCTAACCCAAGAAACTATTGAATAAGGTTTTGATGATTACAATAACGCTAGTGCGTTTTTGCATGAAGAAATGCTCTCATGTTTTGTGCAAGTAGGCGTTATTTAGCCATGCACCAAACATATTAAATGCCTAGGATTTTTTTAACATTCCATAAACGTGCACACGTTTTGTTTGTCCATAACGCTAGAGCGTTATGTGTGTCCATAACACTAGCGCGTTTTGTCTGTGAAAACATTCAGCAGAATACTTTTATACCCGGAATTTTTCATTTTGTCTTTCCATCTTCTCGTCTCCCATACAACAGAATACTTCACAATCGACATTCAAGGCAATTGGGGAAGCTCAAGACACTCTATGTTCACAATCAACAAACTTGAAGAGAGTCTATAGTTAGGATTTGGAATTGAGGATTCCACATTCACATTTAGCAAGCTTCAAGAGGATTCTACATTTACAATTTCAAGCTTCAAGAGGATTCTACATTCACAATTTCAATCTTCAAGGGGATTCTACATTCACAATGTCAAGCAAGCTTGATGAATCTATATGAACACAATTGAAGAAGAATCTACATTCACTATTGAGCAAGCTTGAAGAATCTATATTCACAAATAAGAATTTTCTATATTCACAAGTGAGGTAGAAACGTTACCTTCACATTTGAGAAAGATTGATGAATCTATATTCACAATTGAGGAAGTATCTATATTGACAATTGAGCAAGCTTGAAGAACCTATATCCACAATTGAGAAAGAATTTGGATATTTGAATAGTTGAGCACACCTCTAGAATCTATTTTCTTAGTATTGCTCATTGTGGTCATGGGAAATTCATGCAATCGAAAAAGGAAATCAGAAAGGAAAGAGAAGCCTCAAGAAACCATGGAAGAAGTTAGAGAAAAGAAAATATTGGACATGTGGAATTGAAGGAATTCCATGGAAACTCATCCAATTCCAACCGTAGATGATGCCATGGCCGTTCCTACCCATCCACCTCTAGAAAAACGAATAAATTCACTAGAGGGGCCCTCAATTTGAACAACATTTGATGAACAAGCACCCCATGGCACTAGTCAAGAAGTAATAAGTAGGTGCTCATCGGGGGATGTTTCAATTCCCACATTAAATCAACCTCAGAATATGGTAGTGAATGACTTGTTGGGTAGTGGTTATACAAGCGACAAAGTTAGAGAGGCATTGAGTGAAGGATTTACAATGCAAGAAGCAAATGTTATGGAGACTGTCCAAGAGAATGAAAGATAAGAGGCTCCTATTGAAACGTCAGAGCATCATGGTGATGTTGTACATGCTCCAATTCCAACACCCTTACCTCCATTAGCAACTGCACGCTGAATAACTTCGAAAGATATACAGGTTGATGAAACTCTCATTAGTTCACTTGAAGGTACATTGTCTAAACGTGCTATTGCTTATCAAACTCGACAAATACTTGATAAATTTTTTGATTCTAAATGTGATGGGGACAAGTGCAAATTATTTTTATCATTGTTAAAATATAAGTCTATGGTTGTTGTTAGAAGAACGTTAAAGATAAAGATAACAAAAAATTTAGAACCAAGTTCTCATATTGTTAAACGTTTAGCAGATGCATTTAGTACAATTGGAAATAAATCTCGCTCAAAGGATCACAATGCGACTCGTCGTGTGTTTTCACAATCAATCATGAACAAAAACACTAGCGCACTTCATTTTCTTAAACCTACATCCAAAATTATTAATTTGAATGTGAAGACACTTCGTATGTATTGTGTTAGAAGAGAACAACTTGAAACCGGTCAAATAGATGTTTGGGCCTTCATTGGCAGGTTGCCACGCTCTGATATGAAACTCATTGATGCGGTAAATGGATTAGTGCAAGTGTTTTGGCATGAAAACACTATACCTTCTTCCAAACAAAAAGATGTATTAAAATTGAGAAGGGGTTCAAAGGATCATGAACCACACATTCAACATTTTCTTGATATGACACAAACAAAATTATATGAGATATTTAGGAATGAACATAATGAATTTGACTTGGGCCAAAGATCCTTTGAAAAATGCAAACCATAATATGTTAAAATAAACACAATTCGTAACACATGTTGTTGTCGATACCACATTGAGTATGGTTACTATTAGGACACATATACATATATTTTTCATGTATTGCATAACACTCTGTGCAGGAATGCTAAGCTACATTACCATCGATGCCATCTAGAGACTTTATTCATAGCATTTTGTGTAGCAGGCCAAATGATTGCACATTTTATCAAAAAACTTGCATATATGGGACATGCCCAGGGTGTGGTGGATTCGCATTATTGGAAAAATGCATACATGTGACTGATGAACATGAACTTGGGAGGAAGGAGGTGAACTTGCAGTCATTCAAATATGTCACGTATGATATTGATGGAGGGAACAAAAGAAAAAAATACAATTGGTCACTTCTCAAGTTGGTAATGAGCTATTGGATACTATTTTTTCTTCAGATTGCAATTTCATATGTAACAATCTATAGATATATGTCTTTATTGTTTATATTCCATGTACGGGTTTGCGACTTCATGGAGGAATTCTTTGAAAAGACACAACAATATGTAAAGCATGTGCATGTGGCCCGTTGGAAAGATGAGCAGTTTAGAATGTGTAGGGATACATTTCCTATTGGGACTATCCTGTTAGTGGTCGATTTTGCGGAAAACTACACTCTTCGACCGCAAAATGAGATTCGGAGTCAATACTATCACTCATACCAAGTCAGCCTAATGGTCCATATCACCTATAGACATGGGGAAGATAGTATTGAAGAGAACATGGTTATATTGAAGGAGTATCACTTCTACATAAGTGATGACAAGTTGTACGACTTGGATTTTGTACAACACAACTTTCAAATGTTTTACAATCACTTGAAGGATAACAGTATATGGATGGAACAACATTGGATTTGGTATGATGGTTGTGCAGGGCAATTCAAAAATTCTTATGTCTTCCAATTGTTGTAGAAATTTCTCCCTACGGATAGGTAGAAACTCTCTTAGGATAAAGCAGGATATACTGACTCTATACTAAGACAAAAAGGAAACAAATGCTACCTTGAATCCCTAGATCTAACAAACATCTCAAGATTAAAATGCTAGAAAGGGTAGAAGAAGTTTAACTGACCTTCTATCCAAACGCTTGTCTTTGTAGTTGCTCCAATCTCCAAGCCTCACGAATGAACCTGTCAAAATGGAACCAAGACACAAGAATGCACTATTCTCTAGCAACCTGAAACATGAGTTAGAATCTAAATCTATGAAAGATACAAATCATATCATTAAAACAAAATTAACACAAATGATTTGGGAAAACAAGACAAGTTATTCCATTACCAACTTGAAGTCATGTACAATAGTTGCTTGATGTCCAAGCCAACTTCCAGCTCCAAGTGCTTCCTCTAACTATCTCTGCAGAAGTATGAAGATCATAGGTTTGATGCCCCAAAAGTCCTCCTTTTGGCTCATGGAAAGCTTCTCTCTTATAGCACATGGGAAGGCTAACCAACAAGAGAGAAGTGTGGATCTATGGAGGGTTTAGTGGATCAGGCCAGCTAAACAAAGAAGGAGTTAGGATCGAACCAAAGGTAGTAATCCCAACAAAATCTCCTCGAAGGTCGAAATCCCAAAATCCAAGGCAAAAAGGCTAATTTCAGACTACCGCGCCCCTATAACTGAGCATAACGCGGTAGTACCCGCGCCCCAGAGAAGGAGCAACGCGCGGTAGTGCTAACTACCGCGCCCTTGTAGATGTGCAAGGAGCGGCAGTGTTCACAAACAGGGCTAAGTTGGGCTGGAAGATGGCAGAAAAAGGTTTTGCTTTCAGTATTCAGTCAATGGTTTTCACTCTGGATGTTCAGATGATCTTTAAGGGAAACTGTCGTTTAGGTCGGTAATGCAAGGATGCGACACTAATATGTAATGTGTAATATTGAGGTATAACACCAATGTTTGTGTATGCTCCATAAAAGGCACAAGGTGCCACATATTTGGAACTATTTTGAGACCGGACATGGAAAAGGTGAGCATGATGGAGCAGGTGCGTGCATAAAGACTGCATTACATAGACAAGAAATGAAGTTCACAAATGGACCTATTATTTGAGATGCAAAAACCATCATTGAATGGTGTGCTTTAGTCATGAGGGAGGGATCAAGAAGGCGGGAAGATCACTCAACCGGGAAACCACATGTACATAGATATTTTTGGGAGGTGGTGGATGTATATCAATCACAATTATATGAGTGCAAGACCATTCGAGGAACTCGTGCATTTCATTCAGTTAGAATGTCTAGCAATGCTATACTTGAAATGTGGACAAGGAAACTATCATGTTTTTGTTTTCCATGTAGTAGTGGTGAATGGGACGAATGTGAATCCATGGATTGGGTTGATAGTTGGGACCGTGTATCACTCCCCAGTGGTCAACGAATAGATACAGAATTATCCCAGTTGGAGGAGGACCAATCAAGTATTTCACCAGACTGTGACCACATATCAGATCTCGTACAACCAGGTTCAATTAATATTTTTATATTTTTGACAACTAGTTGTGTCTAATTAATTGTACATATTTTTTATATTTTTGACAACTAGTTGTGTCTAATTAGTTGACTAAAACATTGGAAATATATTTTATCTGGGGCACATATACGCAGTGGTTTCCCCGAGATGCAATGCATGGCGCACTGACTATTGGCTGGCACATTGCTTAGAGGGGAAGCAAACCCTAAATGTCCCATTATGAGGCTCTGAGGCCAATGATTTTCCAATTGGGTCAAAGGTTATAAAGGGAGAATATTTGAACCAGGTTTCCCACTCAGCAAATAGAAAAGGGTATACATATGAATATTATAGACTAGGTGAGATTGTATACCATTATACAAACTTACTTATTGGCACAAACCTCTAGCTACAAACAATGCCAAGGAAGAAATCATCAAAGGCACGATGCTTATTGTCGTATTCCGAGGATGAGAGGTTAAAGGAAACCATTGGTATTCGAGGTGATCCTGATGGTCTATTCGAATGACCATAGGTAGGTAATCTAGTATGTGTTTGCATGTTTTATTGTGTACTATGCTATAGGTATGTGGTGTACATATATGCTATGATTTTGTGTCGTGGTCTCATTGAGTATTGACATTAATATTTTGACTATTGCAACAATACATTGATAGATTGATAGATTGATAAATTGCATAGACTTGGTACAACTTGATAAATTGCACAAGTTTCGTCATGGATTTGTTTTCTCTGTTTTTTTCTCCCATCTAAGTAAACCATAATATATACATCCTCATTCCCATTTTCATGCTCACTAGCACCATCACCATCTTCATGCTCATTATCACTATCCCCGTGGTCATTGTCGCGATCACCATGCCACCATGAGCATCACCACCGTGCTCTTCCTACCCATGTTGTCACTATTACCATCCCATTTTTCACCATAATATTCTCATCCATCATCCACACAAATATAACTGTTAGATACCTAATTTCATCACCCAGAAACCTAGAAACCTAGATGCCCAAGACTTGATCATGGTGTCCATATTCAACTTGAATTACAAATACTCCTATGAGAGGGATTCTGTCATGGTGTTTGAGATCAAGAATGTTAAGTTTGGATACGCTCGCTGGTTTGGGTTCCGTGCCCCCAGAGTACTTCCTCAAAGTGTCCCTGAATGGCCCTGGGGTGCTAAACCAATATTCCCGCAGCACCCAAACCATGTCTCCGATCGCGAATCTGTCGATTACGGTGGATTCGGGGCGCTGGGTTTCAACAAGGCCCCCCCATAATGTGCCTCCAACCCCTAGAAACAGTGCTATTGTGCCATCTCCGGAGATAGGGTTTTTCATAGTGAAGGCCATGCCAATGTTGCTCAAGGGGGTAATTTCTCGTCCGAAGGCTCTCGGGCGTGCGTGGCCACTGTGGAAACGTCCGCAATGGCCATACGCATGTGTGGGAGATGACAGAACTCAAGTCCACTCACCATTTTGGGTTATGTGCCCCCGAAGCGACTCCTTAAAGTGTCCCTGAATGGCCCCCGAGTGCCAGACCAAGATGCCCACATCACCCAAACCGCGGCTCTGATCGTGAATCCGTCAATTCTGGTGGACCGGGATGCCAGGTTTTATCTAGAGGACCACCCACAGCATGCCTCCAACCCCCAGTAACGGTATCGTTGTGTCATCTCCAAAGCTAAGGTTTTGCGTAGTGAAGGCCATGCCAATATTGCTCAAGGGGGGCATTTCTCATCCGAAGGCTCCTAGGCGTGCATGGCCACTATGGACATGTCCACAATGGACATACGTACGTGTGTGAGATGACAAAACCCAAGTTCGCTCACCGATTTGGGTTTCGTGCCCCTAAAGCAATTCCTCAAAGTGTCCCTAAATGGCCCTGGGGTGCTGGACCAAGATGCCCGCAACACCCAAACCATGGCTCCGATTGCGAATCCGTCAATTCCGGTGGATCTGGGACACCAAGTTTCAGATAGGCCCCCCCAACAGCGTGCCTCCAACCCCCAAAAGTTTTGTTGTTGTGCCATCTCCGGAGCTAGGGTTTTGCGTAGTGAAGGCCATGCCAATATTGCTTAAGGGGGGCATTTCTCATCCGAAGCTAGGGTTTTGTCTTGACTTCTCTTTTCTTTATTTTTTTTAAATTTATAAAACATTTATAATTTGTACAGTTGGTCGAGGCGAAGATGTTAGAAAACTGTGTTGTACAGAGCTATATCAATGGAATGGGTAGAATTGGAAAGAAGAACATGTAAGTTTCTCTGCCTGTCAATCTTTACTTTTATCCTCTTGATATTTAGAAAGAAGTCTATCAATGTCTGTCGTAGTTTTAAATTTTGGAGTCTTTGATAGTTCTAAAATTGTATTTCAGACAAGAAAGTAGTTTCCCTTCTAAATCTATGCTAACACTCTTGTTAAAGCAACAAAATCTTACTAAACTTCAGCGGAGCTAGGCATTAATTCTGCAAGTTTGTTATGCGCGTAGATATGAATCAGCCGCAATGCAAAATTCGATTTTACAAACAAATTTAAGCACCATCATTATTATCTTTCTCTTATGAAATTGCATACTCTCTGTCCTTTCAAAAGAGAATATGCATCATTTCTAAACTACAAGATAGTCATATATAGGGGTGTCATATGGTCATGGTAACATGATTGTGCCCTTAAACCTAATGAACGGTTTTATTTTATCTTTGAACAAATTTAAGTACCACCATCGTCATCTTTTCTCTTTTGAAATTGCATACTAGTTGTCCTTTCAAAGTAAAATATATATATATATATATTCGAAACTATAGGATAGTTGGAATTCTATGCCCTAGTAGGTATCCAACTGGTGTCCCTGAAGGCCTTTTGGATGCGATATGGAACAAGCCATAGAATGATGACCATGGCTCGGATCGACAAACCATCGACTCCGTTGGTTTCAGGACGTAGGGATAGTGCTTGGGGTGCCCCTTTCTACTGGTCCCATGGCCCAGGTGTCATCTTGTAGGTCAATTTTAGAAACTAGGGTTTTGCTCACTAAGGGAGTGTGCAGTTTTGCACATGGGGGTCAACTTTGAAAAATCATCGACCAGGGACTTATGGATAGCATTCCCAGATAGAAACTTCCTAGACACACTTGCAAGACTCACCGAATCCCGGTTTTGTTGCATGGTTGGAATTCTATGGCCCCAGTAGGTATCCAACTGGTGTCTTTAAAGGCCTTTTGGATGCGCGATGGAATGAGCCATAGAATGACGATCGTGACTCGGATCAACAAACCGTTGAATCCGTTGGATTCAGGACATTGAGATAGTTCTAGGGGTGCCGCTCTCCTCCAGTCCCATGGCCCGGGTGTCAACTTTTAGGTCAATTTTGGAAACTAGGGTTTTGCTCAGTAAGTGAGTGTGTAGTTTTGCACATGGGGTCAACTTTGAAAAATCATCAACCGGGGACTTATGGCTAGCGTTTCCAGCTGGAACCTTCCTAGACACACTTGCAGGACTCCCTGGAACCCGATTTTGTTGCACGATTGGAATTCTATGGCCCCGATAGGTATCCAACTGGTGTCCCTAAAGGCCTTTTAGATGCGAGATGGAATGCCATTTGATAAATTTATTTGTACAAATATATCCCTTGGAAGGAATTTCCAATTGACCTCTCAAACTTCTTGTTTTTAACACTTTGTCAATTTTTCATACTTTTGAATATGCAAAACATTTTTCTTCTATTTTGGAAGATTGATATTTTCCTTATCTGATCACCATAAGGAAAACCAAGAGCATGGCTAGATAGCCATTTCACCCAGGAGCATGCCTATGATATTTGATTGATTTTATCACCTCATGATTACCTCCTTTCGGGCATTTCTAAATGGCCTTCCAATCTTGTGAATTTGACACTTGGTCAAATTTTTAGCTTTAATACCTAAAATACATTTTCTTCATTTTGGCAAATCCATATTTTCTTCCTTAAATATTCTTTTGATCAACTAAGACCATGGTTGGGTAGAAAAACTACTAGGATACACCCTGGACATATGCTGCAGGCATTTATCTAAACCTATGATTTGTGGCGGGCATCCTCTTGAGGCTACTTAGTCACTTTTACTTCCACTGGTGTAAAACCCTGTTTTTGGCAGGCCTATATCTTTTTCCTCAGAAATGACTATGGAAAAATGAGACCATGAATGGATGCACCAACCAACATATCAAATCCTAACACTTTCAGATTATTTTTCGTATCATCCTATGAGATGTGGCGGGCATTTTCCTACGGTCACTTAGTCAATTTTTACCATTAATTCTATACTTAGACAATTTGTCCAAACTCTAAGGTGGATTTTTTATTTTACCAAAACCATGGAATAGTGATATCAGGGGATGTAGAACACCATACTGACCACAACACAACTTGTTTCACCCTCAAATTCATCTCCATTTTCCTTAGGCGGGCATTTTACTGAACTTGATGTAAAAGTTGCCTACAACCCTGTTTTGGTAGATCCATAACTTATTCCTCAGGCACTTTCAGGTCAATGTGAGAACTTGGTTAGGTATACAAAACACCCACCTATGGATGACCATATGCTATAGGCATTTTATTCAACCCACAGATTATGGCGGGCATTTTCCTAGAGCAATTTTGAGAAATTTGACCCAAAAAACCTTCTTTTGAGAGACTTGTATCATCTTCTTCAAGGAGTTTTTATAAGAACTGGGGCCATGTTCAGATAGATATTTCAACAAACTATGGGATGGTAGGTCATGGCAGGGATTTTCTTCTTATGAATTATGGTGGACATTTTCATAAGACAACTAGTAGGGCAATTTTTCATCACTTAATCAAATTCCCAAGATTATCATACCTTTACAAAGTACCACCATCGTCATATTTTGTCTTATGAAATTGAATACTAGATTTAATTTCAAAATAAAATATATATCTTTTCAAAACTGCAGGATAGTTGGAATTATATGGCCCCGATAGGTATCCAACTAGTGTCCCTTAAGGCCTTTTGAATGTGAGATGGAACGAGCCATAGAATGATGACTGTGGATCGGATCGACAAACCGTCGAATCCATTGGATTCAAGAAATCGATATAGTGCTAGGGGTGCCCCTTTCCTCCGGTACCATGGCCCAAGTGTCAACTTTTAGGTCCATTTTGGATACTAGGGTTTTGCTCAGTAAGGGAGTGTGCATTTTTTGCACATTGGGGTCAATTTCGCAAAATCATCTACTGGGGAATTATGGCTAGCGTTCCCAGATGGAACCTTCGTAGAAATACTTTCAGGACTCACCAGAACCCAATTTTGTTGTACAGTTGGAATTCTATGGCCCTGGTAGGTATCCAACTGGTGTCCCTAAAGGCCTTTTGGATGCGAGATGGAATGAGCCATAGAATGACGACTGTGGCTTGGATCGACAAACCGTCGAATCCGTTGGTTTCAGGACATCGAGATAGTGCTACGGGTGCCCCTCTCCTCCAGTCCCATGGCCCAGGTGTCAAATTTTAGGTCCATTTTGGAAAGTAGGGTTTTGTTCAGTAAGGGAGTGTGCAGTTTTGCACAAGGGTGTCAACTTTGAAATTTTTTGATTTTGATTCTAGAACTAGAAATTCAAAGAGTGGCAATCAAACCTACCACACTTCACCCTTGGTAAATTTCTATGTCCTTAGTGTGCCACATCATTTAACAACTCCTTAGTGTTCCACTATATCTGGATTTTGAGTAATTAATGTCATTTTTAAGAATTCAAAGTTTCAAATAAAAAATGGAAGCAATGTTTCATTGATGATATCCCTCTGATCCTTGATAGCTTTGTTAGATCAAAGTCACCATGAAACTTTTCCATCAAGTTATGGGGGAATACTTTCCAAATCACAATGAACAACAATTACATCATCGTTTGTATCAATCAAGAACATTCAATTTTAAATACATTTTCATATGAGGACAATCCATCCTTTTTACAAACATAGGACCATGAACATCTTATTTTCCTTCATCAAAACAACATTATCAAGGAATATCATTAAACTAGTTAGGTATTTCATTTTCCATGGATTCTGTATGATTACTTTTGCATTATGACATGTGGAAAATGGACATATGAAAGAGGTAAATCACAAATCAGGGTCTTACATACTAGGGTTTAGTAAGGATAGGGTTTATATCTTCAACGATTTCATGAGAGTGAATTCATGACCAGGTATTGGTTAGCATATTGGAACAAACTAGGGTCTTACAAACTAGGGTATATTTGTTACATATATTTGACCATATGTACATGAAGGCCAAATGAATTTTATTACACTTTAGTTATGCATTCCTTGCCATTGTACTTGATACTTTGCCATTGTTTTTAGCATGCTAGAGTAGGCACACTTCAACCGAACTGCATAGATGCTCATGTACGTATTGTTTGATGAAATACGGTAGCATCGATGAAATGTGTAGCATCTATTAGAATTCCTCTTAGTTTCTGAAAATGTCATAGGATTACATTGATGATATGCATAGCATGTTACTATTATGATAGAGGTTATTCAAACATATTTTGACTTATATTGTTAACTTTTGTTTTTTCCTTGCAACATATTTTCTTTGCAACCGTAATCTTGATCAATGGGTATGAACCCTTGGAGTTGACAAAAAAACACAATTTTAAATTAGATATCAAATTAGCATGCATGTGCTAAGTTCATTGCACTGTTGAAAGATATTATTAGTTTTTTCCATTAAGATAATGTTTTCATAACACAATGGTGAGATGTTACTTGATCAATGCAATAAATGTAAGAGAATAAATATTGGTTAAAATGTAATTATATAAATTTCAATAGAATAATTTATCAATTTGTGGAAGAGATAAATCATCACAAGCACAAGTGGAAACTCAAGAAAAAATATGGATTATATTGTATCATGTATTGATAGTTGAATGTTTGTAATACGAAATATGGCAAAGTAGTTGGCCCTCAAATGGCCTTTCAATGTACATGTATCCCTAAGTACAACAATCTGTACATGTATGTTGAATTACATATATACAAGACTATGCAACATCAAAAATCAATCTTTCGCTTGTTTTTCCTCGAATTTCCTCTATCGACCATCTCCCTGGGATTGCTCTACATCTCAGAAGTCTGCAAAAATAAAAAATCATTATTTTTTTCAAATAACTACACTAATACCCTACCATTAACAAACTTAAAAAATTAACCTATGGCCAAATTATTTATGACAAACACTCACCAAATCCTCATGGGGTATAGATGTGAGCGGTGTGCTCATGGAAGGCCTCTCTATAGTTGTGCTCTACAAATAAAAAGATCATATCTCAATTAATTCAACAATTAAACATTGATCAACATGTTTGGGTAAATTGAATAAAAAAACTTGGTCATTAATGAACATCTTACCATGAGAGGAGACCCGGTCGGAACCATGGATTGAGCAGAGGGGTCGGGCACTTCTGTCGCTAATGGCTACAATCACCAAATGGGGAAATAGTTAGACATGCATGAATAAACAATATAGTAACATGGTTATATATTATGCATTGTGATTGTTGAAATAGTTACCTCTGTATTACTTGTGGCTATTGTAGATGCGGCACTAATTGTAGCATCAATGACCCTTGTTAGGTGAGGGGTAGATGGATCTATCATGTGTTTATTATAGCGGACATCCACACCCTTTCTAGGAGTGGAGCCTCCCTTATACACTTGTGCCTTCTTCACATTTGGAATACGAGGAGATCCAACTGCTAACAGTCTCGTAAGTATAGAGGCTAGTGGCTACAATCACCAATACTAACATAGTTATAAATGCATTGGTCAATGAAATAGCATGTATTAACAAACTGACAATGATGAAATGCATACCGATGTACTATATACTTCAATCAAGTCTAAGAAACGGTTTGTCGTCCGTTGTGTCTCTATGGGAACACTACGAGTTGTATTCCCACCAGGGGGAGCTCACTAGATGAAGTCATTTCCCTCTGATGGGGATCTACAACCTACAATTTAGGAAATTGTAAATATTAGATCGTGTAGCATTAATTAAGTAACATGTGATAACAAACTAACATGTATTAAAATAATTTCATGTTGAAATAGTTACCTCAGTGTGAGATGTTGTCATTGAAGGTATGACAACATCTTGTAACTCAGACGGTTCAGCTGCATGAACCTCTTGACCCTCATGCCCTTCTCGTAGCAACTACAAGTTTTAAAATCATTAAAAATATTAGCAATCTATATATGTGTATAGTAAGGAAAAATAATTTTCAAATGACACTAAATTGTTAACAGGATTTACTCATGTATTAAAATAATGTCATGTTGAAATAGTTACCTCAGCGTGAGATGTTGTCGATGAAGTTATGACAACATCTTGTAACTCAAAAGCTTCTACTGCATGAGGCTCTTGCCTCTCATTCCCTTCTCATAGCAACTACAAGTTTTAAAATCATTAAAAATATTAGCAACCTAAATATGTGTATAGTAAGGAAAAATAATTTACAAATGACACTAAATTGTTAACTGGATTTACTCATGTATTAAAATAATGTCATGTTGAAATAGTTACCTCATTGTGAGTTGTTGTCACTAAAAGTATGGAAACATCGTCTACATCGGACGGTGTTGGTGCATGAGCCTCTTTCCCCTCATGGTCTTCTTGTGGAAACTACAAGTTTTAAAATCATTAAAAATATTAGCAATATATATATGTGTATAGTAAGGAAAATAATTTACAAATGACACTAAACTGTTAACTGGATTTACTCATGTATTAAAATAATGTCATGTTGAAATAGTTACCTCATTGTGAGTGGTTGTCACTGAAAGTATGACAACATCATCTACATCGGACAGTGTTGGTGCATGAGCGTCTTGCCCCTCATGCCCTTCCTGTGGCAACTACAAGTTTTAAAATCATTAAAGATATTAGCAATCTATATATTTGTATAGTAAGGAAAAATAATTTACAAATGACACTAAATTGTTAATTGGATTTACTCATGTATTAAAATAATGTCATGTTGAAATAGTTACCTCATTGTGAGTTGTTATCACTGAAAGTATGACAACATCGGACAGTGCTAGTGCATGAGCCTTTGGACTATGCTTTGCATCATCAATGCAAAGGTCTTCAACCTCATGCCCTTCTTGTAGCAACTACAAGTTTTAAAATCATTAAAAATATTGGCAATCTATATATTGTGTATAGAAAGGAAAAATAATTTACAAATGACACTAAGTTAACCACTTACTTACCTGTGTAAAATACCCAGTAAAGGTATCATCTATTTGGACAGGACCAAAGCAAGGATTTCCACATACTGTGCATGGGTGGGGATCTCGGCTGTGCTCATGATGTGTAGGTCTAGTGCCACTACTAGATACTCCTCGACCACTGGAAGGTGGTGGATCTACCCCACCGGGAGGTGGTAGATCTACCCCACCAATAGGTGGTGGCTCTACAACACCCATAGATGGTGGCTCTGATGGCCCTACCTGGTACATAACTTGAATACAATGCTATGGCAAACAATTGCCTATGCCAACAGTAGGAATGACTCCTATGTTTCTGGGACAAATTGATGTGCTGGCGGCACATCTGTCTTGGGTAGCTTCCTACGAGGTGGATCTACTGGGAAATTGGGATCTATGTGCCTCGCATTGGGACGTTGTTGAGGAATCCCCATCCCGACGCCCTGGTACTCCAAGATATCAAAATGGTTAACATGCTTCCCCATCAAAAATTATGCATACATATTTCTCAGAAAATATAGAGGCATTTCCCTGTTGTTGTGTGGCGGTACATCAAACACCATGTACCATCGATCTATTCAATTATCTATGAATGGTTGATATGTACACCACTCGATAGAAATTTGCCTTTTGTTTGCATTCAGGATTTCACCCGTCCGTGGATCTCTAAAGAGGGAAAACATATGTTGTTTTGTTATTTTCAACTTCTTAACTTCTTTGTAGCTAAGTCCATCCTCATATTGTTGCCTCTTTATTTCTCTGAATGTGGCAATATCTTGCAGTGCACCATTAGACCTACTAAAGGTCTCTATCATTGCATCCAAATTGGATGCAAGCATAAGATGCCTATCATCAACAATAGTTATTGAGGCTCAAATTTCTCTGAACCTCTGAATTTCCCTTTGGATTTATGAGTGTGCATCCATGGTCGTCCCTGCAATCAAAAAAAAAAAAAAAAATATCATTAGAAACGTATACATGTGCTATAATGACATCTCTCAAAAATAAAAATAAAATGTACAAACTTTGTGCAAGAACGAATACATTACAAACATAAATACCATCTTAGGCATACATTACAAACATAAATATCATTTCATATGACCATTGCAGGCATACATTATGGGTCCTTGCGGGCATAAGGGTGGATACCATATGGGAATAAATACCATGATGATGTGGCAAAGATATGTATTTTTATTGGTTAAGGATAACATGGAAATAAAAATATCATTTGACTTATTTGAATTAATAAAAACAAAAAGACAAGTCGGCCTCCTATATACATGGAAAGGAGAAGTATAAATGAAGAACAAGATGGTTTTGTTTTTTGTGTGGTGAGTGTGGAGAATTCGGGAGATAGAGGAGAGCTCTGATCTCAGGCGTCGGGAAGATGAGGACATTTTTTGGTGAAGGAGCAGCAGCAGGTGGAGCATTACAACAATCTCTCTTTCTATCTTTTATTCTGGGTTAAACTGAGGCAACATTTTGATGGACAGAATGAAGACATGCTGGTAAAATGATGAAGAGATGACTGATGATATGGGAAGAATGTTGTGATGTGCATATGGACAGTGTAAAGTGTATGAATGGATATATGGAATCATATTGATATGACATGAATAATGATGACAGAATGAAGATGTGATCTGATTGGTGATATTTGCCGATGGACATAATGAAGTTATATTGAATAATGAGTGCTTGATGATAATTATGAAGTGCTTTGGAAACAAATAAGGGATTCTAGTTGATGATGTATGTAATCTGCAGACTTAAGAAGAGTCTAAAATATCATTTGTAAATCTATAGTTGTTGGGTTATTGGTGCATCCCAGTCAGTTGCAGCTGACAAAATTATCTTGTGGTTGGTTCTACTTTGGGTTGTAGCCCATTCTGGAGATTATAGTCTCCAATTATAAAAATTTTACAAAGCTTATATCTTGTCTCTTGTAATGTGTTGATGATAATGTGTCTTGCTTAATGAATGGCATGTGATATAGTTTATTGATGAATATGATATTGAAGTGAATTTGTAATTAATGATATAATATTTGAGAGAAGAAGTTGAAATTGTTAATACGTGCAAGCTCACTGATTCACCCCCCCTCTCAATGATCCATTGTGTCTAACATCTTGGTGGTGAAGGAGGTCAAAAAATATGTGGTATTTCAACTTAGCAACAAAGCAAGCGGTGTGTCTGCAAAGGAGGGGAACCTAGTCCCTTGGGGTTTGGGGGATGATGTAAAATACATCATGCCATTGGGTTGGATTCAGAAGCATTGGTTGGAAATTTTCAGGGTAAGAGAATGTGTGGGAAAAAAACATGGGGTTTGGTTGAGTCAAGTCTAGAAACCAAGCCTAGGTTATAGTCCGTAGTTCCTCCTCCTAGCCAAATGGTGGATGGTTTTTTTTTTTCCAATTTGCAATAGATGTGGAAAAAATATTGGTGTTGGGATTCAATTTCCAATTTCTATTTTAGTTTTTTTTCAAATCTCTTATTGCTTGGGTGGATGTAAAATTAATAAGGGGATTGATTGTAGAGAGGAATTAACATATGTTAAATAACAAATTTTAAAATTTTTAGTTTTGGAATTTCATTTACAAATATTTTTAATTTAGGGAAACATAAAAATTTATATTTTTAATGATGAAATGAGGCAAGAATTTGGATGCTTACCTTTCCAATCCTCCTTGCAAGATGAAATATCCTTTGTTTAGCTACGAATTTGGCCTCCCTTCACTTCTCCAATGCGTTATTCCAAGCCGAAATCGCTCGAGCGTTCCAGTTTTGAGTGGGTAAACAGTGGTCGTGGTCCGCAGACTATTTATTTTCTTTATATTAACCAAAATGTGCGCGCATTATAGTGATACATAACGCGTGCGTGTTATGTATCAATATAACGTGTGCGCGTCATGTATTACTATAACGTGCGCGTGTTTTGGAATCCTATCCTACATGTTAATTGACATGGCAGGGCCGGAGTCCGCCCATGCCTAGTTCTAAGCAATGCATGCGCATTTTTAATTTACTAAATTCTAGTGCATTTTGCGAATGCACGATTACAGCTAAAGGGTCCCTCAACTTTGTGCGAGGGCCCTTATATTTTCACCTGTATTCATGTCAATTCCAATACAATATTAAGATGAATTCCTTGCATATAAGAATTCAAATTACAATTATGAATGTGCCAAATATAACTCAATCTAACAACTATTCCTAACCGACAATGTGAAAATATTAAAGAATAATACAAAAGGTTGAAAGAAATAATTAGTCAAGAAAAATTGATCTAAATTTTCTTGGTTCTAGTGAGCCAAGAAAGATTGATCTTACTTTTCTTGGTTGTCATGGAGCAAGGTTTGATTGAATCTCAATACCCACCTAAATCCCAACCTAAAAAATGAAGAGTTGGATCTTTTACTTGAATGCCCACAAAAAATACAATACAATCGTTCAAGTACGGAACTCTCGATTGTTAAATTTTCAAAATTTACTTCAATCTGATCTAGGATCTTAACTGAGAGAACAACATGTACAGCATATCTACAGCATATCAATCATGGACACAATAATGCAAGCACACAAGAGACACAGATTTTACTTGGGGAAAACCATAAAGGTGAAAAACCCCAATAACTTCCTCAGAGATAGATAGAGCAATGATACAACCAGAATACAAGAGATAGTCTTCTCCTAGCAGTAGAGTCTCCTCCTTCACAAGTGTGCCACTCTCCCAAGTGTGAGTGAGAGAATAGAATGTGTAAAATGAGAGAGAAACACTCTCTATTTATACACTAACTTGACTTGACCTTTACTCAACTAGGTCGGCCTCAACTTAACCACTTAACATAATGCTGACTGGGCCGACCCCCACTAGGGTGGTCTAATAACCCTTTGACCCACATGGCTGACCCCCAATAGGGTTGTCTAATAACCCTTTGACCCACATGGCCGACCCCCAATAGGGTGGTCTAATAACCCTTTGACCCACATGACTTATACAGGGCCGACCCCAACAAGGTGGTCTAATAACCCATCAAGTATAAGTTACGACACTTACAATATAAATGACGACACTTCCGTATAGAGGAATAATAACATCTCTATAGGAATACAATATACATATATGTGAAATACATTCCGAAGTTACATATACATCAACACTCCCTCTTAACTAGGAAGTTATTTCTCGACACAGGTCTTCTAGCACAAGTCTTCTTCTCTGGATCATCATCACTGGATAATCGTCATCGAGTCATCATCATCGTCACTGCTGCTACTATCTCAATCAATCTCTGAATCTACTCTCCATAGGAAGTTCTAGAGAGCCATTCCGTTTTCATACTGGATGTAGGCCCACCACCTGTAGGTCTTTGTCATCACTAGCCATACTGTGGAATCCTCAGGACTTATTACGTGCATCACAAAACCTCGAAAGAGCATCCCAGGCTGTTACGAGCACACGGCTCTACCTATAGGATCTCCCGGGGCCATATTATATGTGATATCACCACAAAACCTCGCAAGAGAATCCTAGGTTGTTATGAGCATACAGTTCTACCTATAGGATCTCCCAGGGACAGATTATATGTGGTCACCACAAAACCTTGCAAGAGCATCCCAGGCTGTTACGAGCACACAGCTCTACCCATAGGATCTCCCAAGGACAGATTATATGTGGTCATGGCAAAACCTTGCAAGAGCATCCCAACACTTATTACAGGCACACAGCCCAACCTATTGGATCTCCCAGGGACATATTATATGCCATAGGACAAAACCTCGAAAGAGCATCTGCTAGATATCCCAGGGCCAGATTATATGCCATAGGCAAAACCTCAAAAGACTATCTGCAGATCTCCCAGGGCCAAATTATATGTCCTCCCAGAGCAAAACCTTGAAAGAGAATTTGCCAGATATCCCAGGGCCAAATTATATGCCATAGGAAAAACCTCAAAAGACTATCTACAAATCTCCCACGGCCAAATTATATTCTCATCTGCACAACCTGATCCACAGCCATAGAGTATCAACCTAATACTCACCATACATCATCCTGATGTATACATGATCATCCTGATCATCATCACTGCAACATCCTGCTACAAGTCATCTGGAGCAAAATCCTGAAGCTCGTCATCCATGATCATCCTGATCATATCATGCATCTACTTGATGCATACCAAGTATCTACCTGATACATATGATCATACATGATCCACCTGATCATACAATGTATCCACTAGATACAAGTACAAATACATGATCCACCTGATCATACATGATACATATCAACATACATGATCTACCTGATCATACAATGTATCCACCTGATACATATACAAATACATGATCCACCTGATCATACATGATACATATCAACATACATGATCTACCTGATCATACAATGTATCCACCTGATACTTATACAGATACATGGTCCAAGCATCCAACATGATGCATATACAAAATACATACAAATGATCCAACCGATCATATCCAACATCCAACATGATGCGTACATACATAAATGATCCAACTGATCATATGATGCATACATACATATACATATAAATGATCCAACTGATCATATCCAGCATCATCTTGATGCATATACAGAGCAGTAACTGGAGCACCGTCCTGATTCTCATCATCCAGCGCTTACATCCATAGCCATGTGAAGGATCCTCCTTCCAACATGCCTGGAATGGCCTCTACAAATGTGTCCATCACTTCTTCCTCGAAGTGTCATCAATCTGAAGAACACCAAGCCTCTCTCCGAAGTACTCAAACTTCACTCTGGCTAGTGGTTTCGTCAGCACATCTGCAATCTGCTCGTCCGTCGCAATGTAAAGGAGCTTCACAGCTCCTCTCTGCACCATATCCCTGATATAGTGATATTTGATCTCTATGTGTTTCAACTTGTCATGAAACACTGGGTTCTTGGAAAGCTTCACACAACTCTGGTTATACCAGTAGCATCCAATGGGAGATCAAATAATTGAGACAGTAGCTTCCATAGCCATACTGCCTCACAACTAGCTGAACAGGTTGCAACATACTCTGTCTCAGCTATACTCAGTTCTACGTAGGACTGCTTCCTGCTAAACCAAGAGATCACACCTGATCCCATACTGAAGCAGCAACCAGATGTGCCCTTCCTATCTGCAGAACTGCCAGCCCAATCCGAATCAACATAACTCTGTAGTTTAAAATTTTGATTTGCTTCATACTTGAGCCCATAATCCACTGTACCCTTCAGGTACCTCAAAACATGCTTTACAACAACCAGGTGAACACTCCTCGGATCCGTCAGGAACTGGCTCAATGTGTTCACTGCAAATCAAATATCTGGTCTCGTGTTCATCAGGTACATCAAGGACCCAATCATCTGACGATACATAGTGATATCAACCGGCTCAGATGAAGCATCACATAGAAGATTCAGGTTCGATGCCATAGGTGTGGCCATAGCCTTGCAGTCCATCATCCCGAACCTCTTCAGGATCTCGACTGCATACTTCCCTTTTTCAAGGAAGATTCCATCTGCACTCTGCCACACCCCCATATCTAGAAAGTGGTGCATCATACCCAAGTTCTACACATATATGACTCCCTGTCATGTGTCTCAGAACCAAGTGGCTACTCGACATACACTTCTTCAACTACACCATTCAAGAAAGTGTATCTTCCTCTTCATCACTGTAGCCAGAGCAAGTATTGATTTAATGGAAGTGTATATGGCTACAGGAGCAAAAGTCTCTATGCTATCACCTACAGCATGCTTGATCTTGTATATCCTCTTGGAAGTCACTACAGACTCCCCTTCAGGTCTTGGGACTGCATCCCAAACATCTTCATGATCAACTGGTACTCCTCGATCATGTCATTCTTCCCAAATCCTAGGAACTTCAATATCTTCAATATTTTCAATAGATAACTTTGTTGCTGAACAAATGTTGTAGTCCTTTCCTAGGTGATGGTATATGATCTTTCCTACACAACAAGTTAAATTGCATGATTAGAAAACATCTCATAGTTTTCAGAACAAATTCTTATACATAAAAAAATATGTCATATAGTCATGCAATTATCTTAGCCAATGCTTCAATACAACATTTATCCATATCCCGTAACTTTCTAGATGTCTTCCAATCTCTACCAGAACATTGTTAAGAGTGTTCACAACTCCTAACATGTCAGCAAAGAGGTTTCATTCTAGATAAGTAGCAATGGAATGTTGTACAGTGCCATAGGCCACTTACCCATAAAATGCATATTAGTAGTAAGTTGTTCATTAATGCAATCATTCTAATATGCATAATACACATCCTAAATCTAGGAACATAAGCATATACATCATTGAATAACATTATGTAAGAAATGACAATTCAAATACTTATCTTTGTTTGGTTGCTGGGTGGACTCCCTCTGAATCTTTGCAACTCCATTCTGATGTGGATTGTGAGAAGTGGTCAACTACCTTTGAATATCTGCATCCTTGCAGAAACTACTGAAGTGTGCTCCTTTGCTTTCTTGCAGGAACAACTGGAGTGTGCTACCTCTTGATCTTTGCTTCCTGGATTACCTGTCCTTGAACTTATATCCATCCTTAATCACTATGCATGCTTATTAGTATCATCATTGTGTTATCCTTGAGGACTCATACATAATCACACATTTATTAGTATAATCTTAATACTATCAAAATAAAATAATCTTAAACATGTATAGTTATGATCATTCACAGATAATAAACATTAGTATTCAAGGTTTCGGGGAAGTCTTATTTTACTCATGCATATTCTTATTTGATCACAGGTCTCTTTTGATTAGTTAAATCATCAATGCATAAACCCATGATTACTAAAACCTATACCTTCATGATTCTTCTGGTTAGTCATGTCATCAATTATGGTAAGAAACATAATATGCATACAACCATGACTAATCAAACCTATGACTTCATGAATAATCACTATCAACAACACAACAGTATAAGATCCTAACACAAGGTAGGATTCTAGCTTGATATAGGAAAACATACCTAGATTAGCGTGCTAGCTAGTTATGTCTAACATACCCGCATAATGTCTTCTGGTTCTCTTCAGTGACTTGTGCTAGTAACCTGCATGTCTCATAGGTTAACCATTGTAGGACCAAGTTATACATACCTCGAAAGTAGATCTTCTATGTGATCCATAACAATGGATGAATCTTTGTCTTCATGTCACCATGATCATATGTTCTTGAAGTAGAACATGATTTGTCTTTCTTGGTGTACCTTTTTTGTTAGCGAACAACATAAACCTCATACAACATCACAATGCATTAGTACATTCATAAGTGTCAAAACCTTAATCAATGAATATCTTCTACTAAGGTGATACGACAAGTTTAGTAATTAATCAAGATTGTACTGTAATGATATGAAGACAAACATATGATAAAATTAACCATGAAACATACATGTAATCCATACCTGTCAAGATTGCTTGTAATCTTCTTATGGAAGGCCTTAGCCTCATCTCCCTCTGAGACAGGAACTTCTTCACTTATGCAGGTGACCAATCCATCTTCTTCTAGGATTAACCCAATCCACTTGATTTGCAAGAACTGGATCTGGAGCTGTAATAGGGTTTGTTAGAGAAACCCCAAAAATTCAAACTTTGAATTTCAAACTTCTGAAAGGATAGAAATATGTGCCTTAATGAGCTGATCAAGTTGGTATATTCAGAATTTGAAAACTGCAAAGTTTCACTCCTCGAAATTACCTTTTAGATTTCTGGATTCACTAGGGAGGACCCTAAATTAGGGTTTGAGTTTCCCGGAGCTTCACCCAACCAAAAGATTTGATTGAAAGCTCTAATATTTGATTTTTCTGAGGAGCTTCCAGCCGTGGTCACAGATTTCCAAAGTTCCAAGTTTTGCAGAAGCCCTAATTTTCCATCTTTCCGATCAAAATCTCGAACTGGGGTTTGATCAAGCCCAGCCTTCTGCCCAACCAAAAAATCTGATCTTGGTCTCTAAATTTCGATTTTGAAGAGTAGCATCCATTTGTGGTCTCCGATTAGAGAAATTCCAACTTTCTATGAAGCCCTAAATTCAGAAAGCCATGAATGAAGGTGCTAAAAAATAATTATGTTTTGACATAAATATGTACCTGATTGTTTCTAATGTAACTATGAACTTTTCAATCCATGGGGTCTGGACAATTTTCTTGAGATATCCTGACCTATTATCTTTCCATCCTGACAGGTCTGACCTCAATTGGATTCTCTGAGAGAGAGTTATGCCAAGTGTCGCAATGTGACCTGTTTATGGGACAATATAGGAAAGTGAACTTGTACGGCATGCCACGTGTCACTGGTTCAACTTCTACCTTTGAAAATGTTTCCTGAGATAGCCCAATCTGTTGTCTTTCCATCCTGACAAGTTTGACCTCAATTGGATTCTCTGAGAGAGAGTTATTCCAAGTGTCGCAACGTGACTTGTTTATGGGATAATACAAGAGAGAGAACTTGTACGACGTGCCATGTGTCACTAGTTCAACTTCGGCCTCTGAAACATTTTCTTGAAATAGTATAGCCTGTGTACTACCTGTCATGTTTTACACAATTTCATTTGGATCTTCCTATCCCAAGTTATGACCTTTTTCCCAAGGTTACCTGATTTTGACTCAGATCTGGAAGAGGCAGAAACCCTATATTGTACAGATCATAAATCACAAAGTACAACGAATTAGAGGTTTTCCTTTGGACACAAGGTACATAGGGCTCTGATCTTCGACCTGTAAAAGTTTCAGATCCGAAAAAATTTCCAAAATGGATTTATAGCAAAAGTGCTACGATGACTAGTTTTTGCTATATCAAGCCCTAGCATCGTAAGTGCAACAAGTGTCATACATGCCATATCATGCCTTCTTTCAGGATAGCTCTGATCCCATGTTAAATTTTCAGAATTTAATTCAATCTAATCTAGGATCTTAACTGAGAGAACATGTACAACATATCAATCATGGACACAATAATGCAAGCACACAAGAGACACAGATTTTACTTGGGGAAAACCATAAAGGTGAAAAACCCCAATAACTTCCTCGGAGATAGATAGAGCAATGATACAACTAGAATACAAGAGATAGTATTCTACTAGAATTAGAGTCTCCTCCTTCAAAAGTGCGCCACTCTCCCAAGTGTGAGTGAGAGAATAGAATGTGTAAAATGAGAGAGACACACTCTCTATTTATACACTAACTTGACTTGACCTTTACTCAACTAGGTCGGCCTCAACTTAACCACTTAACATAATGCTGACTGGGCCGACCCCCACTAGGGTGGTCTAATAACCCTTTGATCCACATGGCCGACCCGCAATATGGTGGTCTAATAACCCTTTGACCCACATGACTTATACAGGGCCGACCCTAACAAGGTGGTCTAATAACCCATCAAGTATAAGTTACGACACTTACAATATAAATGACGACACTTCCGTATAGAGGAATAATAACATCTCTATAGGAATACAATATACATATATGTGAAATACATTCTGAAGTTACATATACATCAACATCAATTAGCTACATCTATTAACTTAAATATGAAAAACAATATATCATCAATTCAAACTAAGCCTAAATAATCTGTTAAATGAGGATTTCTAAAGAAAAATAATCCAAAGAGACTTCCATCGATATTATCATTGGTACACTATTATCATATTTATGCAAAACTTAGGATCATAAGCAATATCAAATAAAAATGGAGGGTCCTTAAGTTTTAGGTGAGTCTGAATTGTTCCCATGATTTAGAGGTATGAATCCATCCATTGATTTTGAGTTTATTTCTCATCCCACCCAAATAAAATAAACCCCAATATTTATATTACTATGTCAAATTAAAACCCCCCCTTGGACCCTTAATACGGGACAATATATTTTTGAGGTTTTTAAGAGTATTCAAAGCCCCAATATGACAGGACGTGATATGATATTGCCTCACTAGTGAACCCATCGTTTTCTATGCACACACTAGAACCACCCAACAAGATGGATCACCCAAGAGAACTGTGGATCGAGGAAGGGGATTCCTGAGCTAGAAGGGTGCCGTGTGGGGAAGGTATTGTGGAAGCCATGGCTATGAGGGTTGAGTGAGACCCCTGTAGAGCTATGTATGAGCATTTTCCAGCTTGGGGGTGGCCTCCCAACAGAAAGAGTATATGTTGGACGGAGTGCCTATGGTTGGGTGGAAAATCACTCTTACATAGCCAGTTGCTTGTATCTGCATTGGATAAAGATAAGGATTCTCATGCATTTGAATATGAAATTTTTTTATTGCAAGCATGTAATGTTTATTCTTGTATATTTGCATGCTATATGTGTGTGGATAGATTTTAATTCCACCGTGCATGTTTATTTAATTTTATGCACACATTTTATTTGTTGAATTTTGTATTATGGAATATGGGCAAAATTTGAGAGCCGAAATTTGGGGTGAAATTTGAGAGCTCGAATTTAGCTAGCGTCCCCTCCCGATGGTCGAATTGGGTAAGGGGGGTGCTATAGAAATCCATATGTTACAATGTCCCTTGTTCCACAAAAAAAAATATCTCATACAACTATTTGGTGTTGTACTTAGTCGTGACATTAAAATTAAATTATTATTATTATTATTATTATTAATATATACTTTGTGCGGAGTATAGAGAATACCACCTATTTCATCTTTCTAGTTTCTTAGATATATAATTAATGTAGATGCGTTGTCATTAATTAAGAGTTTGAGTGTGGCCAATATTTAATATTTTCAAAGTGTGTCAGTCAAGTAGTTTAGCAGAGTTATAGTTCACTTGGATCTATCAAGGATATATTTCAATTCCACAAAGCTACAATATATAATGTGTGTGTATTCTCACTTGCAAGCTACAACTATCCACATATGCAAACATTTAAATGTATATTGCCTCGAATGTGTATTTAATGGCCAACGTGTTTTTAATGAGGTGTTAGGTTCAACAATTTAAACATGGAGAGTGTGTTATCAAATTGGGACATAATTGGAGTGATTTGGTTCCATTTTTTAATTGATCTTCACCTTAAAAGACAACCAAACCTTCAAATTAGAGTTGAACAAATCCATTCATCTTGGTTTATAAATTCGTATACATAATTATGATTGCATATTGACAGTGAATTGTAGAGACATACAATTTCAATTATGTAAAGAAGAAGAATCTCTCAACATGAGTTGAGCATGCCATAGACCCGGCTTTTACTGATCAATAGTGTTTGAAAAAATATGAGACTTTGACATATTTTCTACCACAGTTACCAAGTTCAAGATAAAATACAGATTCAAATTCGATACAATATGAAAAAAAGTATGAGAGATAAAAAATTTATTCGGAAATTTTTTGTCTATATACCTCTTAAACTAATAAAATCTCTCAATACACACAGATAGTAAATAGGTTTATTTATTGAATTTATAAAACATTTCAACTTATGTGGATCCTTCCTTTGGGATTTCCCACTAGAAAAACCTCTAATGTATCTTTCAACAATGCCATAAAGTGAACAATTAGCATAGGACCCTAGGAAACCAATTTTTTTCGAAAAATCATGAGACAAATCGAATAGTTGAATTTTTGTATTCATAAGCTTGATTCAGGTGAATTTGGTAACTATGTTTTCTACCTTATCGCTCACTAACTGGAAAATGCACTTCGTTTTTCCTTTGGTCAATGTTAGCTACAATAATCACCTCGAAAAAACCTTGCTAGAACTAAAAATTCATGAAGTTTTCCAATATCAAAAAAATTGAAGCAATACTTTGAGAATAGTATTATAGAATAAATTAACCCTGCCATCTCTTACCAAATCTACTCAATGTTTTGGATAATCCCCTATCGCCTGAGAAAACCATGGTTTTATCAAACAATGTCATGAGTCATCACATCACAAGGCTAGATTTAATCAAATGTATCTAAAATGCTACAACATGAGTAGGGATTTTGTAGTGATCCTTAAAACAAAAATTGAATCACAACAAATATTTAGAACACTTAAATTTAAAAAATAATCAAAAGACATTCACCATAAGAATAACACCAAGATATAGAGAAACCCTTAAGGTAGGGTAACACGATCAAATACTCCTTAAGGAAGGAATCACTCCATAAGCCATGCTTGTACAATAATAATATCCAACATGACTAATACAATGATACTCATATCTATTTATACTTTCTCATGAGTATACTTAGGGGTCTATGCTTTATTATTATTATATTATTTCTTCTAACTAACCACCAACCAACAAGTGGACCATATTCCATTATTAATAGCCACTTTACATTAATTATCCCCATTGGGTACACATTACAATGTTTATTCCCTTTTGGGTACCCATTAGATCATTTATTCCCCTTAGGTACCTCCCCAGGTACCCCATATCATCCCCCCTAAGTATATGACATTACATCGCCCTTAAAAATGTTTCTTCCTCGAAACACGAGAGGAAGATATATAATAATATCGACTAAGAAAATTAGTCAATTGATACTAAGCACAAGCATCCATCCATCTGAGTGGAATGTGAATACATGGTCTAACCGCTTCCTAGCTTCCTTGATCTTGATTATTGTTTTTGTGGTTCCAAGATGTTGTTGCACTTATTTGGTATGTCCTTGTATTGCTTGTAGTTCTCCATGCGTCTCCATATTGATTTCAGTTCATTGGTTCCATCATGGACCATGGTCCATAGTTGGTTTGTTAGTGCTCCTAGCTTGTCCTTGATGATTGTTGCTTCTCAAAGCGGTGTGGGTGGCAATATGCAACAACCTGAATGATTGGTACCTCTTTCTATGACTTTGTAACATGTGATTCCCTGGAATCATGTATATCCTTAGATTCTTCTTCTTGTAGATTCCCTTCCTAGGAATTTTCTTCATGGGATTCTATAGTATCTTCTTATGATTCCACCACAGACTCTTCATCTAATGTGTCATTCACTACTGCAATTAGTTCCCCGCAAAGACTTCATCCTATTCCTTCTAGGTCTCTTTTTATTTTGTAATAGACATATCCTGCAACGTAATTTTCTTTTTCTTGTACCAAAGCTTTAAAAAATTCCTTTCTACATTAATATTAATTGTACCTAGTGATTGCATCCAAGGATATCCCAAAATAACATCCACGTCATCCATATATAAAGCATAAACATCTGAATGCAACACATATTTATCCATAGTAATCTTCAAATATTTAAAAATTTGAAAAGTTTCACCATCAACTTGTGCGCTTTGAATATGCTGGGAAGGAACTTGCAATTTTTTGGCCAAATTAACATGGATGAAATTATGCTTACAACTAGGGCTAATAGAAACAAGAATATTCTTCTTTTGAATAAATCCATGAACTTTTAATATATAAAATAGACCCTTATGTCCCACTTGATCTTTGTTATTGGCATGATTCCACTTGTCTAAAAGGACTTGTTCAAGGTCTTTGTTAGAAAGTGGT
Organism: Larix kaempferi; assembly: GCA_027924585.1. Taxonomy (NCBI): domain Eukaryota; kingdom Viridiplantae; phylum Streptophyta; class Pinopsida; order Pinales; family Pinaceae; genus Larix; species Larix kaempferi. The sequence goes on from BSBM01000422.1 coordinate 13,284,334, forward strand.
TTCCTCTTAGTATAGTCTAGTGAAAGCCACCATACCTTAGCATCATCTTTGAAATAAGAGTCTATACAAACACTCCACAATTATTTCCATCTTGACTTGAAGTCTTTTAAGCATTCTTCAATTGTAAAACCATCATCTTTTCCTGTGAATAACCTCATCTTTTCCATATCCTCAAAAGTAAAACTAGGGTTTGAAAAAAATTCACTTACTTCTTGCATTTGGGGTTTTGAGCTGAAATTTTTAAAATGACCATAACTTGGTCACCCTTGCTCACAATTTCCATTATAACCAATTTCTGGAACTGGAATAGCCACTCTACATATACCATCACAACTGTAACCATGAAGATCGAATTTTTTGATGCTCCATTGGATTATAGCATCTTTCTAGGTCGCAGTTGTACGCATGCTATGATGGCGATAATGTCTTCAATATTTTGAGTGATTAAGTTTCCTCATGAAGGGAAAATTGTCACAATAGACCAACTATCATTTTGAATAAATGAGTCCATTCAAGCTACTAGGACAAATGTTCCTTTAGTTGGCTATTCCATGATGGATTGTGAAAACATTGCAATGGGTATGTACTCTACCCTTATGGTAACTTTAAATATTCCCCCACCTAACCCAAACGATACAAATTCCCCCATACATGCGATCTCCTCAGTCGCCACTAATTCCGTGGTGAGAGTATGTTACTTCATAACTTCTTATTTTGAATATCCATGGATAGTGTCAGAATCCTCTCAAAGAACTGAATATGGAAGGGAACCTTCAGGTTTGTCTACAACCGAAATACCATATCAATTTATCTTATCGCAATATAGTAGACCGTGATCGTAATTATATATATGTGTAAGAGTGCAATCAATATAATTGTCATGCCCATTTGGGCTATAAATTATTTACCATGTCAAGATCCCTTAGAAATAGTTTTTCCTTTTGTGAAGCTATTATGGAAGCCATTGATTTGGAGGAAAGTTCGTGGAAAGATATGCACCAACATGTGTCATTTATTCCTACCATGAATGGATTAAGGATTGATGAGAGTGGATTTATCAAACCAATAACTCTAGATTAGCATGGGAGGCCTCTTTCTACGCATAAAGTATATGCAGATGGAAATATGGATAACATCTCTACAAACATCCCAATTGATACATCCAAGATACCCGGGGTCATAGAGAATGTCTTTATTTGTGTATATTATTTTCCAGAAGAGATATAAATTTATATTACACTATTTAAAGAATATTATGATATTTTTTCATGGTCTTATCAAGAGATGTGAGGTATCAATCCTAGCATTGTCGAAAATGGAATTAAAACATACCACAATGTTAATCCTATTCACCATAAGTTGTGACCATTAAACCTTGGGAAGGCCATTGCTTTCAAGGTAGAAGACGAGAAAATTCTCCATGTTGGTTTCATCTATCCCATTCCGTTGATCGAATGGGTGTCCAATTTGGTACGACATTGACAAGAAAAAAGGAAACATTAGAATGTGCACTAACTTCAGGGCCCTAAACCTCTCATGTCCTAAGGATAATTATCCCACACCATTCATTGATCAAATTATCTATGAATGTGTGGGAAATTAAATCTTCTCATTTATGGACAGGTTTTCAGGATACAATCAAATTTAGATTTTCCTAGAAGATCAACATAAGACTACATTCATTTGTCCTTAGGGAAAATTTTCAAACATGAAGATGAATTTTTGCTTGAAAAATGTTGGAGCTACATTTTAGCGAGCTATGTCACACACTTTTCATGACATAAAAAAGATTGTCAATGCTTACTTAAATGACTTGATGGATAAATCTGCGAGGATATTTGATCACCCCCAACATCTTAGGGTTTTCTTTGATAGGTATCAATATTACAAGATTCGTTTGAATCCCCATAAATACATATTTTGTGTCATTTCAAGAAGATTAATTGGATTCATCATTTCTAAGCACAGAATTCTAGTATATCCATTCAAGGTTGAGTTGATAGTTAAATTGTCTTCCTCGCGTTGTGTCAATTACAAAGCCTCCAAGGAAAGGCTAATATCTTGCATTGATTCATTTCCAGTTATGCTGAAATCATGAAATATTATATATGCCTCCTGAAGAAAGGGGTCCCATTCATTTGGGACAATCACCCTCAAAGATATTTTTATGCATTGAAAAAGGATCTGATTTCTACCCCGTTTGTAAGTCTACCTGACTATAGAAAATATTTTCTTCTGTATTTGGTAGTGTTTGAATCAACCATCAGAATGGTTTTGGTTCAGGAAGATGAACTACATCAGGAACATATGGTGCATTATCTAATCAATAATTTGGTTGGACCTAAACTGAGGTACTCATGTTGAAAAACTAGTGTTGGTAGTTCACATTGTCCAAAGAATCCAACATCATATCATCCTGAGATGGACAGTAGTGATTGTAGATGTCAACCCATTTCAACATATATTTTATCGATCCATAGTTGGGGGAAAATACAATAAGTGGATTTTAATTATATAAGAGTTTGACTTAGGATTTGTATCATCGAAATAAAAAAAAGCCTTGTCATTTGTTGATCTCATGTTGGAGCTCTTCGGAGAAGGTGACGAATATGTTTAGAATGAGTCATTTATTGATGAACATGTCTTCCTCATTGACTCAAATGACCCTTGGTACAGAAAAATCCTAATATAACTCTAGACCCAGAGGGTCCCATCTCGATTCTCTCATGAGGACTGATGATGAATTTGTCACCAAGCAAAACATTATGTTATCATCGATGACACTTCATATAGTCAAGGAGTTGATACAATACTTAGACAATGTCTAATTCATGAAGACGATGAGAATGTTTTAAATGATTTCCATGAAGGAGCATGTGGAAGTCACTTATCTGGGCTTGCTACAACCCAAAATATATTGTGTGATTTGTAGTTTTGGGATTCAATATTTAAAGACTATATTGAAATAGTGAAGAAGTGTCACCCATCTCAAACATCCACTAGGAATATGCACACACACCCTACTCCACTTTACCTTGTCATCCCCATCGACCCCTTGATGAAATGGGGAATAGATTATACAACTTGTAACCCAGCGTCATCAAAATTCCATAAATACATTATTGTGGTCGTGGAATATTCACTAAGTGGGTCGAAGCTATGCCTACCTTCACATGCAACGGTGAGACAATGACACACTTTGTATTCAACCAAGTCATGGATAGATATGGAATTCCCAGAGAGATTTTCACTGAAAATGGAAGTCACTTTCAAAATAAGATGATGATGGAATTAGCTACAAAAACTGGATTCCAACAAGATATCTCCTCTCCAAACTATCTGCAAGTAAATGGACAAGTAGAGGTTGTTAATAAGTCCTTGAAAATGATGTTGCGATGGACGATGAGTAGGAGAAAGAAAAATTGGCACATTATGTTTTATCTGATGCATTGGGTGCATTAGACTTCAGTCAATATTGCTACAATATTTACCCCATTCCATCTTGTTCATGGACCCAAAGCTGTGTTACCAATCAAATGTGAAATTCCCTCATTGAAACTAGATATTGATCTCTTACCTGACACTATCCAGTATAGACTTGAACGTTTAGTTTACCTGGAGAAATTATATGAACATAGGAGGGATGACGCTACTGCAAATGAGGCGCGTGAAAAGAATATCAAATATCAATATAAAAAATCGATCCAACCCCATGTCTTCTATGAATGAGACACAGTGCATGTCTATGACCAAGATCATGACAAACTAGGGTCAGGTAAATTCAACTCAATGTGGATTGGTCCATGCATTGTAAAATGAGTTTTGAATAAAGGAGCCTATGAGTTAGAACATTTAGATGGAAACATGCTAGGAGGGCCTAGAAATGTGTTCTATTTGAAGAGGTATTATTCCTAGATGGAAACATCTAAGAAAATCCTCTTTGATTTGTTGTATTATAAGTTCTTTTATATGTTTTATTATTTGTGTTCGTCATCGCTCATCATGCTATGTGCATGATTAAGATATGTTGTTAGAAGAGCCTATGTTTATGTGATTTGTAGATGGTTCTAGTCATAACACTTAGCATATTTCGTAACTCATATGATTTATTCTCCCACATGCCATTTTATGATTTCAGGAGGAGTGTGTCTTAGTCTAGAGTCTAACAATGTTTTTGAATATATTATTGTGATAGAGATGTTATTAGAGGCAATTTATTATGGAAACCAACATTTAACAATTCACCTAGATTCACAACTAGTCGGGTTTTAGTTGAATGGCACATATTAAGTGTGTAATACTATGCTATTAAGAAAGTTATTATGTGTGTGACTTCTATAATGTTATTTTGAAACTATCACATATGTTCATATTCCAAGGAGTTTGAATTGTTGTAATGTCCCAAAAATAGTAAAAATTTAAACTTTTTTTGGTACTGCAATAAAGCTGAATTAAAGGAGATGTTCTATGATTAACTTCATCATTAGGAAAAATATACAACAATATAAAATCTCGATATTTAAGAAGGTAAAGTGTCTAGACAAGATAGCCTTAATAGTCGTCTTTCTTTTGAGATTTCTGCGGAAGCGATGTGTAGAATGAATAGATTTGTAATTGCCGCAAGCGTATGAATGCTAGGAGAACTATGAAAGCTCCCTTGTTACTGTTCAAGAACTGTATGTAGTAATCATAAGGGACTAAATTTGTAACTTCAGGTGAATGGACCTTTGCTGAAAGCAATTTTGATGCTCAAGAGGAAATGTTGGTGTTTCAAAGGGAAGGTACCCCCGGTAGAGCTGCCTAGAGGTAAGGTGCAGATGTTGAGACTTTTGACTTACTTAGCGAGTTTCACTAATGCATTTCGTTGTAACTTTGATCTGCAGGTGAGCGTATGAAAGCATCTACCTGGGGTGTCTACTTCCTATCTCTAAAGTCCTCAAGGTTAAGAATGTAATGGATGAAGAAAATTTGCTCCATGAAATACTTGTGGGTACTTGGGGTACATGTTCAAACTTTATATGCATCGTTTGGACTTTGGTAAAACTTAGTTAGATAATACCAAGGTGAAGCGAATGGCTCTCCTACTATAGAGAACAAGGTAATATCAAGTTAAATTTGAGGTGGGTGACAAAATAAATGTTGAAAGTGATCCTTCATGTGGCTGGATTCCAACAAAGTAGTAGGGTTTTCTTTTGGGGTTTTACACCAGCAAGTCTTCATTCTTTTTTATTTCACTTGGATACCAGAAATTCTTGCTGCATCTGAGAGTCTGTGCTCTTGAACTGAGCTTTGCTCGTGGTCAGAGCATCTGTAGTTTGCTTGTTCGAAGAAGCAGTGGAAGGGAACGTTAAGGTAAATCCCTCATCTAGATTTCAATTCTTTTTCCCAATTGATTATATGCAGCACAAAACATATCTCCGTGTATTAACTTGTGATGATAGTTTCGATGGTAGGTTTGGTGACGTTTTCTATTCTGTGTGGGATACTACCCAATGGTTGACGCCCTCATCGTTGGATGGATTTGAGAACAACAATGTAAGTTCAGGTTCCCAACCCTTGTTCCTACCTCTCGTGTCTCTGGAGGGCGTATTATTTTATAAAGGGGGATTTGGTGTTGCCTCTTGGCTCACTGTGATGTATTTGAGAATCCTGAGGGGGCTCCTTTGGCTGGACCAGTGAATGTGTTGTGTCTGTTGGGTTCTATTGAAAACGATTTAGCCTTTGGGAAAAGCTCTGGTTTCCATATAGCGAAAATGTCACGGTGTTTATGGGATTTCCCTTTTTTTTGTAAAACAAATAGATAAATTGTTCGTATGTAATAATTTTGGGTTTTGGAACCACACTGCTACCTGCATTTTCCTGTTGGATTTGGAATATGTATTAATGAAATTTTAGAAGAAAAGGAGCCTCTGTAATTTCTCTATGGGGCTATATGATCAGTAAAATACTTGTCCTCTGTACTTGGCTATCATTGTTCTGGTTTGAAGGCCAATGTTGGAGTATTTTACATTTGCACTTGTGGTTTGTTTATAATTTTAGGGTTTTGAATGGAGTAACCTCTCCTGTACATTATATGGCTCTCGTAGGTGTGTTTCGGTGTAAATAATGGACTCTGCGTTTTTAGCTTTTCCCCTATCAGTTTAACTTTTGTCCATTGGAACATTTCGTGGCACATTCGATGGAATCTTATGCTGTTAAAATGAAAACCTTGTCTCAGTTTTCACCCTTATGTTTTCTATTACTATTATGGTCTGAAAAAATAAAACGTGTCAGGGTTTCATAAGGAAATCAAACCAGGCTCTTTAACTAGACTTCAATGAGCCTGTTGTTTTTATCCTTGTCTGCGTTGACTGAATACTCATTGTATGTTAATATTCTACTGTGGTGATTTATATGAAAAGAATGGAATGGTGGTGCCCAGGTCTACATCCTCCATGTGTTGCCATTGTACTAAATCTTTATGCAGTTGGTTGGGTGACTTGAAAGGTCTCCTAGATTCGTTTGATAATGATGATGCCTTCTATCCCAATTCCAACCTTGTTTACAAGGATGAGCATGTAGCTTTAAAACTGTGTGTTGATGCGTTATGGGTTTACAAGATTACTGAAAGAATGATAGTGGGGTTTAATCCTTTGACCTGTGGTTTGATATACAAATTAAACGTAACTGTTGAAGTAATACTTCCTTTCTTTCACTGTTTCGATCTACTTTTAACTATGCCTACATCTGCATATTTAGAATCAATGGTTTTGTGTTTCGAAAGGATGGTCAATGAATATAAATCTTCTGGTTTTATGTTTGAATGAAGAGCTCTTTAATGACTGCGTTTTTCTATAAAGCTTTCCTAGTAAAAGAATAAAAGAGCTGAAACAAAAGAAATGGATATAGGGCTGGTACTAATTGCATAAAGGATGTTGCCAGAAAGAAATAAACTCGGTTGTTTAACTTTATATAAACACAAGACTCTTAGGTTTTTCTTGGATGTCTAGCACAGGCTACTAGACTACCCATGATAGACATTTGACTGTTGTCTAAATGTAAAATTTCTAGGGTTGATAAGGTTTTTGGATGTGAACTCTGGTATATCTTGTTAAATAAATATTAACCCGAGAGCTGATGCCCTAAAGGCCCTTTGCTCCATAAGAAGAAGTATTGCTGGTAGATACATAAGGGAATTAATTACTAAATAGCAAGCTTATTGAATTTCCTAGTTATCAATATAAATAAAATATAGTAGGTTGAATAATTCATACCTGGTAGTTCGTAGCTTGCTCATCTTTTGTAGTAACCTACACACTCAATCAATTAATTAGTGGAACACACTGTTGTGCTCAGCTGACCTGTTAGGATGATTCCTTGACTAGATAACTTTGGGACTACCACGTTCCACCCAACCATGATCCTACAACTGTTCCTGGTTCGGTAAGGATCCCCCCGAGCTGGTTCCGACATGCAAATTGAGAGATAGAGGACCTAGGTTCACGGCTGGTTCAGATCTGAAAACTTATGTGGACTACTTTCATTTTTGGAGCAGAAAATTCTCTTTTATTCCATGAGAGAATGATATTCAAAAGATGATCCTCCAACTTGGGATCTGCCCTCTTTAAGTAGGGGAGTCTTGAACTAGGACTATTGAGATAATTAGTTTTCTTTAAATTAAATAAATAAATTTTTTAAAAGATATTATAAATATCTAGCCCCTTTGAATTAGGACTTTTCCAAGTGTTTAACTATAAGTGATTTTGATTTAAGCTTCTCCATAATAATTATAATGACAATAATTATAATAACAATAATTATATTTCTCTTAACTATTAGTCCATCATTAATAATATTAAATAATGCATAATAAATATATTTCATAAATAAATAATGACAACATCATTATTAAAGCTCTTAATAATAATAATAATAACCTTGAGGCCTTTATGCATGTAAATCATAGAAAACTACTATTAGTCAGTTCATGCTTTAAGTGGTAGTAATTACTCTTATTTAATTATGTATCTTCACCTGATACTTCATTCTTTATCTTTTAAGGACAAAGTCCAATTCTTTGGATGGTCTTGGTGGGATTGGTTAGGAACCTCTAGTCTCTCTCTTTGCATGTCAGATTCCCTCGTTTAACATGGTAGTTCCCGCAATACTTGATGATAGATAGAAGAAGATTCAGTTAGTCATTTTGAATAATTGTGATGCAACATAGAAGTGCTATTCAGAGTCCTTTGACTCAACACCCTCACATGGGCGTTACGCCAGTGCAATTCCAGAGTCTCCACTCAACACTAGTGCTAGAATGTGGTTGTGAGGCACATCTAGAATATTTAAGTGGCCTCGGATCCGACATTTGCTTGTTAATCTTGGAGTGCTTTAGGGCTTATGCCCAACACTCTATGTACCTCAGGGCTTACGCCCGACACATAATAAACTTCATCTATGTACCTCAGGGATTACGCCTAGCACATAGGGAATCCTTGTACATCAGGGCTTACACCCAGCACATGGGGCATCCTTGTACATCGGGGCTTGCGCCCAACATATAGGTCATCCATGTGCTCTAGGGCCTACGCTCAACACATCATCAAAATTTCGTCATGCATACCGGAACTCTGCACAGTATATATAACAAAGATCCTCTTAGTATAATAGGGTTTCTACCAAATATCATAACAAGTAATCTGCATCAGCTAGGGTCCCTGCCCAAATATAAGTATATCATAAATAATTCATATGCATCGGGACTTACGCCCAATATATAACATAAACATAATCAGTCAAAATTTGGGATATTACATCCCTCCCCGCTTAGAACAACACCGTCCCGGTGTTCTAAAAATAAACCTTAAACTAGGAGAGGTAGGCCTTACTCATTGCAGTTTCATTCTCCCATGCGGCCCCATGCATTCAAACTCTTTCTTAATTCAAGGTCTTGTTGAGGTTTCCTGAACCCTTTACCTATAATAACCTCAAAGTATTGTCAGTTTCATGACATCGGATCAAAATGTAAAATAAGCAAGGATATCATAATCATATTATTATTATTCCCTCCTTGACATTTCTTGCTATTCATACTCATACTTTTCTCCCACAATGCAATTGGTTTCTAGCGTTTTATCATAAGGTACATTCAATCAAATGATCGGCTTTATCACGTAAGTAATAATCTTTCCTTCGCAACAAGCACCTGTGTTCAGTCTTTTCAGATATAAGCAATAATTCCCATTGTAAAAAAATGAAGATAGTCAGTCTAGAATGTAAGTAATAACTTTCCTTCCACACAACTTGTGTATGGTTCATTTCAGATGTCAGAAATAAATTTATGTTGCATTTAATTGCACATGGTGCACTTCAGAAATAAATTTAGAATATAAGGACTAACATTTCTTTGCACACAACTTGCATATGGTGCACTTCAGAAATCAGAAATAACTTTCTGTTGCACATAATTGCACATGGTTTACTTCAGAAAACAATTTAGAATATAAGGACTAACATTTCTTTGCACACAACTTGCGTAGGTGCACTTCAGAAATCAAAAATAACTTTTTGTTGCACATAATTGCACATGGTTCACTTCAAAAAACAGTTTAGAATATAAGGATTAACATTTCTTTGCACACAACTTGTGTATGGTGCACTTCAGAAATCAGAAATAACTTTCTGTTGCACATAATTTCATATGGTTCACTTCAAAAATCAGTTTAGTATATAAGGAATAATATTTCTTTGCACACAACTTGCGTATGGTGCACTTTAGAAATCAGAAATAACTTTTTGTTGCACATAATCTCATATGGTTCACTTCATAAATTAGTTTAATATATAAGGAATAACATTTCTTTGCACACAACTTGCGTATGGTTCACTTCAAAAATAAAAATTAACTTTCTGTTGCACATAATTTCATATGGTTCACTTCAGAAATCAGTTTAGTATATAAGGAATAACATTTCTTTTCTTGGGTACGACACTTCTTTTCCAAGTACCCTTAGTTATTCTCTATTTGTTTTTCCTTGAAAAAGGGAACATATTAATGTTCATAATGTGAACTATGCATGAAAGTAACATAAGCCTAATCTAAGCGTAAAGGAATGCATACATATATTTAACATGATCATAAGCAATTCTCGTATGTTTGGAGTATACTATCTTCGTAATCAAATAGGATTTGTTACACTCGGTGTTTCCTGAGCATAACTTGACGTAAGTTTCTTATCTTTATTACCAAAAGTAGGGTAGTTGCAAGGTCTGCTTAATAGCCCATCTCGTAGGTTTCTCAAAACGTTTGCACCTATGAAGTAAGCATGTCATGAATCAAATCATAATTTGAAAACTCGTAGTTGTAATATTAGTAACATATACTTACGTGGGTAGTTCACCCTGGGAGTATAGGACGCGGCTATGGCATTTTATCTCGGACCTATTACAATGGTCATGATGAATACCTTTAAAAGGATCTGGGTTTATATGAAATGGTGCAGTCCAAGACTGTTTAAGTGTTTGGAGGTTCCTTCCTGACCCAATCTTAGGTCCTATTAATCTTTTTCCATAATTGGTTTAACACCCTAGGTTTATTTTAGACATGCTAAACATCTTTCTAAACCAAATAGGGTACTCCCGGTATCTTGTAACAAGCATGCGCTAGTTATTTCAACAAGTTTTAATTTCATAAGTTGAGTTTTATGCATATTTTTATTAATTTCACCTAACGTTCCTCATAATAGGATTTTGTTTCCTTCTCTAAAATAGATTGTTTTATTCATGCAGTTGACTAAATCAATCATCCTACTAACAGTTATACCATTATTACCCCATGTATTACTCTTGGTTCACAAGGGTTTGGTGGAGTCTTTTGCACCGATATCCGCCCTTTACTTACAATTTTCTTCCCACACGTTATTATATCATAGCCTCTTGTTCATCATATATTTATTAGGTTCCTGTTTGCTTGGCTATAAACATATTGTTTTCAAAAATCACTCTCCTGCATTATTACATATAGTCTGAACCGGATCCGGACATATCTTCGTTCTGTCAACAAGTTAAGCATAGGCTATACCTTGCTAATATTTGTTTTTTACACTCTTAGTACTGTTATTGGTAACTTTAAACATCTTTCCCGAGAATTCTTTTTGTGATTCATCTTGTGACTTCTAGGTGCGTAATCGTGCCGTGTAAAATTACTTGTAGTTTTACTATGGAACCCTAAAGTCTTTCACTAGTCCTGATTGTATGTTTTTAGTACTCTTAATGTATGGTGTAGCTATCCAAATTATATGGAAAACACCTAATAAACATGCTCACTGCTTCAGGATTTATATGACCCAATACCACATTTAACTATTCCTGTTGAGTTTCTGTGACTCCTCTCAGGTTTCTATCGTATTGGTTTATGTGTCACTAGTATATAAATCTTTCTAGTTCGTGCTTTTGACACTAGGTATTTGAATGGTTTAAAATCTCCTATGATTCTTTATAATCTAGGCTACCACCTATCCTGACTTGCTACTCATGTAAGGGGGTAATTATATCTATCTCTACTAAAATATTGTATGCCTTACCTAAGCGAGTACTTCTTAACAACCCTTTTATCTAGAAATTTATCTTATGCTTCTTAGTATTTTACGAGTACGACACAACTTATGTCAATGCCTCTCTACGGTACCTAGATAAATTGCTAAGTTGCTAAACTTCCTATGTAGAAGATCACTTCTATGTTTATACAAGCATGATTTCACGATCAAACCGGAGGTGAACATGTTTGTTTTTATCCTTTGATTTATTTGGCTAATGGATTTAAATTCTATTTATCTTTTTAATTGGGACCGAAAGCATCTATGCTGGTGTATCAGCCTTTTAAACATTTCTCCTCCTTGGTGGTCTTTCTTACTTGCTGGACTATATATAAAAAAAAACATTATCTAAATGTCATACCATTTCAGTTTATCTTTGACATAAATACATTATGCAGGCTAATAAGATAACAAAAATTTTGGCCCATCAGTAAAACAACAATTAGTGTTTGTAAAAGAATTCATACACATATATTGTTTGAAGACATTCCTGTAGCGGCTGCATCTCTTCTTTTTTTTTTCTTTCTTTCTTTAGAACTTTGTTTGTATTTGTATCTGACACATTTCACCAAATTGTGAGAACAGAATTCTGTTAGTTTACATGTATATCTATAAAAAGAAATTCATCAGTCAATTCCAAAATAAATGTATCTGTAGCGAATGTTTTCCTAAAATGAGCCCAATAGGTCTCTTAGTGTTGTAGCTGGGCTCTGATACCACTTGTAGTGTCCCAAAAATGGTAAAAATTTAAAATTTTTCTGGTATTGCAATAGAGCTTAATTAAAGGCGATGTTCTATGATTAACTTCATCATTAGGAAAAATATACAATAGTATACAATCTCGATATTTAAGAAGTTAAAGTGTCTGAACAAGATAGTCTTAATAGTCGTCTTTCTTTTGAGTTTTTGCGGAAGCGATGTGTAGAATGAATAGATTTGTAATTGCCACAAGCGTATGAATGCTAGGAGAACTATGAGAGCTCCCTTGTTACTATTCAAGAACTGTCTATAGTAATCATAAGGGACTAAATTTGTAACTTCAGGTGAATGGACCTTTGATGAAAGCAATTTTGATGCTTGAGAGGAAATGTTGGTGTTTCAAACAGAAGGTACCCCCGCCAGAGCTACCGAGAGGTAAGGTGCAGGTGTTGACACTTCTGACTTACTTAGCAAGTTTCACTAATGCATTTTGTTGTAAATTTGATCTGCAGGTGAGCCTATGAAAGCATCTACCTAGGGTGTCTACTTCCTATCTCTAAAGTCCTCAAGGTTAAGAATGTAATGGATGAAGAAAATTTGCTCCATGAAATACTTGTGGGTACTTGGGGTACATGTTCAAACTTTAGAATGCATCACTTGGACATTGGTAAAACTTAGTTGGTGAATACCAAGGTGAAGCGAATGGCTCTCCTACTATAGAGAACAGGGTAATATCGAGTTAAATTTGAGGTGAGTGACAAAATAAATGTTGAAAGTGATCCTTCGCATGGCTGGATGCCAGCTAAGTAGTAGGGTTTTCTTTTGGGGTTTTACACCAACAAGTCTTCATTCTTTTTTATTTTACTTGGCTACCAGAAATTCTTGCTGTGTCTGAGAGTCTGTTCTCTTGACCCAAGCTTTGCTCGTGGTCGGAGCATATATAGTTTGATTGTTCAAAGATGCAGTGGAAAGGAATGTTAACATAAAGCCCTCATCTAGATTTCAATTCTTTTTCCCAATTGATTATATGCAGCACAAAACGTATCTTCGTGTATTAACTTGTGATTAGAGTTTTGATGGCAGGTTTGGTGACGTTTTCTATTCTGTGTGGGCTACTACCCGATGGCTGACGCCCTTATCGTTGGATGGATTTGAGAACAACAATGTAAGTTCAGGTTCCCAACCCTTGTTCCTGCCTCTCGTGTCTCTGGAGTGCGTATTATTTTATAAAGGGGGATTTGGTGTTGCCTCTTGGCTCACTGTGATGTATTTAAGAATCCTGAGGGGTTTCCTTTGGCTGGATCGGCGAACGTATTGTGTCTGTTGGGTTCTATTGAAAACGATGCAGCCTTTGGGAAAAGCTCTGGTTTCCATATAGTGAAAATGTCACGGTGTATATGGGATTTCCCTTTTTTCTTGTAAAACAAATAGATAAACTGTTCATATGTAATAATTTTGGGTTTTGGCACCACACTGCTACCTACGTTTTCTTATTGGATTTGGAATATGTATTAATGGAATTTTAGAAGAAAAGGAGCCTCTACAATTTCTCTATGGGGCTATATGATCAGTAAAATACTTGTCCCATGTACTTGGCTATCATTGTTCTGGTTTCAAGGCCATTGTTGGAGTATTTTACATTTGCACTTGTGGTTTGTTTATAATTTTGGGGTTTTGAATGGAGTAACCTCTCCTATACATTGTATGGCTTTCGTAGGTGTGTTTCGGTGTAAATAATGGACTCTATGTTTTTAGCTTGTCCCCTATCAGTTTAACTTTTGGCCGTCGGAACATTTCGTAGCACATTCGATGGAATCTTATGCTGTTAAAATGAAAACCTTGTCTCAGTTTTCACCCTTATGTCTTCTATCACTATTCTGGTCTGAAAAAATAAAACGTGTCAGGGTTTCATAAGGAAATCAAACCGGGGTCTTTAACTAGACTTCAATGAGCCTGTTGTTTTTATCCTTGTCTGCGTTGATTGAATACTCATTGTATGTTAATATTCTACTGTGGCGATTTATATGAAAAGAATGGAATGGTGGTGCCGAGGTCTGCATCCTACATGTGTTGTCGTTGTACTAAATCTTTATGCAGTTGGTTGGGTGACTTGAAAGGTCTCCTAGATTTGTTTGATAGTGATGATGCCTTCTATCCCAATTCCAAACTTGTTTACAAGGATGAACCTGTAGCTTTAAAACTGTGTGTTGATGCATTACGGGTTTACAATATTACTAAAAGAATGATAGTGGGGTTTGATCCTTTGACCTGTGGTTTGATATACAAATGAAACGTAACTGTTGAAGTAATACTTCCTTTCTTTCACTGTTTCGATCTACTTTTAACTATGCCTGTGTCTGCATATTTAGAATCAATGGTTTGGGGTTTTGAAATGATGGTCATTGAATATAAATCTTTTGGTTTTATGTTTGAATGAAGAGATTTGTAATGACTGCGTTATTCTATAGAGCTTTCCTAGTAAAAGAATAAAAGAGCTAAAACAAAAGAAATGGATATAGGGCTGGTAGTAATTGCAAAAAGGATGTTGCCAGAAAGAAATAACTCGGTTGTTTAACATTATATAAACACAACTCTTAGGTTTTTCGTGGATGTCTAGCACACGCTACTAGACTAGCCATGCTAGACATTCGACTGTTGTCTAAATGCAAAATTTCTGGGGTTGATAAGGTTTTTGGATGCGTAATCTAGTATATCTTATTAAATAAATATTAGCCCGGGATCTGATGCCCTAAAGGTCCTTTCCTCCATAAGAATAAGTATTTCTGGTAGATACATGAGGGAATTCATTACTAAATAGCAAGCTTATTGAATTGCCTAGTTATCAATATAAATAAAATATAGTAGGTTGAATAATTCATACCTGGTAGTTCGTAGCTTGCTCCTCTTCTGTAGTAACCTGCACACTCAATCAATTAATTAGTAGAACACACTGTTGTGCTCAGTTGACCTGTTAGGATGATTCCTTGACTAGATAACTTTGGGGCTACCACGTTCCACCCAACCATGATCCTACAACCGTTCCTGGTTCGGTAAGGATCCCCCCGAGCTGGTTTCGACATGCAAATTGAGAGATAGAGGCCCTAAGTTCACGGCTGGTTCATATCTGAAAACTTATGTGGACTACTTTCATTTTTGGAGCAGAAAATTATCTTTTATTCCATGAGAGAATGATATTCAAAAAATGATCCTCCAACTTGGGATCTGCCCTCTTTAAGTAGGGGAGTCTTGAACTAGGACTGTTGAGATAATTATTTTTCTTTAAATTAAGTAAATTAATTTATTAAAATATATTATAAATATCTAGACCCTTTGAATTAGCACTTTTCCAATTATTTAACTATAAGTGATTTTGATTTAAGCTTCTCCATAATAATTATAATGACAATAATTATAATAACAATAATTATATTTCTCTTAACTATTAGTCCATCATTAATAATATTAAATAATGCATAGTAAATATATTTCATAAATAAATAATGACAACATCATTATTAAAGCTCTTAATAATAATAATAATAATAGCCTTGAGGCCTTTATGCATGTAAATCATAGAAAACTACTATTAGTCAATTCATGCTTTAGGTGGTAGTAATTACTCTTATTTAATTATGTATCTTCACCTGATACTTCTTTCTTTATCTTTTAAGGACAAAGTCCAATTCTTTGGACGGTCTTGGTGGGCTTGGTTAGGAACCTCTAGTCTCTCTCTTTGCATGTCGGATTCCCTCATTTAACATGGTAGTTCCCACAGTACTTGATGATAGATAGAAGAAGATTCATTTAGTCATTTTGAATAATTGTGATGCAACATAGAAGTGCTATTCAGAGTCTTTTGACTCAACACCCTCACATGGGCATTATGCTAGTGCAATTCTAGATTCTTCGCTCAACACTAGTGCTAGAATGTGGTTGTGAGGCACATCTAGAATATTTATGTGGCCTCGGATCCGGCATTCGTTTGTCAAGCTTGGAGTACTCTAGGGCTTATACCCAACACTCTATGTACCTCGGGGCTTACGCCCAGCACATAATAAACATCATCTATGTACCTCGGGGCTTAGGCCCAGCACATAGGGCATCCTTGTACATCAGGGCTTACACCTAGCACATAGGGCATCCTTTTACATCGGGGCTTACGCCCATCACATAGGTCATCCATGTGCTCCAGATCCTACACTCAACACATCATCAAAAGTCCATCATGCATACTGGGACTCTGCATAGTATATATAACAAAGATCCTCTTAGTATAATAGGGTTTCTACCCAATATCATAACAAGTAATCTGCATCAGTCAGGGTCCATGCCCAAAAATAAGTATATCATAAATCATTCATATGCATCGGGGCTTACGCCCAATATATAACATAAACATAATCAGTCAAAATTTGGGATATTACATCCCTCCCCGCTTAGAACAACACCGTCCCAGTGTTCTAGAAATAAACCTGAAACTAGGCGAGGTAGGCCTTACTCATTGCAGTTTCATTCTCCCATGCGGCCCCATGCATTCAAACTCTTGCTTAATTCAAGGTCTTGTTGAGGCTGCCTGAACCCTTTACCTATAATAACCTCAAAGTACTGTCAGTTTCATGACATCTGATCAAAATTTAAAATAAGCAAGGATATCATAATCATCTTATTGTTAGTCCCGCCTTGACATTTCTTGCTATTCATACTCATACTTTTCTCCCACAACGCAATTGGTTTCTAGTGTTTTATCATAAGGTACATTCATTCAAATGATCAACTTTATCACGTAAGTAATAATCCTTCCTTCGCAACAAGCACCTGTGTTCAGTATTTTCGGATATAAGCAATAATTCCCATTGTAACAAAATGCAGATAGTCAGTCTAGAATGTAAGTAATAACTTTCCTTCCACACAACTTGTGTATGGTTCATTTCGGAAGTCATAAATAACTTTCTGTTGCATGTAATTGCACATGGTGCACTTCAGAAATCAATTTAGAATATAAGGACTAACATTTCTTTGCACACAACTTGCGTATGGTGCACTTCAGAAATCAGAAATAACTTTCTTTTGCACATAATTGCACATGGTTTACTTTAGAAAACAGTTTAGAATATAAGTACTAACATTTCTTTGCACACAACTTGCGTATGGTGCACTTCAGAAATCAGAAATAACTTTATGTTGCACATAATTCCACATGGTTCACTTCAGAAAACAGTTTAGAATATGAAGATTAACATTTCTTTGCACACAACTTGCGTATGGTGCACTTCAGAAGTCAAAAATAACTTTCTGTTGCACATAATTTCATATGGTTCACTTAAGAAATCAGTTTAGTATATAAGGAATAACATTTCTTTGCACACAACTTGCGTATGGTGCACTTCAGAAATCAGAAATAACTTTCTGTTGCACGTAAATTCATATGGTTCACTTCAGAAATCAGTTTAGTATATAAGGAATAGCATTTCTTTGCACACAACTTGTGTATGGTGCACTTCAGAAATCAAAAATAACTTTTTGTTGCACATAATTTCATATGGTTCACTTCAGAAATCAGTTTAGTATATAAGGAATAACATTTCTTTTCTTGAGTATGACACTTCTTTTCCAAGTACCCTTAGTTATTCTCTATTTGTTTCTCCTTGAAAAAGGGAACATATTAATGTTCATAATGTGAACTGCACATGAAAGTAACATAAGCCTAATATAAGCGTAAAACAATGCATACATATATTTAACATGATCATAAGCAATTCTGGTATGTTTGGAGTATACTAGCTTCATAATCAAATAGGATTTGTTACACTCAGTGTTTCTTGAGCATAACTTTACGTAAGTTTCTTATCTTTATTACGAAAAGTAGGGTAGTTCCAAGGTCTGCTTAATAGCCCATCTCGTAGGTTTTTCAAAACATTTGCACCTGTGAAGTAAGCATTTCATGAATCAAATCATAATTTGAAAACTCGTAGTTGTAATATTACTAACATATACTTACGTGGGTAGTTCACCCTGGGAGTATAGGACACGGCCATGGCATTTTATCTCAAACCTATTCCAATGCTCATGATGAATACCTTTACAAGGATCTAGGTTTATATGAAATGGTGCAATCCAAGACTGTTTAAGTGTTTGGAGGTTCCTTCCTGACCCAATCTTAGGTCCTATTAATCTTTTTCCATAATTGGTTTAACACCCTAGGTTTATTTTGGACATGCTAAACATCTTTCTAAACCAAATAGGGTACTCCCAATATCTTGTAACAAGCATGCGCTAGTTATTTCAACAAGTTTTAATTTCATAAGTTGAGTTTTATGCAGATGTTTATTAATTTCACCTAACGTTCCTCATAATAGGATTTTGTTTCCTTCTCTAAAATAGATTATTTTATTCATGCAGTTGACTATTATTAGTCTAGATGTAAATCAATCATCCTGCTAATAGTTATACCATTATTACCCCATGTATTACTCCTGGTTCACAAGGGTTTGGTGGAGTCGTTTGCACCGATGTGCGCCCTTTACTTACAATTTTCTTCCCACACGTTATTATATCATAGCCTCTTGTTCATTATATATTTATTAGGTTCCTGTTTGCTTGGCTATAAACATATTGTTTTCACAAATCACTCTCCTGCGTTATTGCATATAGTCTGAACCGGATCCGGACATATCTTCATCCTATCAACAATTTAACCATAGGCTATGCCTTGCTAATCTTTGTATTTTACACTCTTAGTACTGTTATTGGTAACTTTAAACATCTTTCCCAAGAATTCTTTTTATGATTCATCTTGTGACTTCTAGGTGCGTAACCGTGCCGTGTAAAATTACTTGTAGTTTTACTATGGAACCCTAAAGTCTTTCATTGGTCCTGATTGTATGTTTTTAGTACTCTTAATGTACAATGTAGCTATCCAAAGTATATGGAAAACACCTAATAAACATGCTCACTGCTTCAGGATTTATATGACCCAATACCACATTTAACTACTCCTATCAAGTTTCTGTGACTCCTCTCAGGTTTCTATCTTATTGGTTTATGTGTCACTAGTATATAAATCTTTCTAGTTCGTGCTTCCGACACTAGGTATTTGAATGGTTTAAAATCTCCTATGATTCTTTATAATCTAGGCTACCACCTATCCTGACTTGCTACTCATGTAAGGGGGTAATTATATCTATCTTTACTAAAATACTGTATACCTTACCTAAGCAGGTACTTCTTAACAACCCATTTATCTCGAAATTTATCTTATGCTTCTTGGTATTTTACGAGTACGACACAACTTATGTCAATGCCTCTCTGCGGTACCTAGCTAAATTGCTAAGTTGCTAAACTTCCTATGTAGAAGATAACTTTTATGTTTATACAAGCATGATTTCATGATGAAACCGGAGGTGAACATGTTCGTTTTTATCCTTTGATTTATCTGGCTAACGGCTTTAAATCCTATTTATCTTTTTAATTGGGACCGAAAGCATCTATCCTAGTGTATCGGCCTTTTAAACATTTCTCCTCCTTGGTGGTCTTTCTTACTTACTGGACTATATATAAAAAAAAACATTATCTAAATGTCATACCATTTCAGTTTATCTTTGACATAAATACATTATGCAGGTTAATAAGATAACGAAAATTTTGGCCCATCAGTAAAACAACAATTAGTGTTTGTAAAAGAATTCATACACATACATTGTTTGAAGGCATTCCTACAATGGCTGCATCTCTATTTTTTTTTTCTTTCTTCAGAATTTTGTTTGTATTTGTATCTGACACATTTCACCAAATTGTGAGAACAGAATTATGTTAGTTTATATGTATATCTATAGAAAGAAATTCATCAGTAGATTCCGAAATAAATGTATCTGTAGCAGATGTTTTCCTGAAATGAACCCAATAGGTCTCTTACTGTTGTAGTTGGGCTCTGATACCACTTGTAATGTCCCAAAAATAGTAAAAATTTAAAAAATTTCTGGTACTGTATCAAAGCTGAATTAAAGGCGATGTTCTACGATTAACTTCATCATTAGGAAAAATATACAATAGTATACAATATCGATATTTAAGAAGTTAAAGTGTCTGAACAAGATAGTCTTAATAGTCGTCTTTCTTTTGAGTTTTCTACAGAAGCGATGTGTAGAATGAATAGATTTGTAATTGCCGCAAGTGTATGAATGCCAGGAGAACTATGAGAGCTCCCTTGTTACTGTTCAAGAACTGTATGTAGTAATCATAAGGGACTAAATTTGTAACTTCAGGTGAATGGACCTTTGATGAAAGCAATTTTGATGCTCGAGAGGAAACGTTGGTGTTTGAAAGGGAAGGTACCCCCGACAGAGATGCCGAAAGGTAAGGTGTAGGTGTTGAGACTTTTGACTTACTTAGCGAGTTTCACTAATGCATTTTGTTGTAACTTTGATCTGCCAGTGAGCGTATGAAAGCATCTACTGGGGGTGTCTACTTCCTATCTCTAAAGTCCTCAAGGTAAAGAATGCAATGGATGAAGAAAATTTGCTCCATGAAATACTTGTGGGTACTTGGGGTACATGTTCAAACTTTATAATGCATAGTTTGGACTTTGGTAAAACTTAGTTGGTTCATACCAAGGTGAAGCGAATGGCTCTCCTACTATAGAGAACAGGGTAATATCGAGTTAAATTTGAGGTGGGTGAAAAAATAAATGTTGAAAGTGATCCTTCGCGTGGCTGGATGCAAGCTAAGCAGTAGGGTTTTCTTTTGGGGTTTTACACCAGCAAGTCTTCATTCTTTTTTATTTCACTTGGCTACCATAAATTCTTGCTGCATCTGAGAGTCTGTTCTCTTGACCCAAGCTTTGCTCGTGGTCCCTGAATCTGTGGTTTGCTTGTTCGAAGATGCAGTGGAAGGGAACGTTAAGGTAAATCCATCATCTAGATTTCAATTCTTTTTTCCAATTGATTATATGCAGCACAAAACGTATCTCCGTTTATTAACTTGTGATGATAGTTTCGATGGTAGGTTTGGTGACGTTTTCTATTCTGTGTGGGCTACTACCCAATGGTTGATGCCCTTGTCATTGGATGGCTTTGAGAACAACAAAGTAAGTTCAAGTTCCCAACCCTTGTTCCTTCCTCTCGTGTCTATGGAGGGCGTATTATTTTATAAAGGGGGATTTGGTGTTGCCTCTTGGCTCACTGTTATGTATTTAAGAATCCTAAGGAGTCACCTTTGGCTAGATCGGCGAATGTGTTGTGTCTGTTGGGTTCTATTGAAAATGATGCAGCCTTTGGGAAAAGCTCTGGTTTCCATATAGAGAAAATGTCATGGTGTTTATGGGATTTCCCTTTTTTTTGTAAAACAAATAGATAAATTGTTCGTATGTAATAATTTTGGGTTTTGGCACCACACTGCTACCTGTGTTTTCCTGTTGGATTTGGAATATGTATTAATGAAATTTTAGAAGAAAAGGAGCCTCTATAATTTCTCTGTGGTCTATATGATCAGTAAAATACTTGTCCCCTGTACTTGGCTATCGTTGTTCTCGTTTGAAGGCCATTGTTGGAGTATTTTACATTTGCACTTGTGGTTTGTTTATAATTTTGGGGTTTTGAACAGAGTAACCTCTCTTGTACATTGTATGGCTCTCGTAGGTGTGTTTCGATGTAAGTAATGGACTCTGCGTTTTTAACTTGTCCCCTATTAGTATAACTTTTAGCTGTTGGAACATTTTGTGGCCCATTCGATGGAATCATATGCTGTTAAAATTAAAACCTTGTCTCAGTTTTCACCCTTATGTTTTCTATCACTATTATGGTCTGAAAAAATAAAACATGTTAGGGCTTCATAAGGAAATCAAACCGGGGTCTTTAACTAGACTTCAATGATCCTGTTGTTTTTATCCTTGTCTGTGTTGATTGAATACTCATTGTATGTTAATATTCTACTGTGGCGATTTATATGAAAAGAATGGAATGGTGGTGCCCATGTCTGCATCCTTCATGTGTTGACGTTGTACTAAATCTTTATGCAGTTTATTGGGTGACTTGAAAGGTCTCCTATATTCGTTTGATAGTGATGATGCCTTCTATCCCAATTCCAACCTTGTTTACCAGGATGAACTTGTAGCTTTAAACTGTGTGTTGATGCGTTATGGGTTTACAAGATTACTAAAAGAATGATAGTGGGGTTTGATCCTTTTACCTGTGGTTTGATATACAAATTAAATGTAACTATTGAAATAATACTTCCTTTCTTTCACTATTTCAATCTACTTTTAACTATGCCTGCATCTGCGTATTTAGAATCAATGGTTTTGGGTTTTGAAAGGATTGTCAGCGAATATAAATCTTTTGGTTTTATGTTTGAATGAAGAGCTCTGTAATGACTGCGTTTTTCTATAAAGCTTTCCTAGTAAAAGAATAAAAGAGCTGAAACAAAAGAAATGGATATAGGGTTGGTAGTAATTGCATAAAGGATGCTGCCAGAAAGAAATAAACTCGGTTGTTTAACTTTATATAAACACAAGACTCTTAGGTTTTTCGTGGATGTCTAGCACAGGCTACTAGACTAGCCATGCTAGACATTCAACTGTTGTCTAAATGTAAAATTTATGGGGTTGATAAGGTTTCTGAATGTGAACTCTGGTATATCTTCTTAAATAAATATTAACCCGGGAGTTGATGCCCTAAAGGCCCTTTGCTCGATAAGAAGAAGTATTGCTGGTAGAAAAATAAGGGAATTAATTACTAAATAGAAATCTTATTGAATTGCCTAGGTATCAATATAAATAAAATATAGTAGGTTGAATAATTCATACCTGGTAGTTCGTAGCTTGCTCCTCTTCTGTAGTAACCTGCACACTTAATCAATTAATTAGTGGAACACACTGTTGTGCTCAGCTGACCTGTTAGGATGATTCCTTGACTAGATAACTTTGGGGCTACCACGTTCCACCCAACCATGATCCTACAAGCGTTCCTGGTTCGGTAAGGATCCCCCTGAGCTGGTTCTGACATGCAAATTGAGAGATAGAGGCCTTAGGTTCATGGCTGGTTCAGATCTGAAAACTTATGTGGACTGCTTTTATTCTTGGAGCAGAAAATTCTCTTTTATTCCATGAGAGAATGATATTCAAAAGATGATCCTCCAACTTGTGATCTGCCCTCTTTAAGTAGGGGAGTCTTGAATTAGGACTGTTGAGATAATTAGTTTTCGTTAAATTAAATAAATTTATTTATTAAAAGATATTATAAATATCTAGCCCATTTGAATTAGGACTTTTCCAATTGTTTAACTATAAGTGATTTTGATTTAAGCTTCTCCATAATAATTATAATGACAATAATTATAATAAAAATAATTATATTTCTCTTAACTATTAGTCCATCATTAATAATATTAAATAATGCATAGTAGATATATTTCATAAATAAATAATGACAACATCATTATTAAAGCTCTTAATAATAGTAATAATAGCCTTGAGGCCTTTATGCATGTAAATCATAGAAAACTACTATTAGTCAGTTCATGCTTTAAGTGGTAGTAATTACTCTTATTTAGTTATGTATCTTCACCTGATACTTCTTTCTTTATCTTTTAAGGACAAAGTCCAATTCTTTGGATGGTCTTGGTGGGCTTGGTTAGGCACCTCTAGTCTCTCTCGTTGCATGTCGGATTCCCTCGTTTAACATGGTAGTTCCCGTAGTACTTGATGATAGATAGAAGAAGATTCATTTAGTCATTTTGAATAATTGTGATGCAACATAGAATTGCTATTCAGAGTCCTTTGACTCAACACCCTCACATGGGCGTTACGCTAGTGCAATTCCAGAGTCTCCGCTCAACACTAGTGCTAGAATGTGGTTGTGAGGCACATATAGAATATTTAAGTGGCCTCGGATCCGGTATTCGTTTGTCAAGCTTGGAGTGCTCCAGGGCTTATTACCAACACTCTATGTACCTCGGGGCTTATGCCCAGCACATAGGGCATCCTTGTACATCGGGGATTACACCCAGTATAGAGGGAATCCTTGTACATCACGGCTTACGCCCAGCACATAGGTCATCCATGTGCTCCAGAGCCTATGCTCAACACATCATCAAAAGTTCGTCATGCATACCAGAACTCTGCACAATATATATAACAAAGATCCTCTTAGTATAATAGGGTTTCTACCCAATATCATAACAAGTAATCTGCATCAATCAGTGTCCCTGCCCAAATATAAGTATATCATAAATAATTCACATGCATCGGGGATTACGCCCCATATATAACATAAACATAATCATTCAAAATTTGGGATATTACAATTGTGTATCTGATGCATTAGCAAATAATGTTTTGGATTGGAATTTGTCACACATTTAATCAAGCGTATTGTAAATAAAAAAATTTCATTAATATAGAAAAAGTGTGTATACATTGTATATAAATCCAACAAATATTTTTTTCATTAATATAGAAGTTTTAAATTAAGTACAAATGTGTGGAATATTATACAAAACTAGGCATAATATCCCTCAATGATGCATATAGAGGACAAAAAGTACAAAATGGAAATACCAGGTAGACTAGTCATGGGGCCTGGTTAAATATTGGTAGAAAAATACAATAGTATCCACCTCTTAGAAAAGGAAAATCCATCTGCATGGCACCCCCACCGCTTATCGCTACATAACCTATAGTATGTCCTCTATCCAAATGGTGGGGATCCAATGGGTGAGACCTATAATATTATCCCCAATTGATGGTAAGGTACTCTTGGGTCCTTCCTTAGGTTAAGGCTCCTTCCATTGAAATCTTGGGTGATCGATCGGGCATAAATGTCCTACCTCTGTATCAATGAAATTTGTCTTAGTATTCCTTCACACCAAAATATTTCTTACCTTTTCATTTCAATATCACAAAAACAAAAACTTGAATAACTTTCAAAAAATGATGAAAATTATCTCTTACAAATTACCCCCCAACGCATGCTGGGAGGAAGGGCTAGATCCGAATCTCCTAATAAATCCATGTTGGTGTACAGAAATTCCTCGATGGATGGAATTTCTTGCCTCCATCAATATAGGAATTCATCGTCGAAAGTAGTCAAGATCATCCCACTTCCTAGCTAATACATCATGTCTATCCACTGGGCCATCCTAGGATGTTGTGGCTCAAGAGAAGGGAGCATGACACAGGGGATCATTCCCATAATTCTCTCCATGAAGAAAGAAACTGATATGCTTCCATAGCCAAATTTATTTTTTTACCTATCTTGCAATCATTGAGTTGGTATTTCAATCCAACAATCCACTGCTTGAAGATATAGGGAGAATTTGGATTCCAAAGACATAAAATGAGAATAATTCACTATTTTTCTTTGGTAAAAAAAATTTAAATTAATTTTTACCCACTTTGGCATAGTTTTCATAGTTTTTAAGTGGTTAATAAATAACATTAATGCTATCTCCAAGTTCATCTTATGCTTGACATATATTTTTGCAAATAAGGTTAGCTTTTAATGGTCCAAAGGAGTTTTGTTTAACAAGTTTGTCTCTCACCACTGACATTTAGGATAGGATTTACTTTTTAATGCTTATTTTTCATTGTCCTTACCAATGTTGGCACACCTTAGGATCCCCCCATGGAGTTGTGACAATATCCCTTCTTCATTTGAAAGGTTGTAATTTCCATGGTAGAGCCTATAGAACATGGATTCCCTAGCTTAGAACCCTTGTTGCCTTTTGGAACCCATGCTAAAGTTTTATATAGGCTCTAGAGTCCCTTAATAGTCCCGCTGTGACTTTGAGTTGAAGTCGCATGACCCCTCCTTGATATAATTCTGGCCAGTACCTATAGTGGGACTCTCATTTTTTTCATTTTGTGTTGTTGCATTGCATACTGCTTCTTGCACTTATGATTCTAATGCTCTTTGTAGTTTGCCATTAGTTTCTATGCTTATGCATTCTCTTAGTCACTCGCATTTGCTACTATTGTAGTCACATCTTGTAACCCTTACCGAAGAAGACATCCTTAAACAGATTCCACATCGTACAAATTGTTTTTAACATTTTTTGCATATTTATGTTACATATGCTCGGAACAAAGTTTCATGCCATGCAACACTCATCTTCTCCATTGTAATAAATCATTCTTTGATTATTTTTCAAGCTCCATAATATGAAAAGGAAAAAACATTGAAATATTTTTAAAAAGAGAGGGGGATAAATATTTCAAATTCATGTTATATATCATCAACAAGTCATACCATCCTTGACCAAAACACTAGTCTCGAGTCTCCTTAGCAAATTGGGTTTTAGTATTGCCTCGGGAATTGAACTATGATCCTAGAGTCTTTACTCCTCCAGTTGGTTACTCTTCCAATCATATGGAGAATTTGTTAATGTCTCCTGCATTACAAATTTATATCATTGTTCCCATTGTGTCAAATGTTTCCCAAGTCACTCTTGTGTTGTGCTCAGTGTTCAAGGATTGTCCTAGCCTGTATCGACCATTCCTTAGTTTCCTTCACTTTGCATGTTGACCTTACTTGTTGTCAATTTTTTCTCATTGTGTATCATCAAAACCAATGTTTGTACTCATAATAGTGTGGAAGGTCCTCATTGACTTCTCATTGGTGGGTCATGTCTCATCGACGATGACTCATGGATCTGAGATTATAACCTAGAGTAGTAGAAACTTGGGCATATTTTCATCATTACTAGGTTAAATTTAAATGTTAGATGTCAAGACATCTATTCACATTTTGGGATTCACGATGTACCTTGGCTTCCATTTTCATCATTGGTGGAATTCCTCGCTTATGTCCATAGATTTCATTATTGGTTGTTGCTCAGAGGGTCTCTTTCATGTGCTATTTACATCTGGTGCATGCGAGAGACATACTGAATGGTCCCTCTTGAAAAACCTTGTCCAAGTAATTTTCCAAGTCAAATTAGTTCATGATATTTCCTCATGTTGGTTGATGGAGGATGCATTAATTCCTCCCTTCCAATAGATCTCTTCCCAATGAATTAAACACATCCTGCTCTAGGAATTGGTTTTAGAGTCTCAATAGTACCTTGGGGATTGCAGTAATCAATGGTGAGTTTCCCTCACTATCGGGAAGTGGGAATATATCAATGCATCCTTATTTATGGATTCTATAGGTTTTCAACTCTAGCTCATCTATTTTCACTTGTTAGAATTTACTAGGTACCTTGGCACCCATTATCATTATCAGTGGGTTGTATCATGTTTGTTAATGAAATACATGAATGACCATTAATCAAATGATGTCCTCCATGTTTGAATTTAGATCATCTATTCATATGGTTAAGATTTGTACCTTTTGGCGATTTGGATGGAAGACCTTGGGCTAATCATAGAACTACCTCATTGTGTTATTGCCCAAGTTCCAGAAGACTATACCATACACAATCCGAAGAGGAAATTTCACTCATTTCGGTTGCAATTGGTCTCGTGATATATACTAAGACATAGATCCATTGTGTATACGTTCATGCCTATGATCTCTTAATTGACATGGATCCACTGTGTATCATTGTCATTCCCATCATCCCACATTAATTATATACTACATGGATCCACTATGTACTCTTTTTGTGGCCATGATTTTTCATATCTCCTCTATGTCGTGGATCTGCAGTGTACTTGATTTGGAAGCCATGTTATATCACATTTGAGCATGGGTATTCCCTCCTCAAGGAAGAGTGATTTCTGACACCTTTATTTTTGTTATAGGTACCTCTTTGGAACAATGATCAAGAACTTCGGCCTTTATATCACTTGACTCCCCTTCATTGAATTATAATGTATTTCATCCATCATCTCCCCTTATGATCTCACACATTAAGGGACATATGTTATAGTTCAAATTGGCACTTCCTCATTTATGATGACAATATCCCATGATGACACCTATTTGTCCATGATCGATCATGAACATGATCCTATTAGCATGGAAAGGGCCCTAATTTGAACGTATTTGATGGTCGAAATCCCATTTAGAAGAATACAACTCATTTCCCTTTGAAATCAATAAGTTGCGAGCATAAAAGAGACCCCATGCACCTTTGTCTCTTACAAGGTGTGTTGGCCCTAAGAATTTTTGGGTACCAATTTTGGAAAAGCAGTTTCGACGTGAATAGAACCAAGGCAAAGACGTTCGATGAAGTGGTCAATTTCAACGAAGCAGTCGAGAAACTAGGAATATGGTCATTTTGAATGTGTCAAAGGGTGGAGTTAAGTAGGTTAGTTAGGGGTTTTGTCCACTTACATTAATGAGTGGAGTAGTTAGTTAGTGGAGTACTGGGAGCATGGCATGCTATGTGCACCCTATAAATATGTAATGGGTTGGGAATTTTGGGACTGTTAGTGAATTAGCAAGCTAGTTGATGACTTTTGGAAATCTCTTTTTAGATGTGAAGAAGAGTGGCATGATCTACAAGCTGTGTGCACAGGTCCGTTGTATCATAAGAAGAAAGGTCCATAAGTCATTGTAAACATGAAGTGCTTCTTTTTGCATGACTCATGAATGAAGGAAGCACTTCTATGGTTTTTCTTGTCTTCGGTTTCCACATTAAAAATCATGGTGTCAAATGTGTTGTCATGTGTTATTTGATGGTTATGTTGCTTACTAATTGCATAAATTGATATTTGAATTTGTTTCGGATGAAAAAATGTATGAATGTGAATTATTCAATACATATATTAATGTCATAGCTAATTCATGATATCTGTCGAAGTGCATGGCTTATCGCATACCCTGATTTGTCAAAGTTGTGATTTTTTTTTGCATGATAAGTATGTCGAACTATTCCCCTTCTGCACTGCATAAACATGGTTCCTGTAGTTCCCATAGGTACTTCAGGTGAGAGTTCAGATGCTTTGAAGGTGTTTTCGAAAGGGATAAACCCATTTCGGTTCGGTATCTTGGTATTTGGTTGTTATAGTTTTGGGTGAACCTAGGTCGAGATAGTACACCAACGAATGGTTTCATTTCTCGGACTAAGATTTGTGTCGAAGGGGAATGTGGGATATTTGGCATCCATCTAAGATGGATATCCAAGATTTGGTAGATCTGAAGCTGAAGGAGTTTTCTAAATATCCGAACAAGCACCCCCAATTGGATGATGAAGCATGGCTAGGTGAGTATGTTTTCTCCAATCTTCATGAGGTTTTATTTGGGGAGTTTCCTATTATAATAACTGAGTGGATGGCGAGGTTAACTGAGCAAAATATGAACTTCCAAGGAGGTGAGCCTAAAATTTGGACACCTAATTTGATCCAAATTCTAAAAAGTGTGAGTAATAAGATATCACTTGTTGTTGACTACTAGTTGGATAGATGTATATTAGAATGGTACATTACTGAATTTGTTGTTGACATTACTAAGTCATATAGTATAGAAGAATGATAATTATTTCAAGGACGATGTAGTAAGTACATGAGATATTTAAATTTGTGGATTAAAATGTTTCTCTATGAAAGGGGGCAATAAGAATGGAATCTGTAGATTAAATAATTTGTGTGCAGTGGGCATGGGCGTCGACTGGATGAAGGTCTGGGAGAATGTATGGAATGAGCTGAAATGATAGGGGAGAAGAGAGTGAGATAGACGAAGAGTGTGGGCTTCTACGAAGTGGGAATAGATTTTGGTTGAACAAGAGGAGGAGAACTGTGACGAGAAGAGAAGGTTGCACTGTGATTGAGATAATAGACTATGAACCAGTACTAGATCTCGGCAGACATTCTTACAAAGAAGAGGAAGAATACTAGCTCATTTCAGAAGAAGAAGAAGAACCTGTAGATCTGTCTCAAACTCGAGGCTGCAACGTCATACCCATGACCCCACGTACATCTCCAGAAACTGAGGTAATACATAGTAGCACATCACAGTTTTCCCAAGCAAGTCAAAGTAGTGGTAATAGTCAGAGTAGCACTTCACCAAGTAATAAGATTTCAATTAGTTGTCCTTTAATACCAAGTCATCCAAAACCTCAAAGGCCCAGAATGGATGGGGATGATATGAAACTACCAATATTTAATGGAAATGGGTCAGATGATCCAGAGAAACATTGATTTCTTTGTAATGTAGTCTAGACTGTTAAGCAAGTACAAGATGATAATGTGAAATTGGCACAATTGATTATGACCTTCAGGGGTTGCACTTTGGATTGGTTCATTAATTTCTCAGAAGTAGCTAGTAGAAATCCAACAAAGAATTTGGTAGAGGTTAGAGATGGTTTAAAAAGTGAATTTAAAAAACCAAAATCCGAGTTTCAATGCATCAACGAACTCAAAGAGATCAAGAAATTGGAAAATGAGACTGTATGGGACTTCAATCAGAGATTCAAGGCATTGATAGCCTGTGTAAGATTTCAAATGACTAATGTTTAACATCAGTCGTTTATAGCCACTTTACTACCTCATATCAGAGCTCCTTTGATGCAAAAAAATATTGCGTCCCAAACGGAGGCCCTTGAGTTGGCTATGAAGTTGGAAGCATCAACCATTGGAGATACTGGTGCGAGAATATGTCAAATCTAGTCGCAGCTCACCAATTTAGTGTTGTAGATTCAAGATATCAAGAAGGGGGATGAATTCTGCGAAGAAATTTGGTGTACTCAATGCAAAATAGATGATCACCATAAAGACTAGTACCCAACATTCCAGGAATATTTAGCTGCAGGGGCACCTAATCCCTTGAAGCCTGCAAGTATGCCATGGTGTAGAGTATGTAAAACAACATGACATCGATCTAAAGAATGTTATTTACTCTAGAAAGTTGTAACTACTCCCCATAATATGTTTTTGTAAATTCTGTCGGTCAGTGGGACATGATGAGAAGGAATGTCGAGCATATCAATTGCTCACAAAACGCACAGCTGATACCTTTCTCATGAAAGGGGAAGAGCAAGCTGAAAGAAGAAATGCATAGTTTAATCACCTGTGGGGTGGATTCTAAGGACGTAGACAAGGTGTATTTGGTTGGGGAAGAGTCCAAGTGATTTTCTATAATTGTGTCGAACCAGAACATTATGAAAGAGAATTCTCGAATCCCACTTCGACATGCTCATATTGTATGGCATTAGATCATACTATTGAATATTTTCCCTAGCTTATAACAAAATGGTAGGCGAAAAATAACCAAAATAAGAGCAAGAATGTTCATACGATCTTGAATGAACCGAGACAGAATAATCCTATTGTCATTGTGGTCACTCAAGGATGGGATACGATGTGTGACGACAAGGGAAGTTACAATAGCTAGTGGGATCCGAGAGTGTGACAAGCAGTCCAACGGCTGCCGTAATTTGATGTTCAAAAAGAGAAGGGAGTTATTCTTGAATCCCATGATGAATTTATGATGAACCAGAAGGGAGCACCGACATCCTCTCCACCACTAGTATTTGATGAAGGTCTTGTCTATGGCATGCCACCTCACTTCGACTGGTTTGTGTCAAGGAGACTTCAAGGAAAGGTAACTACTCTGAAAATATTTTTGAAAAGTTGTCTGGATCTAATTAAATATGAAGATGCACTACGAGAATTGCATAGCTTAATTGGTGAGTCTAAGGAAGAATTTAGGAAATAAATAATTGCAAACCATGTTCAAAAGAAGGTAAAAACTGGACGAGAGCTATGAATTAATGCTCAAATCATAGGTTATGATATGGATTTTGTTATTCTAGACTCGGGCTAGGATGTCAACATTCTCACTAAACATACTTGGGAAAATATGGGGATGCCTAAATTAGTGTGGTAACCTATTCAACTAAGATTGGAAAATCAACATAGATTCATACCCTTTGGAAGGCTGGTAGGAGTCCTCGTCGGAGTGGATGGACTGCATACTTTTGTATATTTTGAAGTCATAGAATTTTTTTTATGATAGCAACCCATATCCTGCATTTCTGGGAATAGACTAGGAAATTCAAAACCAAACTATTATTAACTTCAAGAAGAGGATACTAATGCTTGAGAATGATGAAATAAGAGTTGTTGCGTCTCTGGATCCACTAGAGGGACAAAGGTATGTCGAACTGGTAAAGGAGGAATATGATGCTCGATACTTGGAAAATACTTACAATATATCTTCAAGGGTAAATGATTATATCAACCCCACAATGGATGGTACATAAAGATGGTGGAGTGTTAGCTCATGCTCATTACATTCTGGCAAAGATCTGGAGAATTGGCAAAATATGCGACATGAGGTCTTAATGCGAAGGTGTGCTTGGGTTACAAAGTCACTGTGCTAGATTGGTAAACAGGTATGTGAACTTCCGACCTATGAAGGATTTCCTAATTTAGATAAATTGCATGGTGAATTTGAATTTAAGGTGCCAGAACAACAATGGTTGTTGGAACCATATGCGGCTTTGAAAGCTACACCAACGATATGGTGGGATGTTAATAAACAGTCTATAAAGGTTTGTTCATAGTGTAGACTATTATTAGAAATCCGATTTGGTGAGGGAGTCCCATATGTCGAAGAAAAAATAATGGTTTAACTAGCCAACGACCATCTGACAACTTCTAGCGCAACCGGGCGGAATATACCTAAGCAAGAATGAGTTCACATGTTCATACAAACATTGGATACCATACCAAGGAATTAGTATACACCACTAGATCTTCGACATGGAACCAAAGACTAGGATAATTTGACTATGAATATGGAAGTCCAATATTAGATCCATCTCTGCAAATCATTAAAGCAAAGATCTTTGAGGAAATACTTGGACTCAGGTGTCTAATTATGGAATGCAACAGTTGAAGAAATGTTGGAATGCTATAATATCATGGGAGAACTAGAGGATGATTATCCAAGAGATGTGCATATCCCAGAGACTAAAGGAATTTGTGACCTAGAGGAACCAGAGATCTCATCTAACAAATTCTTGAAGCCGTTGAATATCAAGAAGGTAGATATTGGGTCCCCTTAAAATCCTAAATTTGCAAATATTGGAGATTATATGGATGATGAAATAGTAGGTAAGATCACTGATTTATTGCATGAGTTTCAATATTTATTTCCTACCAAGTTTTTTGAGATGTTATGGATCGCTGGTGACCTGGGAGAGATGAAGATCCCACTGAAACCAGTTGCTAATCCAATTAAGCAAATAGCTTATAGAATGAATCCTCGGTACAAATAAAAAGTTAGAGTTGAGCTTGATTGAATGATGGATGCAAGCATTATTAAACCTGTCCAAGAGTTAGAGTGGATTAGTTCCATGGTAGTATAACATAAAAATGCTAGTGAAATTTGAATTTGTGTTGATTTAAGGAAGCTGCATGATGCTTTTCTACATGATCCCTTTCCTACGTCATTCACATATGAAGTGCTAGAAAATGTTAGAGGTCAAGAAGCATACTCATTTACTGATGGATTTTTTGGGTACCATAAGATAAAAATTGCCAAGGAAGATCGAAACAAGACAAATTTTGCAACAAAATGGGTTTTCTTCCAATATACGGTAATGCCCTTTGGTTCAAAGAATGTCCCTGCGATTTTCTCCAGAGTAGTTGTGGTTGATTTTAAATAATTTATTCATAAATTTGTTGAAGTCTACTTTGATGATTGGATAGTATATGGTGTACTTAAGAATCACATTGAAAGTGTAATATTGATATTAGAACGCTATAGATAGTACCAAATCTCTTTAAATTTGAATAAGTGTATACTTTTTGCTCCATTTGGCATATTTCTTGGTCATGTAGTCTATAAGAAAGGATTGTTAGTGGATCCTACAAATATTGCAATCATAGTGGATCTACCCCCACCTACTTCAATTCAACAACTAAGGACCACTTTGGTACATACATACTATTATAGGAAGTTTATAAGAGGATATGCTAATATTACAACCCTTATGGAAAAAATGATAAAGAAAGATGTGAAGTTTCAGTGGAATGAAGAGTGTCAGCAGAGCCTCAACACACTAAAAGAGAAAATGGTGGCATTGCCTATTTTGATATTTCCGGACTGACAAAAATAATTCCATGTGCATGTTGATGCATCTTCAGTTGCTCTGGCTGCATTTCTCGCTCAATCGGATGAAGGTTGTATTGATCATCCAATAGCATTTGCTAGTAGGAAATTGTCGACGATAGAAAGGAATTATACTACGATAAAGATAGAAGAGCTATCTATGGTATATTCCCTACATATTTTCAGGCATTATCTATTAGGGGGGAAATTTAAAATGTTTACATATGCCTCTTCCTTGAAGTACCTCGTCAACAAGCCAGTGTTTGGGGGGGGGGAATCTGTTGAGGCTTTTATTGTTTTAGGAATATGAATTTGAGATTGTAGTCAATCCCGGAAGGCTAAATGCGAAGCCCAACCATCTATTGAAGTTGGAAACGGGATAGGAACCAACCAATTTAGAGGATAACCTCCCAAATGTCCATCTCTTTTCAGTAAGAATGGTAGATGAATACTTCGAAGATATTGTGAATTTCTTTTCTATAGCAATAGCACCATAAGGGCCCAACTATCTATTGACGTTGAAAACAGGAGAGGAACCAACCAGTTTAGAGGATAACCTGCCATATGTGCATCTCTTTTTAGTAAGAATGGTAGATGAATACTTCGAAGATATTATGAATTTCTTGTCTATAGGAATAGCACCATAAGGATACACAACTGCAAATAAGAAGCAATTAGTTGTTAAATCTGCAGTTTATAAATTGAAAGCAGGTCAATTGTATAAATTAGGACCGGATGAGTTCTTACGTCAATATTTTCTAGAGCATGAACAACCAGTGATATTGTATGAAGGTCATGACGATGTTGCAAGAGGCCATTATGTAGGAAACGATACTATGCATAAGATATTAATGGATGGGTTGTGGTGGCCTACCTTCCATAAGGATTCCAAGGAGTATTGTAAGACCTGCAACGTATTCCAAAGAAGCGGGAAACCATCAAGGAGGGATGAAATGCCATTAGTACCGCAAGTCACATTGCATGCCTTTGAAAAATAGGTTGTTGATTTTGTGGGCCCGATAATCACACTGCGAAAAGGATTTTGCAGAAAGGTACATTATCACTGCGACTGGCTATCTTATTAGATGGACTAAGGTTCCACCGGTGTGATATTGTAGTGTCGTGGCTGCTGCGAAGTTTCTTTTTGAAAACATAGTAATAAGGTTTGGATTCCCTCGAGTTTTACTGAGTGATCAGAATGCTCACTTTGTCAACAAGACTAAGAAGCACTTACAGAATAATTCTAGATCTATCATTGGAATAACACCATGTATCATCAACAATAAAATGGGATTGTAGAAGCATTTAACAAGATCCTGGAACACATATTGACGAAGGCTTGCATTGTGAACCATGACGAGTGGGACTTGAAGGTTCCTGCAATTTTATGGGCTTACTGAACAACATGCAAAAAATTGTCAGGACAAACACCCTTCATACTAGTGTATGGAAAAGACGTTATTATTCCCATGGAATAGATTGTATTGAGTCTAAGGATTGTTGCTTTCACCGGTATGTCTGATACTGGTGCTAGCAAAGAAAGATTGTCGTAATTACTTCAACTAGAAGAAGATAGGTTTATTGCAGGCTTTCACCAGCAATTTCAAAAAGACAAATAAAATGCATGGCATGATTGCCACATTACTAGGAAGCAATTTTAGCGACGAGACTTAGCTCTTCTTTATGACAGTAAGTTTTTCAAACACGCTGGCAAGCTAAGGATGCATTGGCTAGGTCCTTATGTCATCATTTATGTGACAAAGGGAGGCAAAGTACAGTTGCAAAATCTAAATGGTGAACTCCTCGATGGATTGGTAAATGGAAGTTGAATGAAACCTTATAGGGACAGCCATGCCTTCTTGCAGTAAAGGAATCTGTACATAAAAAAATATGTGTATATAGTTTTTGAAACCGCAAGTTCTTTTAGTGTTGAAGTGTTTTTGTGTCGGAGTTGTGGAAACCCCAAGTAATTTTAGCATCATAGTGTTGTGTAAAGTAAGGGATTAGGGGTCTAGTGTAGTAACTTAGGGAAAATTTTAAGAACCCCCCCAAAAGTTCTATGTATAATAACTAGGTGAATCCCCATGATATATAGGAAAATATGGAGGCTATTTTATCAATGTTATATTATGTATATATAATTTTTTGGTGAATCTCTCATTGAATTATATAATCTTGTAAATTCTTGGAAAATCTTTTACTAAATTAAAAAATCCCTTTTAAAATCTTGGAAAATATTTCACTAAATTAAAAAACCTTGTAAAGTATTGGCTAATCTTTTACTAAATTATAAAATCTTGTGAAGTCTTGGTGACTTTTTTGATAAATTATAAAACCATATATAGTAATAGGAAAACACATACAAAAAATACTAAATGGGAGATAATACTAATAAACCATCACATAGAAAGCCCTCTTTTGGTGGTAGTTTTGTACCTCACTCTAACTATCCCAATACATAGAAATTCACCATACTCTAGGAATATTCTTGGAAAACAACAATGAAATTTTTCATCGCCACAACAAATAAAATCAATGTTAATATGAGGGACCACCAACACCTCGATCCTCATTTAGCTCTCCATGCTATTACAAGGGCTCACCAACACCTCATTTATGGACACACCTTACAAAATATCATTTTAAGATACCAATACCAATGCATATTATAGATATGTTTTTAATGAATCACAAGTATGGGAGAATCTTACCAAGAAAATAACAACTTTAATTATGTATTTTAATTCATCCCATGATGTCCCTGCATACTAAATTTAGGAAGAGTTAGTGAAATAATGCACATTATAATCAATTATAACATAGCATCATATATACTTTCTACGTGGCAACTAAAAAAACAAAGTTAAGCATTCATACCTTCTCTATGCTTCACATATACATTTTGGAGCTCTATAAGTCCAGATTTAATGTATTCCTCATTACTAAAAGAGAAACATTCACACCACAACAGTGGGCTAACCAACCAAAAAATACAATTTCAACCCTAAAAACATCCTTTGAGAACCATAAAATTCAATAAACAAAACAAGAAACATGTCAAAATACCTAACAATGCCCAAATCAAAAGAAGCAACATAGACAATGGGATTCCAAGTTTCTCCACCCATGGCCTATCCCAGAAAGGAGAACCCTAGAAACATAAGTAGAAATAAAATTGTATTGTTTATAAGCAGCATCATGTCCCCCTACACGCCAAAAACGTGGCTACGAATGAAGTCCCAACCCCTAGGCATGGTGCCCAAACACCCACAGAGAAGTTATTTCCACATCACCGATCACGAGCTTCACAATACCCATGTTTCTTGGGGAAAATTTGGATATGAGGAAATGGGATTCAAAACTCTCCTAGATGCAAATTGGTCACCATAAGACTTGATAGTAAATATCAACTGCCCTTCTCGTGTGGACATAAATCAACTTGAAAAACAAGATTCAACCCATAAAAATGGACGAATGTAAATCTGATTTCAATTTCCATAATCGATAGAAGGAGAAAGAGCCCCTAGCAACTACCATTTCTATAAATCAGAGGTGAATGGGAGTTGCTAGCAATTTTTATGGGCGAACAGAGGTTTAAATTGATTTTTAGAGGGGCGAAATTGTTTGATCTTTCCTCCCCTTTTTAAATTCAATGGGGCTAACCTTCTATTCATTAAAAATAAATAAATAAGATGTGGGATAATCATACCTAATGGGTTTTTAATAAAATATTATCCCATTAAAATTTTAAAACCCCTAAATTTAGCCCATGGGCTAAGATTAGCCCCTAAAATTTTCTATGTCATAGTTCCTTTTGTCGAAGTAGATACATATCATGTCGAACTTGGTGATCTGTCGCGGTTGCATTTAACGCACATTAATGGATGATTTTATTGTGGATGTGGTGGTAACATAAGAAATACAGAAAATAAAACCGTAATGTGAATCCATAGGAAAGGACCAAGAGTAGACATGATGTTGAGGATTTTGGGTCTAGGTCTACGACTATCATGCCTGGGTACATACCAACATATAATATGGATATGAAACCAGTCCAGCTGCCCAAGAATTCTAAGTATTAACTAGTAACAACCTCTACTCCGAAAGGTATTATTGTTGTGCAGGGGGACATATTGCGTAATGTCAACAAGTTGTCATATGTGGTTCATGACATTGCCAAGTTCCCAGAGTTTCAATTTAGATATTACATGATGACAGTTACTGGGGGAGATGGTGCATTGTTGGAATTTGAGCCTATGGAGTGGGTTGTGGGATTGCAAAGGTCTGGTATTTTGTCGCTAATTCACCTACCACATTTTGGTAGGACTGCAAAAGATAATTCTTGTGTCAAGTAGTTACTATTTTGTTTCCATGGAAGGTGCTTTTGGATTAACAAGAAGGTTTCAGTTGACTCTCACATGATTGCGCGAATTATAGGGTTTCCCAAGGCTGGGTGGACCCTGCTCGGTTTTTTGTGGGAAAATAAAGAGACATAGAGTTGGCATCTCGAATGAAAGATAAATATCAGTCGTCGAAGAAAAAACGAGGATTTGATATTGCATCAATCTGTGATCAGGATGTTCTCTTTTCCACAAAGACATTGGCTACAAAAGTGTTGAGGAAGGTTCGACCAAACCAAGTGATTGCATCAGTCATAGCGGCAGTAGAACAATGTGCAGTGCACGTGCAAATGAATTGGGATACATTTCTCCTCAATGAATTCCTCAGTGACTATGTCGAGGACCAGGATAACGGGAACCCTTTCTCCTACTCTTGGTTATTAATTGTAGTTTCATTTGTTGGATGGGTGGAACTAAAGACATATCAGGGCATGGAACCAGCTAGGCCTTGTTTTGCATCTCGGTATGCAAATTTGTGTTATAGTGATCTATCAAGAGGCGATAGATAGATAGTGATGCCAATTTTTACGTATATAAAGAAGCATTATAACATAATGTTCTAAATTTACCTCGTATTGAAGCGCAGACAATGACCAAGTTCTGGGAAATTGCAAAGTTCAAAGATGGCCCTCATCACATGTACATCTAAGCAAAGAGGGACCCATATCGACAATGGCTGATAACTGGTTAAAAGTTGTCATCGGAGGAAGTGGACGTTATTATCCAAGAATGGCCACTAGAGTGGAAGGTCCTTGTCGAGGTAAAACAAATTTCACCAAATCCATTGCAATAGGATACGTGACAGGAAGGTATCCCTGGGAAACATCAAAATACTAGTGAACTAGAGTACTCAAAATTATGGAGCCGAAGGTGATGATGGAAATCTTCCCCACTCAGATAATGATGGCACGAATTGAGCATGACACCAACTAATCCAAGTTTGGGGGTGAAATGCAAGGCTGTGGAATCCACACAGAAAGGTAAAAAGAAATAGAAGGCACAGAGGTCTGCCATAGTTCAAACCTTGACTATTGATGATGTTAACATCTTGTTTGACAAGATGAGTGAAGTGGAATAAGAAAATATTGTTGAACCATTTGGCGGAGTGATGGATTTTCTCGATACACTCTGTCAAGCGGTCAAAGCAATCAATAGATAATCTCCACAACAGGCGACTGCACTATAGGTAGAGGTTACGCAGGGGGAAGAGCACAAGGAGAAATTAGCTACATCATATCCCATAGACAGGTTAGTAATGTTGTTACCAAAGGGATTAAGTTTCAAATAGGAAAGATTAAGTGGGAAAGTTCCCCAATCGATCTATGCTGAATTGAAGTTGTTTTCCTTTCCTATCTTCATGTTGCATAGTCTTTAGGAGAGTGTCACAAAGGAGCTCAAGACACGAGACCAGTCCATATATGATCTCATGAAAATCTATAAGAACCAAAAGGATGTGTTGAAGGAGCAATCCATCGAGCTTAAAAAAGAGAAGGATCAATTGAGCCAGGATAAACATAAGTTGTATGAGGCTGTCACAGTAACTTGTCAAGAAAATATATAAGCATAAGTGATTGAGGAAATGGCGTCTGAGGAGAAGTCACAACGACTTAGAGGAGTCATTTCTGGATTTAAGAAAAAGGTGGAAGAGTTAGAAGCAAATTTAGTGACAATCACACCACCTGAAGTGGCATAGAAATGATGGGAAAAAATACAAAGGGCCCTCCAAAGTATCTAGGAGTCTGAGGCTCAGTGCATGAAAATGTATGAAGAAGCATCACAAAATTGGGAAACTTTCTTTGAATATGCATAACTTTAGGATGTCACTGTCAGGATAGGGACCATGTAGGACAAGATGATAAATCTGTGGGGTATTTTAAAGACTTTGTTTCCAATGGAAAGGGTGTGAAAGGCTACAAAAAACAAGGCATTACAAGCGGAACTCAACCAGTTAAGGATTCAATAGCAAAAGTGAACAAAAAGGGTTGAAGTGCTTCAGACTAAAGTTGAACGCGTTTCTGAAATAATTCAAGGAGAGCATGTAGAGATTGAAAAGGAAGTTACCCAAACTATCGAGTAGAGTAACACCCATGTCACGTCAGAACTTGTTGATGATAAGAACCGATGAAAATAGGTTTTTTAGCGCTCAATCGAGGCAACAAAGATAGTTTATTAAGAATTTTTGTCGCAGATGAAGGAACCAATGGAACAACCTTGAAGTGGATTGGGACGAGCCACATGTGAGCCTTGGGGGCTTGTTGGCCCTAGAAAGTTTTGGGTAACAATTTTGGAAAAGTAGTTTTGGTGTGAATAGAACCAAGCCAAAGAGCGTCAACGACGTGGTCAACTCTAACCAAGCGGCAGAGAAACCAAGAAGATGGTCATTTTGAATGTGTCAAAGGGAAGAGTTAAGTAGGTTGGTTAGGAGTTTTTTCCACTTACATTAATGAGTATAGTAGTTAATTAGTGGAGTAGTGGGAGTAGGAGAGGTTGTGTGTGCCCTGTAAATATGTAATGGGTTCATAATTTTGGGACTGTTAGTGAATTAACAAGCTATTTAATGTCTTTTGGAAAGCTTTGTTTTGATTTCAAGAAGAGTTTCATAATATACAGGTTGTGTGCACAGGTCCATTGTAACAAAAGAAGAATTTCCATGGGTCATTGTAAACATGAAGTGCTTATTTTTGTGCGACTCATGAATGAAGGAAGCGCTTCCGTGGCTTTTCCCATCATGGGTTTCCACGTTAAAAATTATGGTGTCAAATTTGTTGTGATGTGATATTTGATGGTTATGTTTCTTACTAATTGCATAAATTGATAGTTGAATGTGTTTAGAATGAAGAAATGTATGACAGTGAAGTATGCAATACATATATTAATGTCATAGTTAATTCATGATATATGTTGAAGTGCATGGCTTGTCACAAACCCTCATTTGTCGAAGTTGTGATTTGTTTGTTGAATGATAAGTATGTCGAACTATTTCCCTTCTGTGCTACAGAAACTCGGTTCCTGCATTCCCCATAGGTACTTTGAGTGACACTTCATCTGCTTTGCAAGTGTTTCCAAAAGGGATAAACCCCTTTCAGGCCGATATCTTGGGATTTGGTTGGTATGGTTTTGGGTGAACCTAGGTCGAAATAGAAGTGCACCAACAAGGTGCATGCCACTCATGTTTCTCTTAAGCAAGGTGCATGGGCCGGGAAAAATAACCAATAAATATTAAAAAATTAGAAATTAGAATGTTATGACAGTTTTGGAAGAAGTTGGTCTTGTTTGTAACTTCTAGAACTATTTTGTAACCATCAAAACTATCATAATCATGCAATAAAAAGTATTTGGATGGATCAAATGAGGGAGAACACCTGTTGTATTCTAAAGTTGGAGTAATCTAGCCACCATTCTAAATCCACTCATTCCCTTGTCCCTTAGTGACCCCTATCCTTGAGCACCCTTTCCACAAGTATTGATGTCATCCTCATATGACTTATACCGTATACACATTTGGAGAATTGAAGTGTTTGGAAGTGAGAGTATATGTGATTCATGAGTAGAGGAATTCAATCATTGTCTTCGAAAGGTGCCTTAATATTAGTAAGGTAATTAATGTATTAATTACTTTGTTCCATTTAAATTTTCTATATTTCCCTCCACCACATACAAGCGTAACATGTTAAATCTTTGATGTTTGAAAGCTATTAATCATTTTCAAGAATATTATTAAGGCTGGTTGAAATTGCATACATGTTCTTTATTTGGTTAATAATTTTTCATCAAAGTCATAAGGTCTGTGAGGAGGGTATTTGGTGCTTTTTGCAAGTTCCGGGTTGTTACAGCAGAGCAAGTTGAAGGTGCAAAGTAGGAGGAGCGACGATCAAACTTCAAAAAAGGTTCTTCCTCTTTCTCCATATGATTTTATTTCCTGTTTGTTTGTTATCTTGCCTCTAGAGTGGTGAAAACATATTTTCTTGAGTTTTACTTGCCTATATAGAGAGTCGCAAGGTCAAGTTTCCTCTATCTTAGTATGTTGGTGTCTTTCCCTAGCCATTAGGAGGTTTTTTCTCACAACATGGAAACAAAATAATCACACCATATTTGTAGGCCACAATGGGGACTCACACACTTTTGTTAGTAGTGCTTTTCCTTGAACTTCACATTATGAATATTTTCAATGCAATTGCATTATTTAAACACTCATTCATTAATGCTCACTGGATGGAATCTCATCATTCAAATAATACATGGTTTAACGTATTCAAGGGATTAAACTAGAATATTACATTCCCCCCACTTTAGAGTAACATTGTCCTTGGTGTTCATATTTATATCAACGAGACATTGTCTCCCTTCTTCAATTGCATTTGTAATGATATCTTCTCCATTGAAAACTTGCACTTGTTGGCTATATTGGACATAATTATTTATCAATCCCCCTTTTTAGCATTGGAATACCTCCAAGGCCGTAGCATTATAGTATATACATGTAGCAATCATCAAAGGAATAACAAGCACATCATAACCATTTTATGTAGCAATTATGTTATGACACAAGGTGGGGCATATATGGGAGTTAATGTATATGAGATGATCCCAAGGGGGCATATGTGGGGGTAAATATATGTAAAGTATATGTAATAGGGTTGTCCTAATAAAGGGGCCACATGTGCAATGAATTGGAATATATATATATATATATATAGAGTGCATGCAGTCATTATGGGGAGGCAAGTGAATTGTGTGTATGCATGTATTAGGGTATTTGGAGGAGATTCTCATATTCTTTAAGGAGTTATTTTATAACTCATGTTAGGAACCCATGTCAACCCTTCTATTTACTTTGTTAGTATATTGTTGTTGGACGCATATGCTTTGTAAGTCGTCCCATAGTATTTGTTGATCCATAGTTTGTATTATTGTTGTTGGACGCATATGATTTGTAAGTCGTCCCGTAGTAATTGTTGATCCATATTTTGTATTGGCCCATGGCTTGTATTGACACATGGTATTGACCCATGGTATTGGCGCCTACACTTAGTATATGAGTTTTTGTTGAGACCAATGAAGGTACCGTGAAGTTATTTGTATTGAGTTTGCTCAAAGGAGCTTACCCCCTCGAAGTGGCCTATGATCAATAAAAGTGATTCTAGGTTCTGTTATTTCTGCTATCTCGAGTATTCTCATTAATTAATTGTTGCAGGTTCTTCACATATGGTATCAGAGCACTTTCTTGGGCTCGTTGGGTGGAATTTTTGCCAATTTTGTTTTTCGCATCTGTTGCAAATTCGGATCTGGGAATAATCCATATCCGCTTAACTATGGGAAGTACTTGGGCATAAGCCCTAAAACTCATTGTGAGGAGTACCACAGGAACCCCAAAGTAGCTGTCC
Source organism: Larix kaempferi (assembly GCA_027924585.1). NCBI lineage: Eukaryota > Viridiplantae > Streptophyta > Pinopsida > Pinales > Pinaceae > Larix > Larix kaempferi. Next base: position 13,328,385 of record BSBM01000422.1, read on the forward strand.
CATTGAGAGGACCTGCCAGTGAAAAGGGGAATGACCCCTACCTGATTGACTAATTCCCACCTGTGAGGTAAACCAAGAGATGTCGTTTGTGGCAAAGCGGTTATTAGTTTTACCCGAGTCATGGAGTGAGGGGTACTTCCCCAATATGCAAGCCGTCAGACATGATTGGTGGTCGAGTGAAAACCATGAACTGTTAGGAATCCGAACATACCTAGGGTCCATATCTATTTTCAGCTGAACTATTGCCAATCACTTCCGCGCCGCTTCAGATCCATTCTAAGCCGTTTCAGATCCATTCTAAAAGTCGTTCCAGATCCATCCGTTTCAGATCTATTCTGAAATTCGTTTCAGATCCAGCCATTTCCGATCCATTTGGCGTTATTTCAAATCCGTCGTTGCAATACCCAACAATGCTCCAAGGATAAATTTTTGTTTTTCGCCATATCTCCCTTGTTTTCACTCCATTTCACTTGAAACTTCCCTGACACCCCTGTAATCCCATTCTACATCTTTCATCCATGAGGACCCTATCCCAAATTCTACTTCCCAAAGCCATAAATCTTACATTTGTCTATTTTTAGGGTTTTCCATAACTTCTTTAATTTTCACCCATTCGCCTTCAAATTTTTCCACCGTGTTCAATCCCTATTTCTGCTTCTTTGTCTCTCTCTGACAAATTTTCCCATTCTTTCACCCCGCTTCCAAAATCCTCATTTTCTGCTTCCCTGTCCATTCGACAATGTCCAAAACCTAGTCAAACCCCATTTACCCATCAGAGTTTTTCCCAAATCCAAATTTCCTTTTACTAAATAAGGTTATGTTTGTGTTTTTCTACCCATTCCAAAAAAAAAAAAACTCCTGGTTATGGTTGTCACCCGCACAGAAGCAAAAACCATGGAGGAAGCACTTGCAGCCATCCAAACCAAACTCCAAGATCTGGATGAAAATTTTCTCGGCCTCCATCTTGAGCATTCAACCATGAACAACAAACGACAGTTTGAGTCTTCATCAGACAATGGGTTCTCTTCTTTCAGCAATTTCCATGGTCCGAAGCTTGATTTTCCTTGCTCAATGGTATTGATCCGACTGGATGGATATATCATGCAGAACAATATTTCAGTATGAATAATACTTTTGATGTCACCAAAGTTCCACTTGCATCATTTCATTTGGAACAGGAAGCTCTTCAATGGTACCGTTGGTACATCAAGGCTCATGAAGAGACAAAATGGCCAGATTTTTGCTAGCTCCTTTTGCAACGATTTGGCCCTAGTGCTTTTGATGACTTCACAGGAGCCCTCACTAAACTTCACCAAATTGGCACTGTGAGAGAGTATCAAACAGAATTTGAGAAACTAGCCAATTACACAAAAGGATTGTCTAATGAATTTGTTAGGAACCCATGTCTTTACTTTGTTAGTATATTGTTGTTGGATGCATATGCTTTGTAAGTCGTCCTATAGTATTTGTTGATCCATAGTTTGTGTTATTGTTGTTGGCGCATATGCTTTGTAAGTCGCTCGTAGTATTGTTGATCCATAGTTTGCAGTGGCCCTTGGTTTTGACCCATAGTATTGGCGCCTAGACTTAGTATATAAGTGTGTGTTGAGACCTATGAAGGCATGGTGAAGTTATTTGTATTGAGCTTGATCAAAGGACGTTGCCCCCTCGAAGTGGTCTGCGATCAATATAAAAGTGATTCTAAGTTCTGTTATTTCTGCTATCTTGTGTGTTTTCATTAATTAAATATTGCAGGATCTTCACATCTGCTGTCCGAGCACTTTCTTAGGATCGCTGGGTGAAATTTCTGCCAAATTTTTTTTTCGCATCCATTGCAGGTTCGGATTTGGGAATAATCTCTATCCACTTAACTGTGGGAAGTACTTGGGCATAAGCCCTAAAACTCATTATGAGGAGTACCACGAGAACCCCGAAGTAGCTGTCCCATTGAGAGGACTTGCCAGCGAAAAGGGAAACGACCCCTATCTGATTGACTAGTTCCCACCAGTGAGGTAAACCAAGAGCTGTCGTTTGTGGCAAAGCGGTTATTAGTTTTACCTGAGCCATGGAGTGAGGGGTACTTCTCCAATATGCAAGCCGTTAGACAACATTGGTGGCCGAGTGAAACCCATAAACTATTAGGAAGCCACACATACCTGGGGTCCATATCTATTTTTAGCTGAACTGTTGTCGATCACTGCTATGCCGTTTCAGATCCAGCCATTCAGATCCATTCTGAAAGCCGTTCTAGATCCAGCCGTTTCAGATCCAACCACTTTCGATCCATTCGGCGCCATTTCAGATCCCTCTGTTTCCACGCACTTCCGGGCCATTGCAGATCTATCTGTTTTAGATCCCTTCCGAGCCGTAGTCACTCCATTCTGGGAAAAAAAAGAGTATAAAATTCAGTTTTTTCTCCATATCTCCCTTATTTTCACTCTGTTTCCCTTGAAACTTCCCGGGAACCCCTGTAATCCATTCTGCATATTTCATTCCTGAGGACCCTATCCCCACTTCCACTTCCCAAAGCCCGAAATCCCACATTTGACTATTTTTAGGGTTTGCCATAACTTCCTCGGATTTCACCCAATCACCTTCAAATTTTACCACAGAGTTCCTTTTCTAATTCTACTTCTTTGTCCCTATCTACCAAATTTTCTCATTCTTGCACCCCGCTTTTGAAATCCTCATTTTCTGCTTCCCTGTCCATTTGACAGTGTCCAAATCCTAGTCAAGCCCCAATTACCCTTCAGATTTTTCTCCAAATCCAGATTTTCCTTTACTGAAATAGTTTCTGTTTTTGTTTTTCTACCCAGTCAACAAAAAAAAAAACTCTTGGTTATGGTTGTCACCCGCACAGGAGAAAAAACCATCGAAGAAGCACTTGCATCCATCCAAGCCAAAATCCAGGATCTAGATGAAAAATTTATCGACCTCCATCTTGAACATTCAGCCATGAACAACAAATGGCAGTGCAAGTCTTCATCAGACAATGGCTTCTCTTCTTCTAGCAATTTATATGGTCCGAAGCTTGATTTTACTCACTTTAATGGTACTGATCCAACTGGATGGATCTATCGTGCATAACATTATTTCAGTTTGCATAATACTTTTGATGTCAACAAAGTTCCGCTTGCATCCTTTCATTTGGAACAGGAAGCTCTTCAATGCTACTGTTGGTACATCAAGGCTCATGAAGAGTTAAAATGGCCAGACTTTTTCCAGCTCCTTTTGCAAAGATTTGGTCCTAGTGCTTTTGATGACTTCACAGGAGCCCTCACTAAACTTCACCAAATTGGCACTATGAGAGAGTATCAAAGCGAATTTGAGAAACTAGCCAGCCACACTGAAGGATTGTGTGATTACTTTTATCAGAGTTGTTTTATCAGTGGTCTAAAGGATGCCATCCGCTCTTAGGTCAAAATGTTTTGTCCCAACACAATGATGGAAGCCCTGGGGTTGGCTAAGTTGGAAAAAGACAAGATTGCAGCCCTCCAAGCCCACTTTTGTTCCCTTCCGAAATATGGGTTCTCAATGACCACCCATACCGCAGGCTCCTCGACCAACTCCTATCAAGCATTTTTCTGAAGCAGAGATTCAAGCACGTAGAGAAAAGGGGCTTTGCTATAATTGTGATGAGAAATTCACTCGAGGACATAGATGTGTTCAGCAAAAGCTCTATCTCTTGGATGTGGATTCTCTGCCTACCTCTGAAATTGGTGATGAAGATCCAGATACAATGGATGCTCATGTTGACATTCAGGAACCGCCTATTGACCCTCCATCTTAGGATGACCAGCCAGAGATATCTCTCCATGCTTTAGCTGGAATCACCACCCCCCAAACAATGTTGGTCAGGGGTTACTTCAAAAAGCTTCCTCTTACAATACTCATTGATTTTGGTAGCACTCATAATTTCATTGACCCTCGGATCGCCAAACAAGCTGATTGTTTTATCCATCCTCGCTCCAACTTTGAAGTCATGGTTGCCAATGGGGGCACCTTACCTTGCAAAGGGAAGTGTCGAAATGTGTGTGTCTCTATGGGAGATTATACATTGCGCTCTGACATGTTTTCCTTGACCTTAGGCGGATGTTATGTGGTTTTGGGCACTCAATGGCTATGCACACTTGGCCCTATCTTATGGGATTTTGTTGAACTTTGGATGCAGTTTTCCCTCAATGGACAAAAACACACATTGACAGGATTACAACTAGGGTCTCTCATTTTCATTAGTTCACATCGCATGGAAAAACTCCTTAAGAAGAATTCACATGGTGTCATCGCTCAGATGCAACCATCAGCGGTCTCCACTACTCCTTTGGATCTACAACAAATTCTGAATCGATATACATGTGTCTTTGTTGAACCAGTGGGATTGCCACCTTCAAGGCCAGAAGACCATCGTATTCAACTCCTTCCTGGTAGTGTTCCTCTTAACATCAGGCCCTATTGCTACCCATTTCACCAAAAAACGGAGATTGAAATGCTCGTTCGGGACTTATTGAAGCAAGGTATTATTCGCCCAAGCACTAGTTCCTTTTCTTCTCCAGTTCTTCTTATCCACAAAAAAGATGGGTCATGGCGCCTTTGCATTGACTTCCGAGCACTTAATCACCTCACCATCAGGGATAAGTTTCCAATTCCTGTTGTTGATGAGCTTCATGGGGCTCAATTTTTCTCCAAGTTGGATTTTCATTCTGGGTATCATCAAATTCAGGTTCATGAGGATGATATGCCTAAAAAAGCTTTCCGCACACATGATGGCTATTATGAGTTTTTGGTCATGCCCTTTGGCCTCACTAATTCTCCTTCCACATTCCAAGCCTTAATGAATAAAATATTTCGGCCCTTCTTGCGGAAATTCATTTTGGTATTCTTTGATGATATCCTAATCTACAGTAAAACATGGTCTAAACATCTCCAGCATCTGGATCTTATCATGCAACTTTTCTTTGACCATTATCTCCATGCCAAACAGTCTAAATGTGTTTTTGAACAGAAGGAAGTTGAGTATCTCGGGCACATTATCTCAGCACAAGGGGTTCGTGTGGATCCTGCTAAAATCGATACCATGAACAATTGGCTGCATCCTCAGACACTCAAGAGCCTTCGAGGTTTTTTGGGGTTGACTGGCTACTACCGCAAGTTTGTCAAGGATTATGGGAAGATTGCAGCTCCACTAACTGCTCTATTGAAAAAGGATGCTTTTACATGAACACATGCTACTCAGTGTGCATTTGATAAACTGAAACAAGCTATGTGTGCTACACCTGTTCTAGCTATGCTCGATTTTTCCAAGCCCTTCACTATTGAGAGTGATGCTTGCGGCAATGGACTTGGTGCTTTTATCCTTCAAGATGAACACCCCACTGCATTCACCAGCAAAGCCCTTTTAGGTAAGAATTTAGCTGCCTCTACATATGAGAAGGAAATGATGGCTATTTTGCATGCAGTACAAAAGTGGCGACCATACCTATTAGTGAATCATTTCTGCATCAAGACTGATCACCAGAGTCTGAAATATTTCTTGGAACAGCGTGTCTCCTCCCCAGCACAACATAAATGGGTTAGCAAACTCATGGTTTATGACTATGAAATCACTTACAAGAAGGGTAAGGACAATATTGTGGAAGTTGCTCTTTCTTGCACATTTGATGCCCAAGTTTCTCTTTCAGCTATTTCTATGCATGTTCCAAATTGGTTGCAATCTGTTCAACAAGGTTATGTCAATGACTCTTCCTTATCTCAAATCATCCAACGCTTTACCAACAACCCTTCTGTTGTACCACATTACTCTTAGGATGGTGCTTACCTGAGATACAAGGGTCGTCCAGTGGTTCCCTAGAGCACAGATCTTCAACAGGCTGTCTTCTATGAACTCCATGCTTCTCCACCGGCAGGGCACTTTCCAAGAAACGACACTCTTTCTAAGATTGCTCCAACCCTTTCGCATACCTACATGGATTTGGACATATATTTCTATGGATTTCATTCAAGGGATCCCTAAATCTAGCGGGAAGACAGTGATTCTCATTGTGGTTGATCGCCTCTCCAAATATAATCATTTTTGTGCTCTCAGCCATCCTTATACAACCTCCTCAGTCGCTCAAATTTTCCTGGACCAGATCTTTCGTCTTCATGGCATCCCTTCTTCCATTGTCTCGGATCGTGATGCAACTTTCACCAGTCATTTTTGGATAGAACTATTTCACCACACTGGCACCAAACTGAAGATGAGTATAGGGTATCACCCACAAACAGATGGTCAGACTGAAATTATCAATAAATTCTTAGAAACTTATCTTCGTTGCTTCACCTCTGAACAACAACATCAGTGGGAAAAGTGGCTCCCTGTCGCTGAATGGTGGTACAATACCTCTTACCACACTGCCTCTAAAATGACCCCATATTAAGCAGTCTATGGTCAGGCACCTCCAGTTCTTCTTCCATACATCCCCAACAGTTCACCAGTTCAGGAAGTTGACACGATCCTTCGAAACCGCGATCAAATTCTTTGCATTTTGAGGAACAATCTTCACATGGAAAGAAATCGCATGAAGCAACAAGCTAATCAGCACCGTTCTGAGCACACTTTTCAAGCAGGCGATATGGTTTTTCTTCATCTCCATCTGTACAATAAATCCTCCCTGAAACTCAAAGGGTGTCATAAGCTCGCTCCAAATTTCTATGGGCCATATCGAATTCTTCAGAAGATTGGGTCCGTTGCTTATAAATTGCAACTTCCTCCTTCTTCCCGCATTCATCCAGTATTTCATGTCTCTTGTCTGAAGAAAGTTCTTGGCACCAACATCAGTAGACAAACTATTTTACCCGAACTGGATAATGAAGGATCCATCCTTTTGGAGCCGGAGGCCATCCTCAATCGGTGCACACGTCAGCTTCGCTCTCGCTCTATCACAGAGATCTTAATTCAGTGGCATGGAATGCAACCAGAGGATGCTACATGGGAACCACTCCCTCAGATTCAACAACAATTTCCACATCTAAAGCTTTGAGGACAAAGCTTTTTTTAAGCGGGAAGGGATGTTAGGAACCCATGTCTTTACCTTGTTAGTATATTGTTGTTGGACGCATATGCTTTGTAAGTCATCCTATAGTAGTTGTTGATCCATAGTTTGTGTTATTGTTGTTGGCGCATATGCTTTGTAAGTCGCCCATAGTATTGTTGATCCATAGTTTGTAGTGGCCCATGGTTTTTACCCATAGTATTGGCGCATAGACTTAGTATATAAGTGTGTGTGTTGAGGCCTATGAAGGCACGGTGAAGTTATTTGTATTGAGATTGCTCAAAGGAGGTTGCCCCCTCGAAGTGGCCTGCGATCAATATAAAAGTGATTCTAAGTTTTGTTATTTCTTCTATCTTGTGTGTTTTCATTAATTAAATATTGCAGGATCTTCACAGAATTCTACAGGAGTTGTTTCATCAGTGATCTTAAGGATGAAATTCCCTCAGGGGTTAAAATGTTCTGTCCCAACACAATGATGGAAGACCTAGGGTTGTCTAAGTTGGCAGAAGATAAGATTGCAGCCCAACAACGCTCCAAACCCACTTTTTTTCCCTTCTGAAATATGGGTTCTCAACGACCTCCCATCCCGCCAGCTCCTCGACCAACTCCTATCAAGCATTTGTCTGAAACCGATATGCAGGCACGCAAAGAAAAAGGGCTTTGTTATAATTGTGATGAGAAATTCACTCGGGTACATAGATGTGTTCAACAAAATCTCTATCTCTTGGATATGGATTCTCCGCCTTCCTCTAAACTTGGTGAATAATCTCCAGATACAATGGATGATCCAGTCAACATTCAGGAGCCGGTTATTGACCCCCCATCTCAGGACGACCAACCAGAGATATCTCTCCATGCTTTATCCGACGTCACCACTCCCCAAACAATGCGGGTCGGGGGTTACTTCAAGAAGCTTCCTCTTACAATACTCATTGATTCTGGTAGCACTCATAACTTCATTGACCCCTAGATCGCCAAGCAGACTGATTATTTTATCCATCCTTGTTCCAACTTTGAAGTCATGGTTGCCAATGGGGGCACCTTACCTTGCAAGGGAAAGTGTCACAATGTGCATATCTCTCTGGAAGATCATAACCTGAGCTCTGACATGTTTGCCATGTCCTTAGGTGGATGTGCTGTGGTTTTCAGCGTTCAATGGCTATGCACACTTGGCCCCATCTTATGGGATTTTGTTGAACTTTGGATGCAGTTTTCAGTTAATGGGATGTTGGTTGTGGAGCCTAATATCCAGATTCATAGATATTGTTATTCACCTGTGTCTGTACCCCAGTTTTGGTTATGATCCTGGCACGACGCTCAGGGGGTCTAGGGGGGTGTTGACACCCCCCTGGCTTGGGGGTGTGGGGGCCAACGGGCCCCTGTCAGGTGTTCGGGGGTAGCGCCCCCGAGAAAGGGGGTTTGGGGGAAATGTCCCCAAGTTACGGGGGTAACGCCCCCAAGAAAATGTTTTGGGATTGTTTTCGCCATCAGTTTTCGGGCCCATGGTTTTGGGTAACCCATGGTATTTTTCCATTGTATTTTCATTATAAAAGAAATACATTGTAACACGACTAGGGTTGATGTATTAGGTTTTATGCATTGTAAAGATCTCTGAGATCAAGAAGAGAGACTGTAAGACAGTGAAGAGGAAGTGAAGCAGTTGTGATGCAGGTTGTATCCCTTCACTTTGTTAGACGAAATAATAATAAGGACTGGAAACTTCAGTGTGGACGTAGCCCAAGTTGGGTGAACCACGATATATCTGTGTCTCTCTTGTAATGTGTATGTGTGATTATATTTCCATTTCTGTTTATTGTTATTGATCTGCGATCCTATTTTTCTAACAATTGATATCAGAGCCAAAGGTCTATTTGGCAGATAAACCCGCAGGAAGCAAGGGTTTCTGGTTCGAGTGGGAGCAATGGCGGAAGAAGGAAAGTTTAAGGTAGAGAAATTTAACGGACAAAACTTCTAGTTATGGAAGATGCAAATGGAGGACTATCTGTACCAGAAGGATCTATTCCTCCCATTGGGAGGAAGATCAAAGCAGCTGACGGTTATGAAGGACAAAGAATGAGAGGTTCTTGACAGAAAGGCTCTGGGAACAATACAGCTGAGCCTGGCTTCGTCAGTGGATTTCAATATCTCAAAAGAAACGACAATGGAGTGTTTGATGAGCGCAATGGGTAAGCTATATGAAAAACCATCGGCCTCCAAAAAAGTATTTCTAATGAAGCGCTTATTTAATATGAAGATGTCTGAAGGTGGATCTGTTACTGATCATTTAAATGACTTTAATACGGTTACAAATCAACTAAGTTCTGTAAGTGTGAACTTCAAGGATGAGGTTAGAGCTCTTATAATCTTGTGTTCATTTCCATAAAGTTGGAATAGCTTGGTCATGGCTGTAAGTAATTCTATCTCTGGTTCAAATACCTTGAAATTTGATGATGTTATTGGTGTTATTCTTAGCGAGGAAATGCGAAGAAAAACCACAGGTGAGACATTAGGTAATGCGTTGACCATGGAGAGCAGGGGAAGACAAAAGGAGAGAGGAAAGAGCCAAGGTAATCATGGAAAATCTAAAATGGGCATATCCAAGTCTAGACTGGGAAAGATAGAGTGCTAGAACTGTGAAAAGAAAGGACATCTGAAGAAAGACTGCAGATCTCTAAAGAAGAAAGGAGATGGACAGAAGGAAACTACCCAGGAAGCAAATGTAACAAGTGATGTGTTACAACATGCTTTAATTCTTACTTAGATAATACTAGTGATTATTGGATAGTAGATTCAGGGGCTTCATGTCATGCTACACCCCATAGGAAATATTTTCATGATTATGTTCCAGGCGATTTTGGACATTTATTGGGTTATGATGAGCCACGTAAAATTGTTGGAATGGGTAAGGTATAGATAAAAGTTAAAAATGGAACTGACTGGCTGTTAAAAGATGTTAGACATATTCCTGCTATGAAAAGAAATTTGATCCCAACAGGGCAGTTGGGAGATGGCGGCTGTCTATCTACATTTGGAGAAAAGTGGTGGAAGATCACTAAAGGATCAATAGTGATAGCAAAAGGAGATAGGGTAGGTACGTTGTATTTATGCCCTCATAATACTGACCATTCTATCTCTTTAGCTTCCACAGGAATAGATACAGCATTGTGGCATCATAGGCTTGGCCACATGAGTGAGAAGGGGATGCAGATTCTCCACTCAAGGAAGTTGCTACCAGATTTAAAGTAAGTAATTTTGGAATTATGTGAGAACTATGTTTATGGAAAACAGAAGAGAGTCATATTTCTTAGGGTTGGGAAACAGAAGAAGAATGAAAAGTTAGAGCTTGTGCATACAGATGTATGGGGACCGGCTCAGGTACAATCTCTTGGTGGCTCTCATTATTATGTTACATTTATTGATGATGCAACTAGGAAAACTTGGGTTTATTGCATTAGACAGAAATCTGATGTGTTTGCTACTTTTAAGAAGTGGAAAGCTTTGGTTGAAAATGAGACAGGAAAAAGGTTGAAGTGTCTCATATCCGATAATGGAGGTGAGTACTGTGGCAAGGAGTTTGATAGTTACTTTCATACCCTGGGATTCCTAGAGAGAAGATAGTCCCAGGAACACCACAAGAAAATGGTGTGTCTGAAAGGATGAACAGAACGATCATGGAGCGTGCAAGGTGTATGAGATTGCATGTAGGGTTTCCCTTACAGTTTTGGGCGGATGCTATAAATATTGTTGTTTATTTAATAAACAGAGGACCTTCAAGTGCTTTGGATGGTGGTATTCCAGAGGAGGCATGGACAGATAAAAAGGTAAACTACTCATTTCTGAGAACATTTGGTTGTGAAGCATTTGTCCATATTGATAAAGATAATAGAACAAAGCTTGAAGCTAAATCCAAGAAATGTACCTTTATTGGATATGGGGTTGATGAATTTGGTTATCCTTTATGGGATTATGAAAATAAAAAAATAATTAGGAGTAGAGATGTGATATTCAATGAAAAGGTCATGTATAAAGATCAGTTCTAGGGAAAGAAACAGGAAAAATAAAACATAGAATACACAGTGCTTGATGAAATTTTAAAAAATGAAGTTCCAAAGGTGCCAGAAAACCAAGAATAGCGGCAAGTACCTAAAGCTCCTGCAACTACAAGAAGATCTACCAGGTTAAGTAGACTCCCTAAATGATCCTCTCCTTCAATGTATTATTTATTGATGACTGATTCTGGTGAACCAGAATGTTATGAAGAAGCAATGCAAGTGGAAACTAGAAAGAAGTGGAAGCAAGGCATGAAAGAGGAGATGGACTCATTGGTTGGAAACCAGAGTTGGGATTTAGTTCAATTGCCTGTTGGTAAGAGAGCATTGCAGAACAAATGGATCTACAGGTTGAAGGAAGAAGAAGGAGGTAAGAAGCGGTACAAGGCGAGACTTGTTATAAAGGGGTTTGCACAGAAGAAAGGTATAGATTTTGATGAAATATTTTCTCATGTTGTTAATATGACTTCAATAGGACTATCTGAAGTCTAGTGGTGGTAGAATATTTGCATCTTTAACAGTTAGATGTAAAAACAACTTTTCTCCAAGGGGATTTGGAGGAAGAGATATATATGCAACAACCACAAGGGTATGAGGTCAAAGGGAATGAGGACTTGGTATGCAGGTTGAAGAAGAGTTTGTATGGGTTGAAGCAAGCTCCAAGGGAGTCATATTTAAAATTTGATGGGTTTATGACAAAACAAGGTTATAGTAGATGTCATTCTGACCATTCTGTTTATTTCAAGAAGCTAAACAATGAAATATATATTATCTTGTTATTGTATGTGGATGGCATGCTTGTTGCAGGGTCTAACATGCAGGATATAAATGTACTCAAAAGGAAGCTAGTTAATTCATTTGCGATGAAAGATTTGGGTGCTGCAAAGCAAATCCTTGGTATTAAAATAACGAGAGACAGAAAAAATCGCAAATTGACATTGTCTCAAAGTGAGTACATGTAAAAGGTGTTGGACAGGTTTAGAATGCAAAATGCAAAACCAATAAGTACACCTTTGGCTAGCCATTTCAGTAAGTAAGGAAATGTGTCCCAAGACACAAGAAGAGACAGATTACATGTCCAAGATCCCCTATCAATTAGCAGTTGGCAGCTTGATGTATGCCATGCTGTGCATAAGACCAGATATTGCACAAGCAGTGGGAGTTGTGAGTAGATATATGAACAATCTAGGTAAAGAACATTGGAAGGTAGTATAGTGGATTCTCAGGTATTTGAGAGGTACTACCACTCAAGAATTATGTTTTGGAGGTTCAGACATTGTTCTACAGGGATATGTTGATGCAGATATGGCAGGTGATAAGGATAGCAGGAGGAGCACCATAGGGTATGTGTTTACTGTAGGTGGAACAACAGTAATTTGGATTTCGAAACTGCAGAAGGTTGTTGCACTTTCAACAATGGAAGCAGAGTATGTTGCTGTTACAGAGGCTAGTAAAGAGATGATTTGGTTGCAGAGGTGTATGGAGGAATTGGGTAAGAAGCAGAAGGATAGCAGGTTGTATAGTGACAGCCAGAGTGCCATTCATCTTGCAAAGAACTCAGCATTCCATTCCAGGACTAAAAATATACAGCTCAAGTACCATTTCATATGCTCTATTCTAGAAGATGAACTGTTGGAGCTGAAAAAAATACATACTAGCTAGAATCCTGCAGACATGTTCACAAAGGTAGTGACTAGAGAAAAACTGAGTTCTTGTTCTGTTTCAGTTGGCCTTCTAGCATGAAGGTGAAGATGAGAAAGCTGTCAAGTCCAAGGTCCAGCAAGTACAATAGTAGTGGAGTTGTTGTTATCAGTCTCTAAGTGGGAGATTGTTGGTTGTGGAGCCTAATCTCCAGATTCAGAGATATTATTATTTAGCCGTGTCCATACCCCAGGTTTGGTTATGATCCTGGCACGACGCTCAGGGGGTTCGGGGGCCAGCAGGCCCCCATCAGGGGTTTGGGGGAAACATCCCCAAGTTACGGGGGTTCGAGGGTGTAGCCCCCAAGGAAAATTTTTGGGGTTGTTTTCGCCACCAATTTTTGGGCCCATGGTTTTGGGTAACCCGTGGTATTTTCCCATTGTATTTCCCTTATAAAAGAAAGACATTGTAACACATCTAGGGTTGATGTATTAGGTTTTATGCATTGTAAAGATATTTGAGATCAAGAAGAGAGACTGTAAGACAGTGAAGAGGAAGTGCGGTGGTTGTGTTGCAGGTTGTATCCCTTCACTTTGCTGGACAAAATAATAATAAGGACTGGCAACTTCAATGTGGATGTAGCCCAAGTTGGGTGAACCACAATATATCTGTGTCTATCTTGTAATGTGTATGTGTGATTATATTTGCATTTATGTTTATTGTTATTTCTCTGCGATCCTATTTTTCTAACATGGGACAATTTTTCTAACATGGGACACAACACAAATTTACGGGCTTACAACTAGGGCCTCTCCGCATCATTAGTTTACATTGCCTGTAAAAGATCCTTAAGAAGAATTCACATGGTGTCATCGCTCAGCTCTATTCCATTCAGATGCACCCATCAATGCTCTCCACTACTTCCTTGGATATATATGCAGGTGTCTTTGCTGGACCAATGGGCTTGCCGCCTTAAAGAGACCTTTGCTGGACCAGTGGACTTGCTGCATCTACATCTCATCAGGAAATGATGGCTATTTTTCCTGCAATACCGAAGTGGCAGCCATCCCTATTAAGGAATTATTTCTGCATCAAGACTGATCTCCAGAGTCTGGAAAATTTCCTGGAACAACGAGTCTCCTCCCCAGCACACCTGAAATGGGTTATGACTATGCGATCACTTACAAGAAGGGTAAGGACAATATGGTGGCAGATGCTCCTTCTCGCACATTTGATGATCCAGTTTCTCTTACAGCTATTTCTCTGCTTGTTCTAAACTAGTTGCAATCTGTTCAACAGGGTTATCTCTTCTATGAAATCCATGCTTCTTCATCGGCCGGGCAGTCTGAGTTCCTCAAAAAGTACGATCGGGAACAATGTAACTTATTTTGGCAAGGACTGAAAATCACAATTCAACAAATGGTGGTTGATTGTGATACTTTCCAGGTCAACAAGGGTGAAACGACACTCCTTTCAGGATTGCTCGAACCCTTTCCCATCCCTACACAGATTTGGACAACTATTTCTATGGATTTCCTAGACGAGCTCCAGTGGTACAATACCACGTCTACAAGGACACCATATGAAGTAGTCTATGGATAGGCACTGCCAGTTCTTCTTCCATACACCCTCAGCATCTCCCCCGTTCAGGAAATTGACTCGGTTCTTTGAAACCGTGATCAGATTCTTCTCATTCTGCAAGACAATCTTCACATGGTAAGAATTCAATTGAAACAACAAGCCGATCATCACCATTCAGAGCGCACTGTTCACGCAGCTGATATGGTTCTTCTTCGTTTACAGCCTTCCAAGCAATCCTCTTGAAACTCAAAAGGCATCAGTGGCTCAGAATGCAACCCGAGGATGCTACAAGGGAACCACTCCTTCAAATTCTGCATCAATTTCCACATCTAAAGCTTTGAGGACAAAGATTTTTCTAAGGGAGAGGGGATCTTAGGAACCCATGTCAACCCTTCTATTTACTTTGTTAGTGTATTGTTGTTGGATGCATATGCTTTGTAAGTCGTCTCGTAGTATTTGTTGATCCATAGTTTGTATTATTGTTGTTGGATGCATATGCTTTGTAAGTCGTCCCGTAGTAATTGTTGATCCATATTTTGTATTGGCCCATGGTTTGTATTGACACATGGTATTGGCGCCTAGACTTAGTATATAAGTTTGTGTTGAGACCAATTAATGTACCATGTAGTTATTTGTATTGAGCTTGCTCAAAGGAGGTTTCCCCCTCGAAGTGGCCTATGATCAATAAAAGCGATTCTGAGTTCTGTTATTTCTGATATCTCGCCTATTCTCATTAATTAATTGTTGCAGGTTCTTCACAACTCATCTCTCTTTTGTATCTTGGAGTTGGGCTCTACATTTACATTTTTTGTACTATAGTATATCATGATTTTTTAATTCTTTGGAACATAATATTTGGTATTAGAGCTGTCAATGATTAAGACCAAAAAGAATCCAACTTTGATGGATGGATCATCATTAATGGAAACAAGAAAGCATGAACATAAGGAAACCTATTACTTAGTTTTATCACATGTTACAAAGCCCTCAACTACAAAGCATTAAGGACAAATATTTTTTAATGAGTGTACTATGTTATAACCTAATGCAGGGTATATATGGGAGTAAATGCATATTATATGACCATGAGGGGAGCATATGTGGAGGTAAATATATGCAAACGTATATGTAATGGAGTTGGCCTAATAAACGGGCCATGTGTACAATGAGTTGGAATATGTATATATAGATTGCATGTAATCATTATGAAGGGACATGTGAATTGGATATATGAATGTCTTGGGGTATTTGGAGGAGGTTTTCTTATTCTTTAAAGAGTTATTGGATAACACATATCTCTTATTTATCTTGGAGTTGTTCTCCAATTATTTTTATTGTACATTGTGTATACTCTAATATATTATGACATTATAAAACTTTGGATCATAACATTTTAATATATGAATTTGAAATCCTTATTAATAAGATTATTGTTGCATAAAATGACTATAACCTATATGTTTTTATTTTGATAATTAACATTATAATATATACTTATATAATCATCAAAAGATAAACATATATAGCATAGCCATTTTATGCATATATATATATATATATACTCACAAAGTTGTCATAGATAAGATTTCACTTATTATTTTCCATTATATATATATATATATATATTATATATATATATATATATATCTTTGTTGATCATCCCATTATCCAAGTGTATCCAAGCAGGCTTCAAATTTGAAGCCTTCAGGGGCCTTCAGAGGCCATTTTACATGTCATAGAAGGCCACTTCAAAATTTTACCATGCAAAAAAAATTTAATTTCATGGTAAGCCCTTCAATAATTAAATCAACCACTACTGTTTAAAATTGCAATAGAAGGGTAGCTTAAAATTTCACCCATCGACAATTTTCAGTGGGAAATTGGGAATGTGGCTATTAGCTAGGTTACTTGGGAGTGGGACCTGGTTACTCTCCAATATCCACATGTTCGATCATCCATGGATCATGGACCATTGGGCCTCTAATAATATCATTGACCAACTTACGTGGACAAGCTTACACTGAGCAGCCCATGGCTTGAACGCTTCCAAGTTCTCATGTTTGCAGCGAGCGCTTACGTGTTTAACACATTTAATGGAAGCAACAAATTTATTAAACTTGGTTGGTGGCTCATACGTGTTGTTGGCAGTGGGCTTACCAAGTTACTAGTTATCACATACCAATTCGTGAATTCTGACTCAG
Source organism: Larix kaempferi (assembly GCA_027924585.1). NCBI lineage: Eukaryota > Viridiplantae > Streptophyta > Pinopsida > Pinales > Pinaceae > Larix > Larix kaempferi. The sequence goes on from BSBM01000422.1 coordinate 13,344,888, forward strand.
TGAGTTAATTGAGTATTCAATGTATAATATATTATGTTAATGTGCCCCGAATTTGGAATTTCAGTCAAAATCTACAATCCATAAGCTTCTTGTAATGTTGCAGGTTGTTGCTCCTTCCCGTGGCCCCTACCCACAGCCCTATGTTTTCTTTGTTGTATCAAGTTAATCCTACCGTCTACGGCTGCCAGCCTCACACCCTATGTTTTCTTTGTTGTATCAAGTCAATCCTGCGGCTCCCGAGTCCAACCTTGTGTTTTCTTTGTTGTATCAAGTCAATGCTTGAATTCCATGCTTCCATGGCTTCGACCATCAATATATAATATTACAGGAATACAAAAAAGATTTTTCTTATACCCCTACTCCACTGTGGTCGAGCTACTTCCAAGTTTCACCTACCCTATCTCCTCCAGTCCTCTAGGAGAGTTTGCGGAGCGAAGCTGCCAATGCCATCCTGCCATAAACATATATAAAGAAATTCATTTTCTTTGAGGAGCTCAACTTCAAGGATGACTAGATTATCGACATCCTATGAATTTATAGGTATGTACATCATTTTACCCACTCATGATCCCATCAATTATTTAAAAATTTTGTTATTTGATTAAAATTCTATAACTTCAAAGTTCAAACATAATATTATTATTCGACTGAAATTTTGTTACTTCAAATGGGCCTTGAAGGCTTCAAATTTGATGCCTGGACCCAAGAGTGGGTTTGTCACAAATCTCCGTTAAAGGTTGTTTAGAACGACATTTATCAATTCCCAACTATAGCAACAACAACAATTGATTCTTTCTTCATATGTCCTTTGTATACGCATATGATTCCATGTGCTCCTTTCCGTGCCCTATTTCCCATTGTCACCCGATTGAAGCTCTTGATAATTTAGCTTCCCTTTAACTTTCCAAAAATGGAGGGGACAAGGAAGACCATTTTTTTCACTTTGAAACCGAGTTCTTCTCCGTTCAGCTTCTACTGGCCACGGTTGCATCCCTATAGGAAACAGGTGTGCGCAGTGCACTCCCCATATTTACCAAAAAGCTTGGGGATTTGGGGAAGTTACCACTCTCGCAACCTCCATGCATCTAGTTAATGAGTTAGATCAAGAATCCAGACTTTGTATCTAAAATTGTAGTACATGAGCTATTTTCCCCAATTGCTCAGTCGTCGAATTGACACCTTCATCTAGTACACGGTTTAAGATTCTTGGTATTTATTAATATGGAGACCACCGATGCTACTACACTTACAATCCGCGCTCGACTGTATGAACTGGGACAAGAATGTTTTTGTAATCTTGACTTTTAGAATGATAGTGCTACTTTACCTTTTGATTTTGTTTCCCTTATCGACTAGTCTAGAATAAAATAAGAACTTCAACCATCTATGCATCTCCTCTCTACTTGGTCTACCTACGTTTTACTTAAGCTTCACAAGTTACAACCCATCCTCTACTCCATCATACCATAGATTTAGTATGTATAACAAGATCTAGGGGGAGGGTTATAGAGAAGAAGCATCCAGGGTCCTTAATTAGCTATTGACAACAAAAGTTTCCTTGAGTCGGATAGTTCTCTTTGTTCAAACCATAACATTGCATGTAACATGTAAGGAGTGCTTAAACTTTTTCTATCCCAAGTACGTGTGGCATTCAGAGTGTTGAATGAAAAATTAAAACATATATTGTTGTCATTGGCATTCAATTCTACTGTAGGGTACACAATTATAGTGACAAAGAAACTTGCTATTAGTTTTCAATCCAATCCAACTTCTTTGTTGAACTGTTCTCTCTAATATACTTGCGTGAAGGAGGATTATAAATGGAAACGCAGTTGTTTGATAGAGGTGCATGAAAGTGAATTATGGTCCTCAATTCAACAAAGTAAAAAAAAGTTACCATTCAGATTCTTTCCCTTCACCTTTTTTACTTCCTTTCTGCATACATCTCAATTGTTCACTAATTTAGTAACAGATACATACCAAAATCAACCTCCAATGTTTTTGGCTTATGAAACAATTTCTTCCTTTTTTTTCTTACATTATCATTTTTTCCATTGTTAAGTAGGATAGATTTTATGTAGGCTAGAATTTATAGTAGTTTGAAGAACGCTAGTGATTTACAACGATTGAACTTTTCCAAGAATAAGCATCACGTTGCTTTTAGAAGAGTTGAAGAACCCAATTCTTCATCAAGCTTGTAGTGTTTGAAGTAGCCTAGGAACCCATTTTAAGAGGTATTAAATATTATTATACTGGTTAAATGTTGGATTGGAATTGGGCTAGCAAGCTAACTGTAGTTGATGCAGAAAAAAAGATCTATAAATTTAGTTATGGAAATTCACACTGAACATCTCGAAAGTGGATTTTCTATGTGTATCCTAAGTTATGTTTCACTAATAAATTCCTCGTGTTCAAGCAGATCATGAAAGAGTAAAATAGTATTAATTTTGGCTCTAAGGATGAAAGTTGGATTGGAATGGGGTTAGCAAGTTAACTATATTATTACACTGGTTAAAAGTTTAAGAGGCGAGATCAATTTGGGAAACTGCTAAGATGGCAAAGGTGGCATAGTGGCCAAGAGACCGAGCCGCTAGATCGGGGGCGAAATATGGTTGTGTTATATGACATATATAACGTTTAGTGGTGCTATATCCACTGCAAAATAAATCCTCTACTACTTAAGTAAACATTGAAATTTTAATTTACTAATACATTTTCAAATGAAAAGAATGACTTATTTTTACATGGGAGCATTGAAGGGTTCAATATCTCATAGCCCTTCAAAGTGAAATGGGACCCCATCCTTCAAATTTGATCCCTGTATCCAAGTATAACATGAATTTCTTAAAATAAAATGACTCAAGTTGTCGCTTTCTTACTTCAAAATCCCATTCCCTTTTTGTTGTACAATCTTTGAGGCAATCCACTTCCCAAGGTTTTAAACAATTTCAAATATAACACTGCGTATTCCTCGTTACGGCCTCCGGGGAGCCTCTCTTTGATTTTAACCCCCATACCCTTCTTCTCACCAGGATTACAATCAGCAGTCTCAGTCTGATTGATTCTGAGTATGGCCTCCGGGAATCTTCTCTTTGATTTTATCCACCATCCCTGCCTTCTCAGCTGGATTACACTGAGCAGTCTGAGGATTACACTGAGCAGCCTGAGTCCGAGTCTGAGTCTGGCCTCCAGGCAGTTTCTGTTTGACTTTATCCACGAGGCCCGACTTCTGAGCCGGATTAGGGTTGGGACGAGTACCCTGATTCTGCATCATGTCATCATCCTGTCTTCCGTCGTCCTTCTTGCCCAAGAGACCGCGGTCTTGGCACTCCTGATTTGCAGCCATGGTAATCCTAATTCTAGGTGAGATGGGATGAGAGAAAAGCAGAGTAGTTCGTGTATTTATAGCTAATTACAGAGGTGGAGTGTGGAGGTGGGTTCCTCTGCTGCGCTGCCGTGTGGAGGATAATTAGAAAAGAGTGTGGGGTTCTTTGATCACAATAATCAATAAAAATCCTGAAGCAAAAATACTACACCACCCAGCATTACGCTCATCAAGGCAACCAAAACAAAGGGTAAATCCCCATAATCGTCCTATGTCTACACAATAATGAGAAAGGGTAAGGATGGGTCCATTTTCTTGGGACGAACGATATATATATATATATATATAATATAGACTAAATGCCATAGATGATTCCAAAGGGGGGTCGTCGGGCTCCAAGTAAACAACAATAAAAGTACTAGTATTTTGTTGAAAGAGAAAACACACAACACTTTAACTAATAGAAGAGGTCAGTCTTTGGCTCGGCTCTATGGTTGAGAGGCCTCCCACCCATTCCGCAAGCAAAAGAAAAAATAAAGATATGTCCCGAGAGTTACCCACCTCTACAATAGTTCTATCCTCTATCCATCCCCTGTGGGTATGCTAAGTGGCACTTTATACAATATCGCTGAACACGTCTAGATCGAAAGGGGGGGTAAGGCATGCATTGATCCAAAAATTTCGCGGCTGACATATTTTCATCGAAGTGCACAACTTAAATTCCCAATCCAAGTTGTTTAATGTCAGGCTGTTCAGTTAATAAGAAGGTCCATGACTGGGTTTCAGTCCTTTCCAAAACCTAGAGACTTGATCATTCAAATCTACTCTTGGTTAAAGGAGACATCCAACACCGCTAGCTTGAAAGAAAGCCATAAGAAAATACGTAAACCTTAATTTTCTTTCCTTTTTTTTCCGTTTAACCTTATCCTTACATGTCATTATTTCTTCATTGATTTGTGGATGGAACTGGTTCCCATACACGCAGTTAGTCTGCTCTGTTAATTAAATGAATATCACCAACTGTGATCATGGTTTGCCTAGCTAACTAACTCTGAGTGGCACGAGATTACACCTTCGATCCTATGATCATGGTTTGCCGAGCTAACTAACTCGTGGCACGAGATTACACGTTCGATCTCGGATCAAAGGTATTGCTCAAAGGAAAACAAGGATGAGATAGCCTCACAACTAGTAGATCGCTACAATGTGGGATCCGGTTCTTCCACAGGAATTAAAGTGTGGCAGAGAAGATCACTTCGCAGGTAGAGTCTCCAAATATGGAAACATTCGGGAGAGTTATCTCGCAATCACAGAGAGCGGGAGATTGATTTAAACGTTACTTTTAAATACAAGTATTAAAGAGTTGATGATTGAGTTTGGTATTTCGATAAAGCAGATATCGATGGAGCTAACAACTTTTATTAACACACTTATGACTTACTTGTATTTGATCTGACTGTTTAAAGTTTTGGGCATTAATAGAATTGATATGAAACTACGATAGAGTTTCACATTATAAACTACGTGGAGAAGATGATATTAAGTTGTAAGTTCTAAATTATCAATATATGCAAAAGGTCATGCCTCAGAATTAGTAAAACATGTCTGATATTTTTCTTCCATCATGCCATTGTGACAGTGATTGGCAGATGAATGAAAACATCCACTTTTGTCTACCCGAACTCAAATTTAGACTTCCACCTTAATGACACTCTCCTAGTCTTCACAACGGGTCTATATCAATTCTGGGCACAGTGTGTCATCGGAATCATGAAACAAAATTACCACGTACAATCAACTAATCTCTTTATAGTTATAGTGGATGGACTTTTCAAATCTGTTCTGTTTATGTTTATGTCAAGACCAATTATTATCAACATCTTTCCTAATTTCCTTGTGATTTAACTTTTAAAAAATATATTATTTTCTATCTGGAGTAAAACATAATCTAATAGTCATTGTTTTTTTTCTTGTTTTTCCTAAATCACAATATTAGTCTTTGGTTTTGGTTCTCGTCCTCAGTCATAGTTACAACATGAATAGCACAACATTGTCTCTTTTGGACTTAATCAATTAACTACTCCTTATTTTGCATTCACCTATTTTAAATTGCTATGTATTACCCAACAAAATTTGTCCCAGTTGGTTTGCTAAATTGAATTTGTTCCATTCAATGCAAAATACTCCCATTAAATTTAGTCATTAAATTTAGTTAATAGCAATTTATGCATTTATTTCTCCCCCTCTCTCTACATCTATATTTCTGCTATGTGTCTGTCAGAGGGCATAAATATTGCACAATTGTGGTTTTGTTGTACAATGGGATGATTATAGTATAGTCTAAAATATAGTATAGTAGATAATTATGCTTTTAAATCAATTTTATTTTTTTTCGTATGTTTTTAAAGGAATGGATCAGAGTATTTGGCCAAAACTAAAGGTTGGAGGGAGAAATAAACAAAAGATGATGCAGAATGTGCTACGGTTATCTTTATTCATAAACGGAAGATCAACTCATGTAATACAAACCAAAATGTAATGTGTATTTAAACACTTATGGAAACCCTAAAAACTCTAACCTAGCTTTTGCATGCATGCAAAGCATGCTATTGCATTTATTCACTGAACTTGAAAATAGGAACTAAAGTAAAAGCTAAGTTAACTAAAGTAATTACTATTTCTAACACTCCCTCTTAATATCTTTTGCCAATGGCTTTGTGAATATGTCAGCCAATTGGTCAATCAATTTACAATGCTCAACATGAACTTCACCATTGTTCACAAGTTCTCTTATGAAGTGATATCTAGTATCAATGCGCTCGCTTATCTGGTGAAAAACATTGTGCTTGGACAGAGCGATTGCTGAATTGTTGTCACAATAGATTGTTGTTGGTCCTTCTTGTTTCTGTTGAAGACTTTCTAAAACTCCGCGTAAACAGACTGCTTGACATGCTGCTGATGTTGCTGCTACATACTTTGCTTCTGCTGATGAAAGTGTCACAATGGGTTGCTTCTTGGATTCCCATGAAATCATCCCTGATCCAAGATGAAAAACATGACCGAAAGTGCTCTTCCTGTCATCCAAACTTCCTGCAAAATCACTGTTAGTGAAACCTGTCAAAACATCATACTCAGTGCTTGAGTATAAATTTCCATAGCTTGAAGCCCCTACAACATATCGTAAGATCCTTTTGCCAACTTGCCAATGTGAGTCTTTGGGAGACTCCATGAACCTCGAAATCAAGCTTACAAAAAATATAATATCTGGTCTTGTAGCTGTGAGATACATGAGACTTCCTACAAGTCTCTTAAACAATGTTGGATCTAGATTGGGACTGTCATCTTCTTTGCTCAACTTTGTACCTGTTTCCACTGGTGTAGGTGTCGTTTTGCAATTATGCATTCTAAATCGCTTAAGAACTTCATTAGCATATTTATTTTGAGAGATAAGTATACCTTTTTCTCACTATTCTACTTCTAATCCAAGAAAGAACTTCATTAATCCAAGGTATGTCATCTCGAACTCTTTCTTCATAGTTGCCTTGAACTCATCTACTGATAGGTCACCTATAAAAATCATATCATCAACATATAAACAAACTATCAAAATCTGTCCTTGTTGATTTACCTTTGTGTAAAGTGTTGGTTCACTGCTGCTTCTGCAAAAACCATTTTCGATCAGATAAGAATCAATTCTGCTATACCAAGATCTTGGAGCTTGCTTGAGCCCTTATAGAGATTTCTTCAACTTGTAAACTTTCTCTTCATGTTCTTTGATTTCATACCCATGTGGCTGCTCCACATAAATTTCTTCTTCAAGAATTACATTCAAGAATGCCAACTTGACATCCATCTGATACACTTTCCATTTTTGGGGGCTGCAATTGCTAGGACTGCTCTTACTGTGTCCAATCTTTCCACTGGTGCAAAATTTTCTCCAAAATCAATTCCTGGTTGTTGCGAGAAACCTTTTTCTACTAACCTTGCCTTGTACCTATCAATCTCACCCTTTTCATTGAGTTTGGTCTTATAGACCCACTTCACACCAATGGGTTTCTTATTCTTTGGCAGGTCAACTAGATCCCATGTATTATTTCTCTAAACCCAATATATCTCTTTGTCCATAGCTTTTACCCAATTCTCTTCTTTTACTGCCTCTTCATAAAACACAGGTTCACTAGCAATAAAAGCATAATTGGTATTTGCATCCAATTCATCATAAATATCTTCCAATCTTCTAGTCTTTCTATTACTGTGATCAGATTCATTACCTGATTGCGGACTTGATGCTTCACCTCGAACTGAGTTTCTAGGTGTTCTTGTTGGAATATTTGCTACTGATGAAGATGCTACTGGATCCTGTTGTCCAATCAGATCCTCTTCTTCTTCATCTTCTGGTTGGGGTATTGCAGCTCCCACATCCTTGTCCATGGTTCCATCCCATGACTCTTCCTCCTTGAACAACACATCTCTATTGAAGATAACCTTTTTGGTAACAGGGTTATACAGTTTGTAGGCTTTAGATTCTCCACTGTATCCAAGAAAGATACATTTCTCACCCTTGTCATCTAGCTTTTTTCTTAGTTGTTTAGGAACATGAGCATAAACAATGCAACCAAATATTCTAAAATGAGAAATATTACAACTCATACCCGTCCATGCTTCCTCTGGTACTTTGTTCTTCACAATTTTGGTGGGAGATATGTTTATCACGTGAACAGCACAAGCCACTGCGTCTCCCCAAAAATCATGGGACAAGTTTCTTCCTTTCAACATGCTCCTTGCCATATTCATGATGGTTTTGTTCTTTCATTCTACAACACTATTCTGCTGAGGTGTATATCTTGTAGTGAATTGCCTCTTGATTCCATGATATTTGCAGTAATCATGAAATTCCTTTGAGTCATACTCTCCCCCTCCACCTGATCTCAAAATATAACCACTCTATTTTTCAACCAGAGCCTTAAATTCCTTTAACTTGCCAAAATTTTCTGACTTATGACGAAGGAAATACACCCATGTTTTTCTATTGAAATCATCAATAAATGTGAGAAAATAATAGCTTCCATCAATTGACTGTTTCTGCATTGGACCACACATATCAGTATGAATAAGTTCTAGAGGTGCATGTGCTCTTCAAAACATACCTTTAGGAAAGCTATCCATGTGCTGCTTTGCAATGATGCAACACTCACAACTGTTTGTTGGCTCTTTCATAGGAGGTAATCCTTTTACCATCCCTTTCTGCTGCAACAAATTAAGACCACCAAAGTAAAGATGTCCATATCTGAAATGCCATAACCAATAATAATCCATGCATGTGGCTTTGTGAGCAAAAGAGCTTACCTTGTTGTTGCAATTCATGACTAGTGGATACATCCTGTTCCTAGTCACTTGTATTTTGATGATCAACTGTCTATTTTGGGGTTTGTCATAGATTTCACAGTTTGATCCATCAAAGACAAGTCTGCATTTCTTTTCAGTAAGTTGCCCAATGCTAAGCAAATTAAGCTTCAATCCTGGAGCATAATATACATCTGTGATTGTCTTTTGTTGGCCTTGTTTAGTCAAAATGTTGACCACTCCTTTGCCAAGAACTGGAACTACCTCATTTGCGCCGACTTTGACTTCTGTCTTCACTGATACATCTAGGTCTGCAATTAGACCGCTACCACCTGTCATATGGTTACTGCAGCCACCATCTAAAAGCCAAAGTCCCTTTGGGCTTTTGTGTGCAGCATGACATGTAAGAAATAACATGTCTTCTTTATTCTTAGAGGTATTAGTCACATTAGCATTTTTTTTTTCCTGATCAAACTTTTTCTTTCTAAATTCATGAGCATAATGGCCAAAATTATTGCAATAATAACACTTAACATTAGATTTATCTGACCTTTTTTTGTCGTAGTTCCCGCCTTCATGGTTATGATCATGATCTTGATCTTCATTGTCATTGCTTCGGCCACTTCTGCCTCTTCCTGTTGATCCTCCTCTCCCTCTGCCTCTTCCTTTTCCTTTTGAGAATGAGATTTGTGCTTTGAAAGCATTCTCTAGAGAGGACTCTTCACTCCTGTTGATTATGGATTCATATGATAGTAGTGATCTGGTCAACTCATCTATAGAGAGAGTACTCAGATCCTTTGCTTCTTCAATCGCTGTAACTTTTGGATAAAATTTGTGGGGTAGGGATATCAGAACCCTTTCAACCACCCTTTAATCTTCGATCTTTTCACCATAGGTATTCAACTGATTAACAATCCCCATGACTTGGGTCATGAAAGAATCTACTGAGTCTGATTCTTTCATCTTCATATCTTCAAAATCTCTTCTTAGGTTTTGGAGTGCAGCTATTTTCACCTTACCAACACCTTGATAAATGGTCACCAAGGTTTCCCATACTGCTTTGGCATGTAATGAAGTTGATATCTTTGGAAATATGTTGTTATCCAAAGCGTTCATTATTTGATGCAGTGCCTTTGCATCCTTCTTCCTGTGAATTCTTAGGGTATCCTTTTCTCCATTTGTGAGGGCTTGATAGGCTATGTCATCTGCTAGTTCGGAATAGACATTCACAACATATTCCCACACATCTTCCGATCTGAGATAAACCGCCATCCTCGTGGTCCATACATCATAGTCCTTTTTCCCCGTAAGAGGAGAAATCTGAGACTGATTGTTGCTAGAAGCCATAGACGTTGCGGAGTCTTTCATTGGCTTTGTTAAAAACAATCTCCTTCTTTTTTTTTTAAATACTCCTCTTCTCTTTCTTAAAAATAAAAAGACTTTTGTAAAAAAAATCTCTTCTACTCTTGTAAAATACTTTTGTAAAAAAAAACTTTACTTAAAGAATCTCGTAAAAGAAACTAACTTCGTGAAAGTAAAAAAATAATCACTCTCATGGAATAATGAAAAAATCTTCTTGCCCAAAATTTTCGCGGGTCTTTACTAATTATCGCACTTTGGCCTATAGAGAGGCTGCAATAATTCCCAAAAAAAATTTACTTGTTCTCCCTAAATTGCCACGCCTCTATGCAAGGGAGGGGCGCGATAATTTCTACAATTTTTCTTTTTGCAAAATTCTTCAAAGCTATGGCTTTGGCTTCTCCGGAACTCTCACAATCGATCTTCTCCTAAGCTCTGATACCAAACTAAAAGTTGGAGGAAGAAATAAACAAAAGATAATGCAGAATGAGCTATGGCTCTTCAATCTTTATTCATAAACGAAAGATCAACTGATGTAATACAAACCAAAATGTAATGTGTATTTAAACACTTATGGAAACCCTAAAAACTCTAACCTAGCTTTTGCATGCATGAAAAGCATGATGTTGCATTTATTAACTAAACTTGAAAATAGGAACTAAAGTAAAAGTTAAGTTAATTGAAGTAATTACTATTTCCAATAAAAACTGAGTCAGGTCTGACCAAACATGGTAACTATGGTGCATACCATAAAACAATTATATTTTCAGTAATAATGACCATATTATAGCAGAGAAGGGGCATGCCTGCTCAATAAAGAAACCTCTAAGGGTGTAACCTACTCATGAACATTAAAGAAGACTGAAAACTCTCCTCACAAAGCTGAGTAGTGTCCTTTACAGACTGGTTGCATCATACAAGCTGCTTAGAATGTTTCTTACTGCTGCTTCTTACACCAAATTTGCTCCAATCTGAAAATAATGCCCCCTCGCAACTAGTTTTTTATGCACCGGCTACCCTGATTTGGAGAATTATTGTTTTTGTTACAAAGTATCTTCCCTGAATTGTATTGGGAGGTCAACAATAGGGATGAGAATTTATTTTAGGGCCCACGATGTGCCCAGGAGTGGATATGAGGCTGTTCTCTGTTGTTTACATTGTCCAACTTACTAGAATTCTCCTCAGAACTGCGCAGGATGCCTTCTCATGTGCCTAGATTTGAATTTTAAGGATTTTACATTGTGGTTCATTCCCATAATTGATTTTAAAAACTTGTTTACACCCTTTTTTCATGAATAAAAGCACCCTGATTTTATGTTTGATGCTGTAAGAGTGACCAGGTCTGCTCTTTATGTCCACATCCATGTCGAGAAGTGAGTTTTGAGGCTAGTTTATGACTATTGTTTGGGAGAATGGCTTCATAACACGCCCATATTTGAAAATTCACCAATGAACTTACCACAACAGGGGAACTTACTGATGGTGAATTTACTGGAACATTGGTGGTAGGAGAAGGTGAGGTGACTACCTTGGAAACAATTGTAAATGTGGAATCGCTCAGTAATTTAAGTGAAGTTCGAGGCAATGTCTTATATTTATTCCAAAAGAGATGTTATGGTTCACTAAGGTGTAGAATCACACCTTATGTAGTACCAAATCTTAGTGATTTTCTTATATTATCTAGTATGACTCAATTCTACAATAATGGAGTTGCCATGTGAGTTAAAGAATAAACTAAGTAGTAAAAATTCAAATAACAATAATGTCTAACTTCAGCTCTGCCTCTCATCCTTGCATACATAGAACTCAGATCCTCAAATCTAATTCACCCTAACTTCTGGAGAAAAAGGAAAGCAAGTACACTAAATCCAAAAGGCTTTGCATGCATACCAAATGCATTATCTTGTTATTTAGAAAAGCCTTTTTTTCATTTTGGATGACCTAGAGGGCATTTCTTGATATTTACACAGCACCTAAAATAACAACCTTTTCCTCCCAAATTTAATTCGTCCTATCCAAGTCAGAAGGTTGCTAACACATGAACTTCATATTCGTTGCCATCTGTCGCAAGTTGTTTCTTTGAGTGACCTTTCTATGATAAAGTAAAGTTGTTGTTTGAAAGTCCTTTTGTGCTCCTTCCTTAATATAAACTTGACACTTGGTTTTTCAAGAAACCTCCAATGTTGATTTTGACTACAATAGCTAGCATACATTCCTGGAATTCATACCATCACAGTCACCCTCCTAAAAGTAGAATTGTAACGTTAGTATCCATTAAGTTTTATAATTGTTTCTAGCAGTGTAATGCTTGAAATGATGTTGTCATCAATCATGGATTCACTGACCTCTGACCTGTATGTACTTCCCTTGCTAAAATATGAGTCCACATCATCATGCCATGCCTTCTCCTTCAAGATTGATTCTAAGCAAATCCCATATGATATCATTGGACAAAGGAAGAAATTTCAAGAACATTTTTTTTCTTGGAAAAATTAGGATAGATACTAATAATGAAAACCAAGGCGAATCAAAATTTTGTCTATCATGCAAGCAAGGTCAACTTAGTATTTAGGAATAGCCAAAAATATCACAAATGTTTTTTATGCATAGGCTGCCCTGATTTGGAGAATTATTGTTTTTCTTACAAATCATCTGCCTAGAATTGTATTGGGAGGTCAACAATAGGTCTAAGAATTGATTTTAGGGACCACAATGTTCCCAGGAGTGGATATGAGGTTATTCTTTGTTGTTTACATCGTCCAACTTACCAAAATTCTCCCTAGAATTGCACAAGATGCCTTCTCATGTGCCCAGATTTGAAGTTTAGGGATTTTACACTACTGTTCATGCCCATAATTGATTTTAAAAGGTTACACCCCTTTTTCAGGAAGAAAAGTGCCACAAATTCATGTTTGATGTTGTAAGAGTTCCCAGGTCTACTCTTTATGTCCACATCCATGCCCAGAAGCGATTTTGTGAGGCTAGTTTATGACTGTTGTTTGGGAGAATGGCTTCATAACATGCTCATATTTGAAATTTGAGGCTATTAAGTGATCAAATATAGACCCAAACTATCTAAAAATGATTAGCAGTAGTAAAATATAGCCCATATCACCTTAGATGGTTCCCATAACTGAAAAACAGTCCTAAGGTTTGGCCCAAAATATGAGGATAGGGCTCTTTGTTGTTGATCCAATCTGCTCTAATAGTCCCCATACTTCAGGAACATCAACCTCCCAACAACATCATTGCTAGGGTATCATAGAACCTCATCATGACATGTCACCCCCTAGAGTGTGATCAACATCACTTGGACACCCATACAAAATGGGGGGTAACAAGGTGCAAACTATGTGACATACAATGTTTACATGCTTGTCACTCACTAGTTTAATTATTGAGCACATTAATATGGGTTGTTTGATCCTTTAGATGACCTTTAAAGGTATTGCCCTCATATAAAACTTGTTTTAAACTACCCAGAACTCAATTGATAGTTTCTTGAGTCATTGGCATTATTTGTTGAGTATGCTTCTAGTTCTTCCAAAATCACAATTTTTTAGAGCCATATGCATGTTTTCTATTCAAACAATATATCCATAGCAACAATCCTCATTTCCAATTCATTTTAATTGTCTCACTATGTAACAAGTGCCACAGGGTGGAGATGTCCCTACCGTAAGTTTTAAGAAGCAGAATACATTGTAAATTTGTGAAGTCGAAAGTGTGTTGCTAAAGTTAGGCTAGTATATGTACAAAGTTACAAAGTTGTATATGTTCATAATATGTACATAACATACTAAACTACTAGTATATGTAAAAAACTGCAACTAAAGTGGTTTGTCGTCTTCTCTTTTATGCTCGTTTACAAAACTACTAGTATATGTACAAAAATACTAATTGGAATGGCTTGTCATCTTCTTCCTTTATGCTCGCTAGATCTTCTTTGTTTATGCTCCTTTGATCTACAAAATATAAAATGTTTTCAAAATGTTAATGCTAGTTGCTATTAGTAATAATATGAAGAAGTAATTGAAATTCTAGCTTACCATTTTCTTATGCGATGTGTAATATTATGTTGTATTCGTTCAATGTGAAATGGTCGTGCACTTGTAGATCACGCAACATATATATAGTAGCTGGCCGTGCACTTGTAGATCACGCAGCATATATAAAGAGCTGATTTGTTTTGTAAATATTCGTGGTATGACATCTGTTGTAGTGCAGGGAGTAGTTCTTGTAACATAGGATTTCTAAGTGTGCATTCTATGAAAGTGTTTCCCATAGTTTTGATAGTGGAATTTAGAGATTGTGCTTATGTAAAAGGACAGTTTTTATTGCATTTTGCACAAGCAATGAGTGTTTATATAGTGGCATTTAGAGAATGTGCATACGTAAAAGGACAGTTTTTATGCATTTTGCACAAGCAATGACTGATTCTTCTATAAATGCAGATGTTCCTGCACAGGAATTACATTTTATGCGGATGGGTTCGAATGGAGTTGAATTTCAGCTATTTGATATTTAATAAAAATAATATATTTTCCTTTTTAAGAAGAAATAAAAAATACAATCTTCATGATAATGGTAAGTGCCAATCCCATACTTGCACTGTAGGTAACAAAGCTTAAATAATTTAGGTAACAAAGCTCACAAAATTTATTCTAAAAAACGAGTCTCCTACAGAAGACATGTAGACCTACACTATCTTGTAATTGTTATATTCTGCCCAGAAAAATGAGCAGACACTAATTTTATCAGTGCCACAGGACTTATCCATGAACCCCCGGGGAGCTCCTCAGAGAACATTAAACATAATGAAATTTCCCTGAAGATGGATGGAGTGTCCACTACATAGAAATCTGACTCCAAATGAAGAAATCTGCAAGAGAATAGTTTTTTGCACAAGCTATTATACAGCCTTCTTGCCAACCTGCTTTCTTCTCCAAACATCAAAGTACGGAAGCAATTTTATCCACACCTAAGTCAGGAGACTTCAACCAAGATGTCAATTCAATCGCAAGAGGGTGGAGGGCATTTACTCTACAAAGAAAATAGTTTTGCAGAGTTCCTAATCTAAAACCTCTTCAACATAATAAACCCCCCCATCCTCACCATTCATAGATGAGACGTTTATGGCAGTGGCACAATTCGATGAGTGACAAGAAGTATCGACTAGAAACCTCGTTTCAGGCTAAGGAGAGGACACGTTGCAGGGCTTAGGCACCCTCTTGGGAAATAAACTAATTAAAATTACAAATTTGCCATTTAAAAAAATGTTACTTTACATTGTTTCTCAAACTTGTGAAATGATTTCCATCTTCTAGGCTGTAATAAAAGTGAACTACCAAATACTTAATACAAATTTACTTTTAATATGTTTTCATATACATTTATATTAAGAAAATATATATTTATATTAAAGAAAATAACCTTTTAATAAAAAATTTCAATTTAATATAAAAAACATTAACATAAATTTGTTTTACTGGAATCGATTAAAATGAACCTATCACATTCTATTAAACAATATAGGAATCTATCATAATCTATTAAACAATAAAAAAATCAAAGTAGATTAAAATGGATTTATCCTAATTTTTTATACGTTTTGATGTGATTAGAATGCTTATTTCTAATTCCTTAATATATTGAAGTTCAAGATTTATTACAGTCCAGTTTTCTATCTTGACGTGAAAATGGGTTTATCCTTACCGTGTAGTTAATGAATGTGATTGTAATGCTTATTTTTATTTCTAGACGAAGACAATTTTTTCCGTCTCTAAATCAACTGAATCTACTTTTAAGGTCGGAGGTGCTAGCTTATATGATGGATGGTGTGATTTCTCTTGCGGAAGAGGAGCTTTGAACGAGTAGAGTGGATTCTTGTAACCTACCCAGTCGACAGCGCCTGCCATCTATATTAGCCGGTAAATTGTGTCGTTTTATAAAATTTCTCTGCACTATACTTTTTCATGTCCTACTAAATTTAAAATAAATAATGAACTCGTTGCACCAAACAAATATGCTGGCAATCAAACTAAAAACTCCATAAAGTTTACACGGCAAACCATCAAAACATGTTATCAAAATATGGAGTCAAATTTTGTATTGTTCTGCATAATTCCTGGCATATTCGATTTGCCAAGTTAGTGAAACTTATTTGCCAACCTAGCTTAACATTCCAAGCAGGATGTGTTTTGCAACAGACTTGTAGAAAAACAAGTAAAGGCACAAAAAAGTAAAAGTTGTGTGTAGGAAACACAACTTAGCAGTTTACAGATGTACCCCTTCGTGATTGTCAGAGACAACAACTTAATTATGAATTCTATATTTAACAGAATCTGCCTAACATTCAACGTAAACACTAATGTCTATCCTCTACTTGCCTAGGATCAGCGGATGTGAGAAAGCTTGAATGTAAAGAGTTGTTGTGACAAAATGGGATTGAAGGAAGGTGCATGGACTGCTTAGGAAGACATAAAACTGGAGAATTTTATCACCATGCATGGCCATGAATGCTGGCATCAAGTAGCCAAGCTTGCTGGTGAATAAAATGGCATTGCATTGCCTGGCTATACATACAATTATTCTCTCTGTCAATCCCATTTGTTGTTAATTGCATTTGGATCAATGTTGCAGGTCTGCTTAGATGTGGGAAGAGCTGCAGATTGGGTTGGACAAATTACTTACGCCCATATTTGAAGCTTGGATTATTGTATGCCTTTTGTTCACAAGAGACTGCTCTTGATTCTCTTCCTCTCGCAGGTGTCACAATTGTGCCATGCAATAACCTCGTATATGTTGTCTTCTACAGGTAATTGAACACGCAGATGAGGGGGTAACTATTGGCAAAGGGGTTCTATGCATAAATGAGGGGGCATGCCAATATTGTCCACGTATCCCCCATCATGAATGAAATTAAGGAGATCACACTACCTTACCACATGCGTCTTCTCATGCAACCGACGAGAAAGAACTCCATCATACGACATCGCCTTGCCGCTAACAAAAAGTAGATGCAAGACACCATCATGTCAAAATAGCTACGCCATCACAAACTACATGCACATCGACAGATGTCAAAATTGGTTCATGTACTCCATGCATGGCCTCGTATATATGCTGTGTTCCACGCCCGAGAAAAATTAATTAATTTAAATGATTAAAAATGATTTTATTATCAATGTACCTAAAAACTTTTACTTCTTGTATTAGAATCGGTATTAATGTCTAGCTGCTGTGGAAAAGTTGTTCGTTAGGCTTCCCAGCTGCTAGGTCTTCTCCTTTTGAACTACACGAATATGGATGGCGAATAACTAGACTACCTGTGCAGAAGGGTCAGTTGCAGAGGAAATGAGCATGCAAGACCATAAGTGGGAGTCTGCATGCTCCACGACCAGGCCATGAGGAGGTTGTTTCACAAACTGGATGGAGATGAAACAATAAAAATGCTCAGTTGAAAAAGCCAACAGAAAGATTGACGGGCCATGTGCAGAGCATACTCAACACGTTGGAGGCAACGCACAGAGGAACATCGGAGCATTAGCAACAACTAATAAGGAAAATAAAAACGGTTTTGTTGCTGGTAGTAATTGTTGAAGGTTTCATTGCCGATAGACAGTTGCTCATAGACAACAGGTCATAGACGTCGGTGTGGCGAATCATACATAAATTTCGTAACACGCATCACCATTGATTTAATTCCATATGCTTTCTCTTTTGTTTTCCATAGAATCTAATAAATAACAAGATCTATTGTAATTTGTTGTAAATCGATCTCTTAGGGTTGAAGATTTATTTAGCTAGTTTTTTTTTTTCAACCCCACTTAGACCAAAAACCTTCTGAGATGTTTTTTTTCCTATATAAAACTAGTGTTTGTCGTGGTTCTGAGGCTAGCAATAAGATACAATTATACAGTGATGTCCAAGGGCTTTATCGGGGTTGAGGCTTCAAATTGTTGCCACTACTTCATCCTCTTAAATTGGTCTTTCCAAGCGTTGATTTTCCTCTTTGCTAAATAATGACGAGATGCTTTGTAACAAAGTATTTTTTTATCTATTAGAGGAACTACCAAGGTCGACCGGCAGACTTATCAAGGTTTATTGGCAATTATTTTATGTAAACCAGTGGGAATTACCTTCTGTCGATGCATCTCTAACATGGCCGCTCTAGATTTATTTGGCTCTATATCTGTGCTTGTTCCAGTTGTCTCCCATGCCTTTTAGTCTTTTATTTCCATTATTCACGTAATGATTAGTGTTTAGGTATAGTATAAGCATAATCTCTAACTATGATATGTAATGTTATTGATAACCGGGGTCCTAACCTCACTTACCGGGGCTTGCAAAAGAAAATAGTTTATGGGAGCAATTAGTCTTAGAAGTTTAGTTTGTGAGTATCCCCAAATCCGCTTATTAAAATTGCTTAGAAATATTAGAAAGATTAGAAAGATTTTATTGAGCGAGATCCTGAACGTAATTGTTTTGCTTCCAGGATGACCCATAATATTATTTTTCCCTTCATCCCATGGCAACAGACAAGTTCAACAACGTAAATATGTGGGACCTAACGCTGGAACTAATGGATTCAAATGGTTGAAACTGTACTTTAATTATGAACCCAACATTTTTGTTTGGTTGGACCAAAAGATAAAAATTTAGTCTAATTCGTTGTTTCTTTACAGCGTTACATGTTTATAGTCCTATAAATGCAAAATGCTATGTTCAAAATCAAGATTGTCTGGCGGAAAAAACTTAAATGGAAAAGGTAAAGACATGCAATTATGTTGATCTCTCGTTGTTTTTCGTTTATCGAATTAACAAGATATGGCTAATATATGCGAGTATCATAAATTACCGGCTAGTAGCCCTGGAGCAATATGGATGATACACTGGCTATTGGTTGACCGACGTCAAGAAGAAAGAAGATGTCTCTTAGATTTCAGCATAGGATTAATTATTTTCAAAACTTTTCTGCATTTCAAATACAGGTAAAATAAAGCGTGAGCACAAAATTAAATTGCAGGTAACATAAACGACATTAATTGCAGGTATGTAAGTGCATATATCGACAATATTGGAAACAAAAACACAGTTTCAGTTCCAGGAAATACCTTAAGTTAGGAAGGCCAAACAACTTCCAAATAGTTCCAAACTTCCAAATAGTTCCAACGGACCAGCAACAATAACAGCACTGTAATTTCGTTGGACCAGCAAAAACACTGTAATTCAGAAATAAGGCTCCAAACAAAGATAAGTTAACAATTGAAAGATGAGCTAACAATAGCTTTATAACACAAATAAATTCAAAATAACGGTAAGCGGTGGATGGACAAGAGTGGTGCAAACGGTGAATGGACAAGGACGCTACAAACTAGCGGTGAAACCTCACTTGAAGCTTGAACCCTACACATAGCCAACTGCATTAAGTCACCAACCCAACTTCCAAGGATTAACGGATAGCAATCAAGAAAAATAAAAATAAAATTAACCATCCATATCAAAAACTTTGAAATATATGAAAAGTGAAAGACAGATTAATAGAAAGTCCAAGCCTATCTAACCATCCATATCAAAAACTTTGAAATATATGAAAAGTGAAAGACAGATTAATAGAAAGTCCAAGCCTATCTAATACAAGAGTTACCTTAGCCTTCGGCATGAATTACACTCTCGATTCAAGGCATAATTTCCTCTATAGACATCTACATGCAATTATATACTTTGTATATAGCATTGACCAAAGTAAAGTGTTTTGCATCTTGTTAATTGCTTGAAAGAAATCACTAGCTCTATCAGGAAGAGATAATAATACTGATTTTAGGTTAAAGATCATACTACCTATCGCTTTTGGTTTTGTGTTTGTGGAAATACATTTTAAATGGCTTGATGTTAAAATTTGACCAAAGCCTAATGCCGGTCAAGAAAGTCCGCGATGGCTTTACAGCAAGGACACGCTCGGTTAGAATTGGACCAACTTTTTACCTTTGAGTGTATCTTACGTCTTGAACTTGAACTCTAGGATTAAGGATATCCATTAACAAAAACGCACAATTATTGTTTTCTCCATGCGGTTCGAGGTTATTAATGGAAATGCACCTAGTTCAATAAGTATAAATAATATTTATAAATGTTTGACAGGTTTGATATGATAGCATTATATATTTTTGTATTTTGTATTTAATTTTTTAATCTAGAAAAAGACATAAAATCAGATAAAATCTGTCACATCTAATTTTTAACCGATAAATATGAAATAAATAAATTTGTAATAAATAAAAATTGATATTATGTTTCACCATGAAACGATTATTATATACCTGCCTTGGCAGGTATACAAATTTAAAAATTTAAATTAATTGATAATTTACAAGATATCATTTGATGGGATGTGTGGAGATATTGCGATCTGTATAGTTATGTCGTTAATTTTTGCAGCTGACTACCTGTAACTCTTGATCATGACTACCAAAAGAAAAACTCAATCAAGTCTAAAAACCATTGATTTATATGGGCTCAATATTCCATATTAAGAAAAAAATAATAATAATTACATCAACAACTTTCCAATTAAGATAATCATGAGAGACCTATGAGATACGCTTTTGTCGTATTCTTCAAAAGTTCAAAGGAACGTAATCACATGGGTTTCCTGGAGGTTTCGTTCCACCGCTTAAGTGAAATTTCAACGCAAGAAAATATAGACAGTGAACGAGTGATATTTTGCCAAAGTCATTTCATGTTCCATCCCTCCTCCACGTCTGTTTACTTTGTAGAACAAGAACAACGGAAACAAAAGAAAGATTAGTACATGCAGATGCCATGTCGTACTTGATTTTGACTTGTCATTATCAAAATATTTGTTTGGCAGATAGGGTGGAAGTCTGGGATGAGGACCCAGAAAAAACAATCAGCGTATGTTTTAAACCTTTAATAACGAAACGACATGTTGACACAGTAACACATGAACATAACGAAATGTTATGTTCACATGATGCAATTTTTAGTTATATGAGTCTCACAACAAACAAATATGTTCCATAGATTGAACAGACTGTTATTGGTTAAAGTTTATAAGACACTAAAGGATGGAATGCAAGTGGACCGGTGAGATTACAATTCTTAACACACCCTGTTAATCTCAACTGGGACAATATTATCAGCACTATCAATGCCCAAGTGCTTTCTCTGAAACTCAAATGCAAATGTTCCCAAATGTTTGGTAAACATATCAGCGAGTTGCTCCTTAGAGCCACAAAACAGTAAAGTGATCTCTCCATTATTGACTAGCTCACCAATGGAATGATAGCGAGTGTCAATATGTTTACTCTTTCTGTGAAAGGAATTATGCTTGGACAATGTTATTGCAGAACTATTGTCAGAAAAAATAATCTTTTTCTGTGTGTCACATATCCTTCAAAAGTCTTCTCAACCAAACTGTGTGGCATGCTACTGTAGTTGCTGCTATATATTCTGCTTCTGTAGAAGACATGTTGATAATGGGTTGTTTCTGAGAGGCTCATGATATCATATTGGTAGCCAAATGGAAAGCATAGCCAGTTGTGCTTTTCCTATCATCAATATTGTCTACAAAATCACTATTAGTGTACCCTGTGAGAGTATTGTTTGGTGAAGGAGAGTACCAAGTTCATAACCAATTGTTCATGCAACATATTTCATAATTCTTTTACCAACTTTTCAGTGAGAGTCTTTGGGAGACTCCATAAACCTAGAGATCGGGATGACATTATACATCAAATCAGGTCTAGTTACAGTCAAATACATTAAACTACCTACCATTCTTTTATAAATTGTAGAATTCACTATTGGTCCATTATCATTCTAACTTAACTTGGTTCTTGTAGAAATGGGGGTTTCAGTTGGTTTGCATTTATCCATTATGAATCTCTGCAGAATGTATGTATCATAATATGTTGACAGATGAAGATGCCATGTTCACTTTGGTTAACTTCAAGACCAAGGAAGTACCTCATAAGGCCTAGATTAGTCATTTCAAACTCATTTTTCATGACTGTCTTAAATTCTTCTAACATTAGATTTCCAGTATAAATCATATCATCAACATAAAGACATACAATCAGAATGTTACCTTGCTTATTTGTTTTGACATACAGAGTGGGCTCATTACTACTCCTATTGAACCTATTGTTGATGAGGTAGGAATCAATTATGTTGTACCAAGCTCTAGGAGCTTGTTTTAGACCATACAAGGCCTTTTTTCAGCTTACGCACGTTGTGTTCTTTGACCTTTGATTGCATATCCAAGTGGTTGGTCTACACAGACTTCTTCTTCAAGTATGCCATTGAGAAATGAAAATTTCACATCCATTTAATAAACATGACAATGATTTTGAGTTGTTATTGCAAAGACAACTTTGATGGTATCCATCATTGCTACTGGATCAAAGGTTTCATCATAATCCACACCATATTGCTAAGAAAATCCTTTTACAACTAACTTGGATTTGTGATTCTCTATCTCTCCTTTTTCATTAAGTTTGGTCTTATAGACCCATTTGACTCCAATATTGCTTTTGTCTAGTGGGAGATCAACAAGATCCCAAGTTTGATTCCTTCCAATAGCATCAATCTCTTCATTCATTTCTTGTATCCACTGTACATCCTTTACTGCTTCATCAAATGATGTGGGATGACAAGAAAATACAGCATATTGTAGTTGCTCATCAATAACAAGGGTCTGCTCATATATCTCCCTCAAACATCTGGTTTTCTGGTTCTGTAGTGGAATGTCTGCTAGTGGTTCTTCTTGCTGTTGTACCTCAAATCTTGGCATTCTGAGTGAAATAACTGAACTTTCCTTCTGTTGAATATCGACTGGATCACTCCAGCATTTGTCTTTAAGAAATTTGACATCCCTGCTTACCAAAACCTTTTTGGTGACAATATTATACAACTTATAATCCTTGTGATGTTCACTGTAACCAATGAAGATACATTTTTCACTCTTTTTGTCCAACTTTTTTCTCAATTCTTCAGGTGCATGTGCAAATGCTACACATCCAAAAAATCTGAGATGTGAGACACAAATCTTTGTGACACTCCAAGCTTCTTTAGGAATTTTGTCTTTAACGCTCACAGTAGGAGATATGTTTACTAAATAAACTGAACATGCAACAAATTCTACCCAATAATCATCTGACAAATTCTTATATGACAACATAGTTCAGGCCATGTTCATGATGGTCCCGTTCTTCTGTTCAACAACTCCATTATGCTATGGAGTGTATCTGGTAGTGAACTAGTGCTGGATGCCATGCTGTTTACAGAAATCATGTGAATCATATTCACCTCCACCATCTTACCTAAGCACTTTGATGGATTTACCTAACTTCTTTTCAGTCACTCCCTTGAATTCTTTAAATTGGAGAAGGTATTTGATTTGTGTCTGAAAAAATAGACCCAAATTTTCATACTATAGTCATAAATAAAAGTTAGAAAATAAAGAATACCTCTTATGGATTGGGTTTGCATGGGTCCACAGAGATTTGTGTGAACTAACTCAAGGTGTTCTTTGACTCAAGATGTGGAAGTGGGGAAGTTATCACTTTGATGTTTACCTAAGACACACTCTTCAAAAGAACTGGATTGTTCATTCATGACTGGTAACCCCTTGACCATGGACTGTATTTGCATAAGACCGAGACCCTGGAAGGGTAGATGACCATACCTACAGTTCCACAACTAGGTTTCATCTAGACTAGTAAAAGTATGTGCATATGACTGTGCCAGTATAGCACTTCTGAGTCTGAGAGAGAATATTATGTTCTTGGTCATTTCTACTTTGGCTAAGCGTCTTCTACTGGGTGTTTTATCATAGACAACACAATAAGTATCAAAAAACCTGACATCATACCTGTTTTGAATCAGTTGACCCACACTGATTAGATTGAATTTCATATTAGGAATATAGAATACATCATGTATAAACTTCTTCTGATTCTATTTAGTAAGGACATGAACAATGCCTTTTCCTTCAGCAGAAACAAGATAATGATCACATAGGTTGATTTTGTATTGACAGGTGAATCTAGGCTAGAAAATAACAATTTGTTACCTGTCATATGATTGCTGCAACCACTGTCCAACAACCATACATCTGAATGATATTCTTCTTCAGTTACTTGACATGAGAGAAACATGACTTCAGATGAGCTTTCTTCAACATTGGAGACATGAGCTATGTCATTGTTCTGGTCTACTTGCTTCTTTCTGCAGTCTCTTTCATAGTGGTCATACTTCTTGCAGTAGTTGCACTGTATGTTGGACCTATTAGTCCATCTATTGCCTCTTCCCCTCTAGTTCTGAGAGTTGTGAGAGTGATCACAGTGAGATAAATGCTCATGAGCATCTCTATCCTTTGTAGAATTAGAACCTCTTCCTCTTCTGCCTCGTCCCATACCTCCTCTGCCACGACCTCTGTTGAGGGAAGCCCGAGTGCTGAATGCATTTGTCAAAGACCCTTCTTCTTGATTGAGTCGAGCTTCGTGGGACAAAAGGGACCCTGTTAACTCTTCTAGGGTAAACTTGGACAAATCTTTAGATTCCTCTATAGCAGTAACAACCATAGCAAACTTCTTAGTGAGACATATGAGAATATTTTGGACAACAACCTTTTGTTCCAAAGCTTCGCCATAAGTTTGGAATTGAGTCACAATGCTTGAGACCTGAGTCATGAACTGATCTACAGTTTTTGTTTCCTTCATCTTCACACTTTCAAATTGAAGTCGAAGGGTCTGGAGTCTTACTGTTTTTACTCTGTCTGTACCTTTGTATGCATATGCAAGAAGATTCTAGGCTTGATGTGCGGTGGTGGCTCCTGAGATCCACAGGAAAACAGAATCCTCGATGCATATCTGGATCAACCATTTTGCAATGAGATTTCTTTCTTGGCTTTCTTCAAGCGATTTTTTTGAGCATTAGACATAGCGGCTAGACCACTTGCATCTGGTTCTTTGAATTCGTTTTCAACCCTATCCCAACATTTGCTGAGTTGGAGAAACATTTACATCTTGATTGGCCAAAATTCATAGTTGGTGCCGATCAACATTGGTCTAGAGATCTGCTTCATACTGGTTCTAGCCATTTTTTATGGCTATCTTTTAAACACAGTGTCGCACAATGTAGATCTAACACAGTGCGTCAGGCAAAATGGGTGTAAGTGAACAGTGATCGCCGCACTTTCCCTTAACAACAGGTGCGTCAACGACGCGCTTAGACCGTGCATATAGTGCGTCAGCGATGCCCTTTTCTTCAGCAGAAGGTGCATCATTGGAAGGGTGACACTATTCTCGATAGGGACAAGGTGCATCGACGCTTCCAAAGGGAAAAAAAAGATATGACAGGACCCTAGTACTGTGAAGAAACTCCACTCCTCCACACTGATGTGTTCCCATCTTGATCTTCAACCTCCAAGGTGTGAGATCGGATCTATGCGAAATGTGTGCTTTCCACTTTGTGAAAAGATTTACCCAAAGCATAGCTGAGAATGGATCAGGCCATGTTCTCTAATACCATGTTAAACTTTATAAGATAGTAAAAGATGGAACACTTGAATGGGAATCTTCATCGCCTTTTCATCATTAATCACAAGAATATATAGGATTACATCACAACAATACTACGTGCCAATACCAGAAAATACTATGGGATGGTCAAAGTGTCCTAGTAATTAATCAACTAACTAATTAATGCACTAATGACCGGTGAGATTATAATTCTTAACATTATTGGAGAAGAGTTCCACTATCCCACATTAATGGACCCTGTAACCATGACTGGATGGATACCAAAGTTCCTTCAAAGTTTCTAACCACCACTATTATGCGCGACTATTGATCATTGTTTGGTGCACTCACATCTCACATCGCCTTTTGTCAGAGTTCTGTCACGGAAATAAAGAAATATTGCAATGAGAAAGAAAGAAAGACTGTCGC
The DNA here is from genome assembly GCA_027924585.1 of Larix kaempferi. NCBI lineage: Eukaryota > Viridiplantae > Streptophyta > Pinopsida > Pinales > Pinaceae > Larix > Larix kaempferi. Next base: position 13,370,892 of record BSBM01000422.1, read on the forward strand.
TTCAAATTTAGAGTGGTTTATCTGAGATTCACATTTTTTGGAAAGATTTGTGTTTAGGGTTTGGCCAATTCAGTGCCTATATTGCAAGTGTGAACAAGAATGGATAGCAAGCACGTGCAAGTACGCATATGTAGGTATCTTGGTTGGCGTGATGATAATGCTGGCAGTGGAAGCAACAGATATGGCATCCCATATGGTTTATGGTATTGTATTGCATCGTGGAAGAGATGTTAGGGTGGTTTAGGATTAGGAACTATTTTCGTAACATTTGAATTGATGACCACTGTCTAGTTGAATCTTCACATGGGCCTTTGATAGACAAAAATGAAATGTGTTGAGGGAATCTTTATATTCTCAATATAGTTATTGCTATCATGTTATCTTGAGAAGCGACCGAGGGAGACTTGTTGGACGAGAGATCTGAAGGCCCAACCTCACCCTCAGTAACTTCATGGAGCCTGGAAATTCTGTAAAATGCATAAGGCTCGTCCACAACCTAAAGGGGTAAAAGTTAAAATTCTTAAATCATGAAGAGTGAACGAGTGAATTGAACCAGATACCTTAGCGCTGATACCATATAAGGTTTGTCGTTACACCAAAATATTCAGATGGTGATGGACATTTGAAACTAAGCACAAGTCCGAGGATCCTAGTGTGGTAGATCAATCCACATTATATTTCAAGAGGTGCGGGGGTTATAACCAATGCTCCAATACCCCCCTCCGGCGTAGCTCGGGGGAGTTGCACCTGGGACCTTAGCTTTGATACCATGTAAGGTTTGCTCTTACACCAAAACCTAGAGTAGATAAGGGGAATTGAAGGTGAGAACTTAGCACTCATACCATGTAAGGTTTGTTGTTACACCAAAACTTACAGATGGTGATGAACATTTGCAACTAAGCATAGTTCGAAGGATCCTAGTGTGGTAGATTAATCCACATTATATTCCCAGAGGTGCAGCTGTTATAAATACTCCAATACCCCCATCCAACATAGCTTGAGGGAATTTAACCTCAAACCTTAGCTTTGATACCATGTAAGGTTTCTCATTACACCAAAACATGGAGGGGGGGTGCTGCTGTATCGGTGCACACCTCTAGGAATATAATGTGGGTTTATCTCCCACACAGGGATCCTTGGACTTGTGCTTGGTTGCAAATGTTCATCACAATCTGCAGGATTTGGTGTAACACAAACCTAGATTGATCTCCCACACTAGGATCCTTGGAGTTGTGCTTGGTTGCAAATGTCCATCACCATGTGCAGGTTATGCTGTAACCGCAAACCTTACAAAACTTTTTGGATTTACTAAACATTGTATTGAACTTTTTGGATTCACTTTGTAATTGCTTATACGATGGACCAATTTGGGTGGACACTCATTGAACTTTCCGAATTCAGTGTATAATTGCTTATACGATGAACCAGTTTGGATGGACACTCCACTCATCTTCAATATCCATATGAAGTTGCAAAATATAAGAGATTATAACAAAGAAAATCAAAACTAAAATAATAACATATAAAAAAAAAAAAAAAAAAAAAAAAAAAAAAAAAAAAAAAAAAAAAAAACTAAAACTACTCAAAAGTTTAATGTGATCAATCATGCTTTGAACCTATACCTATATTAAGTAAGCAGATCCAAATTAATATCACCCACACGGGGGGTTCACCAGTGAGGCAATATCATATCACGTCCATTCATATTGGGGGTTTGAATACACTCTTAAAAACCTCAAAAATATATTGCCCCGTATTAAGGGCTCAAGGGGGGTTTTAATTTGACAAAGTAATATAAATATTGAGGGTTATTTTATTTGGGTGTGCTGAGGAATAACCTCCAAATCATGGGATGGATTCATACCTCCAAATCATGGGCTCAATTCATACCCACCTAAAACTTGAGGACACTCCATTTTTGTTTGATATTGCTTATGATCCCAAGTTTTGCATAAATCTTATAATAGTGTACCAATGATAATATTGATGTAAGTCTGTTTAGATTATTGGCCTTGAGCAATCCTCAGTTAATAGCTTATATAGGCTTGGTTTGAATTGATGTCATATTGTTTTTCATCTTTAAGTTAAGAGATGTAGCTAATTGGGAGTTCTGGACTTGAACAATTGTATTGTATTTTGTATAGGCATTCAAGTAAAAGATTTAACTCTTCATTGAACAATATCTAGTGAAACTAGGGGTTTTCTTAATTGTAAAGGCATATTGGGAGGGGGGGTCAACAATGCAATTTTAGGATGCATTTTCCAATATTTAGTGAAATTAGTGATATTCTTTAATATCATGCGAACGATCGTGCTATGTAACAAGTTGATTGAGTGAACCCCCGTGATCACCCATTAGAGACTCACAATTTAAAAATTACATTCACCAACCCTTTGTGTCAACAAAACACGGTTCATGAGTCGAAAATGAAGGGCTTGGGTTGTCTTATGTGAACTGAAATCCGATGGCAATATTTAAGAAGTCCATGCTTTAATGATTCTTCTCTCAATCCTTCTAACTATGTAGATAATAGGGTCAAACTTAAATTAGTAATTGGGATGAAATGGCGTGACTTAAAAGATAGTGCCCTCCAGCTCCCTACAACGGAATATAGAGAAAATAACCTCAGACAGATAGAACCTAATCCCTAAGAGATTCTATATTTGTAAAATTGACTCTCGACCTTGAGAAAATTGAGCTCTTGAGATTATGTAAATACTGTATATTAATGTAATTTTTCCACATTGTTGTAGGTATGTACATTATTCGACTATAGCGTGATACGCTTCTTAATGAGGCCTATACATTTAGCTCTTCACTGCAAACTTGCGCATGTCACATATCTTTAATTTCTCAACAAAAGTACAAAAGTACAAATGTCATCCCCGGTTACAACAAAAGTAATATCTTTAATAAAAACGAAAGGTAATATCCCCGGTTACAACAAAAGTACAAATGTCATCCGAACCATACTATACTAAACATGGGTTGCCAATCCAATCAGAGCATTCGTATCTTATTCTCTATTCTAAATTCCAACACACACAGTATTACTATTCATATTGATATGATTATGTTTATAATCAGGGAAAAAGCAACGCATCATTCCTTGTTACGGCCTCCGGGGAGCCTCTCTTTGATTTTATCCGCCAAACCCTTCTTCTCACCAGGATTACAATCAGCAGTCTCACACGGATTCTGAGTATGGCCTCCGGGAATCTTCTCAGTTGGATTACGCTGAGCGGTCTGAGGATTACGCTGAGCGGTCTGAGGATTACACTGAGCAGTCTGAGTATGGCCTCCGGGAATCTTCTCAGCTGGATTACGCTGAGCGGTCTGAGGATTACGCTGAGCGGTCTGAGGATTACACTGAGCAGTCTGAGTCTGGCCTCCAGGCAGTTTCTCCTTGACTTTATCCACGAGCCCCGACTTCTGAGCTGGATTCGGGTTGGGACGAAGATGCTGATTCTGCATCATGTCACCATCCTGTCTTCCCTCGTCCTTCTTGCCGAAGAGACCGCGGTCCTGGCACTCCTGATTTGCAGCCATGGTAATCCTAATTTAAAAACCAGATAGAGATATCAATGAAACAAATTGAGATAAACTACTACTTCGTAAAATTCTAGGTGAGATGGGATGAGAGAAAAGCAGAGTAGTTCGTGTATTTATAGCTAATTACAGAGGTGGAGTGTGGAGTTGGGTTCCTCTGCTGCGCTGCCGTGTAGAGGATAATGTTATTTTCTTTAATCAATTACATGAACGTGACTTTGCCTGCACCTGTACCCGTTGATGGGATCATTCTTGACTTCTCCGATCGAGATAAAACTCTAATTTCAGTGTCGGTTACAAATAATCGAGGTTAATTTCATAGTTTCTTTCCAAGTCAAGTCTGGTGAATACTTGGTAGAGAGTAGAGATGTCAATGAAACAAATTGAGATAAACTACTACTTCGTAAAATTCTAGGTGAGATGGGATGAGAGAAAAGCAGACTAGTTCGTGTATTTATAGCCAATGACAGAGGTGGAGCGTGGAGTTGGGTTCCTCTGCTGCGCTGCCGTGTGGAGGATAATGTTATTTTCTTTAATCAATAATAATTACTTTCCCGTTGACGTGATTGCGTGCTCCGGCCTCCGAGCCAGATAAAACTACAATTTCAGTATCGGTTACAAATAATCTATTATGATTTCACAGTTTCTTTCCTTTTTTATCTTGTTTAAGCATGGGTATAGTGTTCAGTGTTATGTTTGATATGGGTTACTGAAGAGATGTTTTAATGTTATTAAAAATAAAAAATAATTAAACTTTTTTATCTAAATTTATAATTTAAAAAAAATTATGTAGAATCATAAAATTAAAAAATTAAAATTACAATAAATTAATTTTAATTCTAATTTTATTAAGCATTTAAAAGATTTGAAGTTATGACTTTTTAAAACATATTTTTAATCATTAAATTCACTCAATCTATTATATTAATATAACCATTTACTATAATGTTATTAATTATTAATATAAAAATCTTTTTTAAATGTTGAAAGAAAATATAACTTTTGAAATTTGATAAATATATATACTAAATTAGGTTACCACTGTCAATATCATAGAAATTTTGGATTTGACAAAATATATTTTACTCAGTGAATTTTGAAGGTGTAAAAGGTATGTTAATAAAAAGAGAATACTTTAAAGTGTTGTTTTCAAATTTGTTTGAAGATTGGAACGATGTGTAAATCGAATAGTTAATAAAATTTGATCCACTTTAAAATAGTAGGTTATTTTTAATTTTTTTTATAAGCTTAAATGTAAAGTAAAGGCATAAGTGTGTGTCATTTTCTCCTTGGCATTACATCTATATTTTATAGGCATAAGTGTGTGGCATTTTCTCGGCATTATATCTATATTTTGGTTTATAACATTTCGTCTATATTTTATAGGCATAAGTGTGTGGCATTTTCTCCTAGGCATGACATCCATATTTTGGTTTATAACATTTGGACTATAACATTGTTAGATAATGAAGGATACGGATATGATATTTTGACCATAACATTGTTAGATAATGATGGATATGAAAAGCCATTAGATATGGATATAACATTTGGATCATAACATTGTTAGATAAGGATATGGAAGGTCATTGAACAGCCATGAAACATTGATTTAGAATTGTGGAGATAAAGGAAATAACAACTTTAAATCATTAGAGGATAATTTTGATCTTTATCAAATCAAAGGAACATAATAATTATTTTTCTTGTTTGAAAATGTGTGACTTGCTTATTTTTATTTATTATCTCAACAACAATGAATTTAATGCCCACTTGGTTTAGTATCCCTCAATTTTCAACTATTTTTCTCCTTAAATTGAATATTTCATTGCGTTGAGAGATGCTTTATATAGCTCATGGGAAGTGTAATTCCTTCCTAACTGTATCATTGAAAAAAATTAATAAATATTAACTTAAAAAATATTTGGTTAACTTTAATTGAAATTTGAAACTAAAGAGAAATACATATATATGGTTTTAATAAAAAAGATTACAAAGGGTGAATGCATATTGTGTAGCGATCTTAGAACCAATGTAGATCCATCTTAATTCCAAATCTATCATGGGATAAGAAGGATAAAATCCCTTTAGGTTCATACTTTTTCATTTTAAGGACGAATGCATATTGTGTAGCGATCTTAGAACCAATGTAGATCCATCTTAATTCCAAATCTATCATGGGATAAGAATGATCAAATCCATTTAGAAAATGTTTGCACCTTAGGGGATTTGATCCCTCTAAACCCATGATAAATTCAAAATTAAAATTGGTCTATCTTGTCAATGAGTTGGTGGCCTAATGGTGGAGAGTTGTGAATTTCATTATCCCCACTAGGGTTTAAATCGCCAATGAGACATTGGCCTGTTGTGATAAGGCTAGAAGGGTAGGTGCTCCCCTCGAGTAGGACCCCCATATTTGGGTGTGTCTTCGGATGTCTCGACCATTTCTAAGTCATGAGTTAGGTTGTTGGATATACTGTTGGGTTATAGTGGTTTATACCTACAACTCAATTGTTAGTTTGTTTGAGTCATTGTTATTGTTTATTATGCATTCTCTTTCTTATATTGTAGTTCTAGAGGCCACACACAATTGTCCTCTATGTAATCCATATGCTACAATGTCCCTTGTTCCACAAACAACGAGATCTCATACAACTATTTGGTGTTGTACTTGGTTGTGACATTAAAATAAATTATTATTATTATTATTATTATAACATATACTTTGTACTGAGTATAGAGAATACCACCTATTTCATCTTGCTAGTGGCTAAGATATATAATTAATATCTATGCGTCGTCATTAATTAAGAGTTTGACCGTGGCCAATATTTAATATTTTCATAGTGTGTCACTCAAGTAGTTTAGCAGAGTTATAATGCACTTGGATCTGTCAAGGATATATTTCAATGCCACAAAGCTACAATATATAATGTGTGTCTATTGTCTCACTTGCAAGCTACTATTATCCACATATGCAAACATTTAAATGTATATTTCCTTAAATGTGTATTTAATGTCCAATGTGTTTTTAATGAGGTGTTGGGTTCAACAATTTAAACATAGAGAGCGTGTCCTCAAATTGGGACATAATTGGAGTGATTTGGTTCCATTTTTTAATTGACCTTCACCGTAAAAGACAACCAAACCTTCAAATTAGAGTTGAACAAATCCATTCATCTTGGTTGATAAATTCATCTACATAATTATGATCTTAGATTGACAGTGAATTGTAGAGACATAAAATTTGAATTATGTAAAGAAGAAGAATATGTGCTCGTGACTTGAGCATGCAATAGACCCCACTTTTACTGATCTATAATCCAAATCAAGCAATGTAAGAAGTTTTAGTTTGGATCCTAAAACAAATGCATTCGAATTTAGAGTAAAATTTGAAATAAATGGGAGCACGTCCATGTTTATAGGACATTTGAAAATTGGTTCAACACATATGATTCCAGGAATATGGTTGTAAGCCAAGCCATCATAGAAAGCATTGATACTGTTAATGAAGGGTAGGGTTGTTTTGCTTGGGGATTCTCAGTGAAAACAATACAAAGTGCATGGGGAAATTCACTATGGGATTCTCTGTGAAAACCATACAAAATGCATTGGGAAACATACCTCCGTAAGTCTAGATAAACTGCCACAAATATAGGGTTGGACCAGTTAATAATCTCAGATTCTTTATTAGAAGAAACACATCAAATACCCTTCGAACTGTTTAAGCAGAACTAAAATGTTAGTTGTAGAATATATCAAACACTTTTATAACATACAATTGATTGAGTGCATACTGCAAACACAAACCCTAATGTGTGACCAATGAGAATTTCAATCCACTGGTTTGCTTCAAATGGAAGGGACCGACACATCGTTGGATCTTAGAGACAATGAAGTCAAATCCCATCAATCGCAGCAGCTCTGCCATTTTTGACCTCGAACTTTTCCCTTCCTCCGCTCACCATCCAGCCCTCGATTTTCATGATATCCTCTGAAACACAATTTATATTTCTCAATACCCTGTCCGAAACGATACTCATAGTAAACTCGAGGAAAACAGAGGAACACACCAAACAATGATGATGATGCATGTGGCAGACTATACGATAATGCACATGGCGATTTATATTGGAATGGCGGGGTAGGAGAAACAATTTGAGGCATAACAGATCTCCGCCTAGGATAGACATGGGGAAGGATGCACATAATTTTAATTGTAGACGAAGATGTCTCTTATGTCCTGAAACACGTTTCATTACCCTACCAATTCTCTGTTGCCCGCCACATTCTCTTGAACCATATGTTTGTTGACCAAATGGGAATAGAAAGGAAAATGACAGCCTCACTGCCACTCCTCGTCTGTATAGAATTTAATGGAGTAGGTAAGGTTCAATACAAATTACTCCTTATGCTCAAATTTTTCCTATAATTCTTTTAATTGAAGATCCATCTTTCTCTGTTCATCCTTCAACCTTGAGAGTAGATACTACCATGTATTTGTGAGCTAAATTATACAAAATTGGTTATAAAATTGAAATAGCTAAAACTACAACGTTTTTACTCTATAGTGTATATGCTTGGTCTTCCATTTGTTACTCACCTCTCAAAATTTCAATGAACTACAGATAAGTAGCAATTTCCCCATTACATTCAGAAATCACTAAAGGAAGCTATCAATAATTGTAATTTTGACCACTGACCATTGTAGACAAACCATATACCCAGTTTTTTTTAAATCAATGGAACCATTTCATTGCAGAGAATCTAGTAATTCAAATTGCAGGTCTGTTTGATATACTAATATATGAAGAAGAAAATCTTAGGTCCCTAAGTCAAACTTAGATATAATGACCATAGAATGAAAGTGGAAAATATCTCAAGAACAGACAAGGGATTCAATATACACAATTCCATATAAATCAATACTTAAACACATTACAGAGAGAAATTATTATTTGTTGGGCCCTCGCACGAAGTTGAGGGACCTTTTTGATGCAATTGTGCATTCGCAAAACATGCTAAATTTTAGTATAATGAAAACACGTGCACGTTTCTTAGAACTAGGCAAGGGCGAGCACGATCCTGCCATGTCAGTTAACACAAAGGATAGGATTCAATAACATGTGAGAATTATAGAAATACATAATGCACACGTGTTATATATCACTGTAATGCTCAAGCGTTAGAGTGATACATAACACACGCGCGTTATTGTTAATATATTAAAATCCAAAAAATAGTCTGCTTCCGCGTCTACTGTTCATTGACCGAATTAACCAAAACGCTCGAGTGATCAGAGCTTCCAACGTCGACGTGGAGAAGTGGAGGGAGGAAAAATTCGAAGAGCAAGGAGGATTGGAAAGGTAGGAATCCAAACGTTCATCCTTGCCACATTTCCTCAATAAAAATATAAATTTTTATATTTCCCTAAATTAAAAATGCATGTAAATGAAATTCCAAAACTAAAAATTTTAAAAATTGATATTTAACATATGGCAATTCCTCTATACTATCAATCCCCTTAATGAATTTTCCATCCACCTAAGCATTGGATTTGAATCCCAACACCAAATTTTCTTCAATATTTTTTCCACATCTATTGCAAATTGGAAAAGAAAATCCATCCACCATTTGGCTAGGAGGAGGAACTATGGACTATAACCTAGGCTTGCTTTCTAGACTTGACTCAACCAAAACCTATGTTTTTTTCCCACACATTCTTTTACCCTAAAAATGTCCAACCAATGCTTGTGAAGCCAACCCAATGACATGATGGATTTTACATCATCCCCCAAAACCCAAGGGACTAGGTTCCCCTCCTTTGTAGACGCACCACTTACTTTGTTGCTAAGATGAACTACCACATCTTTTTTTACCTCCTTCACCACCAAGACACTCAATCGATGGATTTGGGTCTTCATACCTAGCAACCGATAAAAAAATACTTCATGGAAAAAGCGTAGATCAACCCTCACATTCAAAATCTTTCCCCTTTTTAATGATGCAGAGGAATTCACCACCAAATCTTCCTCATCATACACTAGATTCTGAGCAAGGAAAGGGCCACGAACATGAAATGAATTAGATACAAAAGAGAAATTTTTGAAGGTAGAGAATGACAAATAGCATCTTATCCAATACCTAGGCTCTAGAAAGGTGTACATAAAGTGCTTTTAAGGCCCCCATTGTCTCGATCCTTCAACATTAATTGAATTAGGAGCTCTCTGCCATCAATCATTAATCGATTTACATGTAGTTGATCCTCACCTTCCACTTTGGTTTACATGTAGTTGTTATTATAGTATTTTGAGATGATATTTATGTTTGTATTGTATTCATTCTTGAACAAAGTTTGTACAGTTTTCATTCTTGAGAGATGTCCTTATAGCACATGTATATGTTTCTAATGATTTTTTTTGTTTATTGGAGTGACGACCATGGATGCACATTCGGACATCCAAAGAGAAATCGAGAGGCTCAGAGACATTTGAGCCTCAATAACAATTGTTGATGATAAGCACCGTATGCTTGCATCCAATTTGGATGCAATGATAGAGATGTTTAGTGGGTCAAATGGTGCACTACAATATATTGCTACATAGAGAGAGAGAAAGAGGCAAGAATATGCTGATGGAATTAGCTACAAAGAAGTTAAGAAGTTGAAGATTACGAAACAACATATCTTTGCCCTTTTTAGAGATCCACGGATGGGTGAAATCCCGAATGTAAACAAAAGGAATATTTCTATCGAGTGGTGTACATATCAACCATTCATAGATAATTGGATGGACCAATGGTACATGGTATTTGATATACCACCACATAAAAACAAGGAAATGCCTCTATATTTTCTTAGAAAGATGCACGCAGAATTTGTTTTGGGGAAGCATGTTAATTATTTTGATTTCTTGGAGTACTAGGGCGTTGGGATGGGGATGCCTCAACAATGTCCCAATGCGAGGCACATAGATCCCAATCGCCCAGTAGCTCCACCTCATAGGCAGCTACCCGAGCCAGATGTTCTGCCTTCACATCCGTTGGTCCCACAGATGCAGGAGTCATTCCTACTGTTGGCACAGGCGGTTGTTCACCATAGCACATATCTTCAAGGTACGTACCAGGAAGGGCCATCAAAGCCACCATTTATGGGTGGAGAAGAGACACCACCTCCTAGTGGGGTAGATCCACCAACTCTCGATGCAATAGAGCCACCACCTTCTAGTGGTCGAGGAGCATCTAGTAGTGGCACTAGACCTGCACATCATGAGCATGGCCGAGAGCCCCACCCATGTACAGTATGTGACCATCCTTTCTTTGGTCCTGTCCAAATAGATGATAGTTTTATTGGTTATCTTACACAGGTAAGTAAATGGTTAACAATTTAGTTTCATTTGTAAATTATTTTTCCTTACTATACACATAAATAGATTTCTAATATTTTTAATGATTTTAAAACTTGTAGTTGCTACAAGAAGGGAACGAGGGGGAATACTTTTCCACTGATGATGCAGAGGATAGTCCAGAGGCTCATGCCCCAGAACCGTCCAATGTACAAGATGTTGTCATACCTTCAGCGACAACAACTCACACTGAGGTAACTATTTCAACATGACATTATTTTAATACATGAGTAAATGGTTAAAAATTTAGTGTCATTTGTAAATTATTTTCCTTACTATACATATATATAGATTGTTAATAGTTTTAATGATTTTAAAACTTGTAGTTGCTACAAGAAGGGCATGAGTAGCAATACTTTTCCGCTGATGATGCAGAGAATAGTCCAAAGGCTCATGCACCAGAACCATTTGATGTACAAGATGTTGTCATACCTTCAGTGAAAACAAATCACACTGAGGTAACTATTTTAACATGACATTATTTTAATACATGTTAGTTTGTTATCACATGTTACTTAATTAATGCTACATGATCTAATGTTTACAATTTTCTAAATTGTAGGTTGTAGATCTCCCTCAGAGGGAAATGATTTCATCTAGTGAGCTCCCCCTGGTGAGAATGCAATCGATATCGTGCCCATAGAGACACAATGGGTGACAGAACGTTTATTAGAATTTATTGAAGTATACAATGCATTGGTATGTATTTCATCATTGTTAGTTTGTTAATACTTGTTATTTCATTGACCAATGCATTTCTAACTACGTCAGTAATTGGTGATTGTAGCCACCAAATTATACACTTGGGAAATAGTCAGTAGTTTCCTCTCCTCGCAGTCCAAATGTGAAAAAGGTACAAGTGTATAAGAGAGGCTCCACTCCTAGAAAGGGTGTGGATGTCCTCTATAGCACACATACGGGAGATCCATTTACCCCTCTGTTGGCAGGCGGTTTGGATGAGTCAGCGCAAGGCCAAAGGTACCATGAAAGGAGGAAAGCAACGCGCAAGGAGACAAGTACTTTTTCTAGTTTTGGGTCATTTGGACCATGTCATGGGTAATTTGGGTCATTTGGACCGCGTTATGTATATTTTGGGTCATTTGACCGCATTATGTGGGATTTGAGCTTAGTCTTTGTAAAGTTTGTTAAGAAGTAGTTAGGCGGTTTCCTAAGTGGACCGTAAATGTAAAGGCGCAAGCCTATAAGTAGATGTAGATTTGTAAGTGTTGGGATATCTTGACATAGATGAAGATTGAGAGTTGATGATTGAATATCTTGTTGTATCTTGGTTTTTGTGTATATAAATATGATGTGACAGATTTTTTGAGCAGAATCCTTGTGTCTCTTTCGTTTCTCTGTGGTAAATGCATTAAGTGATATGAATCTATGAATGATGTGATGTTTCCTTGCTGTGATTAATGCTTTACTGTTATATCTGTTGCGCATTTATATTGGTTCTGTCAATGATAAGATCTGTTGAATGATGTTGTGATTATGATTAATGCTTGAGTTGAATTCTTAGATCTATTTTTGAATGTTGCAATAAGTTGATTAGTTGATGCACAACATCCTCCTTCATTCAGCGGAAACATAGTTCCGTCAACTCTCCCTTGAACTTCTCGAGTGAGACCTCATCTGCTCCGTAGGTGTTGTTGGACAGGGTAAAACCTGTCTGGGCCGGTGCTTAGGGATATCTCGGTGGTTTGGGTGTCGACAGCGTGAGGAACCCCTGTCGAATGGGTTTGTGTCAACAAATGGTTCCATTGTCGGAATCGTAGCGTGAAGTGAAAGGAGGATATTTTGTGGCATCCGACGAGGCCGTATTTCCAATGGTTTGACCTAAAGTTGCGAGAGTTCGCTGAAAAAGAAAATAAGAACCCTGGGTTGTCGACAGATTGGTGGTTTGCAAAGTACATTCACGACGCTCCACACAAATATTTTTTCTGCGAGTTCCCAATCATCATGTATGAGTGGTTAGCAAAATTGACCTATCAGAAGAGGAACTTCCAAGGTGGTGAGCCGACAGCTTGGACCCCATAACTGATCCAAGATCTGCAGGAAGTCGACAACAAAGCATCGCGGGCTGTTGAGGTTTAGGTCGACAGTATACTGGAACACTATATCACTCATTTTGCGGTTGATACAATAAAATCCTATAGTAAAGCAGAAAGGGAATTCTTCAACGGACTAAGAGGTAGATTTCTATTGTCGCTACAGTTGTCCATTAAGATGCTCATTTGCGAAAAGGGCATATTGAAGATGCACCTAGTCCAGTAAGAACCCTGGTGGGCGGAGGCTGTGGATACCGCGACAGCAGGGTGGGAATACATGGAATGATAAGGGGTAGATGGGTGCAGGTTATGACGAGACTGTGAAGGAAGTCGAGGAAGAGAGTGGTATTACAAGGGGAGGAGCAAGGTTTCTATAGGAAAAGAGGTAGAGGATAGGAGAAGGTCCTACTGCGATCAAAACGCAAGGCCACGAAGGAAGACCACATGGGACGAAGCGACCTCACAGTGCCGACAAGGACAACTAGGCTACGCCCAGGATTGAGGCAGAACCAAACCCCAGCAGCAACGTACCTACACCTCCGCTCACTATCTCTCAACTAGTAAGAAATACAACTTTGACACCACCGTGTTCATCAAGTCAATAGAACTTGATTGCTAGTAGCTCAATGACTGTAGGAAGGAAGCCTAGGATGACGGGCGAAGATGCAAAGTTACCGCTGTTCCACAGAAATGGAACAGATAATCCCGAGCAATACTGGTTCTTATGTGAAGCAGTATGGACTGTTAAGAAAATTACTGATGATAATTCCAAGAGAGGAAAATTGGCGACAAATCTTCGGGGTTGTGCATTAGACTAGTTCATGAAATTTGTGCAGGTTCCTGTAGGTGCTCCAGAAAAGACACTGGATGAAGTTCGAGCAGGATTGATTGTAGAGTTTAGAAAACCCAAATCCTAAGCGCAATATATTACAGAACTAAAAGAGATTAAGCAGTATCCCAATGAAACTGTGTGGGATTTTGACCAACGGTTCAAAACACTGATGGCAAGGGTCAGCTTTGACATGAGCAATGTCAAGCACAAAGAATGGTTCATCGTGGCATTACTCCCTCACATTCGACTACCGCTGATGCAACAGAACATTACAACACCGAGTGAATTCTTGAAAATTGCGATGCGGTTAGAAGCTTCACCGATTGGTGAGAACACCGCTAGTATGTTGCAGATTCAGACACAGCTGGCCAAATTGACAATACAGCTGCAAGACCTTAAGAAGGGTAAGGAACATTGTGAGGAAGTGTGGTGTACATGATGTCACTAAGAGGGGCATACTAAGGATATTTTCCCAGACTTCCACAATTATCTAGTATCTGGGGCACCGAACCCATTGAATGGAGGAGGTATGCCGTGGTGTCGCATTTGTAAGGTATATGGACATCGACATGAGGAGTGTCAATACATGCAAAAGATGGTCACAAAGCCGATGAATTTGTATTGTACCTTCTGCAAATCTGTGGGACATGAAGATAAAGATTGCTGTGCGTATGGCTTGCTCCAGGAGAGAACGTACGATGCATTCTATGTGAAGGATGACCAATGAGATGTACAACAACCGCAACCGTAGCTACAGGTAGGCCAACCACTGCCTCAACCGCAGATGCAGTTTGTACCACAGCTGCAACCACAAAAACAATTTATGCCACAGTATACTCCGATGTAGATGGCTCCATAGCAGCCATAGTACGTTCAACAACCACAGTACGTCTAGCCAGGGCAGTGTGTGCAACTGCAAGCGAATCCCATGCAACAACAGTTCAATCAACCGCAATATCAACAGCAAGGGAGATTTCATGGAGGATTCCGAGGTGGACGTGATGGAGGTTTTGGTCGCGGAGGAGGACGAGGAGGTCGTGGACCTGTCCAATGTTACAATTGTGGAGTGTTGGGACACTACCAGAGAGATTTCCCACAATTGCAGACACAATGTACATTTTGTTTTATCGTTGATCACACTGTTGAAAACTGTCCGAAGTTGATTACGCGATGTCAAGTGGGAAACGTTCAACAATTACAGAACCATAATCAAGTGTAGCAACCAGTGCAGAATCAAAACCAGCAGCAGAACCAGAACCAGCGTCCGAATCAGAATGCCAACAAGAATGCAAACCAACCTGGGAATCCACCATTGAACCAGACTTAGGGCACAACTATTGCAACAATTTCTGCGGAGCTAAGGACACAAGATGTTGTTGTTGCAGTTATAACTCGCGGAGGTGCGACGACAGGAGAAGATGGTCCAAATCCACTTACCCAGTTAGCTGGATCGAAGAAGGTGCAATTTGACATTGATGCCGAGCGAGATACGTTCTTTCAAGCACGTCAGGCGATGGGATGAAACCTTGGTAAGGAAATTATTTGTGATATGCCCCTTGTTTTTTATTCAACTTCAGAGGCAGGTCCATCGCAGTAGTCTGGTACTTTACAATTTTTTTTTGAAATTTGTTTATCGCTGGCAAGAGATCCTAATGCTCTTGCTGATATCGAGGGACTATTGCATCGACCAACCAAGGGATAGTGATAGTCCTTGGTAAACTCCTTACAACGGTGGAAGACAGGTAAGGAGATGCACATGAACATCTAGATTGGGGACTATGAGGTTGATTCAGTTATCTGGATCTTGGTTCAGGTGTCAACATCCTAACCAAGCAGGCCTGGAAGAAAATGGGGAGCCCAACGCTGAGCTGGTCTCCCGTGTAGCTTTGATTAGCTAATTAGGCCAAGGTGACACCAATTGGGTGAGCTCCATGCCTTGTTGTGGATATCGAGGGGATGAAGACATATGCTGGCTTCAATTTTATCGAAGTTGTTGAAGGGGGAAGCTCCTATCCCGTGTTGCTGGGGATTGGATGGGCTAATGACAGTGCAACAGTAATAAACTTTAAGAAGCAGATGATGACTTTTGAAAACCGCGAACTTAGAGTCATAGCTCCGTTGGATCCGGCTGAAGGATGCATGTATGTTGAACCGGTAAATGATGAAGTTGCCAGTGGATGGGACCATGCGTACAATATCTCAGAATATTATATTCATCTGACTGCCGACGGTGAGCTTGGGTGGCGCAGCTCCAGTTCTGCGTCTTCCGACTCTGACGACACTTTAGAGAATTGGAAAATCGCTTGCATGAAGTGTCGCTTCGCAAGTGTGGGTTGATCACACAGTCATTATGCCGCGTTGGGACTGAAACTATTGCACTGCCAGTATATGAAGGGCTACCCAGATTGTCTAAATTTCTTGTGGTGTTTGTCGAAAAGGTATCAGAACCACAATGATTGCTGGCATTGGAGGAGGCACTGAAGGTTGCTCCATCACATTAGTGGGAGACCCATAAGAAGTCGATTGCTGGGTGGTCGCAGTTCCAGAGACTGATGACGGTTCACTTTGGCGACACCGAAGTTTACCACATAGGGAAATACGATGGACAGACTGACCCTGGTAGTCATTTGATGGAATGTCAGACGTTGTGGGCATCGCGACAAAAGGAT
Source organism: Larix kaempferi (assembly GCA_027924585.1). Taxonomy (NCBI): domain Eukaryota; kingdom Viridiplantae; phylum Streptophyta; class Pinopsida; order Pinales; family Pinaceae; genus Larix; species Larix kaempferi. Next base: position 13,387,397 of record BSBM01000422.1, read on the forward strand.
GAGTGGGTCCATGCCTTTGTCTATACTTTGGATGAGATGCCACGATCATGGTATGTCACAGCTAAATTGCGAGGGGAGATTACTACTTGGTTAGAATTGATAGTTTGCTTTACTCATACCTTCAGCTTCGCAGATGCCAACCGAGATGTCCATAATGCTTTGCACCTCATTCGCGACATTGTTCTGAAGGTTGTTCTAGTGGCCTATCCTATGGATCTGCATGCGCACTGCAAGATGAAGTCGATGATGGAATGTTATAATATTACTGGTGGGCCAGAGGATGGTGATGACCCGCGGAATGTCAATATTCCAGAATCAGAAGGAAGTCGCAAGGTTGTAGCTCATGATGCACCGACAGATCTGATTAGTCAGTCGTTAAAGCTCAGAAAAGTCAACATTGGGATGGAGGAGAACCCAAATTTTGTGAATATCAGTGCCTATTGGGATGACAAGATGATGGAGAAGGTCACAGACCTGTTGCATGAGTTCCAAGACTTGTTCCCTACGAATGTTTTTGAGATGAAGGGAATCTTGGGGGATTTGGGGGAGATGAAGATCCCGTTGAAACCAGATGCAAAACCAATAAGGCAACGACCGTATCGATTGAATCCATGCCATAAGGAGAGGGTAAAAGTAGAACTTGACCGCATGTTGGATGCTGGCATCATTGAATTGGTTGAAGAATGAGACTGGATTAGTCCTATGGTGGTGTAGGACAAAAGGACAGGTGAAGTGTGCATTTGTGTCGACTTGCGGAAGCTGAATGACGCATGTCAGCATGATCCATTTTCGACACCGTTCACTGATGAGATGCTGGAGGGCGTGGGTAGGCAAGAGATGTATTCTTTCACAGATGGGTTCTTTGTCTATCACCAGATCAGAATTGAGAAAGAGGACTGCCACAATACAACATTTGTGACAAAATGGGGTTGTTTTTAGTACACCGTGATGTCGTTTGGGTTGAAGAATGCACCTACGATATTCTCTCGGGTCGTTGTTACTACTTTCAGGGATTTTATTCAGAAGTTTTTGCAAGTTTACATGGATGACGGTTTGCTTTGGCGACACCGAAGTTTACCACATAGGGAAATACGATGGACGGACTGACCCTGGTAGTCATTTGATGGAATGTCAGACGTTGTGGGCATCGCGACAAAAGGATGAGTGGGTCCATGCCTTTGTCTATACTTTGGATGAGATGCCGCGACCATGGTATGTCACAGTTGAATTACGAGGGGAAATTACTACTTGGTTAGAATTGACAGTTTGCTTTACTCATACCTTCAGCTTCGCGGATACCAACCCGGATTTCCATAATGCTTTGCAACTCATCCGTGACGTTGTTCTGAAGATTGTTCCAGCGGACTATCCTGTGGATCCACATGCACACTGCAAGATGTAGTTGATGATGGAATGTTATAATATTAATGGTGGGCCAAAGGATGGTGATGACTCATGGAATGTCAATATTCTTGAATCAGAAGGAAGTCGCGATGTTGTAGCTCCTGATGCACCGACAGATCTGATCAGTCAGGCGCTGAAGCTCAGAAAAGTCAACATTGGGATGGAGGAGAACCCAAAGTTTGCGAATGTCAGGGCCTATTGGGATGATGAGATGATGGAGAAGGTCACAAAATTGTTGCATGAGTTCCAAGGCCTGTTCCCTACAAAGTTTTCTGAGATGAAGGGAATCTTGGGGTATTTGGGGGAGATGAAGATCCCGTTGAAATCAGATGCAAAACCAATAAGGTAGCGACCATATCGATTGAATCCATGCCATAAGGAGAGGGTCAAAGTAGAACTTAACCACATGTTAGATGCTAGAATCATTGAACTGGTTGAAGAATAAGACTGGATTAGTCCTATGGTGGTGGAGGACAAAAAAACAGGTGAAGTGGGCATTTGTGTCGACTTGCAGAAACTGAATGAGGCATGTCTGCATGATCATTTCCAACACCGTTCACTGATGAGGTGCTGGAGGGCGTGGGTGGCCAAGAGATGTATTCTTTCACAGATGGGTTCTCTGGCTATCACCAGATTTGAATTGTGAAAGAGGACCGCCACAAGACAACATTTGTGACAGAATGGGGCTGTTTTCAGTACACGGTGATGCAGTTTGGGTTGAAGAATGCACCTGTGATATTCTCTCGAGTCGTTGTTGCTGCTTTCAGGGATTTTATTCAAAAGTTTCTCTAAGTTTAAATGGATGACTGGACAGTCTATGAATTAATCAGTGATCATCTGGAAAATTTGTGACTGATGTTGGTGCACTGTCGATAGCATCAGATAGGTGAATTTGAAGAAGTGCATCTTCTGTGCACCATTTGGGATACTACTGGGTCACATTGTTTGCAAGTAGGTATTGTTGGTCGACCTAGTAAAGATTGCACTCATTCTGAGCTTAACACCGCCTACCAATGTCAAGCAGTTGAGAGCGACGTTGGGACACACTGGCTACTATTGCAAGTTTATCCAGGGTTATACAGGGATCATGGCCCCTATGGAGAAGTTGTTGAGAAAGGATGAGGTATTTCAATGGAGCCCAGAATGTCAAGTCAGTTTTGAGACACTTAAGGCTAAGATGGATTTAGCACCAATACTGGTATTTCCAGACTGGAGCAAAGAATTCCATGTCCACGTAGATGCATCTTCAATTGCGCTGGGAGTAGTGCTCGTGCAACTAGGGGAAGGGGATCTGGATCACCCAATTGCTTTTGCGAGTTCAAAGTTGTCATCTGCAAAGAGGAACTATACACCCATAGAGAGGGAAGGTCTGGCAATAATATACGCGCTGCAGAAGTTTAGGCATTATCTGTTGGGAGGTCACTTTAAGATGTTCACATACCATTCTTCTCTGAAATATCTGGTCAATAATCTTGTGTTGGGGGGGAATATATGTCGTTGGCTACTTCTTTTTCAGGAGTTTGATTTTGAAGTGATTGTGAAGCCATGACGCTTGAACGTAGGGCCAAATCATCTATCGCGAATTGAGACTAGGGAGGAACCAACCAACATTGAACATGGGATTCAAGATGCGCAACTCTTCAGGGTTGACGTAGTTGATGATTACTCTGAAGAAATCATTCAGTTTCTGGCAACAGGAACCGCACCGTAGGGGTTCATCACCAGTCAGAAGAAGCATTTGGTGGATAAGGCTGTATATTTCTAGCTGATTGTAGGACAGTTGTACAAACTGGGATCAAAGGAGATCTTGAGGCATTGTGTCCTGCCTAATGAGCAAGGGCAGATCTTGTCAGAAGCACATGCAGGAGTGGCTGCTGGGCACTATGGTTGTCGAGCAACTGCCAAGGAAGGTGCTTCGCACAAGAATTTGGTGGCCCACGCTTCACAATGATGCGATAGATTATGTGCGGACCTGCGATGTCTGTCAAAGAATTGGGAAACCCTTCAAGAGGGATGAGATTCCACTAAAACCTTAAGTGACACTGCAGCCATTTGATAAATGGGCAGTGGATTTTGTGGGAACTATCAACCCACCTGGGAAGCGCATTGGTGCACGATACATAATCACAGTGACAGATTATTTGACTAGATGGGCGGAGGTTGCACCAGTCGTAGATTGCACCACTGCAACAACAACGCGTTTCTTGTTCGACAACATTGTCACTCGGTTTGGCTACCTGAAGTTATTGATGAGTGATTAGGGTAGTCATTTCGTCAATCGCACAGTCAGCACATTGAACGCAAAGCTTCATATACAACATAAGAAGAGTACGCCATATCATCCGCAGGCAAATGGCATAGTGGAAGCTTTCAACAAAGTATTGGAGAATGCGCTGACAAAGGTTTGTAATGCAAACCGCGACGACTGGGATTTGAAGATTCTAGCAGTCTTGTGGGCATATCACACCACTTGTAAAAGGTTGACGGGACAGACACCATTCAAATTGGTGTAGGGGAAAGAAGTGATTATGCCTATGGAGAACATTGTTCTGAGTCTGCGCATAGCGGCAACGACAGGCATGGATGATGAAGCCGCATTAGGTGAATGTTTAGCGGAGCTAGTGCAGCTTGAGGAAGACTGCTTTATCACAGGTTTTCACCAGAGCGTGGAGAAGGATCGACAAAAGGCTTGGCATGATCGCCATATCAAGAACAAACAGTTTTAGCAGGGTGACTTGGTGCTGTTGTATGACAACAAGTTCATGAAGCATCTAGGGAAGTTACAGATGCATTGGCTTGGTCCATATTGCATCAATAACATAACTTCAAGAGGAGCAGTACAGCTGCAGTAGGTACATGGAGCGATGCTCCCAAATTTGGTGAATGGTAGTAGGTTGAATCCCTATAGGATGGGCTCGGAACAACGCAATGCCTAAATTGCATCGAGAAAAAAAATGTAGGATGCTAGGTGGCAGGATGGCGCACTAGTAGGGAGAGAATGCGCAAGCAAGAGTGGTTGTATCACAGTTTGGGGTCTGTGTCGTGACAGCTGCAGGGTCGTGACCTCGTCAAATCAACAATAAATGCAGGAAGTTAACGACAGTTAAATAGTGGTGCGTGATGAAATGATCGGCATTAATGGTGAATTTGGCCGTTGGATTGACAGAATCGACGGCAGATTCGGGTAATTAAGGCGTGATTTAGTCATAATGAGTGGTTTGATTTGGTAATAATGGTTAAAGACGTAATTCAACACTATAAGAAGGGGCGGACTTTGGTCAGAAGGGACCATTGTGCAGAATACGTGTTGTTGTTGAGTTGAGTTGCACAGTTCAGTATCGTGTGTTTTCTAGAAACGAGTTGCGCACGTTGCTCAACGCCGGAGGGTAAGGAACTGTTGACGTGAGCGGGGCCCTGGTGCAGCATTCCGAGTGAACATTGTGGCTAGACAGAGAAATTACAGTCACTATTGATTTAAATGCTGAGATCACCGAGTTACTGAAGGATGGAGTAGACCCTTCGCAATATTTCCAAGGGAAGGAGAATGACAAATAGAGGGCAACACAGTTGGTACTGCATTATGGATTGGAACTCAATGGCCACGCCTACCGCACTAGCAGTCTCAATGATAAGGCGGTCCTCACCGGATCCAAGATACTGAGTTGCAAAGTGTTCCAGAAGAATCAAGCCAAACAGTGTAATGCGGGGGTCGTGGTGGTGCAAAATAGTGCACAGAAGGCGTACAAATGAACTGGTCACTATTTTTCTTGAACCAGTTGGCGGAGGACGTCGTTAATGTCCAATATGGGAAGGGAGTATTCACGTACAGTTGACTCCTGATTTTGATTGCGCTTATCGCATGGAAGGAACCTGACACTTACCAAGGAATGGAAGCTGATGCCATGAAAGAGCATCAGGGTGCGCGTTATCGGAATCTGTGGTGGGTGCAAGAACCTGAGCGCCTTAAGGAATGTGTAATGTAGTTTTGGCTCTATTGGGAGATGATACAAGCAGCAACGACAAAGCTTCCTCGCTTATCTAAAGAAGCCGCGGCAAAATACAAGCATATTGCATTGTTTGCGATTCGGCCTCATGCTATTCATGTGCAAGCATGGTGCGACCACCGCGACCCTGCGAAGCAATGGTTGCTGACACACTACAAATTGTCCGAAGAGGAGATGGATGGCATCGTCAATGATTGGTTTGTCAAATGGCGGGAACAAGTTAGTCTGACAGATATTGGTCCCAACAGCGACGGGCCCAGAGGATCAGCTATCCGCGCAGGACCAGCAGAGTCACCATGACTCGGATCAGGAATCCATGAAAATGCCCACGAATGATGACATAGACCGCAATCTTGAGGAGGGAAGAACGAAGGTGCATCATGAGCATGGAACGATCAGTGGGGCCTATCCAAAGATGAAATTGTAGTTGGGAAGACTTATAATGGTTGTCACCAATGCAACAAATATGGCAGCTCGAGCGATGAAGGCATAGACAGAAGCCGGTTTCAAAGAGTTAAACGTTCACCTTGATTCTTTATGTGATATTGTTTCGCAACGGGTATTGGAGATAGCAACTGGGTAGGCAGTTGGCATAATCAACACTACGCCACGCGTTCAAAATGTGAACATTCCCCCGATTGCGATTTCGACTGATAATGAGGCTCTCTAGGCCTTGCTGCAGCAGTTCGAAACTTTCACCGTTAACATCAATGAGCTTCCCACGAAGGAGTTGACGAATGTGCGGTAGGTTTCCGGCCGAGAAATAACGGACATGATATAGGAGATCAGCGGCCAGTTCATGCGATTGCAGGAAAACGAAGCAGAGGCCCATCACAAGGTCGCAGAGTTAAAAGGAAAGGAAGTAGCGACGCAGGACATCGTCGACGAGTTGGAGGATAAGCTCGAGCAGATGATGGATGAGAAATATCGGGTGATAGAGGAATTGAAGCAAGAGCAGGATCTCCTAATAGTGGAGAAAGCCACCATTTGGGACAGTAGAGTGCGCTTGGAGGCGGAAGTCTCTGAATCATGTCAACACGTACCGGAGCCCACCGCGTAGTTGGATCCGGTCGAGCAAGTGCAGCAACTTGGGGCTGTCCTCGCCCAATTACAGCGGTACAATGCGGAGTTAACAACTCTAAATAACCTAGGCACACTAGAAGAGCAAGTCGATGACCAAAAATGTGCCATCGAGGAGTTGGAAACACAGATGGATGAGCTGGAGCAGGAAACGACAAAGATCACTGTAGAGACAACACAATTTTGGTGTAGCATTGTTCAGGACGAGCAGTTAGAACAGCTAACCACACTACGGCAAGAAGCAGAAGGCAAACTGGCAACATTGAAGGCATCGCTGAGACTGCTGCCACCAGTTGCTCAGGTCACCAAATCAGCAGAACTGAAAGAATTGCAGCAACGCATCGCAAAGGCCGAAGAGCGTCTAAAGAAGTGCAGTGCACAGCTAGAGGAGTTCTAGGAAGTTGGTGGATAGTTTTTTCTCAAGGCAAGTTCCGCACTGTGGGCTGTGCAGGAGGGTCACCGACAAGTTTCTGAGAAAATGACTGAGTCTCCATCCTTGCAGGATGTCACAGAGAGTCAGGCAGTGGCTGCGGTAGTGAAGGAGTAGGTCACGGAAGTCGATCAACAGTACGAGGACTTCAAGCTGAAGACCACTGAGTACACCATGTCCACCTGACGTGGCTCGAGGGTGAGCCACAAGATTGTGTTGAGGGACTATTGGCAGGCGGTTTGGATGAGTCAGCGCAAGGCCGAAGGTACCGCAAAAGGAGGAAAGCAGCACGCAAGGTGATAAGTAATTTTTGTAATTTTGGGTCATTTGGACCGTGTCATGGGTATTTTGGGTCATTTGGACCGCGTTATGTGTATTTTGGGTCATTTGACCGCATTATGTGGGATTTTGGGTTAGTCTTTGTAAATTTTGTTAAGAAGTAGTTAGGCGGTTGCCTAAGTGGACCGTAAATGTAAAGGCGCAAGTCTATAAGTAGATGTAGGTTCGTAAGTGTTGGGATATCTTGACATAGTTGAAGATTGAGAGTTGATGATCGAATATCTTATTGTATATGGGTTTTTGCGGAGATAAATATGATGTGACATATTTTTTTAGCAGAATCCTTGTGTCTCTTCCGTTTCTCTATGGTAAATGCATTAAGTGATATGAATCTGTGAATGATGCGATGTTTCCTTGCTGCGAGTAATGCTTTATTACTATATCTGTTGCACATTTACGGTTCTCTCAATGATAAGATCTGTTGAATGATGTTGCGATTATGCTTAATGCCTGAGTTGAATGCTTAGATCTGTTTCTGAATGTTGCAATAAGTTGATTAGTTGATGCACAACATCCTCCTTCATTCGACGGAAACATGGTTTCGTCAACTCTCCTTTGAACATCTCGGGTGAGACCTCATCTAATCCGCAGGTGTTGTTGGACAGGGTAAAATCTATCTGGGCTGGTGCTCAGGGATATCAAAGTGGTTTAGGTGTCGACAGCGTGAGGAACCCTTGTCAACTGGGTTTGTGTCAACACCCTCACCTAACAAGGGTCATTGATGTTGCATTTAGTGTCACATCTATAATAACCACAAGTCATACAGAGGTAACTATTTCAACAATTACAAAGCATAGTATTTAACCATGTTACTATATTGTTGATTCATGCATGTCTAACTATTTCCCCATTTGGTGATTGTATCCATTAGCGGCATCAGTGCTCGGTCCCTCCGCTCAATCGATTGTTGTGACCAAGTCTCCTCTTGTCGTGAGATGTTCATTAATGACCAAGTATTTTTATTCAATTTACCCAAACATGTTGATCAATGTTGAATTGTTGAATTAATTGAGATATGATCTTTTATTTGCAGAGCAAAACTATAGAGAGGCCTTCCATGAGCACATCGCAGACATCTATACCCCGATTAGATTTGGTGAGTGTTTGTCATAAATAATTTGGCCATAAGTTAATTTTTTAAGTTTGTTAATGGTAAGGTATTAGTGCAGTTATTTGATAAAAATAATGATATTTTTTTTGTAGACTCCTAAGATGCAGAGCGATCTTAAGGAGATGGTCGATAGAGGAAAATCAAGGAAATACAAGCGAAAGATTGATTTTTGATGTTGCATAGTCTTGTATATATGTATTTTGACATACATCTACATTATTTTACTTAGGGATACATGTACATTGACATGCCATTTAAGGGCTGGTTACTTTGTCATATTTTGTATTACAAACATTCGACTATCAATGCATGATACAAAATATTGCATATTTTCTCTTGAGTTTCCACTTGTGCTTGTGATGATTTATCTCTTCCACAAATTGATAAATTATTCTATTGAAATTTATATAATTACATTTGGATGGATATTTATTCTCTTACATTTATTGCATTAATCAAGTAACATCTCACCATTGTGTTATGGAAACATTATATTAATGGAAAAAACTAATAATTTATCTTGCAACAGTTCAATGAACTCAGTACATGCATGCTAATTTGATATCTAATTTAAAATTGTGGTTTTTTTCAACTCCAAGGTGTTAATTTTTTAGGATTAATTCAATATACTCTAGGATCTTTACTGAGAGAATAACATGTACAGCATATCAATCATATCAATCATAACAAGCAATCACATGAGACAATAGACACATAGAGTTTAACTGGGAAAAACCATAAAGGTGAAAAACCCCACAACTTCCTCAGAGATAGAAAGAGCAATGATACAACCCAAGTACAAGAGATAGTCCTCCTAGCAGCTACTCCTCCTTCCTCACTTGTGCGCCACTTTCTGGAGAGTGTAGAAGTGAATAATGAAGTGATCAAATAGAGTGCCTCCCGCACTCTATTTATACATGACCTGACCTGCCTAATAAACTAGCAGGGATGATTTGTCTAACTTAGTCTAATAACCCATGGTAATACTAATCAGGGCTGACCCCACACTTGGTGGTCTAATAACCCATCAAATTCAAGTTGCGACACTTGTTAATACAAATGACAACACTTCAGTATAGAGGAATAATAACATCTCTATAGGAGTACAATATACATAGGTGAAATACATTTCGAAGTTACAATTACATCAACACTCCCTGTTAACGAGGAAGGTATTTCTCGACACAGATCTGGTAGCACAAGTCTTCTTCTCTGGATCATCGTCATCGAATCATCGTCCTAAAATCATTGTCATCATCACTGCTGATGCTGTCTCAATCAATCTCAAATCTACTCATCATAGGAAGTTCTTCAGAGCCAACCCTTTTTCATGTTGGATGTAGGCCCACCACTTGTAGGTCTTTCATCATTAGTGGCCATATTGTGGAACCTAGGACTGATTACATGCGTCAACAAAACCTAGCGCAAACTATAAGATATTTTACATGTTGACCTTCACAAAACCTACTCAGATCATCCTAGGATGTTACAAGCACACCGCTCTACATGTCTGGATCTCGATAGAGCATCCCAGGCTGTTACAAGAACACCTCTCTACCTGTCCGAATTTTAAAGGATCTTTTCTATGTTAACTTTCGCAAAACCTACTCAAAGCATCCCAGGATGTTACGAGGACACCGCTCTACCTGTTTGGATCTCGATAGAGCATCCCAGGCTGTTACGAGCACACCGCTCTACCTGTCCAGATTTTAAAGGATCTTTTCTATGCGAAACTGTAGAAAAACCTACTCAGAGCATCCCAGGATGTTACGAGCACACCACTCTACTTTTCCGAATCTCGATAGAGCATCCCAAGCTGTTACGAGCACACCACTCTACTTGTCCAAATTTTAAAGGGTCTTTTCTATGCTACCTGCACAACCTGTCCACGGCCACAGAGTATCAACCTGATACTCACCATACATCATCTTGATGTACATCATCACATGATCAACCTGATCATCATCATAGCATCATCTTGATGCATATCATCTGGAGCAACATTCTGAAGCTCGTCATTTGTGATCATCCTGATCATCATCATAGCATCATCCTGATGCATATCAACTCGAGCAACATCCTGAACCTTGTCATATGTGATCATCCTGATCATCATCATAGCATCATCCTAATGCATATCATATGGAGCAAGAGCCTGAAGCTAGTCATATGTGATCATCCTGATCAACATCATAGCATCATCCTGATGCATATCATTTGGAGCAACATACTGAAGCTTTTCATCTGTGATCATCCTGATCATACAATGCATCCACCTGATACATACATAAGTACATGATCTACCTGATCATACAATGCATCTACTTGATACATACATAAGTACATGATCTACTTGATCATACAATGCATCCACCTGATAAGTACATGCTCTACTTGATCATACAATGCATCCACTTGATATATAAATACATGATCGACCTGATCATACAGTGCATCCACCTGATACATACATAAGTACAAGATCCACCTGATCATACATAAGTACATGATCCACCTGATCATACAATGCATCTACCTGATACATATATAAATACATGATCCACCTGATCATATCAAGCATCCAACATGATGCATATACAAGTTCATAATCCAACTGATCATATCAAGTATCCAACATGATGCATATACAAATACATGATCAAACTGATCAAAGCATCCAACATGATGCATATACAAAGTAGTAACTGGAGCATCGTCCTGATGCTCATCATCCAGCGCTTACATCCACAGCCATGGGAAGGATCCTCCTCTCACCATGCTTGGAATGGCTCCTGCAAATGTGTCCATCACTTCTTTCTTGAAGTGTCATCAATCTGAATCTGGCTAGTGGTTTCGTCAACACATCTGCAACCTGCTCATGTGTCGCAACATACAGGAGCTTCACTGCTCCTCTCTGCACCATATCCCTAATATAGTGATATTTGATCTCAATGTGCTTCGACCTGTCGTGGAACACCAGGTTCTCAGACAACCTCACGCAGCTCTGGTTATCAGAAAAGATACCAGTAGCCTCCAGCGGGAGATCAAATAACTCAGACAATAGCTTTCGGAGCCATACTGCCTCACAACTAGCCGAACAAGCTGCAACATACTCTACCTCGGCTGTACTCAGTGCTACGCAGGACTTCTTCCTGCTAAACCAAGAGATCACACATTATCCCATACTGAAGCAACACCCATATGTGTTCTTCCTATCTGCAGCACTGCCCGCCCAGTCTGAATCAACATAACCATGTAGGTTAAAATTTTGATTCGCATCATACTTGAGCCCATAATCAATTGTACCCTTTAGGTACCTCAGAATATGCTTTACAGCAACCAGGTGAACACCTCTGGAATCCGTCAGGAATTGGCTCAATGTGTTCATCGCAAAGAAAATATCTGGTCTCGTGTTCGTCAGGTACATCAAGGACCCAATCATCTGATGATACACCATGACATCAACCAGCTCAGATGAAGCATCACACAGAAGCTTCAGGTTTGATGCCATAGGTGTGGCCATGGCCTTGCAGTCCATCATCCTGAAACTCTTCAGGATCTCTACTGCATACTTCCCTTGTCCAAGGAAGATCCTATATGCACTCTGCCACACCTCCATGCCTAGAAAATAGTGCATCATCCCCAAGTCCTTCATCTCGAACTCGGCAGCAAGCTCCCTCTTGGTGTCGACAATCAACCCATCCTCACCTGTTACAAACAGGTCATCTACATACAATAGTAGTATCACAGGATTGCCTTCCTCAACCTTGTAGTAAAGGTTGGAATCCACTTTACTCTTGGTAAATCCCATATTGGATAGAAAGCTGTCTATCCTACCATACCAAGTCCTAGGAGCTTGCTTCAAGCCATACAAGGCTTTCTTCAACCTGCACACATATGACTCCCTGTCATGTGTCTCAAAACCAAATGGCTGCTCCACAGACACTTCCTCCTCGACTACACGATTCAAGAAAGCTGTCTTGACATCCATTTGGTGTATCTTCCATTTCATCACTGCAGCCAGGGAAAGTACTGATCTGATGGAAGTGTACCTGGCTACAGGAGCAAAAGTCTCTTCATAGTCTATCCCCTCTTTCTAGGAGAAGCCACAAGCTACAAATCTTGCTTTGTATTTTTCTATGCTACCATCTTCAACATGCTTGATCTTGTAGATCCATTTGGAAGTCACAACAGACTTCCCTTCAGGTCTTGTGACTACATCCAAAACATTATTTTTCATGATCGATTGGTATTCCTCAACCATGGCATCCTTCCATTCTTTCTTTTTCGCTGCTTCTTCATGATTGGAAGTTTCTTTGTTCATAATATCATAGAGTAGAGAAACATAACTGGTATGTGATCTAGTCCTCTTCTAATCTCTGTGTTCTTATTCTAGAATGCCATATCTTTCTGCATCTTGAATGAGCTCTCTAGCCCATGTCGGTTTCCTCTTGTGAGAGTTCTTCTCACGGGGTGGATCTACAGGTTCTTGTGGATCTTCCATTTTACGATCTGCATCTGGAATTGTTTCAGTCATGGTGGTGTCTTGAAATTTGGTTTCCTTTGGTTCTTCATGATCTTCAAAAAAAAATTTCCTTGACTTAATGAAGGCTGAATTTTCATCAAATGTCACATTCCTGCTGACATCAATCTTCTTGAATCCTGGAAAGTATATTCTGTAAGCCTTCGAGCTTTCACTGTACCCCACAAAGATGCCATTCTTTCCTTAAGGATCTAGCTTTGTCCTCTTTTCCTTTAGGACATGAGTATATACTGGACAACCAAATATTCTGAGATGGTTGAATTCAGGTTTCTTACCAGAGAATACCTCTTCTGGTGTCTTGTTGTCCAATATCTTGTGAGGTGTTCTGTTCTACACATATACAGTTGTCTTAGGTTCTTTTGCCCATAGATACATAGGTAGATCCTGGTCATGTATCATTGATCGTGTTGCTTCCATGATTGTTCTATTCTTCCTTTCTGCAACTCCATTCTGTTGTGGATTGTAGGGAGCAATCAACTCCCTCTTAATCCCTGAATCACTGCATAGCTTCTTGAAGTCACCTTAAGCGAATTCTCCACCATTGTCGGATATGACGGTCTTGATCTTCTTATCGGTTTGATTTTCCATCAAGGCTTTGAATTCCTTGAACTTATCAAATACTTCATCTTTGTTCTTCAAGAAATAAACCCAAGTCTTCTTAGAGAAATCATTAATGAAAGATACATAGTCACTACATACCCACTCAGAGAACTGGATGACATCGGACCGCATACATCGAAGTGGATAATTTCAAAGATTCCTTTAACTTTGCTTTCACTGCTTGGAAATGCCTTCTTAATGTTCTTTCTTTTTGCACATCCTTTTCAAACCCCTTCGTTCTTTGTCTTGATTTTAGGAAGACCCTCTACAACTTTACTTGCAATTGGTAGTGCCCTATAGTGCACATGTGCAAGCCTTCTATGCCAAAGTTCACTTGGTTCCATGGATTCATGTACCATGGCATGTTCATGTTGTCCCTTCAATTTGTACAATCCTGCCTCTTGCTCTCCAATCACTACTGCATCATCTATAGTTTTTCCCTTTGGACACATTACGACTTGGCCATCTACAAATGCAAACCTCATTCCTTTTGCATCCAATGCAGATATGGAGAGTAGGTTCTTCTTGAGCCTAGGTACATATAGAACATATTTCATCTTCAGAGACTTTCCAGAGTCTAGGTTGTAGGAGGCTTCACCACTTCCCTTGATAGGATATTGATAGTCATCCCCAAGTTTCACTTTATGGGGTGACTCATGTTTAGATAGATTTACAAAAGATTCTTTAAACCCAGTCATCTGTTTGGAAGCCCCACTATCAATAAGCCAATCATTACATCCATGAGAGATAGTACCTGTGAGAGCAGAGATTAGAACATATTCATCTTCACTTGATGAAGCATCACTTTCTTCCCTAGCCTTCTTCTTAGGAGGTTCATCATCCTCAGTAGCATGAGCATGAAATCCCTTCTTGTTGTACCTCTTCTTCTTGTTGAATTTGTTGTTGTTGTCTTTCTTCTTCTTGGGACAATTTGATGCAAAGTGTCCTATTTCATTACAATCGAAACATTGAATATGAGAGAGATATTTCTTCTTATGATGAGGGTGAGGATGTTTCTTGTGATGAGATTTCTCCCTCTTAAACTTGCTTCCCTTGGTGTGTGCTGTGAGAGCTTGAGCTTCATTTCACATCTTCTCTTCTCGGGCAACAAGCCTTGCTTCTTCTTGTGAACATTCCTCCCATAGTCTACTAAATGAGATCAACTTCCTTCTTGCACAAATTCCTTATATGAAGGAGTCCCATGACCTAGGTAGGCCATTCAATGTGGTCATGATAACTTCACCATTATCCACTACTTCATCAACAGCTTCAAGTTGTTCCTTGATCTGAGAGACCTTATAGAAATAAGATTGAATGGTCTCTCCATTATGAAGCATTACCCCTTTTAATTGGTTCCGTAGAGTCATCTTTCGATTTATGTTCTTCCCTTCAAATAGCTTGGTCAGGGAATCAAACATCTCCTTGGGTGTCTTTACAGATGACACATGTGGTATGAGATGGTCTTTGATAGAATCAACAATGATCCTCTTTCCCTTGACCAAGTTCTTCTTATGTAAGGCCTTAGCCTCTTCTCCCTCTGGGACAGGGACCTCTTCACTTATGTAAGTGTCCAATTCATTTTCTTCCAGGATTAACCCAATCCTATACTTCCATGCTCAGAAGTTATCATCCCCTTCAAGCTTATCCTTAAGCTTGGTGTGGTGAGCCTCATCTTAAAGAGTACTTCAAATGGAAATAGAAAAGATTTAGGTCTTACCACTTGATTTGCAGAAATCTGGATCTGGTGCTGGATTAGGGTTTGTCAGAGAAACCCTAAAAATTCAAAATGTGAATTTCAAATTTCTGAAAGGATAGAAAGATGCGCCTTGATGAGCTAATCATCCTGGTATATTCATAATTTGAAATCTGCAAAGTTTCACCCTTTAGAAATGCCTTTTTTTCTCTCGGATTCACTAGGGAGGACCCTGAATCAGGGTTTGAGTTTCCCAAAGCTTCACCCAACCAAAAAGTTCGATCCAAAGCTCTAAAATTCTATTTTTCCAAGGAGCTTCCAGCTATGGTCTCATAATTCAAAAATTACTATTTTTGTGGAAACCCTAATTTTTAGGGCCAAAAATGAAAGTGCCCAGAATTGAATTCTGATTGGACAGAAAGATGCTCCTTGCTGAGGAGAGTCAAAATACCCTACTGCCTTTCAAGATCTATGGAGAGAAACCCAATAAACAAGAATCCCTAGCTTCCGCAACTGCAAAGTGTCTTGTTCTCATGTTAGCTCTGATACCATGTTAATTTTTGAGCATTAATTCAATATACTATAGGATATTTACTTAGAGAATAACATGTACAGCATATCAAGCATAGCAATCACAACAAACAATCACATGAGACAATAGACACACAAAGTTTCACTCGGGAAAACCATAAAGGTGAAAAACCCCACAACTTCCTCAGAGATAGAAAGAGCAATGATACAACCCAAGTACAAGAGATAGTCCTCCTAGGAGCTACTCCTCCTTCCTCACTTGTGTGCCACTTTTTGGAGAGTTTAGAAGTGAATAATGAAGTGATCAAATAGAGTGCCTCTCGCACTCTATTTATACATGAGCTGACCTGCCTAATAAACTAGCAGGGACGACTTGTCTTACTCAGTCTAATAACCCATGGTAATACTAATCAGGGCCGACCCCACACTTGGTGGTCTAATAACCCATCACATGCAAGTTGCGACACTTGTCAATACAAATGATTACACTTCCGTATAGAGGAATAATAACATCTCTATAGGAGTACAATATACATAGGTGGAATACATTCCGAAGTTACAATTACATCAACACAAGGGTTCATACCCATTGATCAAGTTTATGGTTGCAAGGAAAATATGTTGCAAGGAAAAAGCAAAAGTTATCAAAATAAATCAAAATATGTTTGAATAACCTCTTTCATGTAAAACATTCTACGCATATCATCAATGTAAGCCTATGACATTTCCACAAACTAAGAGGAAGTCTAATAGATGCTACACATTTCATCAATGCTATTGTATTTAATCAAACGATACATACATGAGCATCTATGAAGTTCGGTTGAAGTGTGCCTATGCTAGCATGCTAAAAACAATGGCAAAGTATCAAGTACAATGGCAAGGAATGCATGAACTAAAGTGTAATAAAATTCATTGGGCCTTCATGTACATATGGTCAAATATACAACAAATATACCCTAGTTTGTAAGACCCTAGTTTGTTCCAATATGCTAACCAATAGTTGATCATGAATTCACTCTCATAAAATCGTTGAAGATATAAACCCTATCCTTACTAAACCCTAGTATGTAAGACCCTGGTTTGTGCTTTAGCTGTTTCATATGTCCATTTTCCACTTGTCATAATGCAAAAGTAATTATATAGAATCCATGGAAAATGAAATACCTAACTAGTTTGTATTCCTTGATAATGTTGTTTTGATGAAGGAAAATAAGATGTTCATGGTCCTATGTTTGTAAAAAGGATGAATTATCCTCATATGAAAATGTATTTAAAATTGAATGTCCTTGATTGATACAAATGATGATGTAATGGTTGTTCATTGTGATTTGGTAAGTATTTCCCCATAACTTGATGGAAAAGGTTCATGGTGACTTCGATCTAACAAAGCTAGCAAAGATCAGAGGGATATCATCGATGAAACATCGCCTCCATTTTTTATTTGGAACTTTCAATTCTTAAAAATGATATTAATTACTCAAAATGAAAATATAGTGGAACACTAAGGAGATGTTAAATGACGTGGCACACTTAGTACATAGCAATCTGCTAAGGGTGCAGTGTCATAGGTTTTATTGCCATTTTTGGAATGCCTAGTTCTAGAATCAAAATCAAAATTTTGCAACGTTGACCCCTATGTGCAAAACTGCATAGTCCCTTACTGAGAAAAACCCTAGTTTCCAAAATGGACTTAAAAGTTGACACCTGAGCCATGGGACCGGACGAGAGGGGCACCCCTAGCACTCTCCTGATGTGCTAAATCCAACGGAGTTGACAATTTGTTTATCTAAGCCACGATCATAATTATATGGCTCATTCCAAATCGCATCCCAAAGGCCTTCAGGGACACCTATTGCATACCGACCAGGGGCATAGAATTTCAACCGTGCAACAAAACTAGGTTCCAGGAAGTGCTGCAAGTGTGTCTAGAAAGTTTACATATGGAAACTCTAGCCATAAGTCCTCGATCAATGATTTTTCAAAGTTGAACCCCATGTGCGAAAACTGCACAGTCCCTTACTGAGCATAATCCTGGTTTCCAAATGTATCGAAAAGATGACACTTGGGCCATCGGACCGGAGGAGAGGGGCACCCCTAATACTATCCATATTTCCTGAATCCAACAGAGTCGACGGTTTGTAGATCCAAGCCACGGTCATCATTCTATGGCTCGTTCCAACTCGCATCCCAAAGGCCTTCAGGGACACCAGTTGGATACCTACCGTGGGCATAGAATTCCAAGCGTACAATAAAACCGAGTTCCAGCAAGTGTTGAAAGTGTGTCTAGGAATTTTGCAGCTGGGAACGCTAGCCATAAGTCCCCAGATGATGATTTTTCAAAGTTGACCCCTATGTGCAAAAATTGCAAAATCCCTTATTGAGCATAACCCTAGTTTCCAAAATGGACCAAAAATATGCAACTTGGGCTAGGGGACCGGAGGAGATGGGAACCCCTAGCACTATCCTGATGTCCTGAATCCAACGGATTCAATGGTTTTTCGATCCAAGCCATAGTCATCATTCTATGGATCGTTCCAACTCACATCCCAAAGGCCTTCAGGGATACCTGTTGTATACCTACCGGGGGCATAGAATTCCAACCATGCAACAAAAATGTGTTCTGGAAAGTGCTACAAGTGTGTATAGGAAGGTTCCAGCTGAGAACACTATCCATAAGTCCCCGACTGATGATTTTGCAAATTTGACCCCTATGTGCGAAAACTGCACAGTCCCTTAGTGAGAAAAACCCTAGTTTCCAAAATGGACGGAAAAGATGACACCTAGGCCATGGGACCATAGGAGATAGCCACTCATATCACTATCCTAATGTTCTAAATCCAACGGATTCGAAGGTTTGTTGATCTGAGTCACGGTCATCATTCTATGACTCGTTCCAACTCACATCCCAAAGGCCTTTAGGGACACCTGTTGGATACCTACCAGGGGAATAGAATTCCAACCGTGCAACAAAACTCAGTTCTGGGAAGTGTTGCAAGTGTGTCTTGGAAGTTTCCATATGGGAATGCTAGCCATAAGTCCCCAGTCAATGATTTTGAAAATTTTACCCCTATGCGCGAAAACTACAGAGTCCCTTATTGAGAAAAAACCTAGTTTCCAAAATGGACTGAAAAGATGATAGCTTGGCCATGGGACCAAAGGAGAGGGGCACCCCTAGCACTATCTCGATGTCCTGAATCCAACGGAGTCAATGGTTTGTCGATCCAAGCCACAGTCATCATTCTATAAATCCTTCCAACTCTCATCCCGAAGGACTTCAAGGACACCTGTTGGATACCTATCGAGGGCATAGAATTCCAACCGTGCAACAAAAATGGGTTCTGGGAAGTGCTGCAAGTGTGTCTAGGAAGGTTCCAGCTGGGAACGCTAGCCATAAGTCCTTGACCGATGATTTTGCAAAGTTGACCCCTATGTGCAAAAACTACACAGTCACTTATTGAGCAAAATCCTAATTTCCAAAATGGACCGAAAAGATTTCACCTGGGCCAGGGGACCAGAGGAGAGGGGCACCCCTAGCACTAACACTATTGTGTCTTTTCCCCAACTAATTATATGTTTGTTTTAATAACCTTCATCACACCCTTTCATATCCATGTTTGCCAATAATAATTATTGTTTTACAGATTTTAACTAATCTTTTTACATTCTCCATCACAATGGTGGGAATATCTTCACAAAGTCCGTGGGAATATTTTATATCTGCAAGAATTACCTCATGTCTGAGGATATCAGATTGTTTGCGGGCATATTCCTATAGTCATCCTTCATAAACCTGTGGGAATGTTGTAAAGTGAGAACAACCATATTTTTTCTCTGTTTTGGAAGACCATGTTGAGTGTGATTGTCATTGATGTCAAAGGAGTTCATTAATGACAAAGGATAAAAAAAGACATGATGGTAGGGAAAACTTAGTGAATGGTAAAAGAGTAAACAAAGGAATAACAAAGGAAGTGATGGCATGGCATGTATAATAATGTGGTATGTATGATGAGGTTGAGAAGACATATGATTGTGTTCTAGTGCTATCATGAGTTCATTGTTACAATTTGACATCATTCTGTAAAAATATGGCATGTTGGTGAAAATCTGGAAATTGACTAAGTGTTGGAAAACGGGTCTGAGTGGCTTCAAGAAAATGCCCGCCATATCTCCGAAGTGAATGATAAAATTTATCTGAAAGTATCATGTTATATCTTGTTGAAGAGGCTATCTGACCATGGTCCCAGTTCTCTAAAACGATGTTTGATGTCAAAGTTATAGGTCTGCCAAAACAGGGTTTCAGGCTGTTTTGCACTAGTGCTGGTAAAACTACCTAAGTGGCCACAGGGAAATGCATGCCATAATTTGTATTTGATGGATGAAATTATTATGAGGACATACGGACCTATATTGTTGATTGGTGCATCTAAACATATGATTATGTTGTCCAAAAATTCTATGAGGGTGAAGTTTTCAGTCTGCCAAAAGTGCCTTGTGACTTGATTTGCACTGTTCCAGTAAAATGCCCATGACCAAGGAGAGAGGATGAGGTTTCAGAGGTTGAAATTGGCATGGATGGAATCAACATGTTTTTCCCCGTGATTTGGATGGATGAAGATGCTGATTCTGCATCATGTCACCATCCTGTCTTCCCTCGTCCTTCTTGCCGAAGAGACCGCGGTCCTGGCACTATTGATTTGCAGCCATGGTAATCCTAATTTAAAAAGCAGATAGAGATATCAATGAAACAAATTGAGATAAACTACTACTTCATAAAATTCTAGGTGAGATGGAATGAGAGACAAGCAGAGTAGTTCGTGTATTTATAGCTAATTACAGAGGTGGAGTGTGGAGTTGGGTTCCTCTGCTGCGCTGCCGTGTGGAGGATAATGTTATTTTCTTTAATCAATTACATGAACGTGACTTTGCCTGCACCTGTACCCGTTGATGGGATCATTCTTGACTTCTCCGATCGAGATAAAACTCTAATTTCAGTGTCGGTTACAAATAATCGAGGTTAATTTCATAGTTTCTTTCCAACTCAAGTCCTGGTGAATACTTGGTAGAGAGTAGAGATATCAATGAAACAAATTGAGATAAACTACTACTTCGTAAAATTCTAGGTGAGATGGGATGAGAGAAAAGCAGAGTAGTTAGTGTATTTATAGCTAATTACAGAGGTGGAGTGTGGAGTTGGGTTCCTCTGCTGCGCTGCCGTGTGGAGGATAATGTTATTTTCTTTAATCAATTAGATGAACGTGACTTTGCCTACACCTGTACCCGTTGATGGGATCATTCTTGACTTCTCCGATCGAGATAAAACTCTAATTTCAGTGTCGGTTACAAATAATCACTAAAACAAATTGAGATAAACTACTACTTCGTAAAATTCTAGGTGAGATGGAACCAGACTAGTTCGTGTATTTATAGCCAATGACAGAGGTGGAGCGTGGATTTGGGTTCCCTTGCTGCGCTGCCGTGTGGAGGATAATGTTATTTTCTTTAATCAATAATAATTACTTTCCCGTTGATGTGATTGCATGCTCCAGCCTCCGAGCCAGATAAAACTACAATTTCAGTGTCGGTTACAAATAATCTATGATGATTTCACAGTTTCTTTCCTTTTTTTATCTTATTTAAGCATGGGTATAGTGTTCAGTGTGATGTTTGATATGGGTTACGGAAGAGATGTTTTAATGTTATTAAAAATAAAAAAATAATTAAATTTTTTTATCTAAATTTATAATTTAAAAAAATTTATGTAGAATCATAAAATTAAAAAATTAAAATTACAATAAATCAATTTTAATTCTAATTTTATTAAGCATTTAAAAGATTTAAATTTATGACTTTTTAAAACATATTTTTAATCATTAAATTCACTCAATCTATTATATTAATATAACAATTTACTATAATGTTATTAATTATTAATATAAAAATCTTTTTAAAATGTTGAAAGAAAATATAACTTTTGAAATTTGATAAATATATATACTAAATTAGGTTACCATTGTAAATATCATAGAAATTTTGGATTTGACAAAATATATTTTACTCAGTGAATTTTGAAGGTGTAAAAGGTATGTTAATAAAAAGAGAATACTTTAAAGTGTTGTTTTCAAATTTGTTTGAAGATTGGAACGATGTGTAAATCGAATAGTTAATAAAATTTGATCTACTTTAAAATAGTAGGTTATTTTTAATTTTTTTTATAAGCTTATATGTAAAGTAAAGGCATAAGTGTGTGCCATTTTCTCCTTGGCATTACATCTATATTTTATAGGCATAAGTTTGTGGCATTTTTTCGGCATTATATCTATATTTTGGTTTATAACATTTCGTCTATATTTTATAGGAATAAGTGTGTGGCATTTTTTCCTAGGCATGACATCCATATTTTGGTTTATAACATTTGGACTATAACATTGTTAGATAATGAAGGATACGGATCTGATATTTTGACCATAACATTGTTAGATAATGATGGATATGACAAGCCATCAGATATGGATATAACATTTGGATCATAACATTGTTAGATAAGGATCTGGAAGGTCATTGAACAACCACGAAACATTGATTTAGAATTGTGGAGACAGAGGAAATAACAACTTTAAATCATTAGAGGATAATTTTGATCTTGATCAAATCAAAGGAACATAATAATTATTTTTCTTGTTTGAAAATGTGTGACTTGCTTGTTTTTATTTATTATCTCAACAACAATGAATTTAATGCCCACTTGGTTTAGTATCCCTCAATTTTCAACTATTTTTCTCCTTAAATTGAATATTTCATTGCGTTGAGAGATGCTTTATATAGCTCATGGGAAGTGTAATTCCTTCCTAACTGTATCATTGTAAAAAAATTATAAATATTAACTTAAAAAATATTTGGTTAACTTTAATTGAAATTTGAAACTAAAGAGAAATACATATATATGGTTTTAATAAAAAAGATTACAAAGGGTGAATGCATATTGTGTAGCAATCTTAGAACCAATGTAGATCCATCTTAATTCCAAATCTATCATGGGATAAGAAGGATAAAATCCCTTTAGGTTCATACTTTTTCATTTTAAGAACGAATGCATATTGTGTACCGATATTAGAACCAATGTAGATCCATCTTAATTCCAAATCTATCATGGGATAAGAATGATCAAATCCATTTAGAAAATGTTTGCACCTTAGGGGATTTTATCCCTCTAAACCCATGATAAATTCACAATTAAAATTGGTCTATCTTGTCAATGAGTTGGTGGCCTAATGGTGGAGAGTTGTGAATTTCATTATCCCCACTAGGGTTTAAATCGCCAATGAGACATTGGCCTGTTGTGATAAGGCTAGAAGGGTAGGTGCCCCCCTCGAGTAGGACCCCCATATTTGGGTGTGTCTTCGGATGTCTCCTTGTTGGATATACTGTTGGGTTATAGTGGTTTATACCTACAACTCAATTGTTAGTTTGTTTGAGTCATTGTTATTGTTTATTATGCATTCTCTTTCTTATATTGTAGTTCTAGAGGCCACACACAATTGTCCTCTATGTAATCCATATGCTACAATGTCCCTTGTTCCACAAGCAACAAGATCTCATACAACTATTTGGTGTTGTACTTGGTCGTGACATTAAAATAAATTATTATTATTATTATTATAATATATACTTTGTACTGAGTATAGACAATACCACCTATTTCATCTTGCTAGTGGCTAAGATATATAATTAATATCTATGCGTCATCATTAATTAAGAGTTTGACCGTGGCCAATATTTAATATTTTCATAGTGTGTTACTCAAGTAGTTTAGCAGAGTTATAATGCACTTGGATCTGTCAAGGATATATTTCAATGCCACAAAGCTACAATATATAATGTGTGTCTATTGTCTCACTTGCAAGCTACTATTATCCACATATGCAAACATTTAAATGTATATTGCCTTAAATGTGTATTTAATGTCCAATGTGTTTTTAATGAGGTGTTGGGTTCAACAATTTAAACATAGAGAGCGTGTCCTCAAATTGGGACATAATTGGAGTGATTTGGTTCCATTTTTTAATTGACCTTCACCGTAAAAGACAACCAAACCTTCAAATTAGAGTTGAACAAATCCATTCATCTTGGTTGATAAATTCATCTACATAATTATGATCTTAGATTGACAGTGAATTGTAGAGACATACAATTTGAATTATGTAAAGAAGAAGAATATGTGCTCGTGACTTGAGCATGCAATAGACCCCACTTTTACTGATCTATAATCCAAATCAAGCAATGTAAGAAGTTTTAGTTTGGATCCTAAAACAAATGCATTCGAATTTAGAGTAAAATTTGAAATAAATGGGAGCACGTCCATGTTTATAGGACATTTGAAAATTGGTTCAACACATATGATTCCAGGAATATGGTTGTAAGCCAAGCCATCATAGAAAGCATTGATACTGTTAATGAAGGGTAGGGTTGTTTTGCTTGGGGATTCTCAGTGAAAACAATACAAAGTGCATGGGAAAATTCACTAGGGGATTCTCTGTGGAAACCATACAAAATGCATTGGGAAACATACCTCGGTAAGTCTAGATAAACTGCCACAAATATAGGGTTGGACCAGTTAATAATCTCAGATTCTTTATTAAAAGAAACACATCAAATACCCTTCGGACGGTTTAAGCAGAACTAAAATGTTAGTCATAGAATATATCAAACACTTTTATAACATACAATTGATTGAGTGCATACTGCAAACACAAACCCTAATGTGTGACCAATGAGAATTTCAATCCACTGGTTTGCTTCAAATGGAAGGGACCGACACATCGTTGGATCTTAGAGACAATGAAGTCAAATCCCATCAATCGCAGCAGCTCTGCCATTTTTGACCTCGAACTTTTCCCTTCCTTCGCTCACCATCCGGCCCTCGATTTTCATGATATCCTCTGCAATACAATTTATATTTCTCAATACCCTGTCCGAAACCATACTCATAGTAAACTCGAGGAAAACAGAGGAACACACCAAACAATGATGATGATGCTCATGGCGATTTATATTGGAATGGCGGGGTAGGAGAAACAATTTGAGGCATAACAGATCTCCGCCTAGGATAGACACGGGGAAGGATGCACATAATTTTAATTGTAGCCGAAGATGTCTCTTATGTCCTGAAACACGTTCCATTACCCTACCAATTCTCTGTTTCCCGCCACATTCTCTTGAACCATATGTTTGTTGACCAAATGGGAATAGAAGGGAAAATGACAGCCTCACCGCCACTCCTCGTCTGTATAGAATTTAATGGAGTAGGTAAGGTTCAATACAAATTACTCCTTATGCTCAAATTTTTCCTATAATTCTTTTAATTGAAGATCCATCTTTCTCTTTTCATCCTTCAACCTTGAGAGTAGATACTACCATGTATTTGTGAGCTAAATTATAAAAAATTGGTTATAAAATTGAAATAGCTAAAACTACAGCGTTTTTACTCTATATTGTATATGCTTGGTCTTCCATTCGTTACTCACCTCTCAAAATTTCAATGAACTACAGATAAGTAGCAATTTCCCCATTACATTCAGAAATCACTAAAGGAAGCTATCAATAATTGTAATTTTGACCACTGACCATTGCAGACAAACCATATACCCAATTTTTTTTAAATCAATGGAACCATTTCATTGCAGAGAATCTAGTAATTCAAATTGCAGGTCTGTTTGATATACTAATATATGAAGAAGAAAATCTTAGGTCCCTAAGTCAAACTTAGATATAATGACCATAGAATGAAAGTGAAAAATATCTCAAGAACAGACAAGGGATTCAATATACACAATTCCATATAAATCAATACTTAAACACATTACAGAGAGAAATTATTATTTGTTGGGCCCTCGCACGAAGTTGAGGGACCTTTTTGATGCAATCGTGCATTTGCAAAACGCGCTAAATTTTAGTATAATGAAAACACGTGCACGTTTCTTAGAACTAGGCAAGGGCGAGCACAATCCTGCCATGTCAGTTAACACGTAGGATAGGATTCAATAACATGTGAGCGTTATAGAAATACATAATGCAAACGTGTTATATATCACTGTAACGCTCAAGCGTTAGAGTGATACATAACACACGCGCGTTATTGTTAATATATTAAAATCCAAAAAATAGTCTGCTTCCGCGGCTACTGTTCATTGACCGAATTAACCAAAACGCTCGAGTGATCAGAGCTTCCAACGTCGACGTGGAGAAGTGGAGGGAGGAAAAATTCGAAGAGCAAGGAAGATTGGAAAGGTAGGCATCCAAACGTTCATCCTTGCCACATTTCCTCAATAAAAACATAAATTTTTATATTTCCCTAAATTAAAAATGCATGTAAATGAAATTCCAAAACTAAAATTTTTTAAAAATTGATATTTAACATATGGCAATTCCTCTATACTATCTATCCCCTTAATGAATTTTGCATCCACCTAAGCAATAAGGGATTTGAATCCCAACACCAAATTGTCTTCAATATTTTTTCCACATCTATTGCAAATTGGAAAAGAAAATCCATCCACCATTTGGCTAGGAGGAGGAACTATGGACTATAACCTAGGCTTGCTTTCTAGACTTGACTCAACCAAAACCTATGTTTTTTTCCCACACATTCTTTTACCCTAAAAATGTCCAACCAATGCTTGTGAAGCCAACCCAATGGCATGATGGATTTTACATCATCCCCCAAAACCCAAGGGAGTAGGTTCCCCTCCTTTGTAGACGCACTGCTTACTTTGTTGCTAAGATGAACTACCACATCTTTTTTGACCTCCTTCACCACCAAGACACTCAATCGATGGATTTGGGTCTTCATACCTAGCAACCGATAAAAAAAATACTTCATGGAAAAAGCGTAGATACACCCTCACATTCAAAATCTTTCCCCTTCTTAATGACGCAGAGGAATTCACCACCAAATCTTCCTCATCATACAATAGATTTTGAGCAAGGAAAGGGCCACGAACATGAAATGAATTAGATACAAAAGAGAAATTTTTGAAGGTAGAGGATGACAAATAGCATCTTATCCAATACCTAGGCTCTAGAAAGGTGTACATAAAGTGCTTTTAAGGCCCCCATTGTCTCAATCCTTCAACATTAATTGAATTTGGAGCTCTCTGCCATCAATCATTAATCGATTTACATGTAGTTGATCCTCACCTTCCACTTTGGTTTACGTGTAGTTGTTATTATAGTATTTTGAGATGATATTTATGTTTGTATTGTATTCATTCTTGAACAAAGTTTGTACAGTTTTCATTCTTGAGAGATGTCCTTATAGCACATGTATATGTTTCTAATGATTTTTTTTGTTTATTGCAGTGACGACCATGGATGCACATTCAGACATCCAAAGAGAAATTGAGAGGCTCAAAGACATTCGAGCCTCAATAACAATTGTTGATGAGAAGCACCGTATGCTTGCATCCAATTTGGATGCAATGATAGAGACGTTTAGTGGGTCAAATGGTGCACTACAATATATTGCTACATACAGAGAGAGAAAGAGGCAAGAATATGCTGATGGAA
This sequence comes from Larix kaempferi, assembly GCA_027924585.1. Taxonomy (NCBI): domain Eukaryota; kingdom Viridiplantae; phylum Streptophyta; class Pinopsida; order Pinales; family Pinaceae; genus Larix; species Larix kaempferi. The sequence continues at coordinate 13,414,697 of BSBM01000422.1, forward strand.
TTAGCTACAAAGAAGTTAAGAAGTTGAAGATTACGAAACAACATATCTTTGCCCTTTTTAGAGATCCACGGATGGGTGAAATCCCGAATGTAAACAAAAGGCATATTTCTATCGAGTGGTGTACATATCAACCATTCATAGATAATTGGATGGACCAATGGTACATGGTATTTGATATACCACCACATAAAAACAAGGAAATGCCTCTATATTTTCTTAGAAAGATGCACGCAGAATTTGGTTTGGGGAAGCATGTTAATTATTTTGATTTCTTGGAGTACTAGGGCGTTGGGATGGGGATGCCTCAACAATGTCCCAATGTGAGGCACATAGATCCCAATCGCCCAACAGCTCCACCTCATAGGCAGCTACCCGAGCCAGATGTTCCGCTTTCACATCCGTTGGTCCCACAGATGCAGCAGTCATTCCTACTGTTGGCACAGGCGGTTGTTCACCATAGCACATATCTTCAAGGTACGTACCAGGAAGGGCCATCAAAGCCACCATTTATGGGTGGAGAAGAGACACCACCTCCTAGTGGGGTATATCCACCAACTCTCGGTGCGGTAGAGCCACCACCTTCTAATGGTTGAGGAGCATCTAGTAGTGGCATTAGACCTGCACATCATGAGCATGGCCGAGAGCCCCACCCATGTACAGTATGTGACCATCCTTTCTTTGGTCCTATCCAAACTGATGATAGTTTTATTGGTTATTTTACACAGGTAAGTAAATGGTTAACAATTTAGTTTCATTTGTAAATTATTTTTCCTTACTATACACATAAATAGATTTCTAATGTTTTTAATGATTTTAAAACTTGTAGTTGCTACAAGAAGGGAACGAGGGGGAATACGTTTCCACTGATGATGCAGAGGATAGTCCAGAGGCTCATGCCCCAGAACCGTCCAATGTACAAGATGTTGTCATACCTTCAGCGACAACAACTCACACTGAGGTAACTATTTCAACATGACATTATTTTAATACATGAGTAAATGGTTAACAATTTAGTGTCATTTGTAAATTATTTTCCTTACTATACATATATATAGATTGTTAATAGTTTTAATGATTTTAAAACTTGTAGTTGCTACAAGAAGGGCATGAGGAGCAATACTTTTCCACTGATGATGCAGAGAATAGTCCAAAGGCTCATGCACCAGAACCATTTGATGTACAAGATGTTGTCATACCTTCAGTGAAAACAAATCACACTGAGGTAACTATTTTAACATGACATTATTTTAATACATGTTAGTTTGATATCACATGTTACTTAATTAATGCTACATGATCTAATGTTTACAATTTTCTAAATTGTAGGTTGTAGATCTCCCTCAGAGGGAAATGATTTCATCTGGTGAGCTCCCCCTGGTGAGAATGCAATCGATATCGTGCCCATAGAGACACAATGGGTGATAGAACATTTATTAGAATTTATTGAAGTATACAATGCATTGGTATGTATTTCATCATTGTTAGTTTGTTAATACTTGTTATTTCATTGACCAATGCATTTCTAACTACGTCAGTAATTGGTGATTGTAGCCACCAAATTATACACTTGGGAAATAGTCAGTAGTTGCCTCTCCTCGCAGTCCAAATGTGAAAAAGGTACAAGTGTATAAGAGAGGCTCCACTCCTAGAAAGGGTGTGGATGTCCTCTATAGCACACATACGGGAGATCCATTAACCCCTCGGTTCGCAGGCGGTTTGGATGAGTCAGCGCAAGGCCAAAGGTACCACGAAAGGAGGAAAGCAGCGCGCAAGGAGACAAGTACTTTTTCTTGTTTTGGGTCATTTGGACCGTGTCATGGGTATTTTGGGTCATTTGGACCGCGTTATGTATATTTTGGGTCATTTGACCGCATTATGTGGGATTTTGGGTTAGTCTTTGTAAAGTTTGTTAAGAAGTAGTTAGGCGGTTTCCTAAGTGGACCGTAAATGTAAAGGCGCAAGCCTATAAGTAGATGTAGGTTTGTAAGTGTTGGGATATCTTGACATAGATGAAGATTGAGAGTTGATGATTGAATATCTTGTTGTATCTAGGTTTTTGCGGATATAAATATGATGTGACAAATTTTTTGAGCAGAATCCTTGTGTCTCTTTCGTTTCTCTGTGGTAAATGCATTAAGTGATATGAATCTGTGAATGATGTGATGTTTCCTTGCTATGATTAATGCTTTACTGTTATATCTGTTGCGCATTTATATTGGTTCTGTCAATGATAAGATATGTTGAATGATGTTGTGATTATGCTTAATGCTTGAGTTGAATTCTTAGATCTATTTTTGAATGTTGCAATAAGTTGATTAGTTGATGCACAATTGACCTACCATATCAGCATGATAGAGAGGACGTGGTGCTCAATCCGGGCAATTAGGCCCTTATTCATTGAATTAAACTCATTGATACAAAGAACTGTATATGTGCATGCTATATAAACACAACGGATATTAAATAAATCCTGTTGAATATCTAACATACATTCAGAATTCTGTGACAGTCGTTAAATAAAGACCTCTGCAGAATTATAAAAGATCATATGGAAATGTAAAATGATAAGGAAGCACAGCGGGATTAAATTCATTCAACACATCCACATAAATTCATAATATTCATCAAATGATAATTGCATTTTAACACAAGAGAATACTTATCTTATGCGAAAGTAGTCCCACGCAACTGGCTATGCAACTGCGACGTTCCACCCAACCATAGGCCAGTGTGCTCCTCAAGCTCTAAGCACCACTGCCACCCCCGAGATGGGCATGATCTCTACAAGGAATCAGGGAACAACAGACTCACACATAGCCAAGCATACACCAAGATGAGCCAAGCCAATCTACAATTGGGTTTATTAGGCTGCTAGGAGATGGGAAGGAAGAGTTGCTAAGCTAGTGAGCTCCAGCACAGAGCCAGGGATAACCTTGCAAGATCTATCTAGCTTAGCACCCACAATACCTACACACCCAGCACAAGGAAGTATTCTTTTCACTGCTATACAGTCCCTTAAGCCATACCTTCCCTATCTAGTGCTCTCAGGGTATGCATAGAAGAGTAACCAAAGCCCTCTTGATCTTCTTGAGAGGTTGTCTCCCCCACTAGGTTTATCAAGCCACTTCTGTCCACTACCACTCCAAAACTTCAATTCATAGGTTCAAACCAAAAACGAGGATGCACACAACAGCAGACACAATTATGGGGCAGGATAAAACGTTTTTACAGTGATGCATGAGATGGGGTTTCAGCTCACTCAGAAAAATGTGGGAACCCACAAAAACGAAATGGGAAGTTGGGGAAAACAACCCAGGGAAGCCAATCCGTTTTTAGAAAAACGTCCCTGGACATTCGGGGGCAAAAACGACCTCCATACAGTCCCCAAAACGTGGCTCTTCTCTCCCAAGCTGCTGTATATGCAAAAATGAACTCCCAGGAATGGAAGAATGCAGGATTTGGATGAAAAACGTGTAGGGAAAGACCCAGCTAGCTCCAACTGCGTGAATGAGAGAAGACTGCCCATTCAAAATGGCTTTGGGCACCATTTCGTGGGTGATTTCTTGCCCAAGGAGACAAAACACGAATTTCCAGGTTGATGGCTTGCCCATGCACGAAATTGGCTTCCATACTTCTTCATTTCCAAGGCATTAACTGCCTTAACCAATTTCTTGGAAGAATTAAATGATTGGGTGCATGAGACAAAATGGGTAGTTGGTGGTTTATGGGTTTCCTCATTGACACATGGATTAATACCATTGGCTCAAGGGTTTGAATAATTTCCCTCCCTTTTCCTTGTAGAGTCATGCCCCATCTCTTTTGTTGCATTGCATAGCCGGTTGTGGGTTTTCATTAAAAATTCGTAATTACATGATGTCTTATATACATTGTGCCCATCTCACACAAGAACCATGGGTATCTATTTTTAATTGCCGATACACGAAACACTAAATCAATGGTGGGGCCTTGGCCTAGAGCTCCTCACAATGATTTAATTACAATATTTACATCATTTACGGTTTAATACAAAGGGGGTCAAAATGGGGACATTACAGCATCCCAGGATGTTACGAGCACACCGCTCTACTTTTCCGGATCTCGATAGAGCATCCCAAGCTGTTACGAGCACACCACTCTACTTGTCCAAATTTTAAAGGGTCTTTTCTATGCTACCTACACAACCTGTCCACGACCACAGAGTATCAACCTGATACTCACCATACATCATCTTGATGTACATCATCACATGATCAACCTGATCATCATCTTGATGCATATCATCTGGAGCAACATTCTGAAGCTCGTCATTTGTGATCATCCTGATCATCATCATGGCATCATCCTGATGCATATCAAATCGAGCAACATCCTGAACCTCGTCATATGTGATCATCCTGATCATCATCATAGCATCATCCTGATGCATTATATATGGAGCAAGAGCCTGAAGCTCGTCATATGTGATCATCCTGATCAATATCATAGCATCATCCTGATGCATATCATCTGGAGCAACATCCTGAAGCTTTTCATCTGTGATCATCCTGATCATACAATGCATCCACCTGATACATACATAAGTACACGATCTACCTGATCATACAGTGCATCTACTTGATACATACATAAGTACATGATCTACTTGATCATACAATGCATCCACCTGATAAGTACATGCTCTACTTGATCATACAATGCATCCACTTGATATATAAATACATGATACACCTGATCATACAGTGCATCCACCTGATACATACATAAGTACAAGATCCACCTGATCATACATAAGTACATGATCCACCTGATCATACAATGCATCTACCTGATACATATATAAATACATGATCCACCTGATCATATCAAGCATCCAACATGATTCATATACAAGTTCATAATCCAACTGATCATATCAAGCATCCAACATGATGCATATACAAATACATGATCAAACTGATAAAAGCATCCAACATGATGCATATACAAAGTAGTAACTGGAGCATCGTCTTGATGCTCATCATCCAACGCTTACATCCACAGCCATGGGAAGGATCCTCCTCTCACCATGCTTGGAATGGCTCCTGCAAATGTGTCCATCACTTCTTTCTTGAAGTGTCATCAATCTGACTCTGGCTAGTGGTTTCGTCAACACATCTACAACCTGCTCATGTGTCGCAACATACAGGAGCTTCACTGCTCCTCTATGCACCATATCCTTGATATAGTGATATTTGATCTCAATGTGCTTCGACCTGTCGTGGAACACCAGGTTCTCAGCCAACCTCACGCAGCTTTGGTTATCACAAAAGATACCAGTAGCCTCCAGCGGGAGATCAAATAACTCAGACAATAGCTTCCGGAGCCATACTGCCTCACAACTAGCCGAACAAGCTGCAACATACTCTACCTCGGCTGTACTCAGTGCTACGTAGGAATGCTTCCTGCTAAACCAAGAGATCACACATGATCCCATACTGAAGCAACACCCATATGTGCTCTTCCTATCTGCAGCACTGCCTGCCCAGTCTGAATCAACATAACCCTGTAGGTTAAAATTTTGATTCACATCATACTTGAGCCCATAATCAATTGTACCCTTTAGGTACCTCAGAATATGCTTTACAACAACCAGGTGAACACCTCTGGAATCCGTCAGAAATTGGTTCAATGTGTTCATCGCAAAGAAAATATCTGGTCTCGTGTTCATCAGGTACATCAAGGACCCAATCATCTGACGATACACCATGACATCAACCAGCTCAGATGAAGCATCACACAGAAGCTTCAGGTTTGATGCCATAGGTGTGGCCATGGCCTTGCAGTCCATCATCCTGAAACTCTTCAGAATCTCTACTGCATACTTCCCTTGTCCAAGGAAGATCCTATATGCACTCTGCCACACCTCCATGCCTAGAAAATAGTGCATCATCCCCAAGTCCTTCATCTCGAACTCGGTAGCAAGCTCCCTCTTGGTGTCGCCAATCAACCCATCCTCACCTGTTACAAACAGGTCATCTACATACAATAGTAGTATCACAGGATTGCCTTCCTCAACCTTGTAGTAAAGGTTGGAATCCACTTTACTCTTGGTAAATCCCATATTGGATAGAAAGCTGTCTATCCTACCATACCAAGTCCTAGGAGCTTGCTTCAAGCCATACAAGGCTTTCTTCAACCTGTACACATATGACTCCCTGTCATGTGTCTCAAAACCAAATGCCTCCTCCACATACACTTCCTCCTCGACTACACGATTCAAGAAAGCTGTCTTGACATCCATTTGGTGTATCTTCCATTTCATCACTGCGGCCAGGGAAAGTACTGATCTGATGGAAGTGTACCTGGCTATAGGAGAAAAAGTCTCTTCATAGTCTATCCCCTCTTTCTAGGAGAAGCCACGAGCTACAAATCTTGCTTTGTATTTTTCTATGCTACCATCTGCAACATGCTTGATCTTGTAGATCCATTTGGAAGTCAAAACAGACTTCCCTTCAGGTCTTGTGACTACATCCAAAACATTATTTTTCATGATCGATTGGTATTCCTCAACCATGGCATCCTTCCATTCTTTCTTTTCTGCTGCTTCTTCATGATTGGAAGTTTCTTTGTTCATAATATCACAGAGTAGGGAAACATAACTGGTATGTGATCTAGTCCTCTTCTTATCTCTGTGTTCTTCTTCTAGAATGCCATATCTTTCTGCATCTTGAATGAGCTCTCTAGCCCATGCCAGTTTCCTCTTGTGAGAGTTCTTCTCACGGGGTGGATCTACAGGTTCTTGTGGATCTTCCATTTTATGATCTGCATCTAGAATTGTTTCAGTCATGGTGGTGTCTTGAAATTTGGTTTCCTTTGGTTCTTCATGATCTTCAACAAATTTTTTCCTTGACTTGATGAAAGCTGAATTTTCATCAAATGTCACATCCCTGATGACATCAATCTTCTTGAATCCTGGAAAGTATATTCTGTAAGCCTTCGAGCTTTCACTGTACCCCACAAAGATGCCATTCTTTCCTTAAGGATCTAGCTTTGTCCTCTTTTCCTTTAGGACATGAGTATATACTGGACAACCAAATATTATGAGATGGTTGACTTCAGGTTTCTTACCAGAGAATACATCTTCTGGTGTCTTGTTGTCCAATATCTTGTGAGGTGTTCTGTTCTACACATATACAGTTGTCTTAGCTTCTTTTGCCCATAGATACATAGGCAGATCCTGGTCATGTAGCATTACTCGTGTTGCTTCCATGATTGTTCTATTCTTCCTTTCTGCAACTCCATTCTGTTGTGGATTGTAGGGAGCAGTCAACTCCCTCTTAATACCTGAATCACTGCATAGCTTCTTGAAGTCACCTTAAGTGAATTCTCCACCATTGTCGGATATGAAGGTCTTGATCTTCTTATCAGTTTGATTTTCCATCAAGGCTTTGAATTCCTTGAACTTATCAAATACTTCATCTTTGTTCTTCAAGAAATAAACCCAAGTCTTCCTGGAGAAATCATTAATGAAAGAGACATAGTCACTACATACCCACTCAGAGAACTGGATGACATCGGACCACATACATCGAAGTGGATAATTTCAAATATTCCTTTAACTTTGCTTTCACTGCTTGGAAATGCCTTCTTAATGTTCTTTCTTTTTGCACATCCTTTTCAAACCCCTTCATTCTTTGTCTTGATTTCAGGAAGACCCTCTACAACTTTACTTGCAATTGGTAGTGCCCTATAGTGCACATGTGCAAGCCTTCTATGCCAAAGTTCACTTGGTTCGATGGATTCATGTACCATGGCATGTTCAGGTTGTCCCTTCAATTTGTACAATCCCGCCTCTTGCTCTCCAATCACTATGCATCATCTATAGTTTTTCCCTTTGGCCACATTACGACTTGGCCATCTACAAATGCAACCCTCATGCCTTTTGCATCCAATGCAGATATGGGGAGTAGGTTCTTCTTGAGCCTAGGTACATATAGAACATATTTCATCTTCAGAGACTTTCCAGAGTCTAGGTTGTAGGAGGCTTCACCACTTCCCTTGATAGGATATTGATAGTCATCCCCAAGTTTCTCTTTATGGGGTGACTCATGTTTAGATAGATTTACAAAAGACTCTTTAAACCCAATCATGTGTTTGGAAGCCCCACTATCAATAAGCCAATCATTACATCCATGAGAGATAGTACCTGTGAGAGTAGAGATTAGAACATATTCATCTTCACTTGATGAAGCATCACTTTCTTCCCTAGTCTTCTTCTTAGGAGGTTCATCTTCCTCAGTAGCATGAGCATGAAATCTCTTCTTGTTGTACCTCTTCTTCTTGTTGAATTTGTTGTTGTTGTCTTTCTTCTTCTCAGGACAATTTGAAGCAAAGTGTCCTATTTCATTACAATCGAAACATTGAATATGAGAGAGATCTTTCTTCTTATGATGAGGGTGAGGATGTTTCTTGTGATGAGATTTCTCCCTCTTAAACTTGCTTCCCTTGGTGTGTGCTGTGAGAGCTTGAGCTTCATTTCACATCTTCTCTTCTCGGGCAACAAGCCTTGCTTCTTCTTGTGAACATTCCTCCCATAGTCCACTAAATGAGATCAACTTCCTTCTTGCAAAAATCCTTATATGAAGGAGTCCCATGACCTAGGTAGGCCATTCAATGTGGTCGTGATAACTTCACCATTATCCACTACTTCATCAACAGCTTCAAGTTGTTCCTTGATCTGAGAGACCTTATAGAAATAAGATTGAATGGTCTCTCCATTCTGAAGCTTTACCCCTTTTAATTGGTTCCGCAGAGTCATCTTTCGATTTATGTTCTTCCCTTCAAATAGCTTGGTCAGGGAATCAAACATCTCCTTGGGTGTCTTTACAGATGACACATGTGGTATGAGATGGTCTTTGATAGAATCAATAATGATCCTCTTTCCCTTGACCAAGTTCTTCTTATGTAAGGCCTTAGCCTCTTCTCCCTCTGGGACAGGGACCTCTTCACTTATGTAAGTGTCCAATTCATTTTCTTCCAGGATTAACCCAATCCTATACTTCCATGCTCAGAAGTTATCATCCCCTTCAAGCTTATCCTTAAGCTTGGTGTGGTGAGCCTCATCTTAAAGAGTACTTCAAATGGAAATAGAAAAGATTTAGGTCTTACCACTTGATTTGCAGAAATCTGGATCTGGTGCTCGATTTGGGTTTGTTAGAGAAACCCTAAAAATTCAAAATGTTAATTTCAAATTTCTGAAAGGATAGAAAGATGCGCCTTGATGAGCTAATCAGCCTGGTATATTCATAATTTGAAATCTGCAAAGTTTCACCTTTTAGAAATGCGTTTTTTTTCTCTCGGATTCACTAGGGAGGACCTTGAATCAGGGTTTGAGTTTCCCGAAGCTTCACCCAACCAAAAATTTCAATCCAAAGCTCTAAAATTCGATTTTTCCAAGGAGCTTCCAGCTATGGTCTCAGAATTCAAAAATTACTATTTTTGTGGAAACCCTAATTTTTGGGGCCAAAAATGAAAGTGCCCAGAATTGAATTCTGATTAGACAGAAAGATGCTCCTTGCTGAGGAGAGTCAAAATACCCTACTGCCTTTCAAGATCTATGGAGAGAAACCCAATAAACAAGAATCCCTAGCTTCCGCAACTGCACAGTGTCTTGTTCTCATGTTAGCTCTGATACCATGTTAATTTTTGAGCATTAATTCAATATACTATAGGATATTTACTTAGAGAATAACATGTACAGCATATCAAGCATAGCAATCACAACAAACAATCACATGAGATAATAGACACACAAAGTTTCACTGGGGAAAACCATAAAGGTGAAAAACCCCACAACTTCCTCAGAGATAGAAAGAGCAATGATACAACCCAAGTACAAGAGATAGTCCTCCTAGCAGCTACTCCTCCTTCCTCACTTGTGTGCCACTTTTTGGAGAGTTTAGAAGTGAATAATGAAGTGATCAAATAGAGTGCCTCTCGCACTCTAATTATACATGAGCTGACCTGCCTAATAAACTAGCAGGGACGACTTGTCTTACTCAGTCTAATAACCCATGGTAATACTAATCAGGGCCGACCCCACACTTGTGGTCTAATAACCCATCACATGCAAGTTGCGACACTTGTCAATACAAATGATTACACTTCCGTATAGAGGAATAATAACATCTATATAGGAGTACAATATACATAGGTGGAATACATTCCGAAGTTACAATTACATCAACACAAGGGTTCATACCCATTGATCAAGTTTATGGTTGCAAGGAAAATATGTTGCAAGGAAAAAGCAAAAGTTATCAAAATAAATCAAAATATGTTTGAATAATCTCTTTCATGTAAAACATTCTACGCATATCATCAAAATAAGCCTATGACATTTTCACAAACTAAGAGGAAGTCTAATAGATGCTACACATTTCATCAATGCTATTGTATTTAATGAAACGATACATACATGAGCATCTATGAAGTTCGGTTGAAGTGTGCCTATGCTAGCATGCTAAAAACAATGGCAAAGTATCAAGTACAATGGCAAGGAATGCATGAACTAAAGTGTAATAAAATTCATTGGGCCTTCATGTACATATGGTCAAATATACAACAAATATACCCTAGTTTGTAAGACCCTAGTTTGTTCCAATATGCTAACCAATAGTTGATCATGAATTCACTCTCATAAAATCGTTGAAGATATAAACCCTATCCTTACTAAACCCTAGTATGTAAGACCCTGGTTTGTGCTTTACCTGTTTCATATGTCCATTTTCCACTTGTCATAATGCAAAAGTAATTATATAGAATCCATGGAAAATGAAATACCTAACTAGTTTGTATTCCTTGATAATGTTGTTTTGATGAAGGAAAATAAGATGTTCATGGTCCTATGTTTGTAAAAAGGATGAATTATCCTCATATGAAAATGTATTTAAAATTGAATGTCCTTGATTGATACAAATGATGATGTAATGGTTGTTCATTGTGATTTGGTAAGTATTTCCCCATAACTTGATGGAAAAGGTTCATGGTGACTTCGATCTAACAAAGCTAGCAAAGATCAAGGGGATATCATCGATGAAACATCGCCTCCATTTTTTATTTGGAACTTTCAATTCTTAAAAATGACATTAATTACTCAAAATGAAAATATAGTGGAACACTAAGGAGATGTTAAATGATGTGGCACACTTAGTACATAGCAATCTGCCAAGGGTGCAGTGTCGTAGGTTTTATTTCCATTCTTTGAATGCCTAGTTCTAGAATCAAAATCAAAATTTTGCAACGTTGACCCTTATGTGCAAAACTGCATAGTCCCTTACTGAGAAAAACCCTAGTTTCCAAAATGGACCTAAAAGTTGACACCTGAGCCATGGGACCGAACGAGAGGGGCACCCCTAGCACTCTCCTGATGTGCTAAATCCAACGGAGTTGACAATTTGTTTATCCAAGCCATGATCATAATTATATGGCTCATTCCAAATCGCATCCCAAAGGCCTTCAGGGACACCTATTGCATACCTGCCAGGGGCATAGAATTCCAACCGTGCAACAAAACTGGGTTCCAGGAAGTGCTGCAAGTGTGTCTAGAAAGGTTACATATGGAAACTCTAGCTATAAGTCCCCGATCAATGATTTTTCAAAGTTGAACCCCATGTGCGAAAACTGTACAGTCCCTTACTGAGCAGAATCCTGTTTTCCAAATGTACCGAAAAGATGACACTTGGGCCATGGGACCAGAGGAGAGGGGCACCCCTAGTACTATCCATATTTCCTGAATCCAACAGAGTCGACGGTTTGTAGATCCAAGCCACGGTCATCATTCTATGGCTCGTTCCAACTCGCATCCCAAAGGCCTTCAGGGACACCAGTTGGATACCTACCGTGGGCATAGAATTCCAAGCGTACAATAAAACCGGGTTCCAGCAAGTGTTGAAAGTGTGTCTAGGAATTTTGCAGCTGGGAATGCTAGCCATAAGTCCCCAGATGATGATTTTTCAAAGTTGACCCCTATGTGCGAAAATTGCACAATCCCTTATTGAGCATAACCCTAGTTTCCAAAATGGCCCGAAAATATGCAACTTGGGATAGGGGACCGGAGGAGATGGGAACCGCTAGCACTATCCCGATGTCCTGAATCCAACGGATTCAATGGTTTTTCGATCCAAGCCATATCCATCATTCTATGGATCGTTCCAACTCACATCCCGAAGGCCGTCAGGGATACCTGTTGTATACCTACCGGGGGCATAGAATTCCAACCATGCAACAAAAATGGGTTCTGGGAAGTGCTACAAGTGTGTATAGGAAGGTTCCAGCTGAGAACACTATCCATAAGTCCCCGACTGATGATTTTGCAAATTTGACCCCTATGTGCGAAAACTGCACAGTCCCTTAGTGAGAAAAACCCTAGTTTCCAAAATGGACAGAAAAGATGACACCTAGGCCATGGGACCATAGGAGACAGCCACTCATATCACTATCCTAATGTTCTAAATCCAACGGATTCGAAGGTTTGTTGATCTGAGTCACGGTCATCATTCTATGACTCGTTCCAACTCACATAAAGGCCTTTAGGGACACATGTTGGATACCTACCGGGGGAATAGAATTCCAACCGTGCAACAAAACTCGGTTCTGGGAAGTGTTGCAAGTGTGTCTTGGAAGTTTCCATCTGGGAATGCTAGCCATAAGTCCCCAGTCAATGATTTTGAAAATTTTACCCCTATGCGAGAAAACTACATAGTCCCTTATTGAGAAAAAACCTAGTTTCCAAAATGGACTGAAAAGATGATAGCTTGGCCATGGGAACAAAGGAGAGGGGCACCCCTAGCACTATCTCGATGTCCTGAATCCAACGGAGTCAATGGTTTGTCGATCCAAGACACAGTCATCATTCTATAAATCCTTCCAACTCTCATCCCGAAGGCCTTCAAGGACACCTGTTGGATACCTATCGAGGGCATAGAATTCCAACCGTGCAACAAAAATGGGTTCTGGGAAGTGCTGCAAGTGTGTCTAGGAAGGTTCCAGCTGGGAACGCTAGCCATAAGTCCTTGACCGATGATTTTGCAAAGTTGACCCCTATGTGCAAAAACTACACAGTCACTTACTGAGCAAAATCCTAATTTCCAAAATGGACCGAAAATATTTCACCTGGGCCAGGGGACCAGAGGAGAGGGGCACCCCTAGCACTAACACTATTGTGTCTTTTCCCCAACTAATTATATGTTTGTTTTAATAACCTTCATCACACCCTTTCATATCCATGTTTGCCAATAATAATTATTGTTTTACATATTTTAACTAATCTTTTTACATTCTCCATCACAATGGTGGGAATATCTTCACAAAGTCCGTGGGAATATTTTATATCTGCAAGAATTACCTCATGTCTGAGGATATCAGAGTGTTTGCGGGCATATTCCTATAGTCATCCTTCATAAACCTGCGGGAATGCTGTAAAGTGAGAACAACCATATTTTTTCTCTGTTTTGGAAGACCATGTTGAGTGTGATTGTCATTGATGTCAAAGGAGTACATTAATGACAAAGGATAAAAAAAGACATGATGGTAGGGAAAACTTAGTGAATGGTAAAAGAGTAAACAAAGGAATAACAAAGGAAGTGATGGCATGGCATGTATAATGATGTGGTATGTATGATGAGGTTGAGAAGACATATGATTGTGTTCTAGTGCTATCATGAGTTCATTGTTACAATTTGACATCATTCTGTAAAAATATGGCATGTTGGTGAAAATCTGGAAATTGACTAAGTGTTGGAAAACGGGTCTCAGTGGCCTCAAGAAAATGCCCGCCATATCTCCTAAGTGAATGATAAAATTTATCTAAAAGTATCATGTTATATCTTGTTGAAGAGGCTATCTGACCATGGTCCCAGTTCTCTAAAACGATGTTTGATGTCAAAGTTATAGTTCTGCCAAAACAGGGTTTCAGGCTGTTTTGCACCAGTGCTGGTAAAACTACCTAAGTGGCCACAGGGAAATGCATGCCATAATTTGTATTTGATGGATGAAATTATTATGAGGACATACGGACCTATATTGTTGATTGGTGCATCTAAACATATGATTATGTTGTCCAAAAATTCTATGAGGGTGAAGTTTTCAGTCTGCCAAAAGTGCCTTGTGACTTGATTTGCACTGTTCTAGTAAAATGCCCATGACCAAGGAGAGAGGATGAGGTTTCAGAGGATGAAATTGGCATGGATGGAATCAACATGTTTTTCCCCGTGATTTGGATGCATCATATTTCCAATATTGTTAAAAGAAAAAATCACCTTAGTAAACCTAAGTTTTGATAAAATTGTGGTGTTAAAACTGGTTACAAAAGGCCATTTGCAAATTCCCACCAAATGTTGTCTTTATGTCAATAAAATCATCTAATGGAATGATTCTGTTCCTTGGTAATATGTCTATCTATCCATGATTTTAGTTTCCTCTCTGGTGGTCACACGTGTGAGATATAAACCTGCCAAATTGAGAAAAATTATGTTTGCCTGTTAAAAATAAATAAAATCTGTCTAAGTGTTAAACACAGGAAATTTGAAAGGACATTTGGAAATGCACGCTAGTAGTTGTCTTTGCTCTAGTAAATTCATCCAATGGCATGAATATCTTCTCTGGTGATATTTCCATCCATTATTGGTCTTAGTTCTCCATTTGGTGATCACACGTGTGAGATATAAACCAACCAAATTGAGAAAAAAATATGGAAGGAAAGATAATTCGAGCATTTCCAGAAAACTCCTTCATGCATAATAAAAGGAAGAAACCTGTAACTGCAAATGAAAATATGAAGATGGAGGAGGTTGAATTTTTTATCTATATTGAAGGGAGTATTTAGTAACGAATCTGAAAAATGCAAACATTAATATTTGAAGAGTTATGATTAATAAGAAAAGGCATGATTGTATAAATTATAAACAGAGATATAAACAAGAGTTTTGAGAAACAACATGTTGATTATTAAAACAGAATTAAAAATAATAAAGAAGAGTATAAACATAAATATATTATTCCTATAGCAGAGTAAATTATTATTTATTTAAAACAAAGAAGGATTAATAAACATAGTATGTTAATTAAACATAGAAGTAAAGGGATGCGTTTTGATGAAAATACACGTTTCTATAATGAAGAGATGCATTTGGTGAAAAGGTTTTAATGAAGGGACACAGTGGTTCAAAAGACATGATGAAAGAAGTATTTAAACAGAAGTTCGAAGTGGAAGAAAGATGACTCTGTAGTCTAGATTGATGTAGCTTCAAGAAAAACAGAGACCAAGGAAATAAAGAAGATTCAGTAATCGAATTGAAGGAACATGAAGATCTGAAGCTGTATATAGACCAAAGAAACAAAAGGAAGAACAAAGGATGTCATTTGAGTGTTTAATATGAAGATCTAATGCAGTACATAAGTCAGAGAATGTAAGAAAAGCGCTGTATTGTGTCTGTAGTCAGAATTGATGATTTACAGTAGAGGACAAAGAACAAAAGATACTGTAAGAAGTTATTGAAGTTATGAAAAACAAAGAGTAGAGAGGTAAGGTGGTGCTAGCGCAGGCTACATGCCTGCAAGGGGGTTGTAGCCTCATTTCGGTGGTTATTGGGGTGTTGAAGCATCCTTTCAGTAGTAGTTGATAAACCAGGGGGTCGTATCATCCTTCCAGTAGTAGTTGATAAAAAGGGTGTTGTAGCAGGAAGAAACCGGGGTGTTATAGCATCCTTCAGTTGTAGCTGAGAAACTTCGGGATTGAAGTCTCTAGCAAGTTGTCGCTTGCAAAAATAATTGTAAATATAATTTTGCAGTTATAGAAATTGCTTGTGGTTTTCCCAATTGGGATTCCACGATAAAAGTTGTGTTCCTTGTATATTTTTTATCCTGTGTGTTAATGAATAAGTTAAAAGTGGTTTTAATTGTTAAAAGTTATCAATACTGGTTCACCCCCCCTCTCAGTATTGTCCAATATTCCAACATGCCAAAATATCGCACATGTGACCATCAAAGAGGAAACCAATACCATGGCTGGATGGAAAAATCATCAAGGAACAACCTCATACCATTTGATAAATTTATTTACAAAACGAGAGCATATGCCGTGCATTTATAAATGGCCTCTTAAACTTCTAGGTTACACACTTAGACAATTTTTCAAAACCCTAGGTCAAATAAGATTATTTTTATTTTCACCAATAATGGAAATGTGAAGCATCCACAACATGGGGGACATCATGTAGATTCCATCCATTTCAATTCCATCCTTTGCAACCTCATTCTCTCTCCTTGGCGGGCATTTTACTGGTACAGTGTAAATCATCCCAGAGGGCATTTTTGGCAAGCCAACATCTTCACCCTCAATGATTGTTTTGGAAAACTAATCATATGGTTAGATGCAAAAACCAACAATATACATTCCTATATAGTCATAATTAATTAATCAATCAAATACACAAGGTGGAGGGAATTTTCCTGAGGCTACTTAGGCAGTTTTACTTGAAGATTTATACTTAGCCAAATCCTTCAATTTTCAAGGTGAATTTTTATTTCACCAAAACATTTAAACTATGATACCAGACAATAGTATCCATCTAATTGAGCTCATCACAAATGGTTTCACCTTCAGATTCATCATCGTCTCACTTGGGCGGGAATTTTATTGAACTGGGTTCCCAAATAGTAAAACAACTTGAACCCTTGCTTTGGCAGACCTATATCTTTCTCCTTAAACACTCTTAAAGAAAACTAAGCCCATGGTCAGATGCACAAGGAAACAAGCTACAACTTGACACTCTCAGAGAATTTTTATCATTAACCTATGAGATATGGCAGGCATTTTCCTAAAGCAACTAAGACTAATTTTCAAATACCTAGTCAATTTCCTTGAATTTCGCTGAATTTTTGCACAGAAAAAACGCGCTAACTTTATGGATACACAAAAAACGATAGCGTTTCTTAGAAATATAACGCGCACGCATTTCTTCAATGTTAAAAAATTCCTATGCAATTAATATGTTTGGTGCACGAGTAAATAATGTCTAGTGGCCAAAAATTGGCGAGCGTTTCTTCATCCAAAAACGCGTCAACGTTATGGTAATCTACACAATTTGCACTTTCATCAAAACCTTATTCAAAAGTTTCTTCCCAAGAAAATAAATTTCCTTTATTTCCCTAGATCCCTACTTATCTTGAAAGGTTTTGGGCTTCATGTTTAATGGGTTAGAAGGTTAAATAGGGATTTCATCATAATCCACACCATATTGCTAAGAAAATCCTTTTACAACCAACTTGGATTTGTGATTCTCTATCTCCCTTTTTCATTAAGTTTGGTCTTATAGACCCATTTGACTCCAATATTGCTTTTGTCTAGTGGGAGATCAACAAGATCCCAAGTTTGATTCCTTCCAATAGCATCAATCTCTTCATTCATTTCTTGTATCCACTGTACATCCTTTACTGCTTCATCAAATGATGTGGGATGACAAGAAAATACAGCATATAGTAGTTGCTCATCAATAACAAGGGTCTGCTCATATATCTCCCTCAAACATCTGGTTTTCTAGTTCTGTAGTGGAATGTCTGCTGGTGGTTCTTCTTGCTGTTGTACCTCCAATCTTTGCATTCTGAGTGAAATAACTGGTGGAACTGAACTTTCCTTCTGCTGAATATCGACTGGATCACTCCAGCATTTGTCTTTAAGAAATTTGACATCTCTGCTTACCAAAACCTTTTTGGTGACAATATTATACAACTTATAATCCTTATGATGTTCACTATAACCAATGAAGATACATTTTTCACTCTTTTTGTCCAACTTTTTCTCAATTCTTCAGGTGCATGTGCAAAAGCTACACATCCAAAAAATCTGAGATGTGAGACACAAATATTTGTGACACTCCAAGCTTCTTTAGGAATTTTGTGTTTAACACTCATGGTAGGAGATATGTTTACTAAATAAACTGAACATGCAATAAATTCTACTCAATAATCACCTGACAAATTCTTATATGACAACATAGTTCAGGCCATGTTCATGATGGTCCCGTTCTTCTGTTCAGCAACTCCATTATGCTATGGAGTGTATCTGGTAGTGAACTAGTGTTGGATGCCATGTTGTTTGCAGAAATCATGTGAATCATATTCACCTCCACCATCTTACCTACGCACTTTGATGGATTTACCTGACTTCTTTTCAGTCACTCCCTTGAATTCTTTAAATTGGAGAAGGTATTTCATTTGTGTCTGAAAAAATAGACCCAAATTTTCATACTATAGTCATAAATAAAAGTTAGAAAATAAAGAATACCTCTTATGGATTGGGTTTGCATGGGTCCACAGAGATTTGTGTGAACTAACTCAAGGTGTTCTTTGACTCAAGATGTGGAAGTGGGGAAGTTATCACTTTGATGTTTACCTAAGACACACTCTTCAAAAGAACTGGATTGTTCATTCATGACTGGTAACCCCTTGACCATGGATTGTATTTGCATAAGACCGAGACCCTGGAAGGGTAGATGACCATACCTACAGTGCCACAACTAGGTTTCATCTAGACTAGTAAAAGTATGTGCATATGACTGTGCCAGTATAGCACTTCTGAGACTGAGAGAGAATATTATGTTCTTGGTCATTTCTACTTTGGCTAAGCGTCTTCTATTGGGTGTTTTATCATAGACAACACAATAAGTATCAAAAAACCTGACATCATACCTGTTTTGAATTAGTTGACCCACACTGATTAGATTGAATTTCATATTAGGAATATAGAATACATCATGTATAAACTTCTTCTGATTCTATTTAGTAAGGACATGAACAATGCCTTTTCCTTGAGCAGGAACAAGATAATGATCACATAGGTTGATTTTGTATTGGCAGGTGAATCTAGGCTAGAAAATAAAAATTTGTTACCTGTCATATGATTGTTGCAACCACTGTCCAAAAACCATACATCTGAATGATATTCTTCTTCAGTTACTTGACATGAGAGAAACATGACTTCAGATGAGCTTTCTTCAACATTGGAGACACAAGCTATGTCATTGTTCTGGTCTACTTGCTTCTTTCTGCAGTCTCTTTCATAGTGGCCATACTTCTTGCAGTAGTTGCACTGTATGTTGGACCTATTAGTCCATCTATTGCCTCTTCCCCTCTGGTTAGAACCTCTTCCTCTTCTGCCTCGTCCCATACCTCCTCTGCCTCGACCTATGTTGAGGGAAGCCTGAGTGCTGAATGCATTTGTCAAAGACCCTTCTTCTTGATTGAGTCGAGCTTCGTGGGACAAAAGGGACCCTGTTAACTCTTCTAGGGTAAACTTGGACAAATCTTTAGATTCCTCTATAGGAGTAACAACCATAGCAAACTTCTTAGTGAGACATATGAGAATATTTTGGACAACAACCTTTTGTTCCAAAGCTTCGCCATAAGTTTGGAATTGAGTCAAAATGCTTGAGACCTGAGTCATGAACTGATCTACATTTTTTGTTTCCTTCATCTTCACACTTTCAAATTGAAGTCGAAGGGTCTGGAGTCTTACTGTTTTTACTCTGTCTGTACCTTTGTATGCATATGCAAGAAAATTCTAGGCTTGATGTGCGGTGGTGGCTCCTGAGATCCACAGGAAAACAGAATCCTCGATGCATATCTGGATCAACCATTTTGCAATGAGATTTATTTCTTGGCTTTCTTCAAGCGATTTTTTTGAGCATTAGACATAGCGGCTAGACCACTTGCATCTGGTTCTTTGAATTCGTTTTCAACCCTATCCCAACATTTGCTGAGTTGGAGAAACGTTTACATCTTGATTGGCCAAAATTCATAGTTGGTGCCGATCAACATTGGTCTAGAGATCTTCTTCATACTGGTTCTAGCCATTTTTTATGGCTATCTTTTAAACATAGTGTCGCACACTGTAGATCTAACACAGTGCGTCAGGCAAAATGGGTGTAAGTGAACAGTGATCGCCGCACTTTCCCTTAACAACAGGTGCGTCAACGACGCGCTTAGACTGTGCATATAGTGCGTCAGCGATGCCCTTTTCTTCAGTAGAAGGTGCATCATTTGAAGGGTGACACTATTCTCGATAGGGACAAGGTGCATCGACGCTTTCAAAGGGAAAAAAAAGATATGACAGGACCCTAGTACTGTGAAGAAACTCCACTCCTCCACGCTGATGTGTTCCCATCTTGATCTTCAACCTCCAAGGTGTGAGATCGGATCTATGCGAAATGTGTGCTTTCCACTTTGTGAAAAGATTTACCCAAAGCATAGCTGAGAATGGATCAGGCCATGTTCTCTAATACCATGTTAAACTTTATAAGACAGTAAAAGATGGAACACTTGAATGGGAATCTTCATCGCCTTTTCATCATTAATCACAAGAATATATAGGATTACATCACAACAATACTACGTGCCAATACCAAAAAATACTATGGGATGGTCAAAGTGTCCTAGTAACTAATCAACTAACTAATTAATGCACTAATGACCGGTGAGATTATAATTCTTAACATTATTGGAGAAGAGTTCCACTATCCCACATTAATGGACCCTGTAACCATGACTGGATGGATACCAAAGTTCCTTCAAAGTTTCTAACCACCACTATTATGCGCGACTATTGATCATTATTTGGTGCACTCACATCTCACATCGCCTTTTGTCAGAGTTCTGTCACGGAAATAAAGAAATATTGCAATGAGAAAGAAAGAAAGACTGTGGCTTCAAATTTAGAGTGGTTTATCTGAGATTCACATTTTTTGGAAAGATTTGTGTTTAGGGTTTGGCCAATTCAGTGCCTATATTGCAAGTGTGAACAAGAATGGATAGCAAGCACGTGCAAGTACGCATATGTAGGTATCTTGGTTGGCGTGATGATAATGCTGGTAGTGGAAGCAACATATATGGCATCCCATATGGTTTATGGTATTGTATTGCATCGTGGAAGAGATGTTAGGGTGGTTTAGGATTATGAATTATTTTCGTAACATTTGAATTGATGACCACTGTCTAGTTGAATCTTCACATGGGCCTTTGATAGACAAAAATGAAATGTGTTGAGGGAATCTTTATATTCTCAATATAGTTATTGCTATCATGTTATCTTGAGAAGCGACTGAGGGAGACTTGTTGGACGAGAGATCTGAAGGCCCAACCTCACGCTCAGTAACTTCATGGAGCCTGGAAATTCTGTAAAATGCATAAGGCTCATCCACAACCTAAAGGGGTAAAAGTTAAAATTCTTAAATCATGAAGAGTGAACGAGTGAATTGAACCAGAGACCTTAGCGCTGATACCATATAAGGTTTGTCGTTACACCAAAATCTTCAGATGGTGATGGACATTTGAAACTAAGCACAAGTCCAAGGATCCTAGTGTGGTAGATCAATCCACATTATATTTCAAGAGGTGCGGGGGTTATAACCAATGCTCCCATACCCCCCTCCGGCGTAGCTCGGGAGAGTTGCACCTGGGAACTTAGCTTTGATACCATGTAAGGTTTGCTCTTACACCAAAACCTAGAGTAGATAAGGGGAATTGAAGGTGAGAACTTAGCACTCATACCATGTAAGGTTTGTTGTTACACCAAAACTTACAGATGGTGATGAACATTTGCAACTAAGCACAGTTCGAAGGATCCTAGTGTGGTAGATTAATCCACATTATATTCCCAGAGGTGCAGCTGTTATAAATACTCAAATACCCCCATCCAACATAGCTCGAGGGAATTTAACCTCAAACCTTAGCTTTGATACCATGTAAGGTTTCTCATTACACCAAAACATGGAGGGGGGGTGCTGCTGTATCGGTGCACACCTCTAGGAATATAATGTGGGTTTATCTCCCACACCGGGATCCTTGGACTTGTGCTTGGTTGCAAATGTTCATCACGATCTGCAGGATTTGGTGTAACACAAACCTAGATTGATCTCCCACACTAGGATCCTTGGAGTTGTTATTGGTTGCAAATGTCCATCACCATGTGCAGGTTTTGCTGTAACCGCAAACCTTACAAAACTTTTTGGATTTACTAAACATTGTCTTGAACTTTTTGGATTCACTTTGTAATTGCTTATACGATGGACCAGTTTGGGTGGACACTCATTGAACTTTCCGAATTCAGTGTATAATTGCTTATACAATGAACCAGTTTGGATGGACACTCCACTCATCTTCAATATCCATATGAAGTTGCAAAATATAAGAAATTATAACAAAGAAAATCAAAACTAAAATAATAACATAATAAAAAAAAAAAAAAAAATTAATGTGATCAATCATGCTTTGAACCTATACCTATATTAATTAAGCAGATCCAAATTAATATCACCCACACATCACCCATTGGAGACTCACAATTTAAAAATTACATTCACCAACCCTTTATGTCAACAAAACACGGTTCATGAGTTGAAAATGAAGGGCTTGGGTTGTCTTATGTGAACTGAAATCCGATGGCAATATTTAAGAAGTCCATGCTTTAATGATTCTTCTCTCAATCCTTCTACCTATGTAGATAATAGGGTCAAACTTAAATTAGTAATTGGGATGAAATGGCGTGACTTAAAAGATAGTGCCCTCCAGCTCCCTACAACGGAATATAGAGAAAGCAGAGTAGTTCGTGTATTTATAGCTAATTACAGAGGTGGAGTGTGGAGTTGGGTTCCTCTGTTGCGCTGCCATGTAGAGGATAATGTTATTTTCTTTAATCAATTACATGAACGTGACTTTGCCTGCACCTGTACCCGTTGATGGGATCATTCTTGACTTCTCCGATCGAGATAAAACTCTAATTTCAGTGTCGGTTACAAATAATCGAGGTTAATTTCATAGTTTCTTTCCAAGTCAAGTCTGGTGAATACTTGGTAGAGAGTAGAGATGTCAATGAAACAAATTGAGATAAACTACTACTTCGTAAAATTCTAGGTGAGATGGGGGCTGAGAGCAGAGCCCAGCGGTGGGGCCTGACGGCTGCCTCGCAGGAAGTCCGGCTTCGATTCCTGCCGGGGAGGTGCTGCTGCACCCTAGAAAAAACCTGCACAACCTTGATGGTGGCCGTACCCCTGCTGGCAACCTATTCAAGATTTAGGCTGGCCTGGGTTCGTGGGGTTTGATATCCAGGTGGTTTAGTGATGGTGCTCACTCGGCGGTTTGGAGAGGTTCCCCTCGGTTACAAAAAAAAAAAAAAATTCTAGATGAGATGGGATGAGAGAAAAGCAGACTAGTTCTTGTATTTATAGCCAATGACAGAGGTGGAGCGTGGAGTTGGGTTCCTCTGCTGCGCTGCCGTGTGGAGGATAATGTTATTTTCTTTAATCAATAATAATTACTTTCCCGTTGATGTGATTGCGTGCTCCGGCCTCTAAACCCATGATAAATTCAAAATTAAAATTGGTCTATCTTGTCAATGACTTGGTGGCCTAATGGTGGAGAGTTGTGAATTTTATTATCCCCACTAGGGTTTAAATCGCCAATGAGACATTGGCCTGTTGTGATAAGGCTAGAAGGGTAGGTGCCCCCCTCGAGTAGGACCCCCATATTTGGGTGTGTCTTCGGATGTCTCGACCATTTCTAAGTCATGAGTTAGGTTGTTGGATATACTGTTGGGTTATAGTGGTTTATACCTACAACTCAATTGTTAGTTTGTTTGAGTCATTGTTATTGTTTATTATGCATTCTCTTTCTTATATTGTAGTTCTAGAGGCCACACACAATTGTCCTCTATGAAATCCATATGCTACAATGTCCCTTGTTCCACAAGCAACGAGATCTCATACAACTATTTGGTGTTGTACTTGGTCGTGACATTAAAATAAATTATTATTATTATTATTATAATATATACTTTGTACTGAGTATAGAGAATACCACCTATTTCATCTTGCTAGTGGCTAAGATATATAATTAATATCTATGCGTCGTCATTAATTAAGAGTTTGACCGTGGCCAATATTTAATATTTTCATAGTGTGTCACTCAAGTAGTTTAGCAGAGTTATAATGCACTTGGATCTGTCAAGGATATATTTCAATGCCACAAAGCTACAATATATAATGTGTGTCTATTGTCTCACTTGCAAGCTACTATTATCCACATATGCAAACATTTAAATGTATATTGCCTTAAATGTGTATTTAATGTCCAATGTGTTTTTAATGAGGTGTTGGGTTGAACAATTTAAACATAGAGAGCGTGTCCTCAAATTGGGACATAATTGGAGTGATTTGGTTCCATTTTTTAATTGACCTTCACCGTAAAAGACAACCAAACCTTCAAATTAGAGTTGAACAAATCCATTCATCTTGGTTGATAAATTCATCTACATAATTATGATCTTAGATTGACAGTGAATTGTAGAGACATACAATTTGAATTATGTAAAGAAGAAGAATATGTGCTCGTGACTTGAGCATGCAATAGACCCCACTTTTACTGATCTATAATCCAAATCAAGCAATGTAAGAAGTTTTAGTTTGGATCCTAAAACAAATGCATTCGAATTTAGAGTAAAATTTGAAATAAATGGGAGCACGTCCATGCTTATAGGACATTTGAAAATTGGTTCAACACATATGATTCCAGGAATATGGTTGTAAGCCAAGCCATCATAGAAAGCATTGATACTGTTAATGAAGGGTAGGGTTGTTTTGCTTGGGGATTCTCAGTGAAAACAATACAAAGTGCATGGGAAAATTCACTAGGGGATTCTCCGTGGAAACCATACAAAATGCATTGGGAAACATACCTCGGTAAGTCTAGATAAACTGCCACAAATATAGGGTTGGACCAGTTAATAATCTCAGATTCTTTATTAGAAGAAACACATCAAATACCCTTCGGACTGTTTAAGCAGAACTAAAATGTTAGTCATAGAATATATCAAACACTTTTATAACATACAATTGATTGAGTGCATACTGCAAACACAAACCCTAATGTGTGACCAATGAGAATTTCAATCCACTGATTTGCTTCAAATGGAAGGGACCGACACATCGTTGGATCTTAGAGACAATGAAGTCAAATCCCATCAATCGCAGCAGCTCTGCCATTTTTGACCTTGAACTTTTCCCTTCCTCCGCTCACCATCCGGCCCTCGATTTTCATGATATCCTCTGCAACACAATTTATATTTCTCAATACCCTGTCCGAAACCATACTCATAGTAAACTCGAGGAAAACAGAGGAACACACCAAACAATGATGATGATGCATGTGGCAGACTATACGATGATGCACATGGCGATTTATATTGGAATGGCTGGGTAGGAGAAACAATTTGAGGCATAACAGATCTCCGCCTAGGATAGACACGGGGAAGGATGCACATAATTTTAATTGTAGCCGAAGATGTCTCTTATGTCCTGAAACACATTCCATTACCCTACCAATTCTCTGTTGCCCGCCACATTCTCTTGAACCATATGTTTGTTGACCAAATGGGAATAGAAGGGAAAATGACAGCCTCACCGCCACTCCTCGTCTGTATAGAATTTAATGGAGTAGGTAAGGTTCAATACAAATTACTCCTTATGCTCAAATTTTTCCTATAATTCTTTTAATTGAAGATCCATCTTTCTCTGTTCATCCTTCAACCTTGAGAGTAGATACTACCATGTATTTGTGAGCTAAATTATACAAAATTGGTTATAAAATTGAAATAGCTAAAACTACAGTGTTTTTACTCTATATTGTATATGCTTGGTCTTCCATTCGTTACTCACCTCTCAAAATTTCAATGAACTACAGATAAGTAGCAATTTCCCCATTACATTCAGAAATCACTAAAGGAAGCTATCAATAATTGTAATTTTGACCACTGACCATTGCAGACAAACCATATACCCAGTTTTTTTTAAATCAATGGAACCATTTCATTGCAGAGAATCTAGTAATTCAAATTGCAGGTCTGTTTGATATACTAATATATGAAGAAGAAAATCTTAGGTCCCTAAGTCAAACTTAGATATAATGACCATAGAATGAAAGTGAAAAATATCTCAAGAACAGACAAGGAATTCAATATACACAATTCCATATAAATCAATACTTAAACACATTACAAAGAGAAATTATTATTTGTTGGGCCCTCGCACGAAGTTGAGGGACCTTTTTGATGCGATCGTGCATTCGCAAAACGCGCTAAATTTTAGTATAATGAAAACACGTGCACGTTTCTTAGAACTAGGCAAGGGCGAGCACGATCCTACCATGTCAGTTAACACGTAGGATAGGATTCAATAACATGTGAGCGTTATAGAAATACATAATGCACACGTGTTATATATCACTGTAACGCTCAAGCGTTAGAGTGATACATAACACACGCGCGTTATTGTTAATATATTAAAATCCAAAAAATAGTCTGCTTCCGCGTCTACTGTTCATTGACCGAATTAACCAAAACGCTTGAGTGATCAGAGCTTCCAACGTCGACGTGGAGAAGTGGAGGGAGGAAAAATTCAAAGAGCAAGGAGGATTGGAAAGGTAGGCATCCAAACGTTCACCCTTGCCACATTTCCTCAATAAAAATATAAATTTTTATATTTCCCTAAATTAAAAATGCATGTAAATGAAATTCCAAAACTAAAAATTTTAAAAATTGATATTTAACATATGGAAATAACTCTATACTATCAATCCCCTTAATGAATTTTGCATCCACCTAAGCAATAAGGGATTTGAATCCCAACACCAAATTGTCTTCAATATTTTTTCCACATCTATTGCAAATTGGAAAAGAAAATCCATCCACCATTTGGCTAGGAGGAGGAACTATGGACTATAACCTAGGCTTGCTTTCTAGACTTGACTCAACCAAAACCTATGTTTTTTTCCCACACATTCTTTTACCCTAAAAATGTCCAACCAATGCTTGTGAATCCAACCCAATGGCATGATGGATTTTACATCATCCCCCAAAACCCAAGGGACTAGGTTCCCCTCCTTTGTAGACGCACCACTTACTTTGTTTCTAAGATGAACTACCACATCTTTTTTGACGTCCTTCACCACCAAGACACTCAATCGATGGATTTGGGTCTTCATACCTAGCAACCGATAAAAAAAATACTTCATGGAAAAAGCGTAGATCAACCCTCACATTCAAAATCTTTCCCCTTCTTAATGACGCAGAGGAATTCACCACCAAATCTTCCTCATCATACACTAGATTTTGAGCAAGGAAAGGGCCACGAACATGAAATGAATTAGATACAAAAGAGAAATTTTTGAAGGTAGAGGATGACAAATAGCATCTTATCCAATACCTAGGCTCTAGAAAGGTGTACATAAAGTGCTTTTAAGGCCCCCATTGTCTCGATCCTTCAACATTAATTGAATTTGGAGCTCTCTGCCATCAATCATTAATCGATTTACATGTAGTTGATACTCACCTTCCACTTTGGTTTACGTGTAGTTGTTATTATAGTATTTTGATATGATATTTATGTTTGTATTGTATTCGTTCTTGAACAAAGTTTGTACAGTTTTCATTCTTGAGAGATGTCCTTATAGCACATGTATATGTTTCTAATGATTTTTTTTGTTTATTGGAGTGACGACCATGGATGCACATTCAGACATCCAAAGAGAAATCGAGAGGCTCAAAGACATTCGAGCCTCAATAACAATTGTTGATGAGAAGCACCGTATGCTTGCATCCAATTTGGATGCAATGATAGAGACGTTTAGTGGGTCAAATGGTGCACTACAATATATTGCTACATACAGAAGAGAGAAAGAGGCAAGAATATGCTGATGGAATTAGCTACAAAGAAGTTAAGAAGTTGAAGATTACGAAACAACATATCTTTTCCCTTTTTAGAGATCCACAGATGGGTGAAATCCCGAATGTAAACAAAAGGCATATTTCTATCGAGTGGTGTACATATCAACCATTCATAGATAATTGGATGGACCAATGGTACATGGTATTTGATATACCACCACATAAAAACAAGGAAATGCCTCTATATTTTCTTAGAAAGATGCATGCAGAATTTGTTTTGGGGAAGCATGTTAATTATTTTGATTTCTTGGAGTACTAGGGCATTGGGATGGGGATGCCTCAACAATGTCCCAATCCGAGGCACATAGATCCCAATCGCCCAGTAGCTCCACCTCATAAGTAGCTACCCGAGCCAGATGTTCCGCTTTCACATCTGTTGGTCCCACAGATGCAACAGTCATTCCTACTGTTGGCACAGGAGGTTGTTCACCATAGCACATATCTTCAAGGTACGTACCAGGAAGGGCCATCAAAGCCACCATTTATGGGTGGAGAAGAGACACCACCTCCTAGTGGGGTATATCCACCAACTCTCGGTGCGGTAGAGCCACCACCTTCTAATGGTCGAGGAGCATCTAGTCGTGGCACTAGACCTGCACATAATGAGCATGGCCCAGAGCCCCACCCATGTACAGTATGTGACCATCCTTTCTTTGGTCCTATCCAAACAGATGATAGTTTTATTGGTTATTTTACACAGGTAAGTAAATGGTTAACAATTTAGTTTCATTTGTAAATTATTTTTCCTTACTATACACATATATAGATTTCTAATATTTTTAATGATTTTAAAACTTGTAGTTGCTACAAGAAGGGAACGAGGGGGAATACTTTTCCACTGATGATGCAGAGGATAGTCCAGAGGCTCATGCACCAGAACCGTCCAATGTACAAGATGTTGTCATACCTTTAGCGACAACAACTCACACTGAGGTAACTATTTCAACATGACATTATTTTAATACATGAGTAAATGGTTAACAATTTAGTGTCATTTGTAAATTATTTTCCTTACTATACATATATATAGATTGTTAATAGTTTTAATGATTTTAAAACTTGTAGTTGCTACAAGAAGGGCATGAGGAGCAATACTTTTCCACTGATGATGCAGATAATAGTCCAAAGGCTCATGCACCAGAACCATTTGATGTACAAGATGTTGTCATACCTTCAGTGAAAACAAATCACACTGAGGTAACTATTTTAACATGACATTATTTTAATACATGTTAGTTTGTTATCACATGTTACTTAATTAATGCTACATGATATAATGTTTACAATTTTCTAAATTGTAGGTTGTAGATCTCCCTCAGAGGGAAATGATTTCATCTAGTGAGCTCCCCCTGGTGAGAATGCAATCGATATCGTGCCCATAGAGACACAATGGGTGATAGAACGTTTATTAGAATTTATTGAAGTATACAATGCATTGGTATGTATTTCATCATTGTTAGTTTGTTAATACTTGTTATTTCATTGACCAATGCATTTCTAACTATGTCAGTAATTGGTGATTGTAGCCACCAAATTATACACTTGGGAAATAGTCAGTAGTTGCCTGTCCTCGCAGTCCAAATGTGAAAAAGGTACAAGTGTATAAGAGAGGCTCCACTCCTAGAAATGGTGTGGATGTCCTCTATAGCACACATACGAGAGATCCATTTACCCCTCTGTTGGCAGGCGGTTTGGATGAGTCAGCGCAAGGCCAAAGGTACCACGAAAGGAGGAAACCAGCGCGCAAGGAGACAAGTACGTTTTGTAGTTTTGGGTCATTTGGACCGTGTCATGGGTATTTTGGGTCATTTGGACCGTGTTATGTATATTTTGGGTCATTTGACCGCATTATGTGGGATTTTGGGTTAGTCTTTGTAAAGTTTGTTAAGAAGTAGTTAGGCGGTTTCCTAAGTGGACCGTAAATGTAAAGGCGCAAGCCTATAAGTAGATGTAGGTTTGTAAGTGTTGGGATATCTTGACATAGATGAAGATTGAGAGTTGATGATTGAATATCTTGTTGTATCTGGGTTTTTGTGGAGATAAATATGATGTGATAGAGTTTTTGAGCAGAATCCTTGTGTCTCTTTCGTTTCTCTGTGGTAAATGCATTAAGTGATATGAATCTGTGAATGATGTGATGTTTCCTTGCTGTGATTAATGCTTTACTGTTATATCTGTTGCGCATTTATATTGGTTCTGTCAATGATAAGATCTGTTGAATGATGTTGTGATTATGCTTAATGCTTGAGTTGAATTCTTAGATCTATTTTTGAATGTTGCAATAAGTTGATTAGTTGATGCACAACATCCTCCTTCATTCAGCGGAAACACAGTTCCGTCAACTCTCCCTTGAACATCTCGAGTGAGACCTCATCTGCTCCGTAGGTGTTGCTGGACAGGGTAAAACCTGTCTGAGCCGGTGGTTAGGGATATCATGGTGGTTTGGGTGTCGACAGCGTGATGAACCCCTGTCAACTGGGTTTGTGTCAACAAATGGTTCCATTGTCGGGACCATAGCGCGAAGTGAAAGGAGGATATGTTGTGGCATCCAACGAGACCGCAGATCCAATGGTTTGACCTAAAGTTGTGAGAGTTCGCTGAAAAAGAAAATAAGAACCCTGGGTTGTCGACAGATTGGTGGTTTGCAAAGTACATTCACGACGCTCCACACAAATATTTTTTCTGTGAGTTCCCAATCATCATGTATGAGTGGTTAGCAAAATTGACCTATCAGAAGAGGAACTTCCAAGGTGGTGAGCCGACAGCTTGGACCCCATAATTGATCCATGATCTGCAAGAAGTCGACAACAAAGCATCACGGGCTGTTGAGGTTTAGGTCGACAGTATACTGGAAGGCTATATCACTCATTTTCGGTTGATACAATAAAATCCTATAGTGAAGCAGAAAGGGAATTCTTCAACGGACTAAGAGGTAGATTTCTATTGTCGCTACAGTTGTCCATTAAGATGCTCATTTGCGAAAAGGGCATATTGAAAATGCACCTAGACCATTAAGAAACCTGGTGGGTGGAGGCTGTGGATACCGCAACAGCAGGGGGGAATACATGGAATGATAAGGGGTAGATGGGAGCAGGTTATGACGAGACTGTGAAGGAAGTCGAGGAAGAGAGTGGTATTACAAGGGGAGGAGCAAGGTTTCTATAGGAAAAGAGGTAGGATAGGAGAAGGTCCTGCTGCGATCAAAACGCAAGGCCACGAAGGAAGACCACATGGTACGAAGCGACCTCACAGTGCTAACAAGGACAACTAGGCTACGCCCAGGATCAAGGCAGAACCAAACCCCAGCAGCAACGTACCTACACCTCTGCTCACTATCTCTCAACTAGTAAGAAATACAACTTTGACACCACCGTGTTCATCAAGTCAATAGAACTTGATTGCTAGTAGCTCAATGACTGTAGGAAGGAAGCCTAGGATGGCGGGCGAAGATGCAAAGTTACCGTTGTTCCACATAAATGGAACAGATAATCCCGAGCAATACTGGTTCTTATGTGAAGCAGTATGGACTGTTAAGAAAATTACTGATGATAATTCCAAGAGAGGAAAATTGGCGACAACTCTTCGGGGTCGTGCATTAGACTAGTTCATGAAATTTGTGCAGGTTCCTGTAGGTGCTCCAGAAAAGACACTGGATGAAGTTCGAGCAGGATTGATTGTAGAGTTTAGAAAACCCAAATCCTAAGCGCAATATATTACAGAACTAAAAGAGACTAAGCAGTATCCCAATGAAACTATGTGGGATTTTGACCAACGGTTCAAAACACTGATGGAAAGGGTCAGCTTCGACATGAGCAATGTCCAGCACAAAGAATGGTTCATCATGGCATTACTCCCTCACATTCGACTACCGCTGATGCAACAGAACATTACAACACCGAGTGAAGTCCTGAAAATTGCGATGCGGTTAGAAGCTTCACCGATTGGTGAGAACACCGCTAGTATGTCGCAAATTCAGACACAGCTGGCCAAATTGACAATACAACTGCAAGACCTTAAGAAGGGTAAGGAACATCGTGAGGAAGTGTGGTACATGATGTCGCGAAGAGGGGCATACTAAGGATAGTTTCCCAGACTTCCACAATTATCTAGTATCTGGGGCACCGAACCCATTGAATGGAGGAGGTATGCCGTGGTGTCGCATTTGTAAGGTATATGGACATCGACATGAGGAGTGTCAATACATGCAAAAGATGGTCACAAAGCCGATGAATTTGTATTGTACCTTCTACAAATTTGTGGGACATGAAGATAAATATTGCTGTGCGTATGGCTTGCTCCAGGAGAGAACGTACGATGCATTCTATGTGAAGGACGACCAACGAGATGTACAACAACCGCAACCGTAGCTACAGGTAGGCCAACCACTACCTCAACCGCAGATGCAGTTTGTACCACAGCTGCAACCACAAAAACAATTTATGCCACAGTATACTCCGATGCAGATGGCTCCATAGCAGCCACAATACGTTCAACAGCCACAGTACGTTTATCCAGGACAGTGTGTGCAACTGCAAGCGAATCCCATGCAACAACAGTTCAATCAACCGATATCAACAGCAAGGGAGATTTCATGGAGGATTCCGAGGTGGACGTGATGTAGGTTTTGGTCGCAGAGGAGGACAAGGAGGTCGTGGACCTGTCCAATGTTACAATTGTGGAGTGTTGGGACACTACCAGAGAGATTTCCCACAATTGCAGACACAATGTACATTTTGTTTTATCGCTGATCACACTGTTGAAAACTGTCCGCAGTTGATTGCGCGATGTCAAGTGGGAAACATTCAACAATTACAGAACCATAATCAAGTGTAGTAACTAGTGCAGAATCAAAACCAGCAGCAGAACCAGAACAAGCGTCCGAATCAGAATGCCAACAAGAATGCGAACCAACCTGGGAATCCACCATTGAACCAGACTTAGGGCACAACTATTGCAACAATTTCTGCAGAGCTAAGGACACAAGATGTTGTTGTTGCATTTATAACTCGCGGAGGTGAGATGACAGGAGAAGATGGTCCAAATCCACTTATCCAGTTAGCTGGATCGAAGAAGGTGCAGTTTGACATTGATGCCGAGCGAGATACGTTCTTTCAAGCACGTCAGGCGATGGGATGAAACCTTGGTAAGGAAATTATTTGTGATATGCCCCTTGTTTTTTATTCAACTTCAGAGGTAGGTCCATCGCAGTAGTCTGGTACTTTACAATTTTTTTTTGAAATTTGCTTATCGCTGGCAAGAGATCCTAATGCTCTTGCTGATATCGAGGGGCTATTGCATCGACCAGCCAAGGGACAGTGAGAGTCCGTGGTAAACTCCTTACAATGGTGGAAGATAGGTAAGGAGATGCGCATGAACATCTAGATTGGGGACTATGAGGTTGATTCAGTTATTCTGGATCTTGGTTCAGGTGTCAACATCCTAACCAAGCAGGCCTGGAAGAAAATGGGGAGCCCAACGTTGAGCTGGTCTCCCATGCAGCTTTGATTAGCTAATTAGGCCAAGGTGACACCAATTGGGTGAGTTCCATGCCTTGTTGTGGATATCGAGGGGATGAAGACATATGCTGGCTTCGATTTTATCGAATTTGTTGAAGGGGGAAGCTCCTATCCCGTGTTGCTGGGGATTGGATGGGCTAATGACAGTGCAACAGTAATAAACTTTAAGAAGCGGATGATGACTTTTGAAAACCGCAAACTTAGAGTCATAGCTACGTTGGATCCGGCTGAAGGATGCATGTATGTTGAACCAGTAAAAGATGAAGTTGCCAGCGGATGGGACCATGCGTACAATATCTCAGAATATTATATTCATCCGACTGCCGACGGTGAGCTTGGGTGGCGCAGCTCCAGTTCTGCGTCTTTCGACTCTGACGACACTTTAGAGAATTGGAAAATCGCTTGCATGAAGTATCGCTTCGCAAGTGTGGGTTGATCACACAGTCATTATGCCGCGTTGGGACTGAAACTATTGCACTGCCAGTATATGAAGGGCTACCCGGATTGTCTGAATTTCTCGTGGTGTTTGTGGAAAAGGTATCAGAACCACAATGATTGTTGGAATTGGAGGAGGCGCTGAAGGCTGCTCCATCACGTTAGTGGGAGACCCATAAGAAGTCGATTGCTCGGTGGTCGCAGTGCCAGAGACTGATGACGGTTCGCTTTGACGGCACCGAAGTTTACCACATAGGGAAATACGATGGACGGACTGACCCTGGTAGTCATTTGATGGAATGTCAGACGTTGTGGGCATCGCAACAAAAGGATGAGTGGGTCCATGCCTTTGTCTATACTTTGGATGAGATGCCGCGATCATGGTATGTCACAGCTAAATTGCGAGGGGAGATTACTACTTGGTTAGAATTGATAGTTTGCTTTACTCATACCTTCAGCTTCGCAGATGCCAACCGAGATGTCCATAATGCTTTGCAGCTCATTCGCGACATTGTTCTGAAGGTTGTTCTAGTGGCCTATCCTATGGATCTGCATGCGCACTGCAAGATGCAGTCGATGATGGAATGTTATAATATTACTGGTGGGCCAGAGGATGGTGATGACCCGCGGAATGTCAATATTCCAGAATCAGAAGGAAGTCGCAAGGTTGTAGCTCCTGATGCACCAACAGATTTGATTAGTCAGTCGTTAAAGCTCAAAAAAGTCAACATTGGGATGGAGGAGAACCCAAAGTTTCCGAATATCAGGGCCTATTGGGATGACAAGATGATGGAGAAGGTCACAGACCTGTTGCATGAGTTCCAAGACTTGTTCCCTATGAATGTTTCTGAGATGAAGGGAATCTTGGGGGATTTGGGGGAGATGAAGATCTCATTGAAACCAGATGCAAAACAAATAAGGCAACGACCGTATCGATTGAATCCATGCCATAAGGAGAGAGTCAACGTAGAACTTGACCGCATGTTGGATGCTGGCATCATTGAACCGGTTGAAGAATGAGACTGGATTAGTCCTATGGTGGTGCAGGACAAAAAGACAGGTGAAGTGTGCATTTGTGTCGACTTGCGGAAGCTGAATGACGCATGTCAGCATGATCCATTTCTGACACCGTTCACTAATGAGATGCTGGAGGGCGTGGGTGGCCAAGAGATGTATTCTTTCACAGATGGGTTCTTTGTCTATCACCAGATCAGAATTGAGAAAGAGGACTGCCACAATACAACATTTGTGACAAAATGGGGTTGTTTTCAATACACCGTGATGCCATTTGGGTTGAAGAATGCACCTACGATATTCTCTCGGGTTGTTGTTGCTACTTTCAGGGATTTTATTCAGAAGTTTCTGCAAGTTTACATGGATGACGGTTCGCTTTGGTGACACCAAATTTTACCACATAGGGAAATACGATGGACGGACCGACCCTGGTAGTCATTTGATGGAATGTCAGATGTTGTGGGCATCGCGACAAAAGGATGAGTGGGTCCATGCCTTTGTCTATACTTTGGATGAGATGCCGCGATCATGGTATGTCACAGCTGAATTACGAGGGGAGATTACTACTTGGTTAGTATTGACAATTTCCTTTACTCATACCTTCAGCTTCGCGGATACCAACCCGAATGTCCATAATGCTTTGCAACTCATCCGTGACGTTGTTCTGAAGATTGTTCCAGTGGACTATCCTGTGGATCCACATGCGCACTGCAAGATGTAGTTGATGATAGAATGTTATAATATTAATGGTGGGCCAAAGGATGGTGATGACTCGTGGAATGTCAATATTCTTGAGTCAGAAGGAAGTCGCGATGTTGTAGCTCCTGATGCACCGACAGATCTGATCAGTCAGGCGCTGAAGCTCAGAACAGTCAACATTGGGATGGATGAGAACCCAAAGTTTGCGAATATAAGGGCCTATTGGGATGACGAGATGATGGAGAAGGTCACAAACCTGTTGCATGAGTTCCAAGTCCTGTTCCCTACAAAGTTTTCTGAGATGAAGGGAATCTTGGGGTATTTGGGGGAGATGAAGATTCCGTTGAAATCAGATGCAAAACCAATAAGGTAGCGACCATATCGATTGAATCCATGCCATAAGGAGAGGGTCAAAGTAGAACTTAACCACATGTTAGATGCTAGAATCATTGAACCGGTTGAAGAATAAGACTGGATTAGTCCTATGGTGGTGGAGGACAAAAAAACAGGTGAAGTGGGCATTTGTGTCGACTTGCAGAAGCTGAATGAGGCATGTCTGCATGATCATTTCTGACACCATTCACTGATGAGGTGCTGCAGGGTGTGGGTGGCCAAGAGATGTATTCTTTCACAGATGGGTTCTCTGGCTATCACCAGATTTGAATTGTGAAAGAGGACCACCACAAGACAACATTTGTGACAGAATGGGGCTGTTTTCAGTACACGGTGATGCAGTTTGGGTTGAAGAATGCACCTGTGATATTCTCTCGAGTTGTTGTTGCTGCTTTCAGGGATTTTATTCAAAAGTTTCTCCAAGTTTAAATGGATGACTGGACAGTCTATGAATTAATCAATGATCATCTGGAAAATTTGTGAGTGATGTTGGTGCACTGTCGATAGCATCAGATAGCACTGAATTTGAAGAAGTGCATCTTCTGTGCACCATTTGGGATACTACTGGGTCACATTGTTTGCAAGCAGGGATTGTTGGTCGACCCAGTAAAGATTGCTCTCATTCTGAGCTTAACACCGCCTACCAATGTCAAGCAGTTGAGAGCGACGTTGGGACACACTGGCTACTATTGCAAGTTTATCCAGGGTTATACAGGGATCATGGCCCCTATGGAAAAGTTGTTGAGAAAGGATGAGGTATTTCAATGGAGCCCAGAATGTCAAGTCAGTTTTGAGACACTCAAGGCTAAGATGGATTCAGCGCCAATACTGGTATTTCTAGACTGGAGCAAAGAATTCCATGTCCACGTAGATGCATCTTCAATTGCGCTGGGAGTAGTGCTCGTGCAACTAGGGGAAGGGGATCTGGATCACCCAATTGCTTTTGCGAGTTGAAAGTTGTCATCTGCAAAGAGGAACTATACACCCACAGAGAGGGAAGGTCTGGCAATAGTATACGCGCTGCAGAAGTTTAGGCATTCCCTGTTGGGAGGTCACTTTAAGATGTTCACATACCATTCTTCTCTGAAATATCTGGTCAATAATCTTGTGTTGGGGGGGAATATATGTCGTTGGCTACTTCTTTTTCAGGAGTTTGATTTTGAAGTGATTGTGAAGCCGTGACGCTTGAACGTAGGGCCAGATCATCTATCACGAATTGAGACTGGGGAGGAACCAACCAACACTGAACATGGGATTCTAGATGCGCAACTCTTCGGGGTTGACGTAGCTGATGATTACTTTGAAGAAATCATTCAGTTTCTGGCAACAGGAACCACACCGGAGGGGTTCATCACCAGTCAGAAGAAGCAGTTGGTGGATAAGGCTGTAGATTTCTAGCTGATTGTAGGACAATTGTACAAACTGGGATCAAAGGATATCTTGAGGCATTGTGTCCTGCCTAATGAGCAAGGGCAGATCTTGTGAGAAGCACATGCAGGAGTGGCTGGTGGGAACTATGGTTGTCGAGCAACTGCCAAGGAAGGTGCTTCACACAAGGATTTGGTGGCCCACTCTTCACAATGATGCGATAGATTATGTGCGGACCTGCGATGTCTTTCAAAGAATTGGGAAACCCTTCAAGAGGGATGAGATTCCACTAATACCTTAAGTGACACTGCAGCCATTTGATAAATGGGAAGTGGATTTTGTGGGACCTATCAACCCACCTAGGAAGCGCATTGGTGCACGATACATAATCACAGTGATAGATTATTTGACTAGATGGGCGGAGGCTGCACCAGTCGTAGATTGCACCACTGCAACAACAACGCGTTTCTTGTTCGACAACATTGTCACTCGGTTTGGCTACCTGAAGTTATTGATGAGTGATTAAGGCAGTCATTTCGTCAATTGCACAGTCAGCGCATTGAACGAAAAGCTTCATATACAACATAAGAAGAGTACGCCATATCATCCACAGGAAAATGGCATAGTGGAATCTTTAAACAAAGTATTGGAGAATGCGCTGACAAAGGTTTGTAATGCAAACCGCGATGACTGGGATTTGAAGATTCCAGCAGTCTTGTGGGCATATCACACCACTTGTAAAAGGTTGACGGGACAGACACCATTCAAATTGGTGTATGGGAAAGAAGCGATTATGCCTATGGAGTACATTGTTTTGAGTTTGCGCATAGCGGCAACGACAGGCATGGATAATGAATCCGCATTAGGTGAATGTTTGGCGGAGCTAGTGCAGCTTGAGGAAGACCGCTTTATCACAGTTTTTCACCAGAGCGTGGAGAAGGATCGACAAAAGGCTTGGCATGATCGCCATATCAAGAACAAACAGTTTCAGCAGGGTGACTTGGTGTTGTTGTATGACAACAAGTTCATGAAGCATCCAGGGAAGTTACAGATGCATTGGCTTGGTCCATATCGCATCAATAACATAACTTCACGAGGCGCAGTACAGCTGCAGTAGGTACATGGAGCGATGCTCCCAAAGTTGGTAAATGGTAGTAGGTTGAAGCCCTATAGGACGGGCTCAGAACAACGCAATGCCTAAATTGCATCGAGAAAAAAAATGTAGGATGCTAGGTGGCAGGATGGTGCACCAGTAGGGAGAGAATGCGCAAGCAAGAGTGGTTGTATCACAGTTTGGGGTCTGTGTCGTGACAGCTGCAGGGTCGTGACCTCGTCAAATCAACAATAAATGCAGGAAGTTAACGACAGTTAAATAGTGGTGCGTGATGAAATGATCGGCATTAATGGCGAATTCAGCCGTTGGATTGACAGAATCGACGGTGGATTCGGGTAATTAAGGCGTGATTTGGTCATAATGAGTGGTTTGATTTGGTAATAATGGTTAAGGACATAATTCAGCACTATAAGAAGGGGCGGACTTTGGTTAGAAGGGACCATTGTGCAGAATACGTGTTGTTGTTGAGTTGAGTTGCAGAGTTCAGTATCGTGTGTTTTCTAGAAACGAGTTGTGCACATTGCTCAACACCGGAGGGTAAGGAACTGTTGAGGAGAGCGGGGCCCTGGTGCGGCATGCCGAGTGAACATTGTGGCTGGACAGAGAAATTACAGTCACTATTGATTTAAATGCTGAGATCACCGAGTTACTGAAGGATGGAGTAGACCCTTCGCAATATTTCCAAGGGAAGGAGAATGACAAATAGAGGGAAACACAGTTGGTACTGCATTATGGATTGGAACGCAATGGCCGCGCCTACCGCACTAGAATTCTCAATGATAAGGCGGTCCTCACCGGATCCAAGATACTGAGTTGCAAAGTGGTCGAGAAGAATCAAGCCAAACAGTGTAATGCGGGGGTCGTGGTGGTGCGAAACAGTGCACGGAAGGCGTACAAATGAACTGGTCACTATTTTTGTTGAACCAGTTGGCGGAGGACGCCGCTAATGTCCAATATGGGAAGGGAGTATTCACGTACAATTGACTCCTGATTTTGATTACGCTTATCGCATGGAAGGAACCCGACACTTACCAAGGAATGGAAGCTGATGCCGCGAAAGAGCATCAGGGTGCGCGTTATCAGAATCTGTGGTGGGTGCAAGAACCTGAGCGCCTTAAGGAATGTGCAATGTAGTTTTGGCTCTATTGGGAGATGATACAAGCAGCAACGACGAAGCTGCCTCGCTTATCTAAAGAAGCTGCGGCAAAATACAAGCATATTGCGTTGTTTGCGATTCGGCCTCATGCTATTCATGTGCAAGCATGGTGCGACCACCGCGACCCCGCGAAGAAATGGTTGCTGACACACTACAAATTGTCCGAAGAGGAGCTGGATGGCATCGTCAATGATTGGCTTGTCAAATGGAGGGAACAAGTTAGTCTGACAGATATTGGTCCCACCAGCGATGGGCCCAGAGGATCAGCTATCCGTGAAGGACCAGCAGAGTCACCATGACTCGGATCAAGAATCCATGAAAATGCCCACGAATGATGACATAGACCGCAATCTTGAGGAGGGAATAACAAAGGTGCATCATGAGCATGGAACGATCAGTGGGGCCTATCCAAAGATGAAATTGTAGTTGGGAAGACTTATAATGGTTGTCACCAATGCAACAAATATGGTAGCTCGAGCGATGAAGGCATAGACAAAAGTCGATTTCAAAGAGTTAAACGATCGCCTTGATTCTTTATGTGATATTGTTTCGCAACGGGTATTGGAGATAGAAACTGGGTAGGCAGTTGGCATAATCAACACTACGCCACGGGTTCAAAATGTGAACATTCCCCCAACTACGATTTCGACTGATAATGAGGCTCTCTAGACCTTGCTGCAGCAGTTCGAAACTTTCACCGTTAACATCAATGAGCTTCCCACGAAGGAGTTGACGAATGTGCGATAGGTTTCCGGCCGGGAAATAACGGACATGATATAGGAGATCAGCGGTCAGTTCATGCGATTGCAGGAAAACGAAGCAGAGGCCCAACACAAGGTCGCAGAGTTAAAAGGAAAGGAAGTAGCGGCGCAGGACGTCATTGACGAGTTGGAGGATAAGCTCAAGCAGATGATGGATGAGAAAGCTCAGGTGATAGAGGAATTGAAGCAAGAGCAGGATCGCCTAATAGTGGAGAAAGCCACCATTTGGGACAGTAGAGTGCGCTTGGAGGCGGCAGTCTTTGAATCATGTCAACACGTACCGGAGCCCACCGCATAGTTGGATCTGGTCGAGCAAGTGCAGCGACTTGGGGCTGTCCTCGCCCAATTACAACAGTACAATGCGGAGTTAACAACTCTAATCAACCTAGGCACACTAGAAGAGCAAGTCGATGACCAAAAATGCACCATCGAGGAGTTGGAAACACAGATGGACGAGCTAGAGCAGGCAGCGACAAAGATCACTATAGAGACAACACAATTTTGGGGTAGCATTGTTCAGGACGAGCAGTTAGAACAGCTAACCACACTACGGCAAGAAGCAGAAGGGAAAATGGAAACATTGAAGGCATCGCTGAGACTGCTGCCACCAGTTGCTCAAGTCACCAAATCAGCAGAACTGAAAGAATTGCAGCAACGCATCGCAAAGGCTGAAGAGCGTCTGAAGAAGAGCAGTGCACAGCTGGAGGAGTTCTAGGAAGGTGGTGGATAGTTTTTTCTCAAGGCAAGTTCCACACTGTGGGCTGTGCAGGAGGGTCACCGACAAGTTTTCAAGAAAATGACTGAGTCTCCATCCTTGCAGGATGTCACAGAGAGTCAGGCAGTGGCTGCGGCAGTGAAGGAGTAGGTCACAGAAGTCAATCAACAGTATGAGGACTTCAAGCTGAAGACCACTGAGTACACCATGTCCACCTGACGTGGCTCGAGGGAGAGCCACAAGATTGTGTTGGGGGCCTATTGGCAGGCGGTTTGGATGAGTCAACACAAGGCCAAAGGTACCGCAAAAGGAGGAAAGCAGCACGCAAGGTGACAAGTACTTTTTGTAATTTTGGGTCATTTGGACCGTGTCATGGGTATTTTGGGTCATTTGGACCGCGTTATGTGTATTTTGGGTCATTTGACCACATTATGTGGGATTTTGGGTTAGTCTTTGTAAATTTTGTTAAGAAGTAGTTAGGCGGTTGCCTAAGTGGACCGTAAATGTAAAGGCAAAAGTCTATAAGTAGATGTAGGTTTGTAAGTGTTGGGATATCTTGACATAGTTGAAGATTGAGAGTTGATGATCGAATATCTTGTTGTATATGTGTTTTTGCGGAGATAAATATGATGTGACATAGTTTTTTAGCAGAATCCTTGTGTCTCTTATGTTTCTCTATGGTAAATGCATTAAGTGATATGAATCTGTGAATGATGCGATGTTTCCTTGCTGCGAGTAATGCTTTACTACTATATCTATTGCGCATTTACGGTTCTCTCAATGATAAGATCTGTTGAATGATGTTGCGATTATGCTTAATTCCTGATTTGAATGCTTAGATATGTTTCTGAATGTTGCAATAAGTTGATTAGTTGATGCACAACATCCTCCTTCATTCGATGGAAACATGGTTTCGTCAACTCTCCCTTGAACATCTCGGGTGAGACCTCATCTGCTCCGCAGGTGTTGTTGGACAAGGTAAAACCTATCTGGGCTGGTGCTCAGGGATATCAAAGTGGTTTAGGTGTCGACAGCGTGAGGAACCCTTGTCAACTGGGTTTGTGTCAACACCCTCACCTAACAAGGGTCATTGATGTTGCATTTAGTGTCACATCTATAATAACCACAAGTCATACAGAGGTAACTATTTCAACAATTACAAAGCATAGTATTTAACCATGTTACTATATTGTTGATTCATGCATGTCTAACTATTTCCCCATTTGGTGATTGTATCCATTAGCGGCATCAGTGCCCGGTCCCTCCGCTCAATCGATTGTTTTGACCAAGTCTCCTCTTGTGGTGAGATGTCAATTAATGACCAAGTATTTTTATTCAATTTACCCAAATATGTTGATCAATGTTGAATTGTTGAATTAATTGAGATATGATCTTTTATCTGAAGAGAAAAACTATAGAGAGGCCTTCCATGAGCACATCGCAGACATCTATACCCCGACTGGATTTGGTGAGTGTTTGTCATAAATAATTTGACCATAAGTTAATTTTTTAAGTTTGTTAATGGTAAGGTATTAGTGCAGTTATTTGATAAAAATAATGATATTTTTTTTGTAGACTCCTAAGATGCAAAGCGATCTTAAGGAGATGGTCAATAGAGGAAAATCGAGGAAATACAAGCGAAAGATTGATTTTTGATGTTGCATAGTCTTGTATATATGTATTTTGACATACATCTACATTGTTTTACTTAGGGATACATGTACATTGACATGCCATTTAAGGGCTGGTTACTTTGTCATATTTTGTATTACAAACATTCGACTATCAATGCATGATACAAAATATTGCATATTTTCTCTTGAGTTTCCACTTGTGCTTGTGATAATTTATCTCTTCCACAAATTGATAAATTATTCTATTGAAATTTATATAATTACATTTGGATGGATATTTATTCTCTTACATTTATTGCATTAATCAAGTAACATCTCACCATTGTGTTATGAAAACATTATATTAATGGAAAAAACTAATAATTTATCTTGCAACAGTTTAATGAACTCAGTACATGCATGCTAATTTGATATCTAATTTAAAATTGTGGTTTTTTTTCAACTCCAAGGTGTTAATTTTTGAGGATTAATTCAATATACTCTAGGATCTTTACTGAGAGAATAACATGTACAGCATATCAATCATATCAATCACAACAAGCAATCACATGAGACAATAGACACATAGAGTTTAACTGGGAAAAACCATAAAGGTGAAAAACCCCACAACTTCCTCAGAGATAGAAAGAGAAATGATACAACCCAAGTACAAGAGATAGTCCTCCTAGCAGCTACTCCTCCTTCCTCACTTGTGCGCCACTTTCTGGAGAGTGTAGAAGTGAATAATGAAGTGATCAAATAGAGTGCCTCCCGCACTCTATTTATACATGACCTGACCTGCCTAATAAACTAGCAGGGATGATTTGTCTAACTTAGTCTAATAACCCATGGTAATACTAATCAGGGCTGACCCCACACTTGGTGGTCTAATAACCCATAAAATGCAAGTTGCAACACTTGTCAATACAAATGACGACACTTCAATATAGAGGAATAATAACATCTCTATAGGAGTACAATATACATAGGTGAAATACATTTCGAAGTTATAATTACATCAACACTCCCTCTTAACGAGGAAGGTATTTCTCGACACAGATCTTGTAGCACAAGTCTTCTTCTCTGGATCATCGTCATGGAATCATCGTCCTCGAATCATCGTCATCGTCACTGCTGCTGCTGTCTCAATCAATCTCAAATCTGCTCGTCATAGGAAGTTCTTCGGAGCCAACCCTTTTTCATGTTGGATGTAGGCCCACCACTTGTAGGTCTTTCATCATCAGTGGCCATACTGTGGAACCTAGGACTGATTACATGCGTCAACAAAACCTAGCGCAAACTATAAGATATTTTACATGTTGACCTTCACAAAACCTACTCAGATCATCCTAGGATGTTACGAGCACACCGCTCTACATGTCTGGATCTCGAAAGAGCATCCCAGGATGGTACAAGCACACCTCTCTACCTGTCCGAATTTTAAAGGATCTTTTCTATGTTAACTTTCGCAAAACCTACTCAGAGCATCCCAGGATGTTACGAGGACACCGCTCTACCTGTTTGGATCTCGATAGAGCATCCCAGGCTGTTACGAGCACACCGCTCTACCTGTCCCGATTTTAAAGGATATTTTCTATGCGAAACTATAGCAAAAACTACTCAAGGCATCCCAGGATGTTACGAGCACACCGCTCTACTTGTCTGGATCTCGATAGAGCATCCCAAGCTGTTACGAGCACACCACTCTACTTGTCCATATTTTAAAGGGTCTTTTCTATGCTACCTGCACAACCTGTCCAAGACCACAGAGTATCAACCTGATACTCACCATACATCATCTTGATGTACATCATCACATGATCAACCTGATCATCATCATAGCATCATCTTGATGCATATCATTTGGAGCAACATTCTGAAGCTCGTCATTTGTGATCATCCTCATCATCATCATAGCATCATCCTGATGCATATCAACTCGAGCAACATCCTGAACCTCGTCATATGTGATCATCCTGATCATCATCATAGCATCATCTTGATGCATATCATATGGAGCAAGAGCCTGAAGCTCGTCATATGTGATCATCCTGATCAACATCATAGCATCATCCTGATGCATATCATCTGGAGCAACATCCTGAAGCTTTTCATCTGTTATCATCCTGATCATACAATGCAT
The DNA here is from genome assembly GCA_027924585.1 of Larix kaempferi. Taxonomy (NCBI): domain Eukaryota; kingdom Viridiplantae; phylum Streptophyta; class Pinopsida; order Pinales; family Pinaceae; genus Larix; species Larix kaempferi. Next base: position 13,459,432 of record BSBM01000422.1, read on the forward strand.
CCACCTGATACATACATAAGTGCATGATCTACCTGATCATACAATGCATCTACTTGATACATACATAAGTACATGATCTACTTGATCATACAATGCATCCACCTGATAAGTACATGCTCTACTTGATCATACAATGCATCCACTTGATAAATAAATACATATCCACTTGATCATACAGTGCATCCACCTGATACATACATAAGTACAAGATCCACCTGATCATACATAAGTACATGATCCACCTGATCATACAATGCATCTACCTGATACATATATAAATACATGATCCACCTGATCATATCAAGCATCCAACATGATGCATATACAAGTTCATAATCCGACTGATCATATCAAGCATCCAACATGATGCATATACAAATACATGATCAAACTGATCAAAGCATCCAACATGATGCATATACAAAGTAGTAAATGGAGCATCATCCTGATGCTCATCATCCAGCGCTTACAGCCACAGCCATGGGAAGGATCCTCCTCTCACCATGCTTGGAATGGATCCTGCAAATGTGTCCATCACTTATTTCTTGAAGTGTCATCAATCTGACTCTGGCTAGTGGTTTCGTCAACACATCTGCAACCTGCTCATGTGTCGCAACATAGAGGAGCTTCACTGCTCCTCTCTGCACCATATCCCTGATATAGTGATATTTGATCTCAATGTGCTTCGACCTGTCGTGAACACCAGCTTCTCAGACAACCTCACGCAACTCTGGTTATCACAAAAGATACCAGTAGCCTCCAGCGGGAGATCAAATAACTCAGACAATAGCTTCTGGAGCCATACTGCCTCACAACTAACCGAACAAGCTGCAACATACTCTACCTCGGTTGTACTCAGTGCTACGCAGGACTGCTTCCTGCTAAACCAAGAGATCACACATGATCCCATACTAAAGCAACACCCATATGTGCTCTTCCTATCTGCAGCACTGCCTGCCCAGTCTGAATCAACATAACCCTGTAGGTTAAAATTTTGATTCGCATCATACTTGAGCCCATAATTAATTGTACCCTTCAGGTACCTCAGAATATGCTTTACAGCAACCAGGTGAACACCTCTGGAATCCGTCAGGAATTGGCTCAATGTGTTCATCGCAAAGAAAATATCTAGTCTCATGTTCGTCAGGTACATCAAGGACCCAATCATCTGACGATACACCATGACATCAACCAGCTCAGATGAAGCATCACACAGAAGCTTCAGGTTTGATGCCATAGGTGTGGCCATGGCCTTGCAGTCCATCATCCTGAAACTCTTCAGGATCTCTACTGCATACTTCCCTTGTCCAAGGAAGATCCTATATGCACTCTGCCACACCTCCATGCCTAGAAAATAGTGCAACATCCCCAAGTCCTTCATCTCGAACTCGGCAGCAAGCTCCCTATTGGTGTTGGCAATCAACCCATCCTCGCCTATTACAAACAGGTCATCTACATACAATAGTAGTATCACAGGATTGCCTTCCTAAACCTTGTAGTAAAGGTTGGAATCCACTTTACTCTTGGTAAATCCCATATTGGATAGAAAGCTGTCTATCATACCATACCAAGTCCTAGGAGCTTGCTTCAAGCCATACAAGGCTTTCTTCAACCTGCACACATATGACTCCCTGTCATGTGTCTCAAAACCAAATGGATGCTCCACAGACACTTCCTCCTCGACTACACCATTCAAGAAAGCTGTCTTGACATCCATTTGGTGTATCTTCCATTTCATCACTGCAGCCAGGGAAAGTATTGATCTGATGGAAGTGTACCTGGCTACAGGAGCAAAAGTCTCTTCATAGTCTATCCCCTCTTTCTAGGAGAAGCCACGAGCTACAAATCTTGCTTTGTATTTTTCTATGATACCATTTGCAACATGCTTGATCTTGTAGATCCATTTGGAAGTCACAACAGACTTCCCTTCAGGTCTTGTGACTACATCCAAAACATCATTTTTCATGATCGATTGGTATTCCTCAACCATGGCATCCTTCCATTCTTTCTTTTCCGCTGCTTCTTCATGATTGGAAGTTTCTTTGTTCATAATATCACAGAGTAGGGAAACATAACTGGTATTTGATCTAGTCCTCTTCTTATCTCTGTGTTCTTCTTCTAGAATGCCATATCTTTCTGCATCTTGAATGAGCTCTCTAGCCCATGCTAGTTTCCTCTTGTGAGAGTTCTTCTCACGGGGTGGATCTACAAGTTCTTGTGGATCTTCCATTTTACGATCTGCATCTGGAATTGTTTCAGTCATGGTGGTGTCTTGAAATTTGGTTTCCTTTGGTTCTTCATGATCTTCAACAGATTTTTTCCTTGACTTGATGAAGGCTGAATTTTCATCAAATGTCACATCCCTGCTGACATCAATCTTCTTGAACCCTGGAAAGTATATTCTGTAAGCCTTCGAGCTTTCACTGTACCCCACAAAGATGCCATTCTTTCCTTAAGGATCTAGCTTTGTCCTCTTTTCCTTTAGGACATGAGTATATACTGGACAACCAAATATTCTGAGATGGTTGACTTCAGGTTTCTTACCAGAGAATACCTCTTCTGGTGTCTTGTTGTCCAATATCTTGTGAGGTGTTCTATTCTACACATATACAGTTGTCTTAGCTTCTTTTTCCCATAGATACATAAGCAGATCCTGGTCATGTAGCATTGCTCGTGTTGCTTCCATGATTGTTTCATTCTTCCTTTCTGCAACTCCATTCTGTTGTGGATTGTAGGGAGCAGTCAACTCCCTCTTAATCCCTGAATCACTGCATAGCTTCTTGAAGTCACCTTAAGTGAATTCTCCACCATTGTCGGATATGAAGGTCTTGATCTTCTTATCAGTTTGATTTTCCATCAAGGCTTTGAATTCCTTGAACTTATCAAATACTTCATCTTTGTTCTTCAAGAAATAAACCCAAGTCTTCCTAGAGAAATCATTAATGAAAGAGACATAGTCACTACATACCCACTCAGAGAACTGGATGACATCGGACCACATACATCAGAGTGGATAAATTCCAAGATTCCTTTAGCTTTGCTTTCACTACTTGAAAATGCCTTCTTAATGTTCTTTCTTTTTGCACATCCTTTTCAAACCCCTTCATTCTTTGTCTTGATTTTAGGAAGACCCTCTACAACTTTACTTGCAATTGGTAGTGCCCTATAGTGCACATCTGCAAGCCTTCTATGCCAAAGTTCACTTGGTTCCATGGATTCATGTACCATGGCATGTTTAGGTTGTCCCTTCAATTTGTACAATCCCGCCTCTTGCTCTCCAATCACTACTGCATCATCTATAGTTTTTCCCTTTGGCCACATTACGACTTGGCCATCTACAATTGCAACCCTCATGCCTTTTGCATCCAATGCAGATATGGAGAGTAGGTTCTTCTTGAGCCTAGGTACATATAGAACATATTTCATCTTCAGAGACTTTCCAGAGTCTAGGTTGTAGGAGGCTTCACCACTTCCCTTGATAGGATATTGATAGTCATCCCCAAGTTTCACTTTATGGGGTGACTCATGTTTAGATATATTTACAAAAGATTCTTTAAACCCAGTCATGTGTTTGGAAGCCCCACTATCAATAAGCCAATCATTACATCCATGAGAGATAGTACCTGTGAGAGCAGAGATTAGAACATATTCATCTTCACTTGATGAAGCATCACTTTCTTCCCTAGCCTTCTTCTTAGGAGGTTCATCATCCTCAGTAGCATGAGCATGAAATCTCTTCTTGTTGTACCTATTATTCTTGTTGAATTTGTTGTTGTTGTCTTTCTTCTTCTTGGGACAATTTAAAGCAAAGTGTCCTATTTCATTACAATCGAAACATTGAATATGAGAGAGATCTTTCGTCTTATGATGAGGGTGAGGATGTTTCTTGTGATGAGATTTCTCCCTCTTAAACTTGCTTCCCTTGGTGTGTGCTATGAGAGCTTGAGCTTCATTTCGCATCTTCTCTTCTCGGGAAACAAGCCTTGCTTCTTCTTGTGAACATTCCTCCCATAGTCTACTAAATGAGATCAACTTCCTTCTTGCACAAATTCCTTAGATGAAGGAGTCCCATGACCTAAGTAGGCCATTCAATGTGGCCATGATAACTTCACCATTATCCACTACTTCATCAACAGCTTCAAGTTGTTCCTTGATCTGAGAGACCTTATAGAAATAAGATTGAATGGTCTCTCCATTCTGAAGCTTTACCCCTTTTAATTGGTTCCGCAGAGTCATCTTTCGATTTATGTTCTTCCCTTCAAATAGCTTGGTCAGGGAATCAAACATCTCCTTGGGTGTCTTTACAAATGACACCTGTGGTATGAGATGGTCTTTGATAGAATCAACAATGATCCTCTTTCCCTTAACCAAGTTCTTCTTATGTAAGGTCTTAGCCTCTTCTCCCTCTGGGACAGGGACCTCTTCACTTATGTAAGTGTCCAATTCATTTTCTTCCAGGATTAACCTAATCCTATACTTCCATGCTCAGAAGTTATCATCCCCTTCAAGCTTATCCTTAAGCTTGGTGTGGTGAGCCTCATCTTAAAGAGTACTTCAAATGGAAATAGAAAAGATTTAGGTCTTACCACTTGATTTGCAGAAATCTGGATCTGGTGCTGGATTAGCGTTTGTCAGAGAAACCCTAAAAATTCAAAATGTGAATTTCAAATTTCTGAAAGGATAGAAAGATGCGCCTTGATGAGCTAATCATCCTGGTATATTCATAATTTGAAATCTGCAATGTTTCACCCTTTAGAAATGCCCTTTTTTCTCTCGGATTCACTAGGGACGAACCTGAATCAGGGTTTGAGTTTCCCGAAGCTTCACCCAACCAAAAAGTTCGATCCAAAGCTCTAAAATTCGATTTTTCCAAGGAGCTTCCAGCTATGGTCTCAGAATTCAAAAATTCCTATTTTTGTGGAAACCCTAATTTTTAGGGCCAAAAATGAAAGTGCCCAGAATTGAATTCTGATTGGACAAAAAGATGCTCCTTGCTGAGTAGAGTCAAAATACCCTACTGCCTTTCAAGATCTATGGAGAGAAACCCAATAAACAAGAATCCCTAGCTTCCGCAACTGCACAGTGTCTTGTTCTCATGTTAGCTCTGATACCATGTTAATTTTTGAGCATTAATTCAATATACTATAGGATACTTACTGAGAGAATAACATGTACAGCATATCAAGCATAGCAATCACAACAAATAATCACATGAGACAATAGACACACAAAGTTTCACTGGGGAAAACCATAAAGGTGAAAAACCCCACAACTTCCTCAGAGATAGAAAGAGCAATGATACAACCCAAGTACAAGAGATAGTCCTCCTAGCAGCTACTCCTCCTTCCTCACTTGTGTGCCACTTTTTGGAGAGTTTAGAAGTGAATAATGAAGTGATCAAATAGAGTGCCTCTCGCACTCTATTTATACATGAGCTGACCTGCCTAATAAACTAGCAGGGACGACTTGTCTTACTTAGTCTAATAACCCATGGTAATACTAATCAGGGCCGACCCCACACTTGGTGGTCTAATAACCCATCACATGCAAGTTGCGACACTTGTCAATACAAATGATTACACTTCCGTATAGAGGAATAATAACATCTCTATAGGAGTACAATATACAAAGGTGAAATACATTCCGAAGTTACAATTACATCAACACAAGGGTTCATACCCATTGATCAAGCTTATGGTTGCAAGGAAAAAACAAAAGTTATCAAAATAAATCAAAATATGTTTGAATAACCTCTTTCATGTAAAACATTCTACGCATATCATAAATGTAAGCCTATAACATTTTCACAAATTAAGAGGAAGTCTAATAGATGCTACACATTTCATCAATGCTATTGTATTTAATCAAATGATACATACATGAGCATCTATGAAGTTCGGTTGAAGTGTGCCTATGCTAGCATGCTAAAAAAAATGGCAAAGTATCAAGTACAATGGCAAGGAATGCATGAACTAAAGTGTAATAAAATTCATTGGGCCTTCATGTACATATGGTCAAATATACAACAAATATACCCTAGTTTGTAAGACCCTAGTTTGTTCCAATATGCTAACCAATAGTTGATCATGAATTCACTCTCATAAAATCGTTGAAGATATAAACCCTATCCTTACTAAACCCTAGTATGTAAGACCCTGGTTTGTGCTTTACCTGTTTCATATGTCCATTTTCCACTTGTCATAATGCAAAAGTAATTATATAGAATCCATGGAAAATGAAATACCTAACTAGTTTGTATTCCTTGATAATGTTGTTTTGATGAAGGAAAATAAGATGTTCATGGTCCTACGTTTGTAAAAATGATGAATTATCCTCATATGAAAATGTATTTAAAATTGAATGTCCTTGATTGATACAAATGATGATGTAATGGTTGTTCATTGTGATTTGGTAAGTATTTCCCCATAACTTGACGGAAAAGGTTCATGGTGACTTCGATCTAACAAAGCTAGCAAAGATCAGAGGGATATCATCGATGAAACATCGCCTCCATTTTTTATTTGGAACTTTCAATTCTTAAAAATGACATTAATTACTCAAAATGAAAATATAGTGGAACACTAAGGAGATGTTCAATGACGTCGCACACTTAGTACATAGCAATCTACCAAGGGTGCAGAATCATAGGTTTTATTTCCATTCTTTGAATGCCTAGTTCTAGAATCAAAATCAAAATTTTGCAACATTGACCCCTATGTGCAAAACTGCATAGTCCCTTACTGATAAAAACCCTAGTTTCCAAAATGGACCTAAATGTTGACACCTTAGCCATGGGACTGGACAAGAGGGGTACCCCTAGCACTCTCCTGATGTGCTAAATCCAACGAAGTTGACAATTTGTTTATCCAAGCCACGATCATAATTATATGGCTCATTCCAAATCGCATCCCAAAGGCCTTCAGGGACACCTGTTGCATACCTGCCAGGGGCATAGAATTCCAACTGTGCAACAAAACTGGGTTCCAGGAAGTGCTGCAAGTGTGTCTAGAAAGGTTACATATGGAAACTCTAGCCATAAGTCCCCGATCAATGATTTTTCAAAGTTGAACCCCATCTGCGAAAACTGCACAGTCCCTTACTGAGCTGAATCTTGGTTTCCAAATGTACCAAAAAGATGACACTTGGGCCATGGGACCAGAGGATAGGGGCACCCCTAGTACTATCCATATTTCTTGAATCCAACAGAGTCGACGGTTTGTAGATCCAAAGCACGGTCATCATTCTATGGCTCGTTCCAACTCACATCCCAAAGGCCTTCAGGGACACCAGTTGGATACCTACCGTGGGCATAGAATTCCAAGCGTACAATAAAACCGGGTTCCAGCAGGTGTTGAAAGTGTGTCTAGGAATTTTGCAGCTGGGAACGCTAGCCATAAGTCCCCAGATGATGATTTTTCAAAGTTGACCCCTATGTGCGAAAATTGCACATTCGCTTATTGAGCATAACCCTAGTTTCCAAAATGGACCGAAAATATGCAACTTGGGCTAGGGGACCAGAGGAGATGGGAACCCCTAGCACTATCTCGATGTCCTGAATCCAACGGATTCAATGGTTTTTCGATCCAAGCCATAGTCCTCATTCTATGGATTGTTCCAACTCACATCCCGAAGGCCTTCAGGGACACCTGTTGTATACCTACCGGGGGCATAGAATTCCAACCATGCAACAAAACTAGATTCTGGGAAGTGCTACAAGTGTGTATAGGAAGGTTCCAGCTGAGAACACTATCCATAAGTCCCCGACTGATGATTTTGCAAATTTGACGCCTATGTGCGAAAACTGCATAGTCCCCTAGTGAGAAAAACCCTAGTTTCCAAAATGGACGGAAAAGATGACACCTAGGCCATGGGACCATAGGAGACAGCCACTCATATCACTATCCTAATGTTCTAAATCCAATGGATTCGAAGGTTTGTTGATCTGAGTCACGATCATCATTCTATGACTCGTTCCAACTCACATCCCAAAGGCCTTTAGGGACACCTGTTGGATACCTACCGGGGGAATAGAATTCCAACCGTGCAACAAAACTCGGTTCTGGGAAGTGTTGCAAGTGTGTCTAGTAAGTTTCCATCTGGGAACGCTAGCCATAAGTCCCCAGTCAATGATTTTGAAAATTTTACCCCTATGCACGAAAACTACAGAGTCCCTTATTGAGAAAAAACCTAGTTTCCAAAATGGACTGAAAAGATGATAGCTTGGCCATGGGACCAAAGGAGAGGGGCACCCCTAGCACTATCCCGATGTCCTGAATCCAATGGAGTCAATGGTTTGTCGATCCAAGCCACAGTCATCATTCTATAAATCCTTCCAACTCTCATCCCGAAGGCCTTCAAGGACACCTGTTGGATACCTATCGAGGGCATAGAATTCCAACCGTGCAACAAAAATGGGTTCCGAGAAGTGCTCCAAGTGTGTCTAGGAAGGTTCCAGCTGGGAACGCTAGCCATAAGTCCCTGACCGATGATTTTGCAAAGTTGACCCCTATGTGCAAAAACTACACAGTCTCTTACTGAGCAAAATCCTAATTTCCAAAATGGACCGAAAAGATTTCACCTGGGCCAGGGGACCAGAGGAGAGGGGCACCCCTAGCACTAACACTATTGAGTCTTTTCCCCAACTAATTATATGTTTGTTTTAATAACCTTCATCACACCCTTTCATATCTATGTTTTCCAATAATAATTATTGTTTTACAGATTTTAACTAATCTTTTTACATTCTCCATCACAATGGTGGGAATATCTTCACAAAGTCCGTGGGAATATTTTATATCTGTAAGAATTACCTCATGTCTGAGGATATCAGAGTGTTTGTAGGCATATTTTTATAGTCATCCTTCATAGACCTGCGGGAATGATGTAAAGTGAGAACAACCATATTTTTTCTCTGTTTTGGAAGACCATGTTGAGTGTGATTGTCATTGATGTCAAAGGAGTTCATTAATGACAAAGGATAAAAAAGGACATGATGGTAGGGAAAACTTAGTGAATGGTAAAAGAGTAAACAAAGGAATAACAAAGGAAGTGATGGCATGTCATGTATAATGATGTGGTATGTGTGATGAGGTTGAGAAGACATATGATTGTGTTCTAGTGCTATCATGAATTCATTGTTACAATTTGACATCATTCTGTAAAAATATGGCATGTTGGTGAAAATCTGGAAATTGACTAAGTGTTGGAAAACGGGTCTGAGTGGCCTCAAGAAAATGCCCGCCATATCTCCTAAGTGAATGATAAAATTTATCTGAAAGTATCATGTTATATCTTGTTGAAGAGGCTATCTGACCATGGTCCCAGTTATCTAAAACGATGTTTGATGTCAAAGTTATAGGTCTGCCAAAACAGGGTTTCAGGCTGTTTTGCACCAGTGCTGGTAAAACTACCTAAGTGGCCACAGGGAAATGCATGCCATAATTTGTATTTGATGGATGAAATTATTATGAGGACATACGGACCTATATTGTTGATTGGTGCATCTAAACATATGATTATGTTGTCCAAAAATTCTATGAGGGTGAAGTTTTCAGTCTGCCAAAAGTGCCTTGTGACTTGATTTGCACTATTCCAGTAAAATGCTCATGACCAAGGAGAGAGGATGAGGTTTCAGAGGATGAAATTGGCATGGATGGAATCAACATGTTTTTCCCAGTGATTTGGATGCTTCATATTTCCAATATTGTTAAAAGAAAAAATCACCTTAGTAAACCTAGGTTTTGATAAAATTGTGTAGTGTTAAAACCGGTTACAAAAGGCCATTTGCAAATTCCCACCAAATGTTGTCTTTATGTCAATAAAATCATCTAATGGAATGATTCTGTTCCTTGGTAATATGTCTATATATCCATGGTTTTAGTTTCCTCTCTGGTGGTCACACGTGTGAGATATAAACCTGCCAAATTGAGAAAAATTATGTTTGCCTATTAAAAATAAATAAAATCTGTCTAAGTGTTAAACACAGGAAATTTGAAAGGACATTTGGAAATGCACGCTAGCGGTTGTCTTTGCTCTAGTAAATTCATCCAATGGCATGAATATCTTCTCTAGTGATATTTCCATCCATTATTGGTCTTAGTTCTCCATTTGGTGATCACACGTGTGAGATATAAACCAACCAAATTGAGAAAAAAATATGGAAGGAAAGATAATTCAAGCATTTCCAGAAAACTCCTTCATGCATAATAAAAGGAAGAAACCTGTAACTGCAAATGAAAATATGAAGATGGAGGAGGTTGAATATTTTATCTATATTAAAGGGAGTATTTAGTAACGAATCTGAAAAATGCAAACATTAATATTTGAAGAGTTATGATTAATAAGAAAATGCATGATTGTATAAATTATAAACAGAGATATAAACGAGAGTTCTGAGAAACAACATGTTTATTATTAAAACAGAATTAAAAATAATAAAGAAGAGTATAAACATAAATATATTATTCCTATAGCAGAGTAAATTATTATTTATTTAAAACAAAGAAGGATTAATAAACATAGTATGTTAATTAAACATAGAAGTAAAGGGATGCGTTTTGATGAAAATACACGTTTCTATAATGAAGAGATGCATTTGGTGAAAAGGTTTTAATGAAGGGACACAGTGGTTCAAAAGACACGATGAAAGAAGTATCTAAACATAAGTTCGAAGTGGAAGAAAGATGACTCTGTAGTCTAGATTGATGTAGCTTCAAGAAAAATAGAGACCAAGGAAATAAAGAAGATTCAGTAACCAAATTGAAGGAACATGAAGATTTGAAGCTGTATAGAGACCAAAGAAACAAAAGGAAGAACACAGGATGTCATTTGAGTGTTTAATATGAAGATCTAATGCAGTACATAAGTCAGAGAATGTAAGAAAAGAGTTGTATTGTGTCTGTAGTCAGAATTGATGATTTACAGTAGAGGACAAAGAACAAAAGATACTGTAAGAAGTTATTGAAGTTATGAAAAACAAAGAATAGAGAGGTAAGGTGGTTCTAGCGCAGGCTACATGCCTGTAAGGGGGTTGTAGCCTCCTTTCGGTGGTTATTGGGGTGTTGAAGCATCCTTTCAGTAGTAGCTGATAAACCAGGGGGTCGTATCATCCTTCCAGTAGTAGATGATAAAAAGGGTGTTGTAGCAGGAAGAAACCGGGGTGTTATAGCATCCTTCAGTTGTAGCTGAGAAACTTTGGGATTGAAGTCTCTAGCAAGTTGTCGCTTGCAAAAACAATTGTAAATATAATTTTGCAGTTATAGAAAGTGCTTGTGGTTTTCCCAATTGGGATTCCACGATAAAAGTTGTGTTCCTTGTATATTTTTGAATCCTGTGTGTTAATGAATAAGTTAAAAGTGGTTTTAGATGTTAAAAGTTATCAATACTGGTTCACCCCCCCTCTCACTATTGTCCAATATTCCAACATACCAAAATATCGCACATGTGACCATCAAAGAGGAAACCAATACCATGGATGGATGGAAAAATCATCAAGGAACAACCTCATACCATTTGATAAATTTATTTACAAAACGAGAGCATATGGCGTGCATTTATAAATGGCCTCTTAAACTTCTGGGTTACACACTTAGACAATTTTTCAAAACCCTAGGTCAAATAAGATGATTTTTATTTTCACCAATATTGGAAATGTGAAGCATCCACAGCATGGGGGACATCATGTAGATTCCATCCATTTCAATTCCATCCTTTTCAACCTCATCCTCTCTCCTTGGCGGGCATTTTACTGGTACAGTGTAAATCATCCCAGAGGGCATTTTTGGCAAGCCAACATCTTCACCCTCAATGATTGTTTTGGAAAACTAATCATATGGTTAGATGCAAAAAACAACAATATACATTCCTATATAGTCATAATTAATTAATCAATCAAATACACAATGTGGCGGGCATTTTCCTGAGGCTACTTGGTAGTTTTACTTGAAGAGTTTATACATAGCCAAATCCTTCAATTTTCAAGGTGAATTTTTATTTCACCAAAACATTTAAACTATGATACTAGACAATAGTATCCATCTAATTGAGCTCATTACAATTGGTTTCACCTTCAGATTCATCATCGTCTCACTTGGGCGGGAATTTTATTGAACTGGGTTCCCAAATAGTAAAACAACTTGAACCCTTGCTTTGGCAGACCTATATCTTTCTCCTTAAACAGTCTTAAAGAAAAATAAGCCCATGGTCAGATGCACAAGGAAACAAGCTACAACTTGACACTCTCAAAGAATTTTTATCATTAACCTATGAGATATGGCGGGCATTTTCCTAAAGCAACTAAGACTAATTTTCAAATACCTAGTCAATTTCCTTGAATTTTGCTGAATTTTTGCACAGAAAAAACGCGCTAACTTTATGGATACACAAAAAACGATAGCGTTTCTTAGAAATATAACGCGCACCGCATTTCTTCAATGTTAAAAAATTCCTATGCAATTAATATGTTTGGTGCACGAGTAAATAATGTCTAGTGGCCAAAAACGAGCGAGCGATTCTTCATCCAAAAACGCGTCAATGTTATGGTAATCTACACAATTTGCATTTTCATCAAAACCTTATTCAAAAGTTTCTTCCCAAGAAAATAAATTTCCTTTATTTCCCTAGATCCCTACTTATCTTGAAAGGTTTTGGGCTTCATGTTTAATGGGTTAGGAGGTTAAATAGGGATTTCATCATAATCCACACCATATTGCTAAGAAAATCTTTTTACAACCAACTTGGATTTGTGATTCTCTATCTCCCTTTTTCATTAAGTTTGGTCTTATAGACCCATTTGACTCCAATATTGCTTTTGTCTAGTGGGAGATCAACAAGATCCCAAGTTTGATTCCTTCCAATAGCATCAATCTCTTCATTCATTTCTTGTATCCACTGTACATCCTTTACTTCTTCATCAAATGATGTGGGATGACAAGAAAATACAACATATTGTAGCTGCTCATCAATAACAAGGGTCTGCTCATATATCTCCCTCAAACATCTGGTTTTCTGGTTCTGTAGTGGAATGTCTGCTGGTGGTTCTTCTTGCTGTTGTACCTCCAATCTTGGCATTCTGAGTGAAATAACTGGTGGAACTGAACTTTCCTTCTGCCGAATATCGACTGGATCACTCCAGCATTTGTCTTTAAGAAATTTGACATCTCTGCTTACCAAAACCTTTTTGGTGACAATATTATACAACTTATAATCCTTGTGATGTACACTGTAACCAATGAAGATACATTTTTCACTCTTTTTGTCCAACTTTTTTCTCAATTCTTCAGGTGCATGTGCAAATGCTACACATCCAAAAAATCTGAGATGTGAGACACAAATATTTGTGACACTCCAAGCTTCTTTAGGAATTTTGTCTTTAACACTCACGGTAGGAGATATGTTTACTAAATAAACTGAACATGCAAAAAATTCTACCCAATAATCATCTGACAAATTCTTATATGACAGCATAGTTCAGGCCATGTTCATGATGGGCCCGTTCTTCTGTTCAACGACTCCATTATGCTCTGGAGTGTATCTAGTAGTGAACTAGTACTGGATGCCATGCTGTTTGCAGAAATCATGTGAATCATATTCACCTCCACCATCTTACCTACGCACTTTGATGGATTTACCTGACTTCTTTTCAGTCACTCCCTTAAATTCTTTAAATTGGAGAAGGTATTTGATTTGTGTCTGAAAAAATAGACCCAAATTTTCATACTATAGTCATAAATAAAAGTTAGAAAATAAAGAATACCTCTTATGGATGGGGTTTTCATGGGTCCACAGAGATTTGTGTGAACTAACTCAAGGTGTTCTTTGACTCAAGATGTGGAATTGGGGAAATTATCACTTTGATGTTTCCCTAAGACACACTCTTCAAAAGAATTGGATTGTTCATTCATGACTGGTAACCCCTTGACCATGGACTGTATTTGCATAAGACCGAGACCCTAGAAGGGTAGATGACCATACCTACAATGCCACAACTAGGTTTCATCTAGACTAGTAAAAGTATGTGCATATGACTGTGCCAGTATAGCACTTCTGAGACTAAGAGAGAATATTATGTTCTTGGTCATTTCTACTTTGGCTAAGAGTCTTCTACTGGGTGTTTTATCATAGAAAACACAATAAGTATAAAAAAACCTGACATCATACCTGTTTTGAATCAGTTGACCCACACTGATTAGATTGAATTTCATATTAGGAATATAGAATACATCATGTATAAACTTCTTCTGATTCTATTTAGTAAGGACATGAACAATGCCTTTTCCTTGAGCAGGAACAAGATAATGATCACATAGGTTGATTTTGTATTGACAGGTGAATCTAGGCTAGAAAATAACAATTTGTTACCTGTCATATGATTGTTGCAACCACTGTCCAACAACCATACATTTGAATGATATTCTTCTTCAGTTACTTGACATGAGAGAAACATGACTTCAGATGAGCTTTTTTCAACATTGGAGACATGAGCTATGTCATTGTTCTGGTCTACTTGCTTCTTTCTGCAGTCTCTTTCATAGTGGCCATACTTCTTGCAGTAGTTGCACTGTATGTTGGACCTATTAGTCAATCTATTGCCTCTTCCCCTCTGGTTCTGAGAGTTGTGAGAGTGATCACAGTGAGATAAATGCTCATGAGCATCTCTATCCTTTGTAGAATTAGAACCTCTTCCTCTTCTTCCTCGTCCCATACCTCCTCTGCCTCAACCTCTGTTGAGGGAAGCCTGAGTGCTGAATGCATTTGTCAAAGACTCTTCTTCTTGATTGAGTCGAGCTTCGTGGGACAAAAGGGACTCTGTTAACTCTTCTAGGGTAAACTTGGACAAATCTTTAGATTCCTCTATAGCAGTAACAACCATAGAAAACTTCTTAGTGAGACATATGAGAATATTTTGGACAACAACCTTTTGTTCCAAAGCTTCGCCATAAGTTTGGAATTGAGTCACAATGCTTGAGACCTGAGTCATGAACTGATCTACAGTTTTTGTTTCCTTCATCTTCACACTTTCAAATTGAAGTCGAAGGGTCTGGAGTCTTACTGTTTTTACTCTGTTTGTACCTTTGTATGCATATGCAAGGAGATTCTAAGCTTGATGTGCGGTGGTGGCTCCTGAGATCCACGGGAAAACAGAATCCTCAATGCAGATCTGGATCAACCATTTTGCAATGAGATTTCTTTCTTGGCTTTCTTCAAGCGATTTTTTTGAGCATTAGACATAGCGGCTAGACCACTTGCATCTGGTTCTTTGAATTCATTTTCAACCCTATCCCAACATTTGCTGAGTTGGAGAAACGTTTACATCTTGATTGGCCAAAATTCATGGTTGGTGCCGATCAACATTGGTCCAGAGATCTGCTTCATACTGATTCTAGCCATTTTTTATGGCTATCTTTTAAACACAGTGTCGTACACTGTAGATCTAACACAATGCATTAGGAAAAATGGGTGTAAGTGAACAGTGATCGCCGCACTTTCCCTTAACAACAGGTGCGTCAACGACGCGCATAGACCGTGCACATAGTGCATCAGTGATGCCCTTTTCTTCAGCAGAAGGTGCATCGTTGGAAGGGTGACACTATTCTCGATAGGGACAAGGTGCATCGACGCTTCCAAAGGGAAAAAAAAGATATGACAGGACCCTAGTACTGTGAAGAAAATCCACTCCTCCACGCTGATGTGTTCCCATCTTGATCTTCAACCTCCAAGGTGTGAGATCAGATCTATGCAAAATGTGTGCTTTCCACTTTGTGAAAAGATTTACCCAAAGCATAGCTGAGAATGGATGAGGCCATGCGCTCTAATACCATGTTAAACTTTATAAGACAGTAAAATATGGAACACTTGAATGGGAATCTTCATCGCCTTTTCATCATTAATCACAAGAATATATAGGATTACATCACAACAATACTACGTGCCAATACAAGAAAATACTATGGGATGGTCAAAGTGTCCTAGTAACTAATCAACTAACTAATTAATGCACTAATGACCGGTGAGATTATAATTCTTAACATTATTGGAGAAGAGTTCCACTATCCCACATTAATGGACCCTGTAACCATGACTGGATGGATACCAAAGTTCCTTCAAAGTTTCTAACCACCACTATTATGCGCGACTATTGATCATTGTTTGGTGCACTCACATCTCACATCTCCTTTTGTCAGAGTTCTGTCACGGAAATAAAGAAATATTGCAATGAGAAATAAAGAAAGACTGTCGCTTCAAATTTAGAGTGGATTATCTGAGATTCACATTTTTTGGAAATATTTGTGTTTAGGGTTTGGCCAATTCAGTGCCTTTATTGCAAGTGTGAACAAGAATGGATAGCAAGCACGTGCAAGTACGCATATGTAGGTCTCTTGGTTGGCGTGATGATAATGCTGGCAGTGCAAGCAACAGATATGGCGTCACATATGGTTTATGGTATTGTATTGCATCATGGAAGAGATGTTAGGGTGGTTTACGATTAGGAATTATTTTCGTAACATTTGAATTGATGACCACTGTCTAGTTGAATCTTCACATGGGCCTTTGATAGACAAAAATGAAATGTGTTGAGGGAATCTTTATATTCTCAATATAGTTATTGCTATCATGTTATCTTGAGAAGCGGCCGAGGGAGACTTGTTGGACGAGAGATCTGAAGGCCCAACCTCACCCTCAGTAACTTCATGGAGCCTGGAAATTCTGTAGAATGCATAAGGCTCATCCACAACCTAAAGGGGCAAAAGTTAAAATTCTTAAGTCATGAAGAGTGAATGAGTGAATTGAACCAGAGACCTTAGCGCTGATACCATATAAGGTTTGTCGTTACACCAAAATCTTCAGATGGTGATGGACATTTGAAACTAAGCACAAGTCCAAGGATCCTAGTGTGGTAGATCAATCCACATTATATTTCAAGAGGTGCGGGGGTTATAACCAATGCTCCATTACCCCCCTCCGGCGTAGCTCAGGGTAGTTGGACCTGGGACCTTAGCTTTGATACCATGTAAGGTTTGCTCTTACACCAAAACCTAGAGTAGATAAGGGGAATTGAAGGTGAGAACTTAGCACTCATACCATGTAAGGTTTGTTGCTACACCAAAACTTACAGAAGGTGATGAATGTTTGCAACTAAGCATAGTTCGAAGGATCCTAGTGTGGTAGATTAATCCACATTATATTCCCAGAGGTGCACCTGTTATAAATACTCCAATACCCCCATCCAACATAGCTCGAGGGAATTTAACCTCAAACCTTAGCTTTGATACAATGTAAGGCTCTCATTACACCAAAACATGGAGGGGGGGTGCTGCTGTATCGGTGCACACCTCTAGGAATATAATGTGGGTTTATCTCCCACACAGGGATCCTTGGACTTGTGCTTGGTTGCAAATGTTCATCACGATCTGCAGGATTTGGTGTAACACAAACCTAGATTGATCTCCCACACTAGGATCCTTGGAGTTGTGCTTGGTTGCAAATGTCCATCACCATATGCAGGTTTTGCTGTAACCGCAAACCTTACAGAACTTTTTGGATTTACTAAACATTGTATTGAACTTTTTGGATTCACTTTGTAATTGCTTATACGATGGACCAGTTTGGGTGGACACTCATTGAACTTTCCGAATTCAGTGTATAATTGCTTATACGATGAACCAGTTTGGATGGACACTCCACTCATCTTCAATATCCATATGAAGTTGTAAAATATAAGAGATTATAACAAAGAAAATCAAAACTAAAATAATAACATATAAAAAAAAAAAAAAAACTCAAAAGTTTAATGTGATCAATCATGCTTTGAACCTATACCTATAATAATTAAGCAGATCCAAATTAATATCACCCATTGGAGACTCACAATTTAAAAATTACATTCAACAACCCTTTGTGTCAACAAAACACGGTTCATGAGTTGAAAATGAAGGGCTTGGGTTGTCTTATGTGAACTGAAATCGGATGGCAATATTTAAGAAGTCCATGCTTTAATGATTCTTCTCTCAATCCTTCTACCTATGTAGAGAATAGGGTCAAACTTAAATTAGTAATTGGGATGAAATGGCGTGACCTAAAAGATAGTTCCCTCCAGCTCCCTACAACGGAATATAGAGAAAATAACCTCAGACAGATAGAACCTAATCCCTAAAGAGATTCTATATTTGTAAAATTGACTCTCGACCCTGAGAAAATTGAGCTCTTGAGATTATGTAAATATTGTATATTAATGTAATTTTTCCACATTGTTGTAGGTATGTACATTATTCGACTATAGCATGATACGCTTCTTAATGAGGCCTATACATTTAGCTCTTCACTGCAAACTTTACCCAAAGCATAGCTGAGAATGGATGAGGCCATGTGCTCTAAAACCATGTTAAACTTTACAAGACAGTAAAAGATGGAACACTTGAATGGGAATCTTCATCGCCTTTTCATCATTAATCACAAGAATATATAGGATTACATCACAACAATACTACGTGCCAATACCAGAAAATACTATGGGATGGTCAAAGTGTCCTAGTAACTAATCAACTAACTAATTAATGCACTAATGACCGGTGAGATTATAATTCTTAACATTATTGGAGAAGAGTTCCACTATCCCACATTAATGGACCCTGTAACCATGACTGGATGGATACCAAAGTTCCTTCAAAGTTTCTAACCACCACTATTATGCGCGACTATTGATCATTGTTTGGTGCACTCACATCTCACATCGCCTTTTGTCAGAGTTCTGTCACGGAAATAAAGAAATATTGCAATGAGAAATAAAGAAAGACTGTCGCTTCAAATTTAGAGTGGATTATCTGAGATTCACATTTTTTGGAAAGATTTGTGTTTAGGGTTTGGCCAATTCAGTGCCTATATTGCAAGTGTGAACAAGAATGGATAGCAAGCACGTGCAAGTACGCATATGTAGGTCTCTTGGTTGGCGTGATGATAATGCTGGTAGTGGAAGCAACAGATATGGCGTCACATATGGTTTATGGTATTGTATTGCATCGTGGAAGAGATGTTAGGGTGGTTTACGATTAGGAATTATTTTCGTAACATTTGAATTGATGACCACTGTCTAGTTGAATCTTCACATGGGCCTTTGATAGACAAAAATGAAATGTGTTGAGGGAATCTTTATATTCTCAATATAGTTATTGCTATCATGTTATCTTGAGAAGCGACCGAGGGAGACTTGTTGGACGAGAGATCTGAAGGCCCAACCTCACCCTCAGTAACTTCATGGAGCCTGGAAATTCTGTAAAATGCATAAGGCTCATCCACAACCTAAAGGGGTAAAAGTTAAAATTCTTAAATCATGAAGAGTGAATGAGTGAATTGAACCAGAGACCTTAGTGCTGATACCATATAAGGTTTGTCGTTACACCAAAATCTTCAGATGGTGATGGACATTTGAAACTAAGCACAAGTCCAAGGATCCTAGTGTGGTAGATCAATCCACATTATATTTCAAGAGGTGCGGGGGTTATAACCAATGCTCCCATGCCCCCCTCCGGCGTAGCTCGGGGGAGTTGCACCTGGGACCTTAGCTTTGATACCATGTAAGGTTTGCTCTTACACCAAAACCTAGAGTAGATAAGGGGAATTGAAGGTGAGAACTTAGCACTCATACCATGTAAGGTTTGTTGTTACACCAAAACTTAAAGATGGTGATGAACATTTGCAACTAAGCACAGTTCGAAGGATCCTAGTGTGGTAGATTAATCCACATTATATTCCCAGAGGTGCAGCTGTTATAAATACTCAAATACCCCCATCCAACATAGCTTGAGGGAATTTAACCTCAAACCTTAGCTTTGATACCATGTAAGGTTTCTCATTACACCAAAACATGGAGGGGGGGTGCTGCTGTATCGGTGCACACCTCTAGGAATATAATGTGGGTTTATCTCCCACACAGGGATCCTTGGACTTGTGCTTGGTTGCAAATGTTCATCACGATCTGCAGGATTTGGTGTAACACAAACCTAGATTGATCTCCCACACTAGGATCCTTGGAGTTGTGCTTGTTTGCAAATGTCCATCACCATGTGCAGGTTTTGCTGTAACCGCAAACCTTACAGAACTTTTTGGATTTACTAAACATTGTATTGAACTTTTTGGATTCACTTTGTAATTGCTTATACGATGGACCAGTTTGGGTGGACACTCATTGAACTTTCCGAATTCAGTGTATAATTGCTTATACGATGAACCAGTTTGGATGGACACTCCACTCATCTTCAATATCCATATGAAGTTGCAAAATATAAGAGATTATAACAAAGAAAATCAAAACTAAAATAATAACATATAAAAGAAACAGAGAAAAAAAAAAACTCAAAAGTTTAATGTGATCAATCATGCTTTGAACCTATACCTATATTAATTAAGCAGATCCAAATTAATATCACCCAGTGATCACCCATTGGAGACTCACAATTTAAAAATTACATTCACCAACCCTTTGTGTCAACAAAACACGGTTCATGAGTTGAAAATGAAGGGCTTGGGTTGTCTTATGTGAACTGAAATCCGATGGCAATATTTAAGAAGTCCATGCTTTAATGATTCTTCTCTCAATCCTTCTACCTATGTAGATAATAGGGTCAAACTTAAATTAGTAATTGGGATGAAATGGCGTGACTTAAAAGATAGTGCCCTCCAGCTCCCTACAACGGAATATAGAGAAAATAACCTACAGATAGAACCTAATCCCTAAGAGATTCTATATTTGTAAAATTGACTCTCGACCCTGAGAAAATTGAGCTCTTGAGATTATGTAAATACTGTATATTAATGTAATTTTTCCACATTGTTGTAGGTATGTACATTATTCGACTATAGCGTGATACGCTTCTTAATGAGGCCTATACATTTAGCTCTTCACTGCAAACTTGCAAAGCGTGGACGACCCGGATATACCGATATTGTTCGATGAAGAATCTCCATCTAATAATAAAATAACTCTCCAACGAACAAGACTGCATGTCACATATCTTTAATTTCTCTTCATATTAATAAAAACGAAAGGTAATATCCCCGGTTACAACAAAAGTACAAATGTCATCCGAACCATACTATACTAAACATGGGTTGCCAATCCAATCAGAGCATTCGTATCTTATTCTCTATTCTAAATTCCAACACACACAGTATTACTATTCATATTGATATAAACATAATTTCCCATGACTTAAATTTTTTTATCTAAATTTATAATTTAAAAAAAAATTATGTAGAATCATCAAATTAAAAAATTAAAATTACAATAAATCAATTTTAATTCTAATTTTATTAAGCATTTAAAAGATTTGAATTTATGACTTTTTAAAACATATTTTTAATCATTAAATTCACTCAATCTATTATATTAATATAACAATTTACAATAATGTTATTAATTATTAATATAAAAATCTTTTTAAAATGTTGAAAGAAAATATAACTTTTGAAATTTGTTACCTGTCATATGATTGTTGCAACCACTGTCCAACAACCATACATTTGAATGATATTCTTCTTCAGTTACTTGACATGAGAGAAACATGACTTCAGATGAGCTTTTTTCAACATCGGAGACATGAGCTATGTCATTGTTCTGGTCTACTTGCTTCTTTCTGCAGTCTCTTTCATAGTGGCCATACTTCTTGCAGTAGTTGCACTGTATGTTGGACCTATTAGTCCATCTATTGCCTCTTCCCCTCTGGTTCTGAGAGTTGTGAGAGTGATCACAGTGAGATAAATGCTCATGAGCATCTCTATCCTTTGTAGAATTAGAACCTCTTCCTCTTCTGCCTCGTCCCATACCTCCTCTGCCTCGACCTATGTTGAGGGAAGCCTGAGTGCTGAATGCATTTGTCAAAGACCCTTCTTCTTGATTGAGTCGAGCTTCGTGGGACAAAAGGGACCCTGTTAACTCTTCTAGGGTAAACTTGGACAAATCTTTAGATTCCTCTATAGGAGTAACAACCATAGCAAACTTCTTAGTGAGACATATGAGAATATTTTGGACAACAACCTTTTGTTCCAAAGCTTCGCCATAAGTTTGGAGTTGAGTCAAAATGCTTGAGACCTGAGTCATGAACTGATCTACATTTTTTGTTTCCTTCATCTTCACACTTTCAAATTGAAGTCGAAGGGTCTGGAGTCTTACTGTTTTTACTCTGTCTGTACCTTTGTATGCATATGCAAGAAGATTCTAGGCTTGATGTGCGGTGGTGGCTCCTGAGATCCACAGGAAAACAGAATCCTCGATGCATATCTGGATCAACCATTTTGCAATGAGATTTATTTCTTGGCTTTCTTCAAGCGATTTTTTTGAGCATTAGACATAGCGGCTAGACCACTTGCATCTGGTTCTTTGAATTCATTTTCAACCCTATCCCAACATTTGCTGAGTTGGAGAAACGTTTACATCTTGATTGGCCAAAATTCATAGTTGGTGCCGATCAACATTGGTCTAGAGATCTTCTTCATACTGGTTCTAGCCATTTTTTATGGCTATCTTTTAAACATAGTGTCGCACACTGTAGATCTAACACAGTGCGTCAGGCAAAATGGGTGTAAGTGAACAGTGATCGCCGCACTTTCCCTTAACAACAGGTGCGTCAACGACGCGCTTAGACTGTGCATATAGTGCGTCAGCGATGCCCTTTTCTTCAGTAGAAGGTGCATCGTTTGAAGGGTGACACTATTCTCGATAGGGACAAGGTGCATCGACGCTTTCAAAGGGAAAAAAAAGATATGACAGGACCCTAGTACTTTGAAGAAACTCCACTCCTCCACGCTGATGTGTTCCCATCTTGATCTTCAACCTCCAAGGTGTGAGATCGGATCTATGCGAAATGTGTGCTTTCCACTTTGTGAAAAGATTTACCCAAAGCATAGCTGAGAATGGATCAGGCCATGTTCTCTAATACCATGTTAAACTTTATAAGACAGTAAAAGATGGAACACTTGAATGGGAATCTTCATTGCCTTTTCATCATTAATCACAAGAATATATAGGATTACATCACAACAATACTACGTGCCAATACCAAAAAATACTATGGGATGGTCAAAGTGTCCTAGTAACTAATCAACTAACTAATTAATGCACTAATGACCGGTGAGATTATAATTCTTAACATTATTGGAGAAGAGTTCCACTATCCCACATTAATGGACCCTGTAACCATGACTGGATGGATACCAAAGTTCCTTCAAAGTTTCTAACCACCACTATTATGCGCGACTATTGATCATTATTTGGTGCACTCACATCTCACATCGCCTTTTGTCAGAGTTCTGTCACGGAAATAAAGAAATATTGCAATGAGAAAGAAAGAAAGACTGTTGCTTCAAATTTAGAGTGGTTTATCTGAGATTCACATTTTTTGGAAAGATTTGTGTTTAGGGTTTGGCCAATTCAGTGCCTATATTGCAAGTGTGAACAAGAATGGATAGCAAGCACGTGCAAGTACGCATATGTAGGTATCTTGGTTGGCGTGATGATAATGCTGGTAGTGGAAGCAACATATATGGCATCCCATATGGTTTATGGTATTGTATTGCATCGTGGAAGAGATGTTAGGGTGGTTTAGGATTATGAATTATTTTCGTAACATTTGAATTGATGACCACTGTCTAGTTGAATCTTCACATGGGCCTTTGATAGACAAAAATGAAATGTGTTGAGGGAATCTTTATATTCTCAATATAGTTATTGCTATCATGTTATCTTGAGAAGCGACTGAGGGAGACTTGTTGGACGAGAGATCTGAAGGCCCAACCTCACGCTCAGTAACTTCATGGAGCCTGGAAATTCTGTAAAATGCATAAGGCTCATCCACAACCTAAAGGGGTAAAAGTTAAAATTCTTAAATCATGAAGAGTGAACGAGTGAATTGAACCAGAGACCTTAGCGCTGATACCATATAAGGTTTGTCGTTACACCAAAATCTTCAGATGGTGATGGACATTTGAAACTAAGCACAAGTCCAAGGATCCTAGTGTGGTAGATCAATCCACATTATATTTCAAGAGGTGCGGGGGTTATAACCAATGCTCCCATACCCCCCTCCGGCGTAGCTCGGGGGAGTTGCACCTGGGAACTTAGCTTTGATACCATGTAAGGTTTGCTCTTACACCAAAACCTAGAGTAGATAAGGGGAATTGAAGGTGAGAACTTAGCACTCATACCATGTAAGGTTTGTTGTTACACCAAAACTTACAGATGGTGATGAACATTTGCAACTAAGCACAGTTCGAAGGATCCTAGTGTGGTAGATTAATCCACATTATATTCCCAGAGGTGCAGCTGTTATAAATACTCAAATACCCCCATCCAACATAGCTCGAGGGAATTTAACCTCAAACCTTAGCTTTGATACCATGTAAGGTTTCTCATTACACCAAAACATGGAGGGGGGGTGCTGCTGTATCGGTGCACACCTCTAGGAATATAATGTGGGTTTATCTCCCACACCGGGATCCTTGGACTTGTGCTTGGTTGCAAATGTTCATCACGATCTGCAGGATTTGGTGTAACACAAACCTAGATTGATCTCCCACACTAGGATCCTTGGAGTTGTGATTGGTTGCAAATGTCCATCACCATGTGCAGGTTTTGCTGTAACCGCAAACCTTACAAAACTTTTTGGATTTACTAAACATTGTCTTGAACTTTTTGGATTCACTTTGTAATTGCTTATACGATGGACCAGTTTGGGTGGACACTCATTGAACTTTCCGAATTCAGTGTATAATTGCTTATACAATAAACCAGTTTGGATGGACACTCCACTCATCTTCAATATCCATATGAAGTTGCAAAATATAAGAAATTATAACAAAGAAAATCAAAACTAAAATAATAACATAATAAAAAAAAAAAAAAAATTAATGTGATCAATCATGCTTTGAACCTATACCTATATTAATTAAGCAGATCCAAATTAATATCACCCACACATCACCCATTGGAGACTCACAATTTAAAAATTACATTCACCAACCCTTTATGTCAACAAAACACGGTTCATGAGTTGAAAATGAAGGGCTTGGGTTGTCTTATGTGAACTGAAATCCGATGGCAATATTTAAGAAGTCCATGCTTTAATGATTCTTCTCTCAATCCTTCTACCTATGTAGATAATAGGGTCAAACTTAAATTAGTAATTGGGATGAAATGGCGTGACTTAAAAGATAGTGCCCTCCAGCTCCCTACAACGGAATATAGAGAAAATAACCTACAGATAGAACCTAATCCCTAAGAGATTCTATATTTGTAAAATTGACTCTCGACCCTGAGAAAATTGAGCTCTTGAGATTATGTAAATACTGTATATTAATGTAATTTTTCCACATTGTTGTAGGTATGTACATTATTCGACTATAGCGTGATACGCTTCTTAATGAGGCCTATACATTTAGCTCTTCACTGCAAACTTGCAAAGCGTGGACGACCCGGATATACCGATATTGTTCGATGAAGAATCTCCATCTAATAATAAAATAACTCTCCAACGAACAAGACTGCATGTCACAAAAGTACAAATGTCATCCCAACCATACTATACTAAACATGGGTTGCCAATCCAATCAGAGCATTCGTGTCTTATTCTCTATTCTAAATTCCAGCACACACAGTATTACTATTCATATTGATATGATTATTGTTTATAATCAGGGAAAAAGCAACGCATCATTCCTTGTTACGGCCTCCGGGGAGCCTCTCTTTGATTTTATCCCCCATACCCTTCTTCTCACCAGGATTACAATCAGCAGTCTCACACGGATTCTGAGTATGGCCTCCGGGAATCTTCTCAGCTGGATTACGCTGAGCGGTCTGAGGATCACGCTGAGCGGTCTGAGGATTACACTGAGCAGTCTGAGTCTGGCCTCCAGGCAGTTTCTCCTTGACTTCTGAGCTGGATTCGGGTTGGGACGAAGATGCTGATTCTGCATCATGTCACCATCCTGTCTTCCCTCGTCCTTCTTGCCAAAGAGACCGCGGTCCTGGCACTCCTGATTTGCAGCCATGGTAATCCTAATTTAAAAAGCAGATAGAGATATCAATGAAACAAATTGAGATAAACTACTACTTCGTAAAATTCTAGGTGACATGGAAGCAGACTAGTTCGTGTATTTATAGCCAATGACAGAGGTGGAGCGTGGAGTTGGGTTCCTCTGCTGCGCTGCCGTGTGGAGGATAATGTTATTTTCTTTAATCAATAATAATTACTTTCTCAATACCCTGTCCGAAACCATACTCATAGTAAACTCGAGGAAAACAGAGGAACACACCAAACAATGATGATGATGCATGTGGCAGACTATACGATGATGCACATGGCGATTTATATTGGAATGGCTGGGTAGGAGAAACAATTTGAGGCATAACAGATCTCCGCCTAGGATAGACACGGGGAAGGATGCACATAATTTTAATTGTAGCCGAAGATGTCTCTTATGTCCTGAAACACGTTCCATTACCCTACCAATTCTCTGTTGCCCGCCACATTCTCTTGAACCATATGTTTGTTGACCAAATGGGAATAGAAAGGAAAATGACAGCCTCACCGCCACTCCTCGTCTGTATAGAATTTAATGGAGTAGGTAAGGTTCAATACAAATTACTCCTTATGCTCAAATTTTTCCTATAATTCTTTTAATTGAAGATCCATCTTTCTCTGTTCATCCTTCAACCTTGAGAGTAGATACTACCATGTATTTGTGAGCTAAATTATACAAAATTGGTTATAAAATTGAAATAGCTAAAACTACAGCATTTTTACTCTATATTGTATATGCTTGGTCTTCCATTCGTTACTCACCTCTCAAAATTTCAATGAACTACAGATAAGTAGCAATTTCCCCATTACATTCATAAATCACTAAAGGAAGCTATCAATAATTGTAATTTTGACCACTGACCATTGCAGACAAACCATATACCCAATTTTTTTTAAATCAATGGAACCATTTCATTGCAGAGAATCTAGTAATTCAAATTGCAGGTTTGTTTGATATACTAATATATGAAGAAGAAAATCTTAGGCCCCTAAGTCAAACTTAGATATAATGACCATAGAATGAAAGTGGAAAATATCTCAAGAACAGACAAGGGATTCAATATACACAATTCCATATAAATCAATACTTAAACACATTACAGAGAGAAATTATTATTTGTTGGGCCCTCGCACGAAGTTGAGGGACCTTTTTGATGCAATCGTGCATTCGCAAAATGCGCTAAATTTTAGTATAATATAAACACGTGCACGTTTCTTAGAACTAGGCAAGGGCAAGCACGATCCTGCCATGTCAGTTAACACGTAGGATAGGATTCAATAACATGTGAGCGTTATAGAAATACATAATGCACGCGTGTTATATATCACTGTAACGCTCAAGTGTTAGAGTGATACATAACACACGCGCGTTATTGTTAATATATTAAAATCCAAAAAATAGTCTGCTTCTGCGTCTACTGTTCATTGACCGAATTAACCAAAACGCTCGAGTGATCAGAGCTTCCAACGTCGACGTGGAGAAGTGGATGTTAAAATTCAATATTCTAAGACAGAAAATAGCAGCATTACATTCCATTTCACAATAATAGCATATACAAGATCACTGAAGAAGCAACAAGCATAGCATAAACACAAGAGACACAGATTTATCCTAGGAAACCCTCATGGGGTAGAAAACCCAACAAAGCTTCCTCAATATAGATGACCAGCAATATACAAAGATGCAAACCAAAGACATGATCTCCTCCTCCACCATAGCAGACCTTTCCTCCACAAGTGCGCCTCTCTCAAGTGAGTGTTTTTATCAAATGAGAAACACACCTCCTCTATTTATACACTACTCTGACATATCTTTTACACAAGTACATGTAGGCTCGTATTTAACCATTAGGTTAAATACCCTATTATAACTGACTAGGTCGACCCCACTAGGGTGGTCTAACAACCCTTTGACCCACATAACACATACAGGGCCGACCCCCACTAGGGAAGTCTAATAACCCACGTTACCACATTCCGACGGAGGAATAAACATCTCCAGATATACAATAAGATCTTTACGGAAGAATGAAACATCTCCGGAATAATAAAGTACAAATATAATATTCTTTGAAGTTACAATATTTCAACACTCCCCCTTAATGAGAAGGATATTATAACAGTATCTGCACGAGCAAGGAGTCATCAACATCATACATGATACATCTATAAATCATTGAAAGCTTTCTCAACATCATCAGTAACTCAAGCAGTTACTGGAACATCTTCAATACTGGAACATCAACATCTTCATTACTGAGTCTTTATCCTCTGCAGCACTCGAACAGCTACAACAACATCAACATCTAGATCCTCACGATCATCAGTATCATCATCTCACGATCATCAGCATCGTCATCACACAATCATCAGCATTGTCATCACACGATCATCAGCATCGTCATCATACGATCATCAACATCATCATCACACGATCATTAGCATCGTCATCACACGATCATCAACATCGTCATCATACGATCATCAGTATCGTCATCACACGATCATCAGCATCGTCATCACACGATCATCAGCATCGTCATCACACAAGTATCCATACCGATACAAGTAACCACATCATTAATACGAGTATCCATACCGATACAAGTAACCACATCATCAATACAAGTATCCTACCGATACAAGTAACCATATCATCAATACAAGTATCCTATCGATACAAGTAACCACATCATCAATACAAGTATCCTACCGATACAAGTAACCACATCATCAATACAAGTATCCATACCGATACAAGTAACCACATCAACACACACAATCATATTACAGGATGATCAATCCTGCTCTCTTTAGGACATAGGTCCATGGATGATGCAATCCAGTCATGTACCTTTTGAACCGAAGTCCAGGGACGATCCAGTCCTATCATGTACCTTTTGAACCGAAGCTCAGGGACGATCCAGTCCTATCATGTATATTTTGAACCGAAGCTCAGGGACGATCCAGTCCTATCATGTACATTTTGAACCAAAGCTCGGGGACGATCCAGTCCTATCATGTACCTTTTGAACCAAATCTCAGGGACGATCCAGTCCTATCATGTACCTTTTGAACTGAAGCTCAGGGACGATACAGTCCTATGATTCAATTCTCGGAGACCTCATGTCTACGGCTCAATTCAAAGGACTAAAGTCTGAGGACGATCCAATCCCCTTACCTGTTCATTCAGGATTTTTGTTCTCGGATACATCATGTCTACGGCTCAATTCAAAGGACTAAAGTCCGAGGACGATCCAATCCCCTTACCTGTTCATTCAGGATTTTGTTCTCGGAGACATCATGTCTACGGCTCAATTCAAAGGACTAAAGTCCGAGGATGATCCAATCCCCTTACCTGTTCATTCAGGATTTTGTTCTTGGAGACATCATGTCTATGGCTCAATTCAAAGGACTAAAGTCCGAGGACGATCCAATCCCCTTACCTGTTCATTCAGGATTTTGTTCTCGGAGACATCATGTCTACGGATCAATTCAAAGGACTAAAGTCCGAGGACGATCCAATCCCCTTACCTGTTCATTCAGGATTTTGTTCTCGGAGACATCATGTCTACGGCTCAATTTAGAACTGAAATCCAGGGATGATCCAATCCCCTCAAGTCCACCAAGGACTTCATTCTCGAAGACATCCGTCTACGGCTCTCTTTAGGACTGAAGTCCAGGGATGATCCAATCCCCTCAAGTCCACCAAGGACTTCATTCTCGAAGACATTCATCTACGGCTCTCTTTAGGACTGAAGTCCAGGGATGATCCAATCCCCTCAAGTCCACCAAGGACTTCATTCTCAAAGACATCCGTCTACGGCTCTCTTTAGGACTGAAGTCCAGGGATGATCCAATCCCCTCAAGTCCACCAAGGACTTCATTCTTGAAAACATCCGTCTACGGCTCTCTTTAGGACTGAAGTCCAGGGATGATCCAATCCCCTCAAGTCCACCAAGGACTTCATTCTCGAAGACATCCATCTACGGATCACTTTAGGATTGAAGTCCAGGGATGATCCAATCCCCACATGTCCACTAAGGACTTTATTCTCGAAGACATATGTCTACGGATCCTTTTAGAACATATGTTCAAGGATGATGCAATCCCTCTTCTTTCTCGGAGACATCTGTCTACGGATCCTTTTAGAACATATGTTCAAGGATGATGCAATCCCTCTTCTCAACTTATACCCTGTTTAAGGACCATCCACCAACCTCTCTATTGGCATTACTAATATAGGTATCCTCATCATCGACCTCACTGTCGATGCAGGAAATCTTGTCATAAGTGATCACCTCACTCCCCCTTTCGAGGAGGGTCCTTCTGAACTTTATTAAGTTTGTCTAGGAAAACTTTACTTGAGGTAGAGGTTTGGTTAGTACATCGGATCAGTAGAAGTTTGGTTAGTATATTGGTGACTTGTTACAAATTCAAACTTTTAGTTCCTTTTTGCACCTTATCTTGGAACACTAGATTCTCTGCCATCTTGATACAACTCTGTTTGTCACATAGGATCATAGTTGGGTCTATCTCTAAGTCAAACAATCCTGAAGCCATACCGCTTCACAATTAGCAAAGCAAGCAGCCATATATTCTGCTTGTTCTAAGAGCCACACTAGATTGTTTCCTGCTCAACCACGAGATCATGGCTAATCCCAGACAATAACATCCTTTCGATGTACTCTACCTGTCTGATACACTTTCTGCTCAATCAACATTTGTGTAGCCATCTGAAGTCATGATCTCCAAAAATGGCATAGATCAAAGTCTATCGTATCCTTTAGGTACATCATCACATGCTTTGCAACTAATAGGTGAACACATCCAGTTTTCACTAGATACTGACTCAAGGTGTTCACAGCAAAGCATATATCTGACCTCGTATTCGTTAGACACATCAATGACTCAATATTTTGTCTGTACAGAGTTCTATCCACTAACTCTGATGAGTCATCTGCTAACAACTTCAAGAGTGGCCATCCCAACACATCAAGTCTTTTTAATATTTCTCAGCATACTTTCCTTGGTTGAGAAAGATTCCTTTTGAGCCTTGTCATACTTCCAGACCTAGGAAGTAATGCATCAATTTGAGATCTTTCATTTTCATTTATGCATTGAATGGTCTTCTGCATATCTATCTGTGCCATCTCTCGTTAGATGGATCTACTGATATGGGCCTAAATATCATTCGAACTCTGTGGTGAGTTCCTTCTTGCATCCATGCCATCTGTGTCTAGAAACCATATTCAACCTTGTAGCAAAGGTTGAGATCCACATTACCCATGGTGATCATTAAGCTCATCAATTGATTATCGATCCTGGGAACCCATACAGAACCTGATTCACACTTCTTCTTTAATTACACCATTAAGAGAATGGTCTAGCCACTTGGAGCAAACATCTCATCATGATACTCTTCGTCTTTCTAAGAGAATCTTCTAGCCACAAACCTTCTATAGTGTGTTTGATTTGTAAATCCTTTTGAACATCCATCGCTTGTTCATTGTTCATCATTCATCATGATCTTTCCTACAAATCAAAATTAAGTACATGATTAGTAATACTTCATAATCATCAAATCATATTGACATGATAACCGATTATGCATACAGATATCATTTACATAGTTATGCAACTTATTTTTACCAATACTTTGGCACAACACTTTCCCATATCCTGTATGCATACAGCGGCTATCTAGATGCCTTCCATCTCTACCAGAACATACTATCGAGAGTGTGCACAGCTCTCAGCATGTCGGCAAAGAGGTTTCATTCTAGACAAACAACAATGGAATGTTTGTCCAAATTACCAATCATATGCATATTTAGTAGTATATTGTTCAATGCTCTATGAATGTTTACACTCAGCATCATATATTCTATGCATACAACCTATTACAGGCAATATCATTTACTATTTCAAATAACAACTCAAATACTTATCTTTTATGTTTGTGTGGTTGCCTCCCGCTTGATCTTCTGTATGTCTTTTGAACTTCTATTCATTCTGTACCACTGTGCATGCTCAAGTGTGCACTAGTGTCATCCTCATGATCTCATACACAAACATACATTCATTAGTATATTCTCAAAACATTCTAATTCTAAATAATCTTGAATATGTATAGTCATGATCATTAGTATTCAGGGTTTCAAGGAAGTCTTCTTTTACTCATGCATATTCTTGTTTGATCATAGGACTCTTCTGGTTAGTTAAATCATCAATCAAGATAAGAGACATAATGTGCATAAACCCTTGATTAACTTTATTAATAAGCATAACCAATCATACCAAGTATACTTATATAGGGGATCCTAACACAAGGTAAGATTCTAACTTGACATAGGAAAACATACCTGGATTAGTATACCTGCTTAGTTATGTACAACATACCTAAACAATCTCTTCAATGATTTAGAGATCCTGAGCTAGATCCTGCATGTCTCATAGGTTAAGCATAATATATCAAAGCCATACATACCTTGTAAGTAGAACAAAGATTATGGATGAGTCTTTGTCTTCATGTGGAACTTGATTTGTCTTTCGTGATGTACCTGAATCTTGTTAGCAGACAACATCAACCTCACACAACACCATAATGCATTAGTACAATCATATAGCCCTAATCAATGAATGTCTTCGATCATCCACATGCATTCATACTGTTACTAGGGTGATAAGATAAGTCTAACATTAATCAAGATTGTACTAACAAATAATATGAAGACAAACACATTATGAATTTAATCAGGAATCAGATTTCAAGACATACCTGAACCTCCTTGAGTCATACCTGTCGAGACTGCTTGTAGTCTTCTTATGTAAGGCCTTAGCCTCAACCCCCCCTGAAACTTGATCTGGAGCTTGATTAGGGTTTTCTAGAGAAACCCTAAAAATTCAATCTTTGACTTTCACACTTCCGAATGAATGCCGAAGGATGTGTCTTGCTGAGCTGATCAAACTAGCATACTTCAATTTTGAAATCTCCAAAATTTGACCCCTCAAAATTCCCTTTGAAACTTCTGGATCTTCTGGACAGGATCCCAAATTAGGGTTTGATGAATCCCACCCTTCTGCTCAATCAAAATATTTGATCCAAGGCTCTAAACTCTTATTTTTCTGAGGAGCTTCCAGCCGTGGTTATAGACTTCAAAAATTCCAACTTTTGCTGAAGCCCTAATTTTCCATCTTTCCAATCAAAATCCCGAGCTAGGGTTTAATCAAGCCCGATCTTCTACCCAACCAAAAAATTCGATCTTGGTCTCTAAATTTTGATTTTCTTGAGTAGCATTCAGCCGTGGATTCCGATTCCAAAAATTCTAACTTTCTCCGAAACCCTAAATTCTGGAAGCCATGAATAAAGGTGCTCCAAAAATAATTCTGTTTTGACAGAAATATGTACCTGATTGTTTCTGCTATAACTCCAAAATTTTTACTCCACAGGGTCTGAAACTTTTTTCTGCAGTAGCCTGACCTATCATCTTTCCATCCTAATAGGTCTGACCTCAATTGGATTTTCTGAGAGAGAGTTATTCCAAATATCGCAACGTGACCTGTTTTGGGATAATACAGGAGAGAAAATGTGTACGGCGTGCCACGTGTCACTGTTTGAACTTCGGCCTCTAAAAAATTTTCCTAAGATAGCTTGCCATGTTATCTTTCCATCCTGATAGGTCTGACCTCAATTGGACTCCCTGAGAGAGAGTTATGCCAAGTGTTGAAACGTGACCTGTTTATGGGATAAAACAGGAGAGCGAACTTGTACGGCGTGCCACGTGTCACTGGTTCAACTTTGGCCTCTGAAAAAGTTTCCTGAGATAGTAAAGTCTGTGTACTACCTGTCACATCTTACTAAATTTCATTTGGAGCTTCCTAGCCCAAGTTATGAACTTTTTTCCTAGGTCACCTGATTTTGACTGAGATCTGGAAGAGGCAGAAACCCTAACTTGTACTGATCATAACTTACAAAGTACAACGAATATGAGGGTGCCCTTTGGACACAAGATACCTGGAGATGTTATCTACGACCTGTAAAGGTTTTATATCCTGAACCTTTTCCAAAATGGATTTATAGTGAAAGTTCCACGATGACTGGTTTTTGCTATATAAAACCCTAACCTTCAAATTGTCATAAGTAAAGCAAGTGTCGTAAGTGCCATACCTTGCCTTCCTTCAATTTAGATCTGATACCATGTTAAAATTCAATATGCTAAGACAAAAAATAGTAGCATTACATTCCATTTCACAATAATAGCATATACAGGATCACTGAAGAAACAACAAGCATAGCATAAACACAAGAGACACAGATTTATCCTGGGAAACCCTCATGGGGTAGAAAACCCAGCAAAGCTTCCTCAATATAGATGACCAACAATATACAAAGATGCAAACCAAAGACATGATCTCCTCCTCCACCATAGCAGACCTTTCCTCCACAAGTGCGCCTCTCTCAAGTGAGTGTTTTTATCAAATGAGGAACACACCTCCTCTATTTATACACTACTCTGACATATCTTTTACACAAGTACATGTAGGATCGTATTTAACCATTAGGTTAAATACCCTATTATAAATGACTGGGCCGACCCAACTAGGGTGGTCTAACAACCCTTTGACGCACATAACACATACAGGGCCGACCCCCACTAGGGAAGTCTAATAACCCAAGTTACCACATTCCGACGGAGGAATAAACATCTCTGGATATACAATAAGATCTTTACGGAGGAATGAAACATCTCTGGAATAATAAAGTACAAATATAATATTCTTTGAAGTTACAATATTTCAACAGTGGAGGGAGGAAAAATACGAAGAGCAAGGAGGATTGGAAAGGTAGGCATCCAAACGTTCATCCTTGCCACATTTCCTCAATAAAAATATAAATTTTATATTTCCCTAAATTAAAAATGCATGTGAATGAAATTCCAAAACTAAAATTTTTAAAAATTGATATTTAACATATGGCAATTCCTCTATACTATCAATCCCCTTAATGAATTTTGCATCCACCTAAGCAATAAGGGATTTGAATCCCAACACCAAATTTTCTTCAATATTTTTTCAACATCTATTGCAAATTGGAAAAGAAAATCCATCCACCATTTGGCTAGGAGGAGGAACTATGGACTATAACCTAGGCTTGATTTCTAGACTTGACTCAACCAAAACCTATGTTTTTTTCCCACACATTCTTTTACCCTAAAAATGTCCAACCAATGCTTGTGAAGCCAACCCAATGGCATGATGGATTTTACATCATCCCCCAAAACCCAAGGGACTAGGTTCCCCTCCTTTGTAGACGCACCGCTTACTTTGTTGCTAAGATGAACTACCACATCTTTTTTGACCTCCTTCACCACCAAGACACTCAATCGATGGATTTGGGTCTTCATACCTAGCAACCGATAAAAAAAATACTTTATGGAAAAAGCGTAGATCAACCCTCACATTCAAAATCTTTCCCCTTCTTAATGATGCAGAGGAATTCACCACCAAATCTTCCTCATCATACACTATATTTTGAGCAAGGAAAGGGCCACGAACATGAAATGAATTAGATACAAAAGAGAAATTTTTGAAGGTAGAGGATGACAAATAGCATCTTATCCAATACCTACGCTCTAGAAAGGTGTACGTAAAGTGCTTTTAAGGCCCCCATTGTTTCGATCCTTCAGCATTAATTGAATTTGGAGCTCTCTGCCATCAATCATTAATCGATTTACATGTAGTTGATCCTCACCTTCCACTTTGGTTTACATGTACTTGTTATTATAGTATTTTGAGATGATATTTATGTTTGTATTGTATTCGTTCTTGAACAAAGTTTGTACATTTTTCATTCTTGAGAGATGTCCTTATAGCACATGTATATGTTTCTAATGATTTTTTTATGTATTGCAGTGACGACCATGGATGCACATTCAGACATCCAAAGAAAAATCGAGAGGCTCAAAGACATTCGAGCCTCAATAACAATTGTTGATGAGAAGCACCGTATGCTTGCATCCAATTTGGATGCAATGATAGAGACGTTTAGTGGGTCAAATGGTGCACTACAATATATTGCTACATACAGAGAGAGAAAGAGGCAAGAATATGATGATGGAATTAGCTACAAAGAAGTTAAGAAGTTGAAGATTATGAAACAACATATCTTTGCCCTTTTTAGAGATCCACGGATAAGTGAAATCCCGAATGTAAACAAAAGGCATATTTCTATTGAGTGGTGTACATATCAACCATTCATAGATAATTGGATGGACCAATGGTACATGGTATTTGATATACCACCACATAAAAACAAGGAAATGCCTCTATATTTTCTTAGAAAGATGCACGCAGAATTTGTTTTTGGGAATCATGTTAATTATTTTGATTTCTTGGAGTACTAGGGCGTTGGGATGGGGATGCCTCAACAATGTCCCAATGCGAGGCACATAGATCCCAATCGCCCAATAGCTCCACCTCATAGGCAGCTACCTGAGCCAGATGTTCCTCTTTCACATCCGTTGGTCCCACAGATGCAACAATCATTCCTACTGTTGGCACAGGCGGTTGTTCACCATAGCACATATCTTCAAGGTACGTACCAGGAAGGGCCATCAAAGCCACCATTTATGGGTGGAGAAGAGACACCACCTCCTAGTGGGGTAGATCCACCAACTCTCGGTGCGGTAGAGCCACCACCTTCTAGTGGTCGAGGAGCATCTAGTAGTGGCACTAGACCTGCACATCATGAGCATGGCCGAGAGCCCCACCCATGTACAGTATGTGACCATCCTTTCTTTGGTCCTATCCAAACAGATGATAGTTTTATTGGTTATTTTACACAGGTAAGTAAATGGTTAACAATTTAGTGTCATTTGTAAATTATTTTTCCTTACTATACACATATATAGATTTCTAATATTTTTAATGATTTTAAAACTTGTAGTTGCTACAAGAAGGGAACGAGGGGGAATACTTTTCCACTGATGATGCAGAGGATAGTCCAGAGGCTCATGCACCAGAACCGTCCAATGTACAAGATGTTGTCATACCTTCAGCGACAACAACTCACACTGAGGTAACTATTTCAACAAGACATTATTTTAATACATGAGTAAATGGTTAAGGCAATTTAGTGTCATTTGTAAATTATTTTCCTTACTGTACATATATATAGATTGTTAATAGTTTTAATGATTTTAAAACTTGTAGTTGCTACAAGAAGGGCATGAGGAGCAATACTTTTCCACTGATGATGCAGAGAATGGTCCAAAGGCTCATGCACCAGAACCATTTGATGTACAAGATGTTGTCATACCTTCAGTGAAAACAAATCACACTGAGGTAACTATTTTAACATGACATTATTTTAATACATGTTAGTTTGTTATCACATGTTACTTAATTAATGCTACATGATCTAATGTTTACAATTTTCTAAATTGTAGGTTGTAGATCTCCCTCAGAGGGAAATGATTTCATCTAGTGAGCTCCCCCTGGTGAGAATACAATCGATATCGTGCCCATAGAGAAACAATGGGTGATAGAACGCTTATTAGAATTTATTGAAGTATACAATGCATTGGTATGTATTTCATCATTGTTAATTTGTTAATACTTGTTATTTCATTGACCAATGCATTTCTAACTACGTTAGTAATTGGTGATTGTAGCCACCAAATTATACACTTGGGAAATAGTCAGTAGTTGCCCCTCATCGCAATCCAAATGTGAAAAAGGTAGAAGTGTATAAGAGAGGCTCCACTCCTAGAATGGGTGTGGATGTCCTCTATAGCACACATACGGGAGATCCATTTACCCCTCTGTTGGCAGGTGGTTTGGATGAGTCAGCGCAAGGCCAAAGGTACCGCGAAAGGAGGAAAGCAGCGCGCAAGGAGACAAGTACTTTTTCTAGTTTTGGGTCATTTGGACCGTGTCATGGGTATTTTGGGTCATTTGGACCGCGTTATGTATATTTTGGGTCATTTGACCGCATTATGTGGGATTTTGGGTTAGTCTTTGTAAAGTTTGTTAAGAAGTAGTTAGGCGGTTTCCTAAGTGGACCGTAAATATAAATGCGCAAGCCTATAAGTAGATGTAGGTTTGTAAGTGTTGGGATATCTTGACATAGATGAAGATTGAGAGTTGATGATTGAATATCTTGTTGTATCTGGGTTTTTGCGGAGATAAATATGATGTGACAGAGTTTTTGAGTAGAATCCTTGTGTCTCTTTCGTTTCTCTGTGGTAA
Organism: Larix kaempferi; assembly: GCA_027924585.1. Lineage (NCBI taxonomy): Eukaryota > Viridiplantae > Streptophyta > Pinopsida > Pinales > Pinaceae > Larix > Larix kaempferi. Next base: position 13,497,750 of record BSBM01000422.1, read on the forward strand.
ATGCATTAAGTGATATGAATTTGTGAATGATGTCATGTTTCCTTGCTGCGATTAATGCTTTACTGTTATATCTGTTGCGCATTTATATTGGTTCTGTCAATGATAAGATCTGTTGAATGATGTTGTGATTATGCTTAATGCTTGAGTTGAATTCTTAGATCTATTTTTGAATGTTGCAATAAGTTTATTAGTTGATGCACAACATCCTCCTTCATTCGGCGGAAACATAGTTCCATCAACTCTCCCTTGAACATCTCGAGTGAGACCTCATCTGCTCCGTAGGTGTTGCTGGACAGGGTAAAACCTGTCTGGGCTAGTGCTTAGGGATATCGCGGTGGTTTGTGTGTTGACAGCATGAGGAACCCCTGTCGACTGGGTTTGTGTCAACAAATTGTTCCATTGTTGGGACCGTAGCGCGAAGTGAAAGGAGGATATGTTGTGGCATCCGACGAGACCGCAAATCCAATGGTTTGACCTAAAGTTGCGAGAGTTCGCTGAAAATGAAAATAAGAACCCTGGGTTGTTGACAGATTGGTGGTTTGCAAAGTACATTCACGATGCTCCACACAAATAGTTTTTCTGTGAGTTCCCAATCATCATGTATGAGTGGTTAGCAAAATTGACCTATCAGAAGAGGAACTTCCAAGGTAGTGAGCCGACAGCTTGGACCCCATAACTGATCCAGGATCTGCAGGAAGTTGACAACAAAGCATCGCAGGCTGTTGAGGTTTAGGTCGACAGTATACTGGAAGGCTATATCACTCATTTTGCGGTTGATACAATAAAATCATATAGTGAAGCAGAAAGGGAATTCTTCAATGAATTAAGAGGTAGATTTCTATTATCGCTACAGTTGTCCATTAAGATGCTCATTTGCGAAAAGGGCATATTGAAGATGCACCTAGACCAGTAAGAACCCTGGTGGGCGGAGGCTGTGGATACCGCGACAGCAGGGGGGAAATACATGGAATGATAAAGGGTAGATGGGTGTAGGTTATGACGAGACTGTGAAGGAAGTTGAGGAAGAGAGTGGTATTACAAGGGGAGGAGCAAGGTTTCTATAGGAAAAGAGGTAGAGGACAGGAGAAGGTCCTGCTGCGATCAAAACGCAAGGCCACAAAGGAAGACCACATGGGACGAAGTGACCTCACAGTGCCGACAAGGACAACTAGGCTACGCCCAAGATTGAGGCAGAATCAAACCCCAGCAGCAACGTACCTACACCTCCGCTCACTATCTCTCAACCAGTAAGAAATACAACTTTGACACCACTGTGTTCATCAAGTCAATAGAACTTGATTGCTAGTAGCTTAATGATTATAGGAAGGAAGCCTAGGATGGCGGGCGAAGATGCAAAGTTACAGCTGTTTCACGGAAATGTAACAGATAATCCCGAGCAATACTGGTTCTTATGTGAAGCAGTATGGACTGTTAAGCAAATTACTGATGATAATTCCAAGAGAGGAAAATTGGCAACAACTCTTCGGGGTCGTGCATTAGACTGGTTCATGAAATTTGTGCAGGTTCCTGTAGGTGCTCCAGAAAAGACACTGGATAAAGTTCGAGCAGGATTGATTGTAGAGTTTAGAAAACCCAAATCCTAAGCGCAGTATATTACACAACTAAAAGAGATTAAGTAGTATCCCAATGAAACTGTGTGGGATTTTGACCAATGGTTCAAAACACTGATGGCAAGGGTCAGTTTCAACATGAGCAATGTCCAGCACAAAGAATGGTTCATCGTGGCATTACTCCCTCACATTCGACTACCGCTGATGCAACATAACATTACAACACTGAGTGAAGTCCTGAAAATTGCGATGCGGTTAGAAGCTTCACCGATTGGTGAGAACACCGCTGGTATGTCGTAGATTTAGACACAGCTGGCCAAATTGAAAATACAGCTGCAAGACCTTAAGAAGGGTAAGGAACATCATGAGGAAGTGTGGTGTACATGATGTCGCGAAGAGGGGCATACTAAGGATAGTTTCCTAGACTTCCACAATTATCTAGTATCTGGGGCACCGAACCCATTGAATGGAGGAGGTATGCCGTGGTGTCGCATCTGTAAGGTATATGGACATCGACATGAGGAGTGTCAATACATTTAAAAGATGGTCACAAAGCCGATGAATTTGTATTTTACCTTCTGCAAATCTGTGGGACATGAAGATAAAGATTGCCACGCGTATGGCTTGCTCCAGGAGAGAACGTACGATGCATTCTATGTGAAGGATGACCAACGAGATGTACAACAACCGAAACCATAGCTACAGGTAGGACAACCACTGCCTCAACCGCAGATGCAGTTTTTACCACAGTCGCAACCACAAAAACAATTTATGCCACAGTATACTCCGATGAAGATGGCTCCATAGCAGCCACAGTACGTTCAACAGCCACAGTACGTTTAGCCAGGGCAATGTGTGCAACTGCAACCGAATCCCATGCAACAACAATTCAATCAACCGCAATATCAACAGCAAGGGAGATTTCATGGAGGTTTTGGTCGCGGAGGAGGATGAGGAGGTCATGGACCTGTCCAATGTTACAACTGTGGAGTGTTGGGACACTACCAGAGAGATTTCCCACAATTGCAGACACAATGTACATTTTGTTTATCACTGATCACACTGTTGAAAATTGTCCGCAGTTGATTGCGCGATGGCAAGTGGGAAACGTTCAACAATTACAGAACCATAATCAAGTGCAGCAACCGGTGCAGAATCAAAACCAGCAGCAGAACCAGAACCAGCGTCTGAATCAGAATGCCAACAAGAATGCGAACCAACCTGGGAATCCACCATTGAGTCAGACTCAGGGTGCAACTATTGCAACATTTTCTGCGGAGCTAAGGACACAAGATGCTGTTGTTGCAGTTATAACTCGCAGAGGTGCGACGACAGGAGAAGATGGTCCAAATCCACTTATCCAGTTAGCTGGATCGAAGAAGGTGCAGTTTGACATTGATGCCGAGCGAGATACGTTCTTTCAAGCACGTCAAGCGATGGGATGAAACCTTGGTAAGGAAATTATTTGTGATATGCCCCTTGTTTTTTATTCAACTTCAGAGGCAGGTCCATTGCAGTGGTCTGATACTTTACAAATTTGTTTATCGCTGGCAAGAGATCCTAATGCTCTTGCCGATATCGAGGGGCTATTGCATCAACCAGCCAAGGGACAGTGAGAGTCCGCGGTAAACTCCTTACAACAGTGGAAGACAAGTAAGGAGATGCGCATGAACATCTAGATTGGGGACTATGAGGTTGATTCAGTTATTCTGGATCTTGGTTCAGGTGTCAACTTCCTAACCAAGCAAGCCTGGAAGAAAATGGGGAGCCCAACGCTGAGCCGGTATCCCGTGCAGCTTTGATTAGCTAATTAGGCCAAGGTGACACCAATTGGGTGAGTTCCACGCCTTGTTGTGGATATCGAGGGGATGAAGACATATGCTAGCTTCGATTTTATCGAAGTTGTTGAAGGGGGAAGCTCCTATCCCGCGTTGCTGGGGATTGGATGGGCTAATGACAGTGCAATAGTAATTAACTTTAAGAAGCGGATGATGACTTTTGAAAACCGCGACCTTAGAGTCATAGCTCCGTTGGATCCGACTGAAGGATGCATGTATGTTGAACCGGTAAAAGATGAAGTTGCCAGCGGATGGGACCATGCGTACAATATCTCAGAAGATTATATTCATCCGACTGCCGACGGTGAGCTTGGGTGGCGTAGCTTTAGTTCTGCGTCTTCCGACTCTGACGACACCTTAGAGAATTGGAAAATCGCTTGCATGAAGTGTCGCTCCGCAAGTGTGGGTTGATGACACAGTCATTATGCCGCGTTGGGACTGAAACTATTGCACTGCCAGTATATGAAGGGCTACCCGGATTGTCTGAATTTCTCGTGGTGTTTGTGGAAAAGGTATCAGAACCACAATGATTGTTGGCATTGGAGGAGGCATTGAAGGCTGCTCCATTACGTTAGTGGGAGACCCATAAGAAGTCGATTGTTGGGTGGTCGTAGTGCCAGAGATTGATGATGGTTCGCTTTGGCGACACCGAAGTTTACCACACAGGGAAATACGATGGACGGACTGACCCTGGTAGTCATTTGATGGAATGTCAGACGTTGTGGGCATTGCAACAAAAGGATGAGTGGGTCCATGCCTTTTTCTATACTTTGGATGAGATGCCGCGATCATGGTATGTCATAGCTAAATTGCGAGGGGAGATTACTACTTGGTTAGAATTGATAGTTTGCTTTACTCATACCTTCAGCTTCGCAGATGCCAACCCGGATGTCCATAATACTTTGTAGCTCATTCGTGACATTGTTCTGAAGGTTGTTCCAGTGGCCTATCCTATGGATCCGCATGTGCACTGCAAGATGCAGTCGATGCTGGAATGTTATAATATTACTGGTGTGCCAGAGGATGGTGATGACCTGCGGAATGTCAATATTCCAGAATCAGAAGGAAGTCGCAATGTTGTAGCTCCTGATGCACCGGCAGATCTGATCAGTCAGTCGTTGAAGCTCAGAAAATTCAACATTGGGATGGAGGAGAACCCAAAGTTTGAGAATATCGGGGCCTATTGGGATGACAAGATGATGGAGAAGGTCACAGACCTGTTGCATGAGTTCCAAGACCTGTTCCCTACGAATGTTTCTGAGATGAAGGGAATCTTGGGGGATTTGGGGGAGATGAAGATCCCATTGAAACCAGATGCAAAACCAATAAGGTAGCGACCGTATCGATTGAATCCATGCCATAAGGAGAGGGTCAAAGTAGAACTTGACCGCATGTTGGATGTTGGCATCATTGAACCGGTTGAAGAATAAGACTGGATTAGTCCTATGGTGGTGCAGGACAAAAAGACAGGTGAAGTGTGCATTTGTGTCAACTTGCGGAAGCTGAATGACGCATGTCAGCATGATCCATTTGCGATACTGTTCACTGATGAGATGCTGGAGGGCGTGGGTGGCCAAGAGATGTATTCTTTCATAGATGGGTTCTTTGTTTATCACCAGATCAGAATTGAGAAAGAGGACTGCCACAATACAACATTTGTGACAGAATGGGGCTGTTTTCAGTACACAGTGATGCCGTTTGGGTTGAAGAATGCACCTACGATATTCTCTCGGGTCGTTGTTGCTACTTTCAGGGATTTTATTCAGAAGTTTCTTCAAGTTTACATGGATGACGATTCGCTTTGGCGAAACCGAAGTTTACCACACAGGAAAATACGATGGACGAACTGAACCTGGTAGTCATTTGATGGAATGTCAGACGTTGTGGGCATCGCGAAAAAAGGATGAGTGGGTCCATGCCTTTGTCTATACTTTGGATGAGATGCCGCGATCATGGTATGTCACAGCTGAATTGCGAGGGGAGATTACTACTTGGTTAGAATTGACAGTTTGCTTTACTCATACCTTCAGCTTTGCGGATACCAACCCGGATGTCCATAATGCTGTGCAACTCATCCGTGACGTTGTTCTGAAGATTGTTCTAGTGGACTATCGTGTGGATCCACATGCGCACTACAAGATGTAGTTGATGATGGAATGTTATAATATTACTAGTGGACCAAAGGATCGTGATGACCCGCGGAATGTCAATATTCCGGAATCAGAAGGAAGTCGCGATGTTGTAGCTCCTGATGCACCGACAGATCTGATCAGTCAGCCGCTGAAGCTCAGAAAAGTCAACATTGGGATGGATGAGAACCCAAAGTTTGCGAATTTCAAGGCCTATTGGGATGACGAGATGATGGAGAAGGTCACAAACTTGTTGCATGAGTTCCAAGGCCTGTTCCCTACGAATTTTTCTGAGATGAAGGGAATCTTGGGGTATTTGGGGGAGATGAAGATCCCGTTGAAATCAGATGCAAAACCAATAAGGTAGCGACCGTATCGATTGAATCCATGCCATAAGGAGAGGGTCAAAGTAGAACTTAACCACATGTTAGATGCTAGAATCATTGAACCGGTTGAAGAATAAGACTGGATTAGTCCTATGGTGGTGGAGGACAAAAAAATAGGTGAAGTGCGCATTTGTGTCGACTTGCGGAAGCTGAATGAGGCATGTCTGCATGATCGTTTCTTACACCGTTCACTGATGAGGTGTTGGAGGGCGTGGGTGGCAAAGAGATGTATTCTTTCACAGATGGGTTCTCTGGCTATCACCAGATTTGAATTGTGAAAGAGGACTGCCACAAGACAACATTTGTGACAGAATGGGGCTGTTTTCAGTACACGGTGATGCAGTTTGGGTTGAAGAATGCACCTGTGATATTCTCTCGAGTCGTTGTTGCTGCTTTCAGGGATTTTATTCAAAATTTTCTCCAAGTTTAAATGGATGACTAGACAGTCTATGAATTAATCAGCAATCTGGAAAATTTGTGACTGATGTTGGTGCGGTGTCAATAGCATCAGATATCGCTGAATTTGAAGAAGTGCATCTTTTGTGCACCATTTGGGATACTACTGGGTCACATTGTTTGCAAGTAGGGATTGTTAGTCGACCCAGTAAAGATTACACTCATTCTCAGCTTAACACCACCTACCAATGTCAAGCAGTTGAGAGCAACGTTGGGACACACTGGGCACTATTGCAAGTTTATCCAGGGTTATACAAGGATCACGGCCCCTATGGAGAAGTTGTTGAGAAAGGCTGCGGTATTTCAATGGAGCCCAGAATGTCAAGTCAGTTTTGAGACACTTAAGGCTAAGATGGATTCAGTGCCAATACTGATATTTCCAGACTGGAGCAAAGAATTCCATGTCCACATAGACGCATCTTCAATTGTGCTGGGAGTAGTGCTCGTGCAACTAGGGGAAGGGGATCTGGATCACCCAATTGCTTTTGCGAGTTGAAAGTTGTCGTCTGCAAAGAGGAACTATACACCCACAGAGAGGGAAGGTCTGGCAATAGTATACGCGCTACAAAAGTTTAGGCATCACCTGTTCGGAGGTCACTTTAAGATGTTCACATACCATTCTTCTCTGAAATATCTGGTCAATAATCTTGTGTTGGGGGGGAATATATGTCGTTGGCTACTTCTTTTTCAGGAGTTTGATTTTGAAGTGATTGTGAAGCCATGACGCTTGAACGTAGGGCCAGATCATCTGTCGCGAATTGAGATTGGGGAGTAACCAACCAACATTGAACATGGGATTCCAGATGCACAACTCTTCAGGGTTGACGTAGCTGATGATTACTCTGAAGAAACCATTCAGTTTCTGGCAACAGGAACCGCACCGGAGGGGTTCACCACCAGTCAGAAGAAGCAGTTGGTGGATAAGGCTGTAGATTTCTAGCTAATTGCAGGACATTTGTAGAAATTGGGATCAGAGGAGATCTTGAGGCGTTGTGTCCTTCCTAATGAGCAAGGGTAGGTCTTTTCAGAAGCACATGCAGGAGTGGTTGGTGGGCACTATGGTTGTTGGGAAACTACCAAGGAAGGTGCTTCGCACAGGGATTTGGTGGCCCACTCTTCACAATGATGCGATAGATTATGCGCGGACCTGCGATGTCTGCCAAAGAATTAGGAAACCCTTCAAGAGGGATGAGATTCCACCAATACCTTAAGTGACACTACAACCATTTGATAAATGGGCACTGGATTTTGTGGGACCTATCAACCCACCTGGGAAGCGCACTAGTGCATGATACATAATCACAGTGACAGATTATTTGACTAGATGGGCGGAGGCTGCACCAGTTGTAGATTGCACCACTGCAGCAACAATGCGTTTCTTGTTCGACAACATTGTCACTCGGTTTGGCTACCCGAAGTTATTGATGAGTGATTAGGGAAATCATTTCGTCAATCACACAGTCAGCGCATTGAACGCAGAGCTTCATATACAACATATGAAGAGTACGCCATATCATCCACAGGAAAATGGCACAGTGGAAGCTTTCAACAGAGTATTGGAGAATGCGCTGACAAAGGTTCGTAATGCAAACCGTGATGACTGGGATTTGAAGAATCCAGCAGTCTTGTGGGCATATCACACCACTTGTAAAAGGTTGACGGGACAGACACCATTCAAATTGGTGTATGGGAAAGAAGTGATTATGCCTATGGAGTACATTGTTCTGAGTCTGTGCATAGCGGCAGCGACAGGCATGGATGATGAAGCTGCATTAGGTGAATGTTTGGTGGAGCTAGTGCAGCTTGAGGAAGACCGCTTTATCACAGGTTTTCACCAGAGCGTGGAGAAGGATCGACAAAAGGCTTGGCATGATCGCCATATCAAGAACAAACAGTTTCGGCAGGGTGACTTGGTGCTGTTGTATGACAACAAGTTCATGAAACATCCAGGGAAGTTACAGATGCATTGGCTTGGTCCATATCGCATCAATAACATAACTTCAGGAGGCGTAGTACAGCTGCAGCAGGTACATGGAGCGATGCTCCCAAAGTTGGTGAATGGTAGTAGGTTGAAGCCCTATAGGACAGGCTCGGAACAATGCAATGCCTAAATTGCATCGAGAAAAAAAATGTAGGATGCTAGGTGGCAGGATGGTGCACCAACATGGAGAGAATGCGCAAGCAAGAGTGGTTGTATCAAAGTTTGGGGTCTATGTCGTGACAGCTGCAAGGTCGTGACCTCGTCAAATCAGCAATAAATGCAGGAAGTTAATGACAGTTAAATAGTGGTGCGTGATGAAATGATCGGCATTAATGGCGAATTCGGCCATTGGATTGACAGAATCGACGACAGATTCGGGTAATTAAGGCGTGATTTGGTCATAATGAGTGGTTTGATTTGGTAATAATGGTTAAGGATGTAATTCAACACTATAAGAAGGGGCGGACTTTGGTCGAAAGGGACCATTGTGCAGAATACGTGTTGTTATTGAGTCAAGTTGCAGAGTTCAGTATCGTGTGTTTGCTAGAAACAAGTTGTGCACGTTGCTCAGCGCCGGAGGGTAAGGAACTGTTGAGACAAGCGGGGCCCTGGTGCGGGATGCCAAGTGAACATTGTGGCTGGACAGAGAAATTACAATCACTACTGATTTAAATGCTGAGATCACCGAGTTGCTGAAGGATGGAGTAGACCCTTCGCAATATTTCCAAGGGAAGGAGAATGACAAATAGAGGGAAACACAGTTGGTACTGCGTTATGGATTGGAACGCAATGGCCGCGCCTACCGCACTAGCAGTCTCACTGATAAGGTGGTCCTCAGCGGATCCAAGATACTAGGTTGCAAAGTGGTCCAGAAGAATCAATCCAAACAGTGTAATGCGGGGGTCATGGCGTGTGCGAAATAGTGCACGAAAGGCGTACAAATGAACTGGTCACTATTTTTGTTGAACCAGTTGGCGGAGGACGCTGCTCATGTCCAAATGGGAAGGGAGTATTCACATACAGTTGACTCCTGATTTTGATTGCACTTATCGCATGGAAGGAACCCGACACTTACCAAGGAATGGAAGCTGATGCCGCGAAAGAGCATCAGGGTGTGTGTTATCAGAATCTGTGGTGGGTGCAAGAACCTGAGTGCCTTAAGGAATGTGCAATGTAGTTTTGGCTCTATTGGGAGATGATACAAGCAGCAACGACAAAGCTGCCTCGCTTATCTAAAGAAGCCACGGCAAAATAGAAGCATATTGCGTTGTTTGCGATTTGGCCTCATGCTATTCATGTGCAAGCATGGTGTGACCACCGTGACCCTGCGAAGCAATGGTTGCTGACACATTACAAATTGTCCGAGGAGGAGCTGGATGGCATCATCAATGATTGGCTTGTCAAATGGCGGGAACAAATTATTCTGACAGATATTGAGGTGGGCCCACCACCGACGGGCCCAGAGGATCAGCTATTCGCGCAGGACCAGTAGAGTCACCATGACTCGGATCAGGAATCCATGAAAATGCCCACGAATGATGACATAGACCGCAATCTTGAGGAGGGAAGAACGAAGGTGCATCATCAGCATGGAACGATCAGTGGGGCCTATCCAAAGATGAAATTGTAGTTGGGAAGACTTATAATGGTTGTCACCAATGCAACAAATATGGTAGCTCGAGTGATGAAGGCATAGACAGAAGCTGGTTTCAAAGAGGTAAACGTTCGCCTTGATTCTTTATGTGATATTGTTTTGCAATGGGTATCGGAGATAGAAACTGGGTAGGCAGTTGGCATAATCAACACTACGCCACGGGTTCAGAATGTGAACATTCCCCTAACTACGATTTCGAGTGACAATGAGGCTCTTTAGGCCTTGCTCCAGTAGTTTGAAACTTTGACCGTTAACATCAATGAGCTTCCCACGAAGGAGTTGACGAATGTGCGGGAGGTTTCCGGCCGGGAAATAACAGACATGATACAGGAGATCAGCAGTCAGTTCATGTGATTGCAAGAAAATGAAGCAGAGGCCCAGCACGAGGTCGCAGAGTTAAAAGGAAAAGAAGTAGCGGCGCGGGAGGTCGTCAACGAGTTGGAGGATAAGCTCGAGCAGATGATGGATGAGAAAGCTCGGGTGATAGAGGAATTGAAGCAAGATCAGGATCGCCTAATAGTGGAGAAAGCCATCATTTGGGATAGCAGAGTGCGCTTGGAGGCGACAGTCTCTGAATCATGTCAACACGTACCGGAGCCCACCATGCAGTTGGATTCGGTCGAGCAAGTGCAGCGACTTGGGGTTGTCCTCACCCAATTACAGTGTTACAATGCGGAGTTAACAACTCTAAATAACCTAGGAACACTAGAAGAGCAAGTCGATGAACAAAAATGAGCCATCGAGGACTTGGCAACACAGATGGACGAGCTGGAGTAGGCAGCGACAAAGATCACTGTAGAGACAACACAATTTTGGGGTAGCATTGTTCAGGACGAGCAGTTAGAACACCTAACCACACTACGACAAGAAGCAGAAGGGAAACTGGCAACATTGAAGGCATCGCTGAGACTGCTGCCACCAGTTGCTCAGGTTACCAAATCAGCAGAACTGAAAGAATTGCAGCAGCGCATCGCAAAGCCCGAAGAGTGTCTGAAGAAGCGCAGTGCACAGCTGGAGGAGTTCCAGGAAGTTGGTGGATATTTTTTTCTCAAGGCAAGTTCTGCACTGTGGGCTATGCAAGAGGGTCACCGACAAGTTTTCGAGAAAATGACTGAGCATCCATCCATGCAGGATGTCACAGAGACTCAGGCAGTGGCTGCGGCAGTGAAGGACAAGGTCACGAAAGTCGATAAACAGTATGATGACTTTAAGCTGAAGACCACTGAGTACACCATGTCCACCTGATGTGGCTCGAGGGTGAGCCACAAGATTGTGTTGGGGGCCTATTGGCAGGTGGTTTGGATGAGTCAGCGCAAGGCCGAAGGTACCACGAAAGGAAAAAAGTAGCACGCAAGGTGACAAGCACTTTTTGTAATTTTGGGTCATTTGGACCGTGTCATGGGTATTTTGGGTCATTTGGACCACGTTATGTGTATTTTGGGTGATTTGACCGCATTATGTGGGATTTTGGGTTAGTCTTTGTAAATTTTGTTAGGAAATAGTTAGGCGGTTGCCTAAGTGGACCGTAAATGTAAAGGCGCAAGCCTATAAGTAGATGTAGGTTTGTAAGTGTTGGGACATCTTGACATAGTTGAAGATTGAGAGTTGATGATCGAATATCTTGTTGTATATGGGTTTTTGCGGAGATAAATATGATGTGACATAGTTTTTTAGCAGAATCCTTGTGTCTCTTCCATTTCTCTATGGTAAATGCATTAAGTGATATGAATCTATGAATGATGCGATGTTTCCTTGCTGCGAGTAATGCTTTACTACTATATCTGTTGCGCATTTACGGTTCTATCAATGATAAGATCTGTTGAATGATGTTGTGATTATGCTTAATGCCTGAGTTGAATGCTTAGATTTGTTTCTGAATGTTGCAATAAGTTGATTAGTTGATGCACAACATCCTCCTTCATTCGACGGAAACATGGTTTTGTCAACTCTCCCTTGAACATCTCGGGTCAGACCTCATTTGCTCTGCAGGTGTTGTTGGACAGGGTAAAACCTATCTGGGCTGGTGCTCAGGGATATCAAAGTGGTTTAGGTGTTGACAGCGTGAGGAACCCTTTTCGACTGGGTTTGTGTCAACATCCTCACCTAACAAGGGTCATTGATGTTGCATTTAGTGTCACATCTAGAATAAGCACAAGTCATACAAAGGTAACTATTTCAACAATTACAAAGCATAGTATTTAACCATGTTACTATATTGTTGATTCATGCATGTCTAACTATTTCCCCATTTGGTGATTGTATCCATTAGCGGCATCAGTGCTCGGTCCCTCCGCTCAATCGATTGTTGTGACCAAGTCTCCTCTTGTGGTGAGATGTTCATTAATGACCAAGTATTTTTATTCAATTTACCCAAACATGTTGATCAATGTTGAATTGTTGAATTAATTGAGATATGATCTTGTATTTGTAGAGCAAAACTATAGAGAGGCCTTCCATGAGCACATCGCAGACATCTATACCCCGACTGGATTTGGTGAGTGTTTGTCATAAATAATTTGGCCATAAGTTAATTTTTTAAGTTTGTTAATGGTAAGGTATTAGTGCAGGTATTTGATAAAAATAATGATATTTTTTTTGTAGACTCCTAAGATGCAGAGCGATCTTAAGGAGATGGTAGATAGAGGAAAATCGAGGAAATACAAGCGAAAGATTGATTTTTGATGTTGCATAGTCTTGTATATATGTATTTTGACATACATCTACATTGTTGTACTTAGGGATACATGTACATTGACATGCCATTTAAGGGCTGGTTACTTTGTCATATTTTGTATTACAAACATTCGACTATCAATGCATGATACAAAATATTGCATAATTTCTCTTGAGTTTCCTACTTGTGCTTGTGATGATTTATCTCTTCCACAAATTGATAAATTATTCTATTGAAATTTATATAATTACATTTGGATGGATATTTATTCTCTTACATTTATTGCATTAATCAAGTAACATCTCACCATTGTGTTATGAAAACATTATATTAATGGAAAAAACTAATAATTTATCTTGCAATAGTTCAATGAACTCAGTACATGCATGCTAATTTGATATCTAATTTAAAATTATGGTTTTTTTCAACTCCAAGGTGTTAATTTTTGAGGATTAATTCAATATACTCTAGGATCTTTACTGAGAGAATAACATGTACAGCATATCAATCATATCAATCACAACAAGCAATCACATGAGACAATAGACACATAGAGTTTAACTGGGGAAAACCATAAAGGTGAAAAACCCCACAACTTCCTCAGAGATAGAAAGAGCAATGATATAACCCAAGTACAAGAGATAGTCCTCCTAGCAGCTACTCCTCCTTCCTCACTTGTGCACCACTTTCTGGAGAGTGTAGAAGTGAATAATGAAGTGATCAAATAGAGTGCCTCCCACACTCTATTTATACATGACCTGACCTGCCTAATAAACTAACAGAGCTGATTTGTCTAACTTAGTCTAATAACCCATGGTAATACTAATCAGGGTCGACCCCACACTTGGTGGTCTAATAACCCATCAAATGAAAGTTGCGACACTTGCAACACTTTTCAATACAAATGACGACACTTCGGTATAGAGGAATAATAACATCTCTATAGGAGTACAATATACATAGGTGAAATACATTTCGAAGTTACAATTACATCAACACTCCCTCTTAACTAGGAAGGTATTTCTCGACATAGATCTGGTAGCACAAGTCTTCTTCTCTAGATCATCGTCATCAAATCATCGTCCTCGAATCATCGTCATCGTCACTGCTGCTGTTGTCTCAATCAATCTCAAATCTGCTCGTCATAGGAAGTTCTTCAGAGCCAACCCTTTTTCATGCTGGATGTAGGCCCACCACTTGTAGGTCTTTCATCATTAGTGGCCATACTGTGGAACCTAGGACTAATTACATGCGTCAACAAAACCTAGCGCAGACTATAAGATATTTTACCTGTTGACCTTAACAAAACCTACTCAGAGCATCCCAGGATGTTATAAGCACACCGCTCTACATGTCTGGATCTTGATAGAGCATCCCAGGCTATTACGAGCACACCTCTCTACCTGTACGAATTTTAAAGGATCTTTTCTATGTTAACTTTCGCAAAACCTACTCTGAGCATCCCAGGATGTTACGAGCACACCGCTCTACCTGTTTGGATCTCGATAGAGCATCCCAGGTTGTTACGAGCACACCGCTCTACCTATCCAGATTTTAAAGGATCTTTTCTATGCGAAACTGTAGCAAAACCTACTCAGAGCATCCCAGGATGTTACGAGCACAGTGCTCTACCTGTCCGGATCTCGATAGAGCATCCCAGGATGTTACGAGCACACCACTCTACTTGTCCAGATTTTAAAGGGTCTTTTCTATGCTACCTGCACAACCTGTCCACGGCCACAGAGTATCAACCTGATACTCACCATACATCATCTTGATGTACATCATCACATGATCTACCTGATCATCAGCATAGCATCATCTTGATGCATATCATCTGGAGCAACATTCTGAAGCTCGTCGTCTGTGATCATCTTGATCATCATCATAGCATCATCCTGATGCATATCATCTCGAGAAACATCCTGAACCTAATCATATGTGATCATCCTGATCATCATCATAGCATCATCCTGATGCATATCATATGGAGCAACATCCTGAAGCTCATCATCTGTGATCATCCTGATCAACATCATAGCATCATCCTGATGCATATCATCTGGAGCAACATCCTGAAGCTTGTCATCTGTGATCATCCTGATCATACAATGCATCCACCTGATACATACATAAGTACATGATCTACCTGATCATACAATGCATCTACTTGATACATACATAAGTACATGATCTACTTGATCATACAATGCATCCACCTGATAAGTACATGATCTACTTGATCATACAATGCATCCACCTGATACATAAATACATGATCCACCTAATCATACAGTGCATCCACCTGATACATACATAAGTACAAGATCCGCCTGATCATACATAAGTACATGATCCACCTGATCATACAATGCATCTACATGATACATATATAAATACATGATCCACCTGATCATATCAAGCATCCAACATGATGCATATACAAGTTCATAATCCAACTGATCATATCAAGCATCCAACATGATGCATATACAAATACATGATCAAACTGATCAAAGCATCCAACATGATGCATATACAAAGTAGTAACTGGAGCATCGTCCTGATGCTCATCATCCAACGCTTACATCCACAGCCATGGGAAGGATCCTCCTCTCACCATGCTTGGAATGGCTCCTGCAAATGTGTCCATCACTTCTTTCTTGAAGTGTCGTCAATCTGAAGAAAAACAAGCCTCTCTCTAAAGTACTCAAACTTCACTCTGGCTAGTGGTTTCCTCAACACATCTGCAACCTGCTCATGTGTCACAACATACAGGAGCTTCATTGCTCCTCTCTGCACCATATCCCTGATATAGTGATATTTGATCTCAATGTGCTTCGACCTGTCGTGGAACACCAGGTTCTCAGACAACCTCACGCAACTCTGGTTATCACAAAGGATACCAGTAGCCTCCAGCGGGAGATCAAATAACTCAGACAATAGCTTCCGGAGCCATACTGCCTCACAACTAGCCGAACAAGCTGCAACATACTCTACCTCGGCTGTACTCAGTGCTACGCAGGACTGCTTCCTGCTAAACCAAGAGGTCACACATGATCCCATACTGAAGCAACACTCATACGTGCTCTTCCTATCTGCAGCACTGCTTACCCAGTATGAATCAACATAACCCTGTAGGTTAAAATTTTAATTCGCATCATACTTGAGCCAATAATCAATTGTACCCTTCAGGTACCTCAGAATATACTTTACAGCAACCAGGTGAACACCTCTGGGATCCATTAGGAACTGGCTCAATGTGTTCATCACAAAGAAAATATCTGGTCTCGTGTTCGTCAGGTACATCAAGGACCCAATCATCTGATGATACACCATGACATCAACCAGCTTAGATGAAGCATCACACAGAAGCTACAGGTTTGATTCCATAGGTGTGGCCATGGCCTTGCAGTCCATCATCCCAAAACTCTTCAAGATATCTACTGCTTACTTCCCTTGTCCAAGGAAGATCCTATCTGCACTCTGCCACACCTCCATGCCTAGAAAATAGTGCATCATCCCCAAGTCCTTCATCTCGAACTCGGCAGCAAGCTCCCTCTTGGTGTTGGCAATCAACCCATCCTCACCTGTTACAAACAGGTCATCTACATACAATAGTAGTATCATAGGATTGCCTTCCTCAACCTTGTAGTAAAGGTTGGAATCCGCTTTACTCTTGGTAAAGCCCATATTGGATAGAAAGCTGTCTATCCTACCATACCAAGTCCTAGGAGCTTGCTTCAAGCCATACAAGGCTTTCTTCAACCTGCACACATATGACTCCCTGTCATGTGTCTTAAAACCAAATGGCTGCTCCACAGACACTTCCTCCTCGACTACACCATTCAAGAAAGCTGTCTTGACATCCATTTGGTGTATCTTCCATTTCATCACTGTAGCCAGGGAAAGTACTGATCTGATGGAAGTGTACCTGGCTATAGGAGCAAAAGTCTCTTCATAGTCTATCCCCTCTTTCTAGGAGAAGCCATGAGCTACAAATCATACTTTGTATTTTTCTATGCTACCATCTGCAACATGCTTGATCTTGTAGATCCATTTGGAATTCACAACAAACTTCCCTTCAGGTCTTGTGACTACATCCCAAACATCATTTTTCATGATCGATTGGTATTCCTCAACCATGGCATCCTTCCATTCTTTCTTTTCTGTTGCTTCTTCATGATTGGAAGTTTCTTTGTTCATAATATCACAAAGTAGGGAAACATAACTGGTATGTGATCTAGTCCTCTTCCTATCTCTGTGTTCTTCTTCTAGAATGCCATATCTTTCTGCATCTTGAATGAGCTCTCTAGCCCATGCCAGTTTCCTCTTATGAGAGTTCTTCTCACGGGGTGGATCTACAGGTTCTTGTGGATCTTCCATTTTACGATCTGCATCTGGAATTGTTTCAGTCATGGTGGTGTCTTGAAATTTGGTTTCCTTTGGTTCTTCATGATCTTCAACAGATTTTTTCCTTGACTTGATGAAGGCTAAATTTTCATCAAATGTCACATCCTTGCTGACATCAATCTTCTTGAACCCTGGAAAGTATATTCTGTAAGCCTTCGAGCTTTCACTGTACCCCACAAAGATGCCATTCTTTCCTTAAGGATCTCGCTTTGTCCTCTTTTCCTTTGGGACAGGAGTATATACTAGACAACCAAATATTCTGAGATGGTTGACTTTAGGTTTCTTACTAAAGAATACCTCTTCTGGTGTCTTGTTGTCCAATATATTGTGAGGTGTTCTATTCTACACATATACAGTTGTCTTAGCTTCTTTTGCCCATAGATACATAGGCAGATCCTGGTCATGTATCATTGCCCGTGTTACTTCCATGATTTTTCTATTCTTCCTTTCTGCAACTCCATTCTGTTGTGGATTGTAGGGAGCAATCAACTTCCTCTTAATCCCTGAATCACTGCATAGCTTCTTGAAGTCACCTTAAGCGAATTCTCCACCATTGTCAGATATGAAGGTCTTGATCTTCTTATCATTTTGATTTTCCATCAAGGCTTTGAATTCCTTGAACTTATCAAATACTTCATCTTTGTTCTTTAAGAAATAAACCCAAGTCTTCCTAGAGAAATCATCAATGAAAGAGACATAGTCACTACATACCCACTCAGAGAACTGGATGACATCGGACCACATACATCGAAGTGGATAATTTCCAAGATTCCTTTAGCTTTGCTTTCACTGCTTGGAAATGCCTTCTTAATGTTCTTTCTTTTTGCACATCCTTTGCAAACCCCTTCGTGCTTTGTCTTGATTTCAGGAAGACCCTCTACAACTTTACTTGCAATTGGTAGTGTCCTATAGTGCACATGTGCAAGCCTTCTATGCCAAAGTTCACTTGGCTCCATGGATTCATGTACCATGGCATGTTCAGGTTGTCCCTTCAATTTGTACAATCTTGCCTCTTTCTCTCCAATCACTACTGCATCATCTATAGTTTTTCCCTTTGGCCACATTACGACTTGGCCATCTACAAATGCAACCCTCATGCCTTTTGCATCCAATGCAGATATGGAGAGTAGGTTCTTCTTGAGCCTAGGTACATATAGAACATATTTCATCTTCAGAGACTTTCCAGAGTCTAGGTTGTAGGAGGATTCACCACTTCCCTTGATAGGATATTGATAGTCATCCCCAAGTTTCACTTTATGGGGTGACTCATGTTTAGATAGATTTACAAAAGATTCTTTAAACCCAGTCATGTATTTGGAAGCCCCACTATCAATAAGCCAATCATTACATCCATGAGAGATAGTACCTGTGAGAGCAGAGATTAGAACATATTCATCTTCACTTGATGAAGCATCACTTTCTTCCCTAGCCTTCTTCTTAGGAGGTTCATCATCCTCAGTAGCATGAGCATGAAATCTCTTCTTGTTGTACCTCTTCTTCTTGTTGAATTTGTTGTTGTTGTCTTTCTTCTTCTTGGGACAATTTGAATCAAAGTGTCCTATTTCATTACAATCGAAACATCGAACATGAGAGAGATATTTCTTCTTATGATGAGGGTGAGGATGTTTCTTGTGATGAGATTTCTCCCTCTTAAACTTGCTTCCCTTGGTGTGTGCTGTGAGAGCTTGAGCTTCATTTCGCATCTTCTCTTTTTGGGCAACAAGCCTTGCTTCTTCTTGTGAACATTCCTCCCATAGTCTACTAAATGAGATCAACTTCCTTCTTGCACAAATTCCTTAGATGAAGGAGTCCCATGACCTAGGTAGGCCATTCAATGTGGTCATGATAACTTCACCATTATCCACTACTTCATCAACAACTTCAAGTTGTTCCTTGATCTGAGAGACCTTATAGAAATAAGATTGAATGGTCTCTCCATTCTGAAGCTTTACCCCTTTTAATTGGTTCCGCAGAGTCATCTTTTGATTTATGTTCTTCCCTTCAAATAGATTGGTCAGGGAATCAATCATCTCCTTGGGTGTCTTTACAGATGACACATGTGGTATGAGATGGTCTTTGATAGAATCAGCAATGATCCTCTTTCCCTTGACCAAGTTCTTCTTATGTAAGGCCTTATCCTCTTCTCCCTCTGGGACAGGGACCTCTTCACTTATGTAAGTGTCCAATTCATTTTCTTCCAGGATTAACCCAATCCTATACTTCCATGCTCGGAAGTTATCAGCCCCTTCATGCTTATCCTTAAGCTTGGTGTGGTGAGCCTCATCTTAAAGAGTACTTCAAATGGAAATAGAAAAGATTTAGGTCTTACCACTTGATTTGCAGAAATCTGGATCTGGTGCTAGATTAGGGTTTGTTAGAGAAACCCTAAAAATTCAAAATGTGAATTTCAAACTTTTGAAAGGACAGAAAGATGCGCCTTGATGAGCTAATCAACCTAGTATATTCATAATTTGAAATCTGCAAAGTTTCACCCTTTAGAAATGCCTTTTTGTCTCTCGGATTCACTAGCGAGGACCCTGAATCAGGGTTTGAGTTTCCCGAAGCTTCACCCAACCAAAAAGTTAGATTTGAATCTCTAAAATTCGATTTTTCGAAGGAGCTTCCAGCTATGGTCTCAGAATTCAAAAATTCCTATTTTTGTGGAAACCCTAATTTTTAGGGCCAAAAATGAAAGTGCCCAGAATTGAATTCTGATTGGACAGAAAGATGCTCCTTGCTGAGGAGAGTCAAAATACCCTACTACCTTTCAAGATCTTTGGAGAGAAACCCAATAAACAAGAATCCCTAGCTTCGGGAACTGCACAGTGTCTTGTTCTCATGTTAGCTCTGATACCATGTTAATTTTTGAGCATTAATTCAATATACTATAAGATATTTACTGAGAGAATAACATGTACAGCATATCAAGCATAGAAATCACAACAAACAATCACATGAGACAATAGACACACAAAGTTTCACTGGGGAAAACCATAAAGGTGAAAAACCCCACAACTTCCTCAGAGATAGAAAGAGCAATGATACAACCCAAGTACAAGAGATAGTCCTCCTAGCAGCTACTCCTCCTTCCTCACTTGTGCACCACTTTTTGGAGAGTGTAGAGGTGAATAATGAAGTGATCAAATAGAGTGCCTCTCGCACTCTATTTATACATGACTTGACCTGCCTAATAAACTAGCAGGGCCGACTTGTCTAACTCAGTCTAATAACACATGGTAATACTAATCAGGGCCGACCCCACACTTGGTGGTCTAATAACCCATCACATGCAAGTTGCGACACTTGTCAATACAAATGATTACACTTCCATATAGAGGAATAATAACATCTCTATAGCAGTACAATATACATAGGTGAAATACATTCCGAAGTTACAATTACATCAACACAAGGGTTCATAACCATTGATCAAGTTTATGGTTGCAAGGAAAATATGTTGCAAGGAAAAAGCAAAAGTTATCAAAATAAGTCAAAATATGTTTGAATAACCTCTTTCATGTAAAACATTCTACGCATATAATCAATGTAAGCCTATGACATTTTCACAAACTAAGAGGAATTCTAATAGATGCTACACATTTCATCAATGCTATCGTATTTAATCAAACGATACATACATGAGCATCTATGAAGTTCGGTTGAAGTGTGCCTATGCTAGCATGCTAAAAACAATGGCAAAGTATCAAGTACAATGGCAAGGAATGCATGAACTAAAGTGTAATAAAATTCATTGGGCCTTCATGTACATATGGTCAAATATACAACAAATATACCCTAGTTTGTTCCAATATGCTAACCAATAGCTGATCATGAATTCACTCTCATAAAATCGTTGAAGATATAAACCCTATCCTTACTAAACCCTAGTATGTAAGACCCTGCTTTGTGCTTTACCTGTTTTATATTGCCATTTTCCACTTGTCATAATGCAAAAGTAATTATATAGAATCCATGGAAAATGAAATACCTAACTAGTTTGTATTCCTTGATAATGTTGTTTTGATGAAGGAAAATAAGATGTTCATGGTCCTATGTTTGTAAAAAGGATGAATTATCCTCATATGAAAATGTATTTAAAATTGAATGTCCTTGATTGATACAAATGATGATGTAATGGTTGTTCATTGTGATTTGGTAAGTATTTCCCCATAACTTGATGGAAAAGGTTCATGGTGACTTCGATCTAACAAAGCTAGCAAACATCAGAGGGATATCATCGATGAAACATCGCCTCCATTTTTTATTTGGAACTTTCAATTCTTAAAAATGACATTAATTACTCAAAATGAAAATATAGTGGAACACTAAGGAGATGTTAAACGACATGGCACACTTAGTACATAGCAATCTACCAAGGGTGCAGTGTCGTAGGTTTTATTGCCATTCTTTGAATGCCTAGTTCTAGAATCAAAATCAAAATTTTGCAACGTTGACCCCTATGTGCAAAACTGCATAGTCCCTTACTGAGAAAAACCCTAGTTTCCAAAATGGACCTAAAAGTTGACACCTGAGCCATGGGACCAAACGAGAGGGGCACCCCTAGCACTATCCCGATGTGCTAAATCCAACAGAGTTGACAATTTGTTTATCCAAGCCACGATCATAATTATATGGCTCATTCCGGCTCGCATCCCAAAGGCCTTCAGGGACACCTGTTGCATACCTGCCAGGGGCATAGAATTCCAACCGTGCAACAAAACCGGGTTCCAGGAAGTGCTGCAAGTGTGTCTAGAAAGGTTACATATGGAAACTCTAGCCATAAGTCCCCGATCAATGATTTTTCAAAGTTGAACCCTATGTGCGAAAACTGCACGGTCCCTTACTGAGAAAAATCCTGGTTTCCAAATGTACCGAAAAGATGACACTTGGGCCATGGGACCAGAGGAGAGGGGCACCCCTAGTACTATCCATATTTCCTAAATCCAACGGAGTCGACGGTTTGTAGATCCAAGCCATGGTCATCATTCTATGGCTTGTTCCAACTCACATCCCAAAGGCCTTTAGGGACACCAGTTGGATACCTACCGTGGGCATAGAATTCCAAGCGTACAATAAAACCGGGGTTCCAGCAAGTGTTTAAAGTGTGTCTAGGAATTTTGCAGCTGGGAAAACTAGCCATAAGTCTCCAGACGATGACTTTTCAAAGTTGACCCCTATGTGCGAAAATTGCACAATCCCTTATTGAGCATTACCTTAGTTTCCAAAATGGACCGAAAATATGCAACTTAGGCTAGGGGACCGGAGGAGATGGGAACCCTTAGCACTATATCGATGTCCTGAATCCAACGGATTCAATGGTTTTTCGATCCAATCCATAGTCATCATTCTAAGGATCCTTCCAACTCACATCCCGAAGGCCTTCAGGGACACCTATTGTATATCTACCGGGGGCATATAATTCCAACCATGCAACAAAACTGGGTTCCGGTAAGTGCTACAAGTGTGTATAGGAAGGTTCCAGCTGAGAACACTATCCATAAGTCCCCGACTGATGATTTTGCAAATTTGACCCCTATGTGCGAAAACTGCACAGTCCCTTAGTGAGAAAAACCCTAGTTTCCAAAATGGACTGAAAAGATGACACCTAGGCCATGGGACCAAAGGAGACAACAACCCATATCACTATCCTGATGTTCTAAATCCAATGGATTCGACGGTTTGTCGATCTGAGTCACGGTCATCATTCTATGACTCGTTCCAACTCACATCCCAAAGGCCTTTAGGGACACCTGTTGGATACATACCGGGGGAATAGAATCCAACCGTGCAACAAAACTCGATTCTGGGAAGTGCTGCAAGTGTGTCTTGGAAGTTTCCATCTGGGAACGCTAGCCATAAGTCCCCAGTCAATGATTTTGAAAATTTTACCCCTATGCGCGAAAACTACAGAGTCCCTTATTGGAGAAAAACCTAGTTTCCAAAATGGACTGAAAAGATGATAGCTTGGCCATGGGACCAAAGGAGAGGGGCACCCCTAGCACTATCCTGATGTCCTAAATCCAACGGAGTCAATGGTTTGTCGATCCAAGCCACAGTCATCATTCTATAAATCCTTCCAACTCGCATCCCGAAGGCCTTCAAGGACACCTGTTAGATACCTATCGAGGGCATAGAATTCCAACCGTGCAACAAAAATGGGTTCCGGGAAGTGCTGCAAGTGTGTCTAGGAAGGTTCCAGCTGGGAACGCTAGCCATAAGTCCCTGACCGATGATTTTGTAAAGTTGACCCCTATGTGCAAAAACTGCACAGTCCCTTACTGAGCAAAATCCTAATTTCCAAAATGGACCGAAAAGATTTCACCTGGGCCAAGGGGACCAGAGGAGAGGGGCACCCCTAGCACTAGCACTATTGTGTCTTTTCACCAACTAATTATATGTTTGTTTTAATAACCTTTATCACACCCTTTCATATCCATGTTTGCCAATAATAATTATTGTTTTACAGATTTTAACTAATCTTTTTACATTCTCCATCACAATGGTGGGAATATCTTCACAAAGTCTGTGGGAATATTTTATATCTGCAAGAATTACCTCATGTGTGAGGATATCAGAGTGTTTGCGGGCATATTCCTATAGTCATCGTTCATAAACCTGCGAGAATGCTGTAAAGTGAGAAAAACCATATTTTTTCTCTGTTTTGGAAGACCATGTTGAGTGTGATTGTAATTGATGTCAAAGGAGTTCATTAATGACAAAGGATACAAAAAGACATGATGGTAGGGAAAACTTAGTGAATGGTAAAAGAGTAAACAAAGGAATAACAAAGAAAGTGATGGCATGTCATGTATAATGATGTGGTATGAGTGATGAGGTTGAGAAGACATATGATTTTGTTCTAGTGCTATAATGAATTCATTGTTACAATTTGACATCATTCTGTAAAAATATGGCATGTTGGTGAAAATCTGGAAATTGACTGTGTTGGAAAACGGGTCTGAGTGGCCTCAAGAAAATGCCCGCCATATCTCCTAATTGAATGATAAAATTTATCTGAAAGTATCATGTTATATCTTTTTGAAGAGGCTATCTGAACATGGTCCCAGTTCTCTAAAACGATGTTTGATGTCAAAGTTATAGGTCTGCCAAAACAGGGTTTCAGGCTGTTTTGCACCAGTGCTGGTAAAACTACCTAAGTGGCCACAGGGAAATGCATGCCATAATTTGTATTTGATAGATGAAATTATTATGAGGACATACGGACCTATATTGTTGATTGGTACATCTGAACATATGATTATGTTTTCCAAAAAGTCTATGAGGGTGAAGTTATCAGTTTGCCAAAAGTGCCCTGTGGCTTTATTTGCACTGTTCCAGTAAAATGCCCATGACCAAGGAGAGAGGATGAGGTTTCAGAGGATGAAATTGGCATGGATGGAATCAACATTTTTTTCCCTGTGATTTGGATGCTTCATATTTCCAATATTGGTAAAAGAAAAAATCACCTTAGTAAACCTAGCTTTTGATAAAATTGTGTAGTGTTAAAACCGGTTACAAAAGGCCATTTGCAAATTCCCACCAAATGTTGTCTTTATGTCAATAAAATCATCTAATCGAATGATTCTGTTCCTTGGTAATATGTCTATCTATCCATGGTTTTAGTTTCCTCTCTGGGGGTCACATGTGTGAGATATAAACCTGCCAAATTGAGAAAAATTATGTTTGCCTATTAAAAATAAATAAAATCTGTCTTAGTGTTAAACACAGGAAATTTGAAAGGACATTTGGAAATGCACGCTAGCGGTTGTCTTTGCTCTAGTAAATTCATCCAATGGCATGAATATCTTCTCTGGTGATATTTCCATCCATTATTGGTCTTAGTTCTCCATTTGGTGATCACACGTGTGAGATATAAACCAACCAAATTGAGAAAAAAATATGGAAGGAAAGATAATTCAAGCATTTCCAGAAAACTCCTTCATGCATAATAAAAGGAAGAAACCTGTAACTGCAAATGAAAATATGAAGATGGAGGAGGTTGAATATTTTATCTATACTGAAGGGAGTATTTAGTAACGAATCTGAAAAATGCAAACATTAATATTTGAAGAGTTATGATTAATAAGAAAAGGCATGATTGTATAAATTATAAACAGAGATATAAACAATAGTTCTGAGAAACAACATGTTTATTATTAGAACGGAATTAAAAATAATAAAGAAGAGTATAAACATAAATATATTATTCCTATAGCAGAGTAAATTATTATTTGCTTAAAACAAAGAAGGATTAATAAACATAGTATGTTAATTAAACATAGAAGTAAAGGGATGTGTTTTGATGAAAATACACGTTTCTATAATGAAGAGATGCATTTGGTGAAAAGGTTTTAATGAAGGGACACAGTGGTTCAAAAGACACGATGAAAGAAGTATTTAAGTTCGAAGTGGAAGAAAGATGACTCTGTAGTCTAGATTGATGTAGCTTCAAGAAAAACAGAGACCAAGGAAATAAAGAAGATTCAGTAACCGAATTGAAGGAACATGAAGATCTGAAGTTGTATAGAGACCAATGAAACAAAAGGAAGAACAAAGGATGTCATCTGAGTGTTTAATATGAAGATCTGATGCAGTACATAAGTCAGAGAATGTAAGAAAACAACTGTATTGTCTCTGTAGTCAGAATTGATGATTTACAGTAGAGGACAAAGAACAAAAGATACTGTAAGAAGTTATTGAAGT
Organism: Larix kaempferi; assembly: GCA_027924585.1. NCBI lineage: Eukaryota > Viridiplantae > Streptophyta > Pinopsida > Pinales > Pinaceae > Larix > Larix kaempferi. The sequence continues at coordinate 13,523,555 of BSBM01000422.1, forward strand.
TATGAAAAACAAAGAATAGAGAGGTAAGGTGGTGCTAGTGCAGGCTACATGCCTGCAAGGGGGTTGTAGCCTCCTTTCGGTCGTTATTGGGGTGTCGAAGCATCCTTTCAGTAGTAGCTGATAAACCAGGGGGTCGTAGTATCCTTCCAGTGGTAGTTAGTAAATAGGGTGTTGAAGCATCCTTTCAGTAGTAGCTGATAAACCAGGGGGTCGTATCATCCTTCCAGTAGTAGCTGATAAAAAGGGTGTTGTAGCAGGAAGAAACCGAGGTGTTATAGCATCCTTCAGTTGTAGCTGAGAAACTTCGGGATTGAAGTCTCTAGCAAGTTATCGCTTGCAAAAACAATTGTAAATATAATTTTGCAGTTATAGAAAGTGCTTGTGGTTTTCCCAATTGGGATTCCACGATAAAAGTTTTGTTCCTTGTATATTTTTTATCCTATGTGTTAATGAATAAGTTAAAAGTGGTTTTAATTGTTAAAAGTTATCAATACTAGTTCACCCCCCCTCTCAGTATTGTCCAATATTCCAACAGACCAAAATATCGCACATGTGCCATCAAAGAGGAAACCAATACCATGGCTGGATGGAAAAATCATCAAGAAACAACCTCATACCATTTGATAAATTTATTTAAAAAATGAGAGCATATGGCGTGCATTTATAAATGGCCTCTTAAACTTCTGGGTTACACACTTAGACAATTTTTCAAAACCCTAGGTCAAATAAGATGATTTTTATTTTCACCAATATTGGAAATGTGAAGCATCCACAGCATGGGGGACATCATGCAGATTCCATCCATTTAAATTCCATCCTTTGCAACCTCATCCTCTCTCCTTGGCAAGCATTTTATTGGTACAGTGTAAATCATCCCAGAGGGCATTTTTGGCAAGCCAACATCTTCACCCTCAATGACTGTTTTGGAAAACTAATCATATGGTTAGATGCAAAAACCAACAATATACATTCCTATATAGTCATAATTAATTAATCAATCAAATACACAAGGTGACAGGCATTTTCCTGAGGCTACTTAGGCAGTTTTACTTGAAGAGTTTATACTTAGCCAAATCCTTCAATTTTCAAGGTGAATTTTTATTTCACCAAAACAATGAAACTATGATACTAGACAATAGTATCCATCTAATTGAGCTCATCACAATTGGTTTCACCTTCAGATTCATCATCCTCTCACTTGGGCGGGAATTTTTTTGAACTGGGTTCCCAAACAGTAAAACAACTTGAACCCTTGCTTTGGTAGACCTATATCTTTCTCCTTAAACACTCTTAAAGAAAACTAAGCCCATGGTCAGATGCACAAGGCAACAAGCTACAACTTGACACTCTCAGAGAATTTTTATCATTAACCTATGAGATATGGCGAGCATTTTCCTAAAGCAACTAAGACTAATTTTCCAATACCTAGTCAATTTCGTTGAATTTCACTGAATTTTTGCACAGAAAAAATGCGCTAACCTTATGGATACACAAAACACGATAGCGTTTCTTAGAAATATAATGCGCACGCATTTCTTCAATGTTAAAAAATTCCTATGCAATTAATATGTTTGGTGCACGACTAAATAATGTCTAGTGGCCAAAAATGGGCGAGTGTTTCTTCATCCAAAAACGCGTCAACGTTATGGTAATCTACATAATTTTCATTTTCATCAAAACCTTATTCAAAAGTTTCTTCCCAAGAAAATAAATTTCCTTTATTTCCCTAGATACCTACTTATCTTGAATGGTTTTGGGCTTCATGTTTAATGGGTTAGGAGGTTAAATAGGGATTTGGTGTTGGGGGCTAAGGGGTCAAGGGGTTTAGGGGTTAGATATGGGGGGTGGTTAGTGGTAGGGGAAGGGGGATTAGGATAGAGAGAGAGGGGGGGTTATTTAGGGGTAAGGGGCTAGGAGGGGGGTTAGAGAGAGAGAGAGAGAGAGAGACATGGGGTTAGTAATTGTTAGGGGGGGTAGAGGAGGGAGAGAGGGAGAGAGAGAGAGAGAGAGAGAGAGAGGAGAGGGTGTTAGTTGTAGGGAGTGAGAAAGAGAGATGGGAGGTGTGGTTAGAGGTAGGTGGAGGTGTAGGGATGAGAGGGAGGAGGGTGTCAGGGGGTTAGAAGAGAGAGAGGGATGGGGGATAGGGGTTGGTGGAGGAGTATAGAAGATATATAGAGAGAGGGGGTTAGTAAGGGTTAGGTGTAGGAGGAGAGAGAGTGAGTGAGGGTTAGCAGTGACAGGATTAGGAGAGAGATAGAGAGAGGGGGTTTTAAGAGTGGTGGGGATTAGGGAGATGGAGATGAGGGGTTAGAGAGAAAGGGGGTGGGTGAGGGGTAGGGAGGTTTTTTTAGGGGTTTTAAGATAGAGAGGGGTGGGGGTTATGAGTAGGTGGAATATGGGCTTAGGGTTCGGGTTTATGAGTAGGTGGAAAATGTTTAATTGTTTCTAAGGTTAAGGGTTTATGGATTTAGGGATTTGAGATTTTTAAGTAATATGGGTTAGACTGTTTAGGGGTTAGGGGTTGTGGTATTATAGCTAAAGTGGCTAGGGGGTTTAGGGGTTAGCAGCCTTACATATTAATTGATTTAGTGCTCTAGGGTTAGCGCGTTAGGGTTTATGAGTTTAAGAATTAATGGTGAATGGGTTAAAGGATTAAAGGCTTATAAGAGGTAAATTAGAGTTTAAAGATACTAATGCACAAGCCCAAGAAAGAATGCCAAAGCTGAGAGAGGAGCGATCAATATAGAGGGAGAGAACTCAATCAAACATAGAGCTCTCATGCAAACGAATACCACACATGCAAACGAATACCACAAATGCAGGGCACGCTAGCACAAGGGAGGTCGCACATGCAAATGTAGTGTAGAGATAAATAATTATTTTACCTGTATAGGGTAAACTAGAGCTTAGAGGGCTAATGGTTAAAAGATTATAGGTAAACAATTAATGGAATTAAGGGGTTTAACAGTTTGGGATTGAGGGGTAAAGGGATTAAGGACTCTGGACTTAGGGGGTTAGGATTTAAGAGGTTAGGAATTGAGGTCTAAGGTGTTATAGTGTTAAAGGCTTATGGAATTAGAGGATAAGGATAACAATGAGGGGAGATAAAGGGTTAATTAAGGGACCAGGGATTTAAGGACTAATACCTTTATAGGTTAAGGGATTTAGGATCAATTATTAATGGGGTAAGGGATTATGTGTTAAGGGCTTAGGTGCTTAGGGGTGTAGGGATTTAGGGGGTTTGGGACTTAGGACTTATGGGTTTAGGCCTTTAATTTCCCTCCCTTATCATTACTCTCCCCAACTCCTTAAATTTATGTCCCTTCCCCGCCCCTCTTGTATATATCTTCTCTTTCTCACCCCCTTTATCTCCATTCAAATCTTAAAACCATAAATTTGTGAATTTCATAACGTGCGTGTGTTATTTGAATAATAACGCTTGAGAGTTTTGTCTATACAAAAACGTGCGCGCGTTTCTTCTAACACCAAATGCGCCAACCAAAAGATTTGAATTTAAATAGAACGTGCACGCATTGCTAAGCACCTAATAACCCCCTCCTCCGGAACCCGCGTGTCAGCCACGGTCCTATGTGGTTGGTTCAGACTTACCAAACCTGTGCTATGGAATTTACTGAACCATAGCTAATTAGGCATTTCCACCATTTTTCTCAATATATATGTTTTTCACCGCTCTCTACAACATGACATACCTGACCATTATTGGCGAAATTTTAGGCATAGATAGAATTTTTTATGCAGATTCCAGATATGTAATTTAAAAAAAAAATATTGATTTTTTCCATTTGTTTCCTAATTTTCTTGTGTCATCACTCCTCAGGTCAAAAAACATGTTGTTAGTGCTTATTCCGTAACCTTTTCATTTCACAACCATTTTTTAAAAAAAATGTATGCTGCACTAGTAGACACTGACCTCTACATTCTATAAAAAATCCAAGTCGAAATAACTGCATTAAGACCTTCAACGGCTGCACCCACATTTGATGTATCGTTCTCGAGGTTTGATCACTTACATAATTTTATTTTTTTACAAATTAAACATTTAATTTTGGAAAAATATTGTTGCACTAGTGCTACGGGTTCTATACATGTCTACCAATTTTTGTAGCCCGAAACCATCATTTAGGCACTCAAAGGCTACACCCACAAAAACATATACCTTTTCATTTGCAAAAAAAATAAAACTTGACTGTTAGAAAAGATGAAATTTGACATAGTTATGTAAATTTTCAATACTTAAAACCTGTATATTTGGAAACGTGACTCAATTTCCTACATTTCATCTTTTTTACTCTATGCAATATATCTTGTGTAAGTATCTCAAAAAAATCAAGTAAGTTGAGGGATGCCTAATTTTTTAGTTTTCTATTTGCATCTAACGTGCCAAAAGTGATCCTCATTAGCTTACACATGCCCAGTTTTAATTAATATCCCTTAAGCCTATGAAGCTTAAAACTGCATCTACAAGTAAGGTTGGCTTCGTGGTCGATTTCTGTACTGCTTCAAAGGTGTCAATGGTATCAATCGCTTATTGATGAGGTTAAGGCTAGGTTTGTGCCAAATATTGTGGATTATGAGACATTTGGGCCCATGGTATTTTTATCTGCTTATAATATTTTAAGCAGGCCGAGGAAGCTATGGATAATATTGTGAAAATAGCTATTATTTATTAGGAAATAGAGGATTTGACTTGGGAAGTGGATGACGATGAGGAGGAAACTTAGGTGAAAGAGGAACAGAGGATCCACAAAGATAAAATTGTCACCGAATCAGTAAAAAAGTCGAAGATAAATGAATATATTGGTGAGGAACCAAAATCCAGTGACAATATGGTAGGAAAATATGAGATTGTTGTTGAAATCAGTCGATAGATCCAATATTGTCAAAGAAGATGTGGAGAAATCAAATGTTGCAGAAGAAAATGTGGAGAAACCAAAATATCTTAAGTGCAGAGACTTTATGGACACGTAAGAAAGAACCAAACCTTATCTCAAACCCTGTTTCTGATTGACGAGACGCGTGGTGGTTTCTGGTTACGATTCTATAATTTATTCTGCCTCGCCTTCCATCGATTGCGAGTTCCTTTTCTTCACCGTCCATCGATCACAGAAAAACCCTCTTCTATCATAACTTCACATTGTCGGCAGGATTTGGACGCAATGCAATGGAGGATTTGGACATAATGCTATGGAAGGAACTTCTAGAACATGCATTGTCAATAAGATTTGGACATGATGTCAGGAAACTTCCGAAACACTAAGAATTAACCCGCGTTAAAACCCTTATCTCGAACGTTAAACGTGTCAGCTTCTTATTCGCGAAGTGCATGGCAGCTTTTCATTCACCAGAGGGACAACGGAAAGCCACAGTGCTTTTCAAAACACCCCTCAAAAAAAAAAAAAAAACATTTATCGACGTAATAACTGAAAGTCGACCAAAGTCAAAGTAACTTAAGCATAGTCGGCCAAAGTGAACCATAGTTAACCAAATTCAACCATAGTCAAGAAAAGTCAACCAAATTCAACCATAATCAACCATATTCGAAAGTCAAACAAGGTCAACCAACAATTAATTATGGAAAAACAAGGTCAACTATGGTTATCCATAGTTAATTGTGGTTAACCATAGTCAACCATGGTTAATGAAAGGAAACCATAGTAACAAAATTCAAGCACAATTAACCATGGTCAACCATAGTCTAAAACCATATTCAACCGTGGTCAACCATATTCAATCATGGTCAACCAATAATGAATTAAGCCTAAACAAAGTCAAACATTTCTAACAAATTCAACTATGGTCAACCACGTTCAAACAATTCTTAAGCATCACCAACAACTTGCTCAAACATGGTTATCTATTGTTAAACATAATCAACCATTGAAAAACTTATTTAGCCATATTGAATCATGGTCAACAAAATTCAAACATAATCTAACTCAACCTAGCTCAATTGTAATTTAACATGGTCAAACATATAATCAACCAATTTATATATGTGTGTCAACATGGTCAATCATGGTTAAACCATTATAATTAACCATAGTTATTATTTTTAATTATTGACATTTTAACATTTAAATTATTTTTTAATAATATTGAACTATGTCACATTGGAACCTAACTCTCACATACCCAATTTTCTGATTTTGTAAAATTGGTGAAATTTTCAACATTTACACAATGAACTTTTAATAATAAGAATAATATACACTAAATTCCTTCTGTACATAGTATCTATTAATTATCCATCAGAATTATTGAGCATGGATGATAATTACTCTGAATAACAATTACTTTTTATTTGACATAATATAAATTTCTTCAAGTAAATATATGGGTCCACTATCTTATTTAACATACTTGTTATAATTGGTAACTGAGTGGCACTAATTCACCTTTAAATTTCTTCATAAAGTTCTTTCAAAATAATAAGCATAAATATACCTAAACCAAGAAATACAATTACATGATTAATTCAGTGTCGACATAATACAACCACCAATTATCCTTTGTCTAAGCATATACTTTATCTTGACATCCATGACAAAACCTATCATAAGTTCATGAAGATTAAACTCACAAAACCCGCAGAAACAAAATAGCATTGAATCACAATAAATGCAAAACGCCATATCTAGAAGAATAAATACACACCTAAGAGACACATCACTGAGAGACTATTTTAATGTGGTTCACTCAAACCATGGGCTACATCCACCAAGGAGGTTCATTTATTTTATTATTCCAAAAAATAGAGAATTTTACTTCCTGCAACATAGTTGCTACAATTCTTGATTCAGACATTATAGGAAACTTTTCCCATGCTGATCTCAACAAATCATTATATGAAAGAAAGGTTTTTGAGATACCGAACTTCCGCTTATGTTGATCATTCCCATAAAATATACCATGTCAAGGATGCAACAGACAAAAGGGAGTCACAACTTACCATTCTATTATCAAAGGTATATAACCAAAATATATTTTAACCGAGTTTTCAGCTCAACCATTAAACACATATCAATAGTTAAACACAGAAATCTCAAGGTCGCAATCGATCCTATCATCATCATATACGTATATCTGAGTCTCAGTCGTATATCATTATACATACATGGATTTCTCAAGATAGCGATTGATTCAAGCATAATTCAACTCTTCCAATCTAAATAGACATAAACGCACATGCCTATGCTCTAATAAGAAAATAAAAAGCAAGCACACTCATACAGGAGGTTTTATTACTGAAAAGGAAAATGTAGAGGTCACACACTAATCTATTCTCGGATTATAAGCAAAAAGGGAAAACGCCTCCATACAGGAGATTGTATTTTCGGGTTGGAATAAATGAAAACGCAGGGTTCAAACACATTAATCCACAAAATCATAAAGATACTACACGGTAGTCATAACCTAATACGCAGAGATCAACGCATCCGTTTAGTATCGGACTTGCTTCGCTTAAGCTGGGTTGTCCCATTTTTTTAAAACCTTATATATATCTGACAAATTTTACAACATTAATAGGGGATCAAGCTTCCTCCACAGAGGTGAGCCGTCCTCTCCCTTTCCTCATTTTCGAGATAGTAACATATTTACAAACCAAAAGTATAGGCTCTAATAAACGCAGAGGATTCATAATTGCGGGAGCGTTGGGATAGCACAACTCTGTATAAAAAATACATATATATATAAAAATGAAAATAGATGGAGCTTGTGATCGCACAACTCTGTATGTAATATATATATAATATATATAAATGAAAATAGCTGGAGCTTGTGATCATACAGCTCTGTATGTAATATGGATATATATAAATAAATGCACTTGTTTAAAATCTGCGACAAGCGGAGGGATCATTCTCCAACTCCTCACTTAACATATATATACATAAACAAAATTCCGTATATATATATATATATATATAAGCACGATTTCAAGGGACTCGTCATGTAAAACCAAATCTATGAGAAGTACAACGACATACCGAAGCTACCACTTAGATCGTATATACTCTTTAATAAAAAAATGCAGAGATAACTCGTAATGTTAAAATGGCAAGCAAGATTCATATTTATGCAGAAGCCGATGCAATGATAACTCTATCAGCTAGTATGTAAGGTTGACGGTTAAAATACTACACAGAGATCAACATCCAGGTTATAGGTTTTTAAAGCTTACAAGGCATATCACATATATTTCTTAATAATGGCACTTACTCATATTTCACACAAGATCCAGAACTAAACAAAAATATTCAAAATGCAAATGAATATCACAGAGATCTCACATTACCAATGTTTACTCATGAGGGTCCTCTCCATACAGCGAGGTGGTCTGCTGAAAATGCCATCGTTTTAATTTCTTTCGCAGAGATATACGTTTTGAAATCAGCAGATCAAGCAACGATCTTCAACAGTTTGAGCAGAGATCTGATTGTTCTGAGCAGTAGTCCACTTTCTACAATTGTGCAGAAATATTCTATCCACGTTTAAGCGGAGATCTACCTTACCTGGGAGCGATAACCAGATCAAACAGGGATCTTCGACACCCAGGTCGCACATAAAACGTTGTCTCCCCCCATCACTCTCCTGGCTGCGATCTTTTTAAACCAAAGATGAGAGTCCTCGGTTTCGTGGAGTCTGCTAGGCTTGGAAGAGTTGTTCTTCCACTTGGCATTTCAATGAGCGTTCCATTACTCTCCACTTGGGGATGTTCAGTAGTTTTTAAAGACAACCAAGCTGTGGGCAAAACAACTGATCGACAAGGAAGTTAACCCCAGTGGGAGTATTCCCTTTTCGCCAGGTGGATGTCGAAGGTCATGAAAGCTTGGTGCTAACTCTGCCAAGTGTTAAGTACTCAAATTTTTTTTAGGATGACTAGGTGTTAACTCACCTGCAGAGGCCAACAACATCCATCTAAATGAGGTCAACGTCTCTCCATGATTTTTTATTAATTAAATTTATAAATGACGACCTAGGCCCTTTATTTTAAGTTTTATGAAAGGAATATAACCTTTCACATTAAAGGTTTATTTCTCCTAAACCTATTTCAATAATACTTTATTTATCATGATACCTATTATATATGTTGCTATATATAATATAAGTCGATCAAATTGTAGTATGCCAATTCAGAACTCTTTCCAAAAAGTATTACTATAATTCTTTATTTCAATTGTTTATATAGGGGTATTTTATTATACATCTTATATCAAAGAGTGCTTATATATACATACACACTCTTCTTTCCACACACACATATATAGATAAATAAATACCATCTATTATTTTATAGTTATTCTTACTAATAAATAATTCCACTTAGCTTTGTCATTTGAGTATGTGCCCTTGTTTAGATATTATTTATAACAATTAAATCACCTTTGTATCCCATTCCCTTTATTCATTCATAACCTTATATGTATAAAGGTTAACATTATTTTGCTTAGGATTAGCCCTATTTACCTAGGATTCTTAGGACATTGTATCGTATATACTTTACAAACATAATAATATATATATATATGTTCATCTTTACCTTCTTCAAAGGTGGTTGTATCATAACCCCCTTTATTATATGTTCGTAGGCTAGGTTTTGGACAACCTCTTAGTACTTATTATGATCATCGTATTATTTAAGATATCATCTAATATTTTAGGCTATTGAGTGATTATATTTAGTTTATCTAGGATTAATTAATCGCATTAGTCTTCTTACTACTAGATACGACGATGGTACTTTTAATTTTTACTCGTAAACTCATTCTTCCTCAAGTGCCCTTGGCACTAAGACGATACTCATCATCTAAAGTTAGATTTTGGAAGGCTATCGTGCCCCTTCATCTTTTTCCTCTAGTGGCTTCACTTGCCTGTCACATAGTTGTGTTCGTCTTTAATTTAAAACTTAGGAATAAATCACAACAATTACTTTCAAAGTCCACAAGTGGGGCCTTGACCTTGAACTCCTCACGAGGGCCATTTACATAATTACCATTACATTTACAATAATAATAATAATAATAATAGGGATCAAATTGGAGGAATGTTACACTAACCTTTACAATGTTTGCAATTGTAACATATTAACTAAACATTAAAATTATTAATTTATTACAAACTAGTGTATATACATTTAATATTAAAATTTGATATTATTGTTATTGAATTATAATATTATTGATGTTAAAAATTAATGTTATTTTCATTTACCACTTTAATGATATTTTTATGATATTAATCATTAATAACAATAATTATTTAATCCATAAATTAAATATATCTATATCAATAATAACATCAATAACTATAATTATATTACAATTTACAACATTTTTTTAAGCCCAACAATTTATAACATTATTTTCAATATAAGTATATAAATAATAACATTAATGTTAACATTCATATTTATAATAATTTAAACAATATTATTTACAACATTAATAATATTAACATTTTTAATATTAATATTAAAACTACTTTTCTATTTTTTATATTAAAATATTTATAACATTAATTTATCCTATTTTTAAAATATTAAATCATTACATATTATCCATTCAACATAAATTATTATCTATTAAATAATATATTTTTTAATCAAAATATTAATTTTTTTATAATATTCATCACTTTACAAAAATAATATGTATTATTATATTTTAATAATATTAATCATCAATATAAATCATAAATTCCATATATATTATTAATTATTTTAAAATAGTTATAATTATTATATTAATTATTAAACATTATCTATTAAATAATATATTTATATTTTTAATCCAAACATTAACTTCTATATTATTAATAATTATATTATAATACTACTTATTATTATGCTTTATTCGCATTAATCATTAGTTATATTAATCATTAATACTTATTATTATGCTTTAGTCATATTAATCATTATTACTTACTATAAATTTTTTATATTATTAATCATATTAAAATATTTATTTTTATTTTTATTTTTCAAAATTATTATATAAATAATAATTATTATTGCAAATAATTATAGTTAGCTTTAATATTTAATATGATTAATAATATAAAATTTTCAAGACTAATATTAATTATTAATATTATTAAAGTATAATAATAATTTAATAATTTTTTTATAATTATTAATATATTTTTGTATTTATATTTACATTTTATTAAAATAATAATTTGATTAAGGTTTAAATAAGCTTCAATTAAGCTGTGGTTAAAAAAAATATGTTTATTAAAAGATATTTGTTTTATTTTTTTTTTATTTTTTTTTATTTTTAATGTTTATGTGAGTTTAATATTTATATTAATTAGTTTAATGTTTAGCCTTTGTATAATAATTAGCCATCTCCACAAAACTAAGTGGTTGGCTATGCCTACCTATCTTCACCACTTGTGGCTGTGTTGGTAATAATATGGTTGCTATAGGAGATAGGCAACAGTATTACTTCTTTCCTACCTTAAATAATGCCACCCATCTAAGTATATCAACCATATTATTATTAATATAATTATGCTAGTAAATGGTTTAAGAACCTGCTCCACAACTGGATAACCTATTGGGGCAGTTTAATAAGAAGTTCTTAAATAAATGGGGATCAAGAGGATAATATATATCATCTAACAGAGTTCAATACCTTTAAGAGGAATAATGGTTAAACTGTCCCAGAGTTCACTAGCAGATTTTGTAAGCTGTACCACCGTATTCCTGAGGCAGTAGAGCCTTCTGAAGCTGCTGCTATGGTAGCTTATGCAGCCTCGTTTGAGGTTTAGTTTGCTCTTCACCTGAGGGAAAGGAGGTCCCATGACCTAGATCAGGCCCTATTTAAGAACTCTCACTGGCGGTAGAGGTAGCTCATCTCTCCTGGAAGGCTTACCAACACGCTGACACACATCACGTGCCTTAACATACTCCTTACAGTCTTTGCATGCAGTTGGCCACCACAAGTGGGATATGGGGCACTCAAATCGCCCCGTCCCGCCGCCAAATGAACCCACCCCCGTTGTGCTTCAACCCCGTCCAATACCGTCCATCGTCCGCTGGATACGGGAACATCTCGGATACGAGAACTTTCCGGCTCGATATACCGGAACATCTCCGTACCTTTCATGATACAATGCAGGATGCTCGTACCATCGCATGACCCATGAGCCCGATGCAATGCAAGATGCTCATACCATCGGATGACACATGAGCCCGTTCGATTGGATGGATACCAATTATCATGCGAAATCGATGGATACATTCATGGCTGATTCGCTAGTTTAAAATTTGAATTTGTAAAGGCGCCACGGATTAAATTTGAATTGTTTCATACGCCACGGATTTAAATTTGAAATTGGTTTGCCCGCCACGGATTAAATTTGAATTGTTTCATAGGCCACGGATTTAAATTTGAAATTTGTTTGCCCGCCACGGATTTAGTGGATTTAGAAAAGGGAGCAACCATGTTGAAGAGAGGTCGTAGAGGTAGCGCGGCGAACAAGATCAAGATGTCACTGGGTTTGCCAGTGGTAGGCACTGTGAACTATGCAGATAACACAGGAGCCAAGAACTTGTGCATAATTTTGTGAAGGGAATCAAGAGTCGTCTCAGAGCTGCTTTGAGGATATGTTCATGGCCACTGTCAAGAAGGAAAAGCTTGACCTCATAAAGAAGCTCATGCCCACCGTCATTGTTCGACAGCAGAAGCCCTGGTGCCGAAAGGACGACGTTTATATGCATTTCGAATACAATGCGGGCGTCATAGTAAATCAGAAGGGAGAAATGAAAGGTTCTGCTATCAGAGGGAAATAGTGCTAATTTATGGCCTATTATTGCCAATGTAACAAAATAAAATATGGTATAGCCATGTCCGTGGATAGAATCAGAGTGACAACTTCATCACATCGAACTTCCACGAAATTAAGTATTGAAACCAAATTTGTAACACCAAATTTTGTTACAAAGGAAGATTGCTTGGCAGAGCATATAAAAGCTGAAAAGATATTTCCATTAAATCTTTTGAGGGATTTTATCCTTATATAATACAAATTCATGTCTATATCACATTTCGAATGCTATAAACAGCTTGAGATCTGCAAAGCAAAACTGTAATTCCGAATCCCATAATCTTGTGATATGTAAAACTGAAAAACTGTAAGAAGATTTTGGCGACAGTAATAGAGAAAAACTTCAAGACTCTCCGGGCGCCAATCTTCCATTATCGCCCTCCAATTGGAGGGCACGGACTGCAGGAAAAGCAGAGCAAAGGCCATCCATGAGCTTGCGGTTGCTGAGACTGCGCTCTTCTGCGATGGGGAACAGCGTTTTCTCAAAAGGCCGTCGTCGTCCCACACATATCTTCCGCGGAGGGGCCATTTCCATCCACTTTATCTGAACTGCTGCCGTCTTTGGAATCGCCATGAGAAGAATCAAAATCTGGGTGGAATCAACAATCTTGAAATGAAACCCTTACTTTCTTTCCCAAATATTTAAGAGGAACTAACTGTTTTGCAAACTGCAATACGGACCTACTTAATAATAACAAAAAAAAAGCAGAGTTAGTTCATGAAAATATTAGCTTATGCTGATTTCATATAGGCATCCGATATCATAAGTCTAATTGAATCCTACTGTATATTGTTATTTTATAGTTACTACTTATTATATATACCCTATGGCCAGAAGTGTGAAAGCCCACGCTGTCATGGAGAATGCAGTATTGGAAGTCAAGCTCTGGGCAGTCCAAACCGGAGATGGAGGGCCGAGATGGAGGAGTCCAGAAAGGCATGACGTAGCTCCTACTACAGCAGCTATCAAGGAAAAAATTATCATTAGTCCTGTAGCTTCATTCCCCGTAGGAAAATACACTGGAGAATATCTCACAGGAAGAGCTTTTCCACGACATGCAACTGAATCAATAAGCAAAACGCTCGATGCTGTAAAGCACAAAGACATAACATGCGTACAAGAAATAAGTACCAGTAGAGTAAGCGTGTTCGAGGGCATTGTTGAGAACCCAATCGGCAATAGCAGCCACAATCACAAACATGCATAAATTCAGTAGAAGGAGAAACCCAGCAAGGGATTTCACCACTCCGAGCGCCATTATAATTATAGGTACTGACCAACCGGAATTTAATTTGGAGATGGATAAAGACCGATTACCAATCTATACTATACAGTGATACACTGGATGGTTAATCTGCACAGGATGAGACCAAGTTGACAACAATGGCGGCAAGACACAGAAAGGAATTACTTGAATAGTAAAACGGGGTTCATGGGAATTCAAATTCAATCTGAGTTTGCTTGCAAATTCAAAAGCTGTGGTTGTCTGATAGAAGAGATCATGCATTTAGGCATGCCTGGAAAGTAGGTGACTCGGGCCTGTTCGGCAGAGTTTATTAGGAAAGCGGCAAAGGATGTGCCCCATGCAGAGGCATATCCGAGGGCCGAGGCATGTGCCATTGAGCAGATGCGCTTCCGGGGCGACCAATAACCACCGGGGCAAATATGAGCTTGGCTGTGGCATTTAGAGGTAGACTACTTAAATTCAAATTTAAATTTTGAGCGGGAGACAAATTTAAATTATGTACCGCCTTTACTAAATTCAAAAATTAGTGGCAGGAATGCGGTTGCATCCATGCATGACTCGATGGGCTCATGGGTATGAGTGTGGTTGCATGACTTGCATCGATGCATATGATATCTTGATATGATAATGGAGTAATCGCAATCAATGGCTGATGGATCTGTTAGCCGGAGTTTTGGTTGTGGACGCAACGGAGGCGGTGTCCCGTATCTGGCGGACGGTGGACAGGGTTGAAGGACAACGGGGGTGAGTCCGTTTGGCGGCTGGACGGGGCGATTTGAGTGCCCCATATCCCACGCCCCACAATCCTGCCTGCAACACCTTTTGAGCAGTGGCTTTACCTCTAAAATGACCTCCCGCAACTCCAATATGGCATTATCATAGAATATCAGGTCTTTCATAGTCCATTACACATCTCCTAAGAATGCCATCAATACCTAGCTTGTATAAATGTACTGCAATCAATTGATAATTACTATTGTCAATTTTTCCAGGTGACTACCTACAACTCTTGATCATAACTACCAAAAAGTACAACTCAGTCGAGTCTAAAAAGCATTGATTTATATGAACTCAATATTCCACATTAAGAAAAAGATAATCACATCAACCAACATACCAATTATGAGATACGCGTTTGTCGTATTCTTCAAAAGTTCAAAGTAACGCAATCACATGTTGATGTGTTTCTTGAGGTTTCGTTCACCGCTGAAGTGAAATTTCAACGCTAAAAAATATAGACAGTAGCCAAGCTTAGTCGGTGGAAGAGATATGTATACAAAGTCATTTCGTGTTTCAACTTTTTAATTTTGTTTATTTTGTAGAATAATAAAACAAAATTGGAATTGATGAAAAGTTGTAGTGAAAGTCTCCATAGTTATCCGTTCAAATCCTGTTCACAGGATATCCTCTGACTCGTGAGTATACCGTACCTGCGTTTTTGTTTGGCGGGTAGGGTGGAAGTCAGGGATGATTTACCAAAAAAAACACTTGGCGTATGTTTTAAACCTTTAATGACGAAAGGACATGTTGACACAATAACACCTGAAAATAACGAAAGGATATGTTCATTTTATGGATCTCACAACAAACATTTATGTTCCATAAATTCAACAGTGTTGTTAGAGAAGAGTTCCACGATCCACAGTAATGGACCCCGTGACCATGACTGGAGGGATACCAAAGTCCATTCAAAGTTTCAAACCACCTGCTGCGCGCGCTAGAGAACTATTATGCGCGACTCTCGATCATTGCCTGGTGCACTCAGATCTCCTTTTGTCAGAGTTCTGTCACGGGAAGAAAGAAAGAATGCAGTGAGAAAGAATGAAAGACTGCCGCTTCAAGTTTAAGAGTGGTTTATCTGTGATTCACATTTTTGGGGGTAAGAGTTGTGTTTAGGGTTTGTCCAGTTCAGTGCCTATGTTGCAACTGTGAACAAGAATGGATAGCAGGCACGGGCAAGTACGCATCTGTGGGTCTCTTGGTCGCCGTGATGATAATGCTGCGAGGCTGGGAGGCTGGGAGCAGAAACAGCAGATATGACGGCACGTATGGTTTATGGTATTGTATTGCATCGTGGGAGAGATGTTACGGAATTAAATGGTATGTGCTGTACTGGTTTCGGTAACATTTGAGTGGATGATCACTGTCCAGCTGAATATTCGCATGGGCCTGTGATGGACAAAAATGAAAAGTGATAGAGGGAATCTTTATATTCTCAATATAGTGGTTAGTTGTACAATGAAGATGGGTTCACATTATTTTAGATGGAGGTGGAGGGTATTCAAGGAAGTTTAGGACGAGAGAGTTTGTATATTTTGCAATAACGATTTGGTAAGGATAGAATGGCAATGTTTCAAACATTAAAAATAGTATAAAAATGAGTCATGACTGTTGTTATCTTGGTCCCTTAGGTTGTTCAACCTGATGGATATCATTAAAATCAATCAATCTTGAAAACCTCACCCTTAGTGACTTCAGGGAGCCTTATTCTGTAGAATGCATAAGGCTCATCCACTCTAACCCAAAAGGACAGAAGTTAAAAGTCTTACGTTATGACTAGTGAATCCACAGTTGCAGTATTATCGTTATAGCATTAGGGTAGTTTATTCACAGTTGCAGTGTTATAGTTATAGCACATTAAGGTAGTATTAAGGCAGTGTAGAGTGCACGATGCTCGTCCTGATTAGAGTGAAGTCTGCAACCGAAAAGGACAGAAGCTATAAAAGTCTTACGTTATGACTAGTGAATTCACAGTTGCAGTATTATAATTATAGCATTAGGGTAGTGAACTCACAGTTAATTTGGTATTAGTGTCAATTAGTATTAGAGCTTTAAGCTTCATTGTACCACATTTGAATAAGTTGCAGATGGGCTCTCCGGAAACCTGTTTTGAAGAGATTTCAAGTTAAAGAAAATAAGAGATTGCAACAAAGAGAATCAAAACTAAAATAATAACAGCTAAGAGCACCAGAATAAAAACTCAAAGTTCAATGCGATCAATCATGCTTTGAAGCTATGCCTATCTTAATTCAGCATATCCAAAGTAGTATCACCCATCAGAGACTCACAATTTAAAAATTACATTCACCAACCCTTTGTGTAAGTTGTCAACAAGACACAGCTCACAAGTTGAAAATGAAGCGCTGGGGTTGTGTTAAATGTGAACTGAAATCCTATGGCAATATTTAAGAAGTCCATGGGTTAATGATTCTTCTCGCAATCCTTCTACCTATGCAGACAATAGGGTCAAACTTCAATTAGTAATTGGGATGAAATGGCGTTCAACGTAAACGATAGTGCCCTCCTCCCTACAACGGAATATAGAGAAAATAACCTGAGACAGAGAGAACCTAAAATTGACTCTCTACCCTGAGAAAACCTAAAATTGACTCTCTACCCTGAGAGAATTGAGCTCTCGAGATTATGTAAATACTGTATATTAATGTAATTTTTCCACATTGTTGTAGGTCTGTACATTATTCGACTATAGCATGATACGCTTCTCAATGAGGCCTATACATTTAGCTCTTCACTGCAAGCTTGCAAAGCATGGACGGCCTAATATACTGTTATTGTTCTGCGAAGCATTGCTATTTAATAATAAAATAACTCTCCAACGATGTATATTGCATGTCACATATCTTTAATTTCTCTTCATATTAATCGAAACTGAAGGTTATGTAATATCCCCGGTTACAACAAAAGTACAAATCTCCTCCGAACCATACTATACTAAACATCGTTTGCTAATCGGACGGCATTCGTATCTTATTATCTATCCTAAATTCTAACACACACAATTACTATTCATATTGATATGAGTATGTTTATAATCAGGGAAAAATCAACGCATCATTCCTTGTTACGGTCTCCGGGGAGCCTCTCTTTGATTTTATCCCCCATACCCTTCTTCTCACCAGGATTACAATCAGCAGTCTCACACTGATTCTGAGTATGGCCTCCGGGAATCTTCTCTTTGATTTTATCCACCATCCCTGCCTTCTCAGCTGGATTACACTGAGCGGTCTGACGATTACACCGAGCAGTCTGAGCCTGGCCTCCAGGCAGTTTCTCTTTGACTTTATCCACGAGCCCCGACTTCTGAGCTGGATTAGGGTTGGGACGAGTATGCTGATTCTGCTTTTCTCTCATCCCATCTCGCCTTGAATTTCACGAAGTTGTTTACCTCAATTTATTTTGAAATTAGGATTACCATGGCTGCAAATCAGGAGTGCCAAGACCGCGGTCTCTTCGGCAAGAAGGACGAGGGAAGACAGGATGGTGACATGATGAAACAAATTGAGGTAAACAACTTCGTAAAATTCAAGGCGAGATGGGATGAGAGAAAAGCAGAGTAGTTCGTGTATTTATAGCTAATTACAGAGGTGGAGTGTGGAGTTGGGTTCCTCTGCTGCGCTGCCGTGTGGAGGATAATGTTATTTTCTTTAATCAATAATGATTGCAACATGCGCTGCAAGTGTACCCGTTGATGTGATCGTTCTTCTTGCGTGCTCCGGCCTCAGATCCAGATAAAACTACAATTTCAGTGTCGGTTACAAATAATCTATGATGATTTCATAGTTTATTTCCCACTCAAGTCAAGGTGATTATTTCTCAGTTTTTTTTTTTCATGGATAGTAGTGATGTGCTTTTAGTAGCAGCATGGGTATAGTGTTCAGTGTTCATTTTGATATGGGTTATGGAAGAGATGTTTTAATGTTATTAAAAATAAAATAAATTAAATTAAATTTTTTATCTAAATGTGTAAGATAAATTTTTTTTTTTATGTAGAATTATAAATTAAAAAATTAAAATTATAACAAATCAATTTTAAATTTAAATTTATTAATAAATTAATTAAAATAGTTTTTATTATTAAATCTACTCAACTTATTATATTATCTAGCAATTTACTATAATGTTATTAATTATTAATATGAAAATATTTTTAAAATATTAAAAAAAAATTAAATTTTGAAATTTGACAAATATATATACTAAATTAGGTTACCATGGTAAATACCATAGAAATTTTGGATTTGACAAAATATACTCTACTCAATTAATTTTTAAGATCTAAAAAGTATGTGAATAAAAAGTGAATACTTTAAAGTGTTTTATTTTCAAATTTCTTTGAAGATTGTAACGATGTGTGGCATTACATCTATATTTTGGTTTATAACATTTGGACCATAACATTGTGGTTTATATTATTTGGATCATAACATTGTTAGATAATGAAGGATATGGAAAGCTATTAGATATGGATATAACATTGTTAGATAATGAAGGATATGGAAGGCTATTAAGCAGATATGAAACATTCATTTAGAAGTTTCTAAAGATTAAAATGTGTGACTTGCTTGTTTTTATTTATTATCTTAACAATTATGAATTTAATGTCCATTTAGTTTAGAATCCTTCAATTTTCAACTATTTTTTCTCCTTAAATTGAATCTTTAATTGCCTTGGTAGATGCTTTATATAGCTCATGGGAAGTATAATTCCTTCCTAAGTGCATCATTTTAAAAAATAATAAATATTAATTTAAAACATATTTTGTTAACTTTAATTAAAATTTGAAACTAAAGAGAAATACATATATATGGTTTTAATAAAAAGGATTATGAATGGTGAATGCATATTGTGTAGCGATCTTAGAACAAATGTAGATCCATCTTAATTCCAAATCTATTATGGGATAAGAAGGATAAAATCCCATTTTTCTCCCAGTTTTCTTTTTTTTTCAACCCAGAAAATCATCAACCTATTAGTTTATTGATAGACTTTTTTGAAACAATATTCAAACCAAGTCAATAAGAATATTGTTTGAATCCCACTACATGTATCCTCACTCACTAATGTACATAAAGAAAAATACAAGCAATCTTTCATTTTTCTCCCAATTTTCTTTCTTTTCCAACCCATGAAATCATCAACCTATTAGTTTATTCATAAACTTTTTCCAAACAATATTCAGACCAAATCAATAATAATATTGTTTGAAACCCCCTACATGTATCCTCACTCAATAATGTATAAATTGTAAAGAAATACATGAACAACCTTCCATTTTCTCCCAATTTTCTTTCTTTTTCAACCTAGAAAATCATCAATATATTAGTTTATTCATACAAATTTTCCAAACAATATTCAAACCAAATCAATAATAATTTTGTTTGAAACACGGGGGGTTCACTCATTGAACTTGTTACATAGCACGACCATTCGCAATATATTAAAGAATATCCCTAATTTCACTAAATATTGGAAAATGCCTCCTAAAATTGTATTGTTGAACCCCCCTCCCAATATACCATTCCAATTAAGAAAACCCCTAGTTTCACTAGATATTGTAGGAATCTATTTTTATCAACCCATTTTTAATACCCCCTTTATCTCATATTATCAAGTTGTAGCAAATAGGAGCCTTAACACATCTTAGTATAAGCAAACAAGATGCTAATTACAATAATAGTTTAATGCAAATAATGATCCCACCGGGATTGCAGGGGTGGCTGATCAATTTGTAGCATTGGATAGTGGAAGACCCAACAAAATAGTAACGGGGAAGGAAAAATGTGTAAAAAGAAACTCAACCAAGAGATCAATGTAACAAAGAATGTAAAATACTAATAATTTAATAGTTAGTGCAATGCTTAGAGAAGATGAGAATTGCAAATGTTTCACACCACAGCTTGCCAATATACCAATTTTATATCATGTAAATACAAGTATAGCCATAGAGAGCTCATGTTTTCTATAAGATTAATAAATTGGAGGTATGAATTGAGCCCATGATTTGGAGGTATGAATCCATCCCACGATTTGAAGGTTATTCCTCAGCCCACCCAAATAAAATAACCCCCAATAGTTATATTACTATGTCAAATTAAAAATCCCCCCTTGACCCCTTAATACGAGGCCATATATTTTTGAGGTTTTTAGGAGTATTCAAACCCCCAATATGAATGGACGTGATATGATATTGCCTCACTAGTGAAGCCCCCGTGGTTTGAAACCCCTTACATGTATCCTCACTCACTAATGTATGAATTGTAAAAAAAAACAGGAACAACCTTCCATTTTTCTGCCATTTTTCTTTATTTTTCAACCATAAAATCATCAACCTATTAGTTTATACATATAAATTTTCCAAACAATATTCAAACCAAATAATTAATAATATTTTTTGAAACCCCCTTCATGTATCCCTTTAGGTGCAAATTTTTCCATTTTAAGGGTGAATGCATATTGTGTAGCGATCTTAGAACCAATATAGATCCATCTTAATTCCAAATCTATCATGGGATAAGAAGGATCAAATCCATTTAGAAAATGTTTGCACCTAAAGGGATTTAATCCCTCTAAACGCATGATAAATTCAAAATTAAAATTAATCTATGTTGTGAATGAGTTGGTGGCCTAATGGTGAAGAGTTGTGAATTTCATTATCCCCACTAGGGTTTAAATCATCAATGAGACATTGACCTGTTGTGATAAGGCTAGAAGGGTAGGTGCCCCCCTCAAGTAGGACCCCATATTTGGGTGTGTCTTCGAATGTCTTGAAGCCATTGCTAAGTCATGAATTAGGTTGTTGGATATACTCTTGGGTTATAGTGGGTTATACTTACAACTCAATTGTTAGTTAGTTTGAGTCATTGTTATTGTTTATTATGCATTCTCTTTCTTATATTGTAGTTCTAGAGGCCACACACAATTTTCCTCTATGTAATACATATGCTACAATGTTCATTGTTCCACAAACAACGAGATCTCATACAACTATGTGGTGTCGTACTTGGTCTTGACATTAAAATTAAATTATTATTATTATTATTATCTATACCTTGTACTGAGTATAGAGAATACCACCTATTTCATCTTGATAGTTTCTAAGATATATAATTAATGTCGATGCGTCGTCATTAATTAAGAGTTTGTCTGTGGCCAATATTTAATATTTTCATAGTGTGTCACTCAAGTAGTTTAGCAAAGCTATAGTGCACTTGGATCTGTCAAAGATATATTTCAATGCCACAAAGCTACAATATATAATGTGTGTCTATTTTCTCACTTTCAAGCTACAACTATCCACATATGCAAACATTTAAATGTAGATTGTCTTAAATGTGTATTTAATGGCCAATGTGTTTTTAATGAGGTGTTGGGTTGAACAATTTAAACATAGAGAACATGTTCTCAAATTGGGACATAATTGGAGTGATTTAGTTCCATTTTTTAATTGAACTTCACCTTAAAAGACAACCAAACGTTCAAATTAGAGTTGAACAAATCCATTAATCTTGGTTGATAAATTCATATACATAATTATGATCTTAGATTGGCAGTGAATTGTAGAGACATACGATTTGAGTTATGTAAAGAAGAAGAATATGTGCTCATGAGTTGAGCATGCAATAGACCCCACTTTTACTGATCAATAGTGTTTGCACAAATATGAGACTTTGACATATTTTTTTGCCATAGTTACCAAGTTCAGGTTCAAATTCGATACAATACAAAAAAAGTACGAGAGATAAAAAAAATTATTCAATTTTTTTTGTTTATATACCTCTTAAACCAGTAAAAATTCTTAATACACACAGGTTGTAGATAGGCTTATTTATTGCATTTATAAAATGTTTTCAACTTCTGTAGATCCTTTCATTGGGATTCCTCATTAGGAAAACCTCTCAAGTATCTTTCAACAATGCCATAAAGTGAACAATTAGCATAGGACCCTAGGAAACCAAAAAAATTCAAAAAATAGTGAGATGAATTGAAGAGTCAAATTTTCGTATTCATAAGCCCGATTCAGGTGAATTTGGTAACAATGTTTTCTTCCTTATCACTCACTAACCAGAAAATGAACTTTGTTCCTTCTTTAGTCAAGGTCAGCTACAATCATCACCTCAAAAAAACATTGTTACAACTAAAAATTCACGAGGAATTCATTTTCCAATATGAAAAAAATTGAAGCAATCCTTTCAGAATAGTATTATAGAATAAATTAACCCTACCATCTCTTACCAAATTTGCTCAATGTTTTGGATAATCCCCTATTTACTAAGAAAACTATGGTTTTATCAAACAATGTCATGAGTAATCACATCACAAGGCTAGAATAAAATCAAATGGATCTGAAATGCTACAACATGAGTAAGGATTTTGTAGTGATCCTTAACCTATAAATTGGATCAAAACAAAGATTTAGAACACTTAAATTTAAAAAATAACCAAAATACATTCACCATAAGAATAACACCAAGATATAGAGAAACTCTTAAGGTAGGGTAACATGATCAAATACTCCTTAAGGAAGGAATCACTCCACAAGCCATGCTTGTACAATAATAATCTCCAACATGACTAATACAATGATACTCATGTCTATTTATACTTTCTCTTGGGTATACTTAGGGGTCTATGGCTTATTATTATATTATTTTTTCCAACCAACTCCCAACCACCAAGTGGACCATATTCCATTATTAATAGCCACATTACATTAATTATCTCCATTGGGTACACATTACATATTGTATTCCCATTTGGGTACCCATTACATCATTTATTCCCCTTAGGTACCCCATATGATCCCCCCTAGGTATATAACATTACATCTCCCTTAAAAAAATTTCATCCTCAAAACATGAGAGGAAGATATATAATAAGATCGACTCAGAAAATTAGTCAATTGATACCAAGCATGAACATCCATCCATCAGAGTGGAATGTGAATACGTGGTCTAACTACTTCATGGCTTCCTTGATCTTGATTATTGTTCCCGTGGTTCCAAGATGTTGTTGCCCTTGTTTGGTGTCTCCTTGTATTGCTCGTAGTTCTCCATGCATCTCCATATTGCTTTCTTCATTGGTTCCATCATGGTAAATAGTTGTTTTTTTGGCGCTCCCAACTTGTCCTTGATGATTGTTGCTTCTCAAAGTGGTGTGGGTGGCGATATCCAACAACCTAAATGATGGGTACCTCTTTCTTTGACTTCGTAACATGTGATTCGTTGGAATCATGTAGCTCCTTAGATTCTTCTTCTTGTAGATGTCGTTCCTCGGAATTTTCTTCATGGGATTCTATAGTATCTTCTTCTGATTCCACCACAAACTCTTCACTTGATGTGTCATTCACTACTACAACTAGTTCCCCTGCAGAGGCTTCATCTTATGCCTTATGGGTCTCTTTTTGTTTTGTAAGAGACATATCCTACAATGCAATTTTCGTTTTCTTGTACCAAAGATTTAAAAACTTACTTTCTACAGTAATATTAATTGTACCCACTGATTGCATCCAAGGATATCCCAAAATAACATCCACATCATCCATATCTAAATTATAAAAATCTAAATGCAACACATATTTATCTATTGTAATATTCAAATCTTTAAAAAATTGAAAATTTTCACCATCAACTTGTGCGCTTTGAATATGCTGGGTAGGAACTTGAAATTTTTTGGCCAAATTAACATGGATGAAATTATGCTTACAACTAGGACTAATGGAAACACAAATATTCTTTTTTTGAATACATCCATGAACTTTCAATATAGAAAATAGACCCTTCTGGCCCACTTGATCTTTGTTCTTGGCATGATACCACTTGTCTAAGAGGACTTATTCAAGGTCTTCGTCAAAAAGTGCTTTCCTCAAAGCATAGTCTAGTGAAAACCACCATACCTTATCATCATCTTTGAAATAAGAGTATATGCAAACGCTCCACATTTTTTTCCATCTTGACTTGAAGTATTTTAAGCATTCTTCAATTCTAAAACCATCATCTTTTCCTCTAAATAACCTCATGTTTTCCATATCCTCAAAAGTAAAACTATGGTTTGAAAAATATTCACCTACTTCTTGTTGCAATTGGGGTTTTGATCCGAAAATTTTAAAATGACCATAAAATGGCCACTCTTGCTCAAAATTTCTATTATAGTGAATTTTTGGAACTGAAATAGCCACTTTTCATATACCATTGCAAGTGAAACAAAAAATTGGGCACCCTATCAGAATATATTCGTTCTACAATCTTTGTGTCCATCACCAAAAATTATGAAAAGTAACTGGTTTTAAATCAACGATATCTCCACTTTCTAGACTCCAAATGAGATGATTTTTTTTAAATTGTGTATTTTTGCAAGAGGAATTCATATATGTAACTTGTTTCTTCTGAATGTGCGCAATTTTTTTTATAAATTGATCTAAAATTTGCCACCCAATTCAGCCCTTATTTTTTTTCCCGTAAGAAGAAAACAAAATTCCTCACTTTGTGCCAAGGAAAGAGCTATGATACCACTTATAGTGATCCTTAACTCGGAAATTGAATCACAACAAAGATATAGAACACTTAAAATTCAAAAATAACCAAAAGATATTCACCATAACAATAACACCCAGATATAGAGAAACCGTTAAGGTAGGGTAACACCAGCAAATACTCCTTAAGGAAGAAATCACTCCACCATGCTTGTGCAATAATAACCTCCAACATGAGTAATACAATGATAATCGTTTCTATTTATACTTTCTCTTGAACTCGTATGCTTAGGGGTCTATGCCTTATTATTATATTATTTCTTCTAACTAACCCCCAACCACCAAGTGGACCATATTCCATTATTAATGGTCACATTACATTAATTATCCCCATTGGGTACACATTACATAGTTTATTCCCTTTTGGGTACCCATTACTTCATTTATTCCCCCTAGGTACCCATATTATCACTCCTAGGTATATAATAGTTTTGTGCATGGACAGAGTCACTGGAAGAATGTACGAGGAAAGACAAAAGCGTTATATATACATACACATTCCTCCTCCAAAATCAATTGCGCCAAGTTGTTTGATGCATGAAGTGGATATCTAGACCTAGAGTTGAACATGCATAATGTGAAAGCAATCCCTCCATAGTCAGCAACTCCACTCTAAGTTGTGGAAGAGCGAGTAGAGATTGAGGTTGTGGGTGCTTAAAGTCCATTTCAAGATATATTTGATGGAATCAATCGTGTTTATGCCATCATTATCTTCTGTAGTAATGACTTCTCTATTCCTTTCCAAGTGGCCAATAGGGTAGCGTCTAGTGGTTTGGATGGTCCAAAATCTTCCAATGGTTGTTCAATGGATTTGGATGTCCATGAACAATTAATAGGTCTACATAAGATAGGGTATGCATAAGGAGGAAATGCCTTACATTGTAATTATCATTTTTTTTAATAGCATGTTGTGTTTTATTTGAAAATAACCTAAATATTTCAAAATAGCTAATTGTTGAACAACCAAATAGTAGTCTTAATTTTTTGGATAGCCTAGTGTTTAATTTGAAAAGAGCCTAAATAGATAATAATTGGGACAACCAAATAGTATTCAAATTAGTAGCCTTGTCTCCTACCATGATGTTTTACTTGGCTATTCATGCACTCCATGTGAAACTATTTATTTGATTAAATATTTGTTAAGATGAATTTGAACATTAAAAACAATATTATTTAAAATTCATATACATAAACAATATATAGCAAAGGAATATAAATGTATATTTTGAATTTATACATTCTTCATTAAATCTAAGGAACCACAAATCATGTTGCAAATGAAAAGGAACCCAAAAGCATTCTAGCAAAGGTATCTCAATTAATTATCTGAAAATGAATGCAAGTCCAACAAACTAGTCGATGAGGAGCAATTTCTACTTAACCATAAGAATTGGCTATGAATTCCACTCCAATCTAAGACATGATACCACCAAGGTGAATAAAAAAATCTAAGGACTCCCTTAAGTCACTTACACCATCGAACTGCTCTCGAACTAAAACAAACATTAACCATAATACACTCCATGCAACCATATAGTGAACCCAAACATGGAACTCTATTCCACTATTGCACACAAAACAAGAAATATATTTCTCTCCTCTACTCAACAACCCCTCTAGTGCCCCCATTATGTGCAAAAGGAGTCTAATTTATTGTCTACCTTAAGGAACAACCCGATAGAGTTATATAATGGATCTTAATGTAATACCCTATGGTTTAGACCTTGGACATGTTATTATTATTTTGATGTTGTGACATTATGGCATGAGGTTCCGGGACTATGGTTTGCACATTATTATTATTATGTTATTATTATTAATTAATAAAATAAAAAAATTGATATCAACCGATGCCACATAAAATAGCATGAGGAACCATGATGTTACGAGCAAGGGGAAGTGGGAAAGTATGTTCCTAAGTGTTTGTGTTTGTGTTGGTGGACCCTCTTGAATTATGCACCCTCTTATGTTGTGTTTCTCCTTGCTTTTATTATTACGGGATGGTTTTGATTAAAATTGGAGTCACTCTCTCTCCTAGTGCGCCCACTTGAGTACCTCTTGGTGTTTCCCATCATGAAAGTTCTAAGTCCTCCTTAGTGGTTTTCTATTCTAGGAAAGTAACTCCTCTTGTGACTCTCTCTCCCAAAACTCAAAGTTCTCCATGAGGAATTCAAATTGGTTTGTGTGTGCTTCATTTTATATTGATTTTTGCTTCTTGGTTCTTGGCTTCGTTTTCTTTGTTCTTGTTTCATTGACTCATGTGCATTGCTCTTTTGCACTTGGGAATTTGATTTGATTCCCTTGGTATCTATGAAATACTTTGATCCAGTGGTATTTTTGGATGGTTGGTGCGCCCTTGGTGAGCCTGTTCCCAAGCAGAGAGACTCAATTGTTGCTAGTCTATTTATCCTGGAAGTTGTTTGTCCTAGATTGGAAGTGATGTGGAATCCACTTGCCATTGGATGCAGTTGGAACGATGGTAGAGTAGTGTTTTATTGAGTCTATTTGTCCTGGATATGTATGTCCTATATTGGAAATAGTGGGATCTATTTTCCATTGGAACACAGTTGGACCGATGGTAGACTTGTGACTATTTTTCCTCGAGCCACTGTCTTGGATTGGAAGTGATGTGGAATCCACTTGCCATTGGAATTGTGGTTGGATCGTTGATATTTGGGTTTTATGGTTGAGTGCACTCTTGATTGTGTAATCATGGTTCCGGCTCGGGGGTTACTCGTGCAAAGAAATATTTGGCTTGTACAGTGTCTACAACTGGGTGGGTTGTGGCACGGTCGATTTCAAATGCGGAATTCGCAAGATAAGTGGTTGTATTTTATTTATATGGGTTATTTGTTTCGGACCTGATATCTCTCTCTCTCTCTCTCTCTCTCTCTCTCTCTCTCTCTCTCTCTCTCTCTCGATATATATATATATATATATATATATATATGGGTTATAGGAAGAGGCGGAAGTTGGAAGACGATAGAGACAAAAAATAAATAGCCACGAAGAGAATAAAGAGGGCTTCAAAGAAAGAGAAATGGGCACCATAAGAAAGAAAGAGGCTTGGAAGAAGGTGGGTTGTGTTCTGGTAGCCATGGCCTATGGCCTAACAACGAGGGGAAGCGAGAAATCAAGGAAGTGAGAAAGTGAGTGAATGTGAAAAGGAAGGAATTTCTGGTAATTCTAATGCCAGTGTTGTATTCTATGTAATCTATTCATTTTTAGTATAAATATGAGTAGTGGATATTTCCTTGCATATTCTATACATGTACATGAATGCATGAATGGGTAACTAAGTATTGTGGTAGAGGATAGTGTATTCACTTGGATAATTGAATATTGTAGTAGAGAGACTGTGTGTTGTGATAGGGTCTTATAATTCGAAATTGGTATCCTTGTGTTCATTTCTGTCGTGTTGCTACACATAGTTCCATTTGAGTTTACTGAAACACATGTTGAAACTCCTGCATTGATAACAATCTGAATGTTGTGATAGAGTAACAACATGTATGTGCATGAGTAAAAACATGCCCATATTAGAGTAATATCTTGCATGGAGTAGAGTAACAACATGCTGGAGATGGATGCATTAATTCTCTACATATTTGAGTAATCCATTAATGAGCAATTCTGAGTCTGAAGGTTGCACATAGTGACAGAGAGTGTTTGAAGAGCGTGCAGTGATTTGTATCCTAGATTAATGGGTGGCGATACTGTGATCTAAAGTTTCCTTGGGTTGTCCTGCAATTAAAGTGATGATGATACGTAGTTCTATGGTTATTGTTTTAGTAGACATATTATTATCCTGTAGTGGATACTCCTTGTTTGGTCTTTATGTTGAGTCTTCGCTTCAGACAAGCATATTGTAGTAAAAATTAATATGATGGCGGGTGGCGGTAGTACCCTCCTACATCAAGTGGTTTCAGAACGAAGTTACTCTTGGAATGGTCATACGACTGTCCATGAAAGTGAGTTGGAGAATACCCTGAGTTTGGTGGTGTACCAACATTCAGAGTGCTGAAGACAAGTGGTGTATCGACATCTGTATTGAGGATGTGGATGGTAGTTAGAATTCAAACTACGAGGAGACTTGTGAGAATGCAACCAAGAATTAGAGATCGTGGAGGATGCATTGGAGGGCAGATCCAGTCAATGAACATCGTGAATCCAAAGGTTGAAATAGAAGTTGTAACATAGTATCTGCACATTAACTCAGAGCTGTTACATTAACATAAACAACCATGTGATAATAGCATGATGGTTTTCCGCTGTTTGTTCTAAGAGTAGAGTTAGGTTCTGTAATGGACTATTTGTTGCAACACCTAGCATATGCATCAAGTGGTATTAGAGAAAGAAGAACTTGCAGATGAAGAAGAAGAAGAGGTAGCAGATTTGAGTTATATGAAAGGGAAAAAAATCTCAGTTCAACTTGGTTCGTTTCTGGATGAGAAGGATTATGGACAATTAAATCTTGGTACATGACTAAGACAAGGGATATTGTAGAAGGAGTTTGTTATAACTCTTGTATAAGAAGATCGCACTAGAAGGAATGATGCACAATTTTAGAAAGGAGGGAAGAAAGGTTGCACGAGGTAAAGAAAACCTAGAAGGTTGTTGTTGAGTAAGAAGATAGTCTATGAGAAGGTTACTATTGGCTAGAGGCAGTGTGGGTAAGTTGAAATTGTGGTGGTGGTGTTTATCCCTGGTTGTGAAAAAAAAATAGTCATGGTATTGAGCTTGAGTTTGTAGTTTGAAGCTGGGAATAAGTTCTCGTTGCATGAGGGACACCCTGTTGAAGGTCTAACATTGGATGACTCCATGTTACGGACAAGCGGAGCTCCTTGACCACATAAGTAGGTTTCTCATGAAAAGTGCATTTGTAAGGTTTCCTGAATTGGAGATCGAGCTCTTACATTCCAGGGAACATGTTGGTCATAGTGTGATGGTTGTAGATTACATTGTTGTTGGACGGTGGCTAGGAATTCAAAGAATGTGAATGTACAGAGATGTAAAGGCTTGTGGAAGCAGATAAAATAAATGAAACTATGAAAAAGGAACATGTGGTTGTGTGCTAGAATGCAGTGAGATGAAGATGATGTTATGTTTCCATTTATATGTGTAGCGATTGAAGATGGTTGTAGCTTTTGTTACAGGATGGATCACAATGATTTCTTATATGAACATCTATTGAAGGACTAAATGCATGGGAATATGTGCACGTGAAGGATCGATGGTGTCATTGCATAGAATCAAGGATTTGGAAAAACATAGTGATGGAAAGGTAGAGGATGCGAAGCACTGTGAAGATTCCCTGAAGAATTAGAGATTTAACAGACAAAGCATGAAGGTGAATGACACTGCTAAGTTGAATATGGGAACATTTTGTATCCCTAGGGAAGCATGAAGAGATGCTGAAGATGTTGCTGTTAGAAAAGACATAAAGTTGCAAAAGAAAGGATTGAAGACTGCTGGAAGAATGGTTGCAGAGGGAGTATAGAAGTACTACGTGCAAGAAAGTAATACTACTGAATGTGTGAATTATGTGGATACAATGCCAACATCGTCGATTGAGGTAGTTTTCATTTGTATTGAGTCTACTGAAGTGTAACATGTTGAGGATTCCATGTTGTGTGGTTTTGAGCATGAGTGGTTAGTTACACTGTAGGCACTTAGTATGCTCCATGAAATGGGGCAACAAAATGTCTCTATGGGGACATTGAATCAATTCAAGATGTGCATGTGATGCATGACTGAGTAACACCTTGGTAGTGTTTGTATTAAATGAAGAAAGACAGTGATGAGCAGTGCGGGGGATAGTTATTGCAAAATAGCAGTTGAAGATGCAAAATTTTGATTTCATGGGTAAGTATTGTTACACGTTATTATGCAACAATAGATGCAGTGATTAATTTAAATGTACAACATGATAGGTGTCTTGATTTAATAAAGGAAACAATGAGTTAAATGCACGTTGGTGGAATTGTATAAACAACAGTGAAAGTTTGGAAAATAGAACTTCAAAAGCATGAGGACATGCTTTTATTAATTTCCTTGGGAGTCTGACGCAGTGACATTCAATCGAATCTATAAATGTGCATTGGGAGTTGTAGAAGAACCTTGATTTCGTTGATTACCTTGGTGGGTAGTTGGAGCTATTGCAGAAATGGAGCTACACTTGTTGTGAATGCATAGCATAGATGGAAGTGGAGTTGTATCTAGGAAAAGTGTCCCCGTCTTGTGAATTGAAAGTGGCAAAGGAGTTGCAGCATATTTTGTTGCTAGTCGTGTATTAATAATTCTTTACTGCTACTCCAGGTATTCACAGTGCGCAGTAAATCATGATATTCATAGTGAACAGTAAATCCTAATGGTTGTGACTGGGTGGATGAGGCATTAATTGAAAGACCCTAAATGAATAATTAGGGCAACGTGGCAGCATTGGCATGAGTGTGTGGACATTCTGGAAAATAGGTGCGTAGATGAGGAAACGCACAGATATACGTTGAAGAAGATACAAGATTCATGCAAAGTTCGAACATTGAGGAAGTTGGATCGTTGGTGGAAGGGAAAGGCAAGGAAGAGGTGGAAGCTGGAAGATGATAGATATAGAAAATGAAAATCCACGAAGAGAATAATAAGGTCTTCAAAGAAATATAAAGGAGTGCCAGAAGAAAGAAATAAAGCTTGGAAGAAGGGGGATTGTGTTCCGGATGCCATGGCCTATGGCCTAACAACGAGGGGAAGTGAAAAAGGGAGAAAGTGAGAAAGCGAGTGAATTTGAAAAGGAAGGAATGTCTGGTAATTCTAATGCCAGTGTTGTATTCTATGTAATCTATTATTTTTTAGTAATAATATGAGTACTGGATATTTCCTTGCATAGTCGATACATGTACACGAATGCGTGACTGAGTAACTAAGTATTGTGGTAGAGGATAGTGTGTTCACTTGGATAATTGAAATATTGTGGTAGATAAATTGTGTGTTGTGATAGGGTCTTATAATTAGAAATTGCTATCCTTGTGTTCATTTCTGCCGTGCTACTACACATAGTTCCATTTTAGTTTGCTAAAACACATCTTGAAACTTCTGTGTTGATAATAATCTTACTGTTGTGATAGAGTAACAACGTGTATGTGCATGAGTAACAACATGCCCATATTAGAGTAATATCATGCATGGAGTAGAGTAACAACATGTTGGAGATGGATGCATTAATTCTCTAGGTATTTGAGTCATCCATTAATGAGCATTTTTGAGTCTAAAGTTCCCACATAGTGACCAAGACTGTTTGAAGAGCGTGTAGTGATTTGTATCCTAGATTAATGGGTGGTGATACTGTGATTTGAATTTTATTTGGGTTAGCCTACAATTAAAGTGTTGATCGTACGTAGTTTTGTGGTTACTATTTTAGTAGACATATTATTATCCTGTAGTAGATACTCATTTGGTATTTGTGTTGAGTCTTGTCTTCAGAAAAGCATAATCTAGTAAAAAGTAATATGATGGTGGGTGGCGGCAGTTCCCTCCTGCATCAGGTGGTTTTAGAATGAATTTTCTCTTGGAATGGTTGTATGACTGTCCTTGAAAGTGAGTTGGAGAATACCTTGAGTTTGGTGGTGTATCAGCATTCAGAGTGTTGAAGACAAGTGGTGTATCGACGTTTGGATTGAGGCTGTGGATGGTAGTTAGCATTCGAACTACCAGGAGACTTGTGAGAATTCTTCCAAGAATTAGAGATCGTGGGGGATGATTTGGAGAGCAGATACAGTCATTCAACAACATGAATCGAAAGGCTGAAACATAAGATGAAACAGAGTATCTGAACATTAACTTAGAGCCGTTAGAGTAACATAAACAATCATGTGATAATAGGATGATGGTTTTTTAATGTGTATTATGAGAGAATAGTTAGGTTCTGTAATGGACTATTTGTTGTAGAACCTGGCATCTGCACCATGCCTCAACAACAGTATGGTAACTGATGTTCTAATTACTTTGTTGTATTTAATAGAAATTTTCTATCTTTCCCTCCCCTGTATACAATTGTAACATGTTAATTTTTTTATTGTTTGAAAGTTATTATTCATTTTCAAGAATATTATTAAGGCTAGTTAAAATTGCATACATGTTCTTGCTTTGGTTAATATTTTCATCAAATGCATAAGGTTTGCGAGGAGGGTATTTGGTGTTTCTTGCATGTTCCAGGTTGTTACAACGAAGCAGATTGAAGGTGCAAAGTAGGAGCAGGGAGGATCAAACTTAAAAAAATGTTCCTCCTCTCCCTCCATCTCTCTCTATTTCTTGTTTGTTTGTTGTCTAGCCTCTAGAGTGGTGAAATCATATTTCCTTGAGCCTCACATGCCTATATAGAGAACCACAAGATCAAGTTTCATCTATCTCAATATGTTGATGAATTTCCTAGTCATTAGGAAATTTTTTCCCATAATAGAACTGGAAACTCCACGGGGGAAAAATTTCTCTATAGGGCCTTGGTAGCTTGATTCTCCTATCTATTTTAAGGTGTTTTCATTCCTTTAGGCCTTTGGTATAGTTCATCATCTTTCAATATTCCAAAATGTGATTATTTTTCTTGTTTGTTTGCATGTTTTAAGAAAACCTAGGTGTGCCACACACCCTATAGTGTACACAGAAGAATGTGGTAGGGGTCCCATGCACTTTCCTTTGGTGAGAGGTGCATGGCCATGCACTTTCTGCATTAGACAAAGTGTCAGAGGCAAATTATAGTGTTTTCTCTTGTTTTTTTTTTTCATTTTTGCTCCTAGATACTGGTTGGTTTAGGTTTTTAGAGTAAGTTAGGAGTTAGTGTCTTACATTTTGAGTGACTCTAGTGGTGTTTTGGATGAATTCAGTCCTTGGATTGATTGGAATTATAAAATATTTAGGGTTTTTTCCAGCTTGTTTCTTCTTTTGTTTTGATTGATGTGGGATTTTGTGTGAAAATGTAAGAGCACAAGAGTATGTTTGTGATTTTGTTTTGCCTCCTTGTTAGGTGAAATAGACACGGAGATTTTTCCTTTTGAGTATACATGTTTGCACCTTTTTGAGTCTACAGAAACTTATTAGTTGTTTCTTCTCAAGTTACTTGTGCAATAATTCATGAAAATACATGTTTTGTGTGTTGCTTTTGCACATAATAAAGTGTATCAACTGTTATGTTTGCATTTGTAGGTGTAGGTCGTATTATCATTTTCATGGAAAAGGTGAATATTTGATTACTTCATTGGAAATATAATGAAAGAATATTTTGAAACACATAAGAGGATTGATTGTTTGTAATATTTCAAAGACTTTTTTTTCTAGTTTAAAAGATAATAATGCTTTAGATCATTTGAATATTTTTAATGGTGTTTGGATTTTATGAATCCTTGTCTCTTTTAATTCTCAAATGCGTTCATGATTTTTGAAAAAGAAATCACACAATAAAAAGAACCATAATTTTTTGTTTCTTGGAAACCAACAGTAGCCTTGGTAGTAGCTTGGAAAGTAAATTTATCCAAGGATATTAAAATGAGACTAGGTAATTCACTAGTTGAGTGAAAAAAATTAGTAGTAGCAAAGACTTTTTCTAGGGAAATCATCCCACACACGTGTCAAGCACGAGGTAAAGTTAGGAAGGAAATTGGGATCTTCCCCTTGGTTATTTATTTAGTGGGCTATGCAAGTATGAGAGCTCTAGGTTAAGTGGAAAGTCCTTGGGGTGGTCAGTGGAAAGTCCTTGGGGTGGTCAACCACTTTTCATTTTAGTTTCGGGTCTAGGACTTGTGTCCTTCATTCCTTTCCCATTTGAAATAACCTATCTTGCGTCTATTCTACCCAACTATTATCTGTGATTTTGTAATGTCCCTTATTAGGAATTTTATTAAAATTGCAATTTTCCACTTTTTTTCCCTTGTTCGACCTTTGACTAGTTTTGATCTCTAGGTCCCAAATTTGCCCCAAATGATCCCAAATCTTCTGAGAAGGTGTATGAATGATATTAGAACATAAATATGTATTTTAGGGATGCCTTTGGACCTTTAAAATACTTCTGCAAATCCTCTTTCAATTCTGATCAATGTAGGTAACTTTACTAGTGATTTTCCTTTGACTAGTATTGGTCTCTAGGTCTCAAATTGACTCCAAATGCCTTCAAATCTTCAAGGAAGGTGTATGAATGATATTATAACTTGAATATGATGTTTATGGATGACATATGGCCACCAAAAGACCTCTGCAAACTCTCTTAATATTCTGGACCAATTATGCAATTTTACTAGTAATTTGGGGTTCAAATCCCCCTGGGGTAAACAATGAAAATGGCTTCCCAAATGCCTCCAAACCCACTCAAATTTATGAAAAGAGGTATTTAATGTGTTAAGTATGTTATTAAAGTATCATATGCACCATTAATGGATTATTACAACTGTTCTCACCCTCTCCCATTCAACTGCAAAAATCCCCAATTCGACCCTTGGGGAAATGACACTATTTCACCTCCCAATACAACTACACTGAGTAAAAATGCTTCAAATGCTCAAGTACAGTACATGAAACTTGTAGAAGACATCCATGGCAGTATATTTATCACAAATATATCATAGAATCATCCATTCATTCGAAATAATCATCAATACATTGGCTCACAACAAGGTAGTGGGGAAATGACATTGTTCTTCCATTAAAATTGAGATTTATACATTTCTACTTGGAATTTCGACCTGAAACTTTTTGGAGATGAAGAACAGAGTATTTACTTCATATTAAAAAATAAATGGGGCATTAAAAGCTTCCCCAAAGAGTACAATAGCTCACCAAAAACGCCCTCCCTCAAGGATCAAGAATATGCCATCAAAACTGGAAATGGTTGAAGGAGTGAGCTGCAATAGAAGAAACCATGAGCTTCCCTGTAGCTTACACCTGCAAATAAAGACTCCATTAAAGCTCCAAATGAAAGGTCTGAATGGCCTTTCCAATTACCAACTTGGATGGGAATCTTTCACCCTCGAAATTGGCTAAGGCAAGAAACTAGTCATCCACTAGCTCTCCCTCTTCACAAATGCAATTGCAAATTCTACAAATGATCAAAAGCCATTCTCATACTTCATTTCTACATTTTATAACCAACATTAGCCTTCTAAGGGTCGAAATCCTCTCAATAGATTCAATAGATTTCCATTTAGGAAATATTCCACATTTGCCACTTGTCTCCTAGTTCCAACCTTCCATCTTCTCCCAAATTCGATTTTGGGTCTCTTTGGCTTCTCCAACTCCCAAATTCGACTTCCTTGAGCCTATTTTTGGGGCTGACATGTCATAGTGGTCAGATGTCAGAGGTCAGGTCTGCAATTTGTCATAGTTGTCATAGATGCTCCATCATTGGTGTCATAGGGGCTAGGGAATCTAGCCCAAGTGTCCACAAACTTCCACTTTGACTCTTTATCTTCCATGGAGGTTACCAATCCTTCCCAATTCGACCTAAGATGCTCAATGACATGTGTTATGACTTACCAACTCACCCAAGAGTGTTCACATTCCCATTAATTCGAATTTGCAAAAGAGATATACCATGTATTATGAAAAATCAAGCTAGTGTGGGTCCCACGTCCTCCATATGTCTCCAAAACCATTTGTCACCTAGGATTTCTCTTGAATTTCTTTATTCACTCTATTTATTAAATAATTGAACCCTTCCAATGTATAAACATCATTTATTATCCCCCTTATTCCAAATCCCAAAGCTTCCACCCCAAACCTAGGAAACTAGTAATTTTCCTCCTTGGCAATTATTTGACCCTTAACATCAATTTTACAAACTCTAATGAATATGACTAATGTGATTAGGCCATTGTGACCCAATTAAAAATTTGGGACATGAAAAATCCTCCCTTCCCAATATTGCTTGTCCTCAAGCAATTTCAAACATGGGTGTTGAAGAACCTGCTTTCTGTATAATTCTTTGAAGTTGCCATTGAATTGCCAAACCTTGAGTCTTTGAGTTTCCATGAATATTTTAGAGAGGAACCACCATGCTTGCTGCTGCACTACTCTGATTAAAATCACTTTATTAAGTGGGGAATCCATCTCTCATACTGCTTGCTTCCCCCAAAAAAAATGAAACCAATGAGACAAAAATTATTCCAGGGTCCCATTGCTTGTATTGCACCCCAACAATTAAGAGTGCTCTCCAACCTACACCATTAGATAAGAGGATTCCTGGATTCCATTTTCTTGTATGCATTCTTCCAAACATCATGAGTACCAAATATATATCATCAAAGTACATAACAACATAATGAAAATGTACATCTAGGATATGCTTCATCAAAGAGTCATGAAAGTGCTTATACCTCCAAGCAAGTAGACCACCATTTTCCAAGTGCATACAAGCTTCAAATGACCAATCAAATCTGCTCCAATGACATAGGTGAGGATCCCATGTCCTATAATGCTGCTCCAAAATGATGTGATATGCATCAAAATATTCAGCCATGTATTCTTTCATCCAAGAAGTGAATGAAGAATCTCCACTAGAATCTGAACCAAATAATGAGCAGAAAAAAACAAGGAGACTTCAAATGACTCAAAGAAGTCTCACCCATACATCCATGAATGTGAGAATCATAAAGATGTAACAAAGTATGTGGCTGCCAACAAAAATGTTCTCCCATCATAAATATATTCATCCAAGTGTTGGATGAAGTTCCTCTAACATCAAATGAACCCAGTGTTGAGCAAGAAAAACCATGAGTATTCAAGTGACTCAAATCCATATCATAGGTGCATCCATGTAGATGTGAATCATCATAAAGTGACAAATTATGCTGCTGCAAATGTGAATAAGAATGTGCTCCAACCATGTCATCATAAAGGTTAAATCTAGGAGTTCCATACTCCTCATGTGGCACCATCAAAAAGAACCCTTTCACCCATACTTCATTGAGACTAATACTGCAAAACATGGAATTGTAGGATGTAGGAGAATGTACTAACTCACCCAAATGATCAAAAAGTTCAGGAGTTTCATCATGGGAAGGATCCATGTGGGTAGTATCATGCAGCTCCTTCAAAAGTGTGAACTCTTTGTCATAGTTTGGTTCCAATGTAGAGGAATCATGCTCTTCTTTAAAAATTGCATAACCTTCATCAAGAGGCAATTCAAATTCCTCTTCCACCACATCAAGTGTTTGGATCTCTTCAAGTTCATCTTCAAACACATCAAGAACATTCAAATTTTCACATTTCTCATGATCCACCATGTCATGAGAATCCTCCAAACAATCTACCATTCGACAATCTGAAACATAGGAGGAAAAACAAGTATCTTGCAACTTTTCAAGAAGTTGCTCATTTTGAATTGTGAGCTTATGAATATCCTCATTATTCTTCAAGTATGCATCATGTAACAATTCATTAAGCTCAAACAAATGGTTTCTATCAAAGAGCAAAGACATGAAATTACCTTTGATGTGGCACATTGCTCTTTGAATCTTCTCCATGTCTTCAAGGAAGGATGTTTCCTCCAATGAAGTAGCTCTCCAACAAGAATTTGACACCAATGCTTGAGTGTCATGGAGAATGCTAAGGGACTCTTGGATATTATTTTCATTCATCTTTAAGGACCCTTCAAGAAAATGAGGCTCTTGCAAGTGAACCTCCTCATCTTCTTCAATTTTGCTTGGACCAACTTCATGAAGCTCAAGTGGTGATGGGGAAGTTGATCTTGGTTCTTCTTCAACCGCTACAAGGTCTTCATTATCATGCTTAATGAAACTTGTACTTGTAGAAACACTTTCA
This sequence comes from Larix kaempferi, assembly GCA_027924585.1. Lineage (NCBI taxonomy): Eukaryota > Viridiplantae > Streptophyta > Pinopsida > Pinales > Pinaceae > Larix > Larix kaempferi. The sequence continues at coordinate 13,562,783 of BSBM01000422.1, forward strand.
AAGTGATCTCTATGTCACCAACATAGAGGTGTGAGCACCCATCAATAGGTACTCCTTCATAGTTTAAGCATCCATCAGTAGATGCTCTTTGGTTCATGTCTAAGCTAGAAGGTGTCTCGAAATGATCTTCCATATTTTCAATAGAATCTTCTTCATGCTCTTGTGATGTCTCTTCCTTTTGCTCCTTAAAGCAAGCTGATGCATTTTGCCCCTTGTTTTCCTTAGGATCAATATATTTGGAATCTCTTCTTGAATAAATTTCAAAAGCTCTCCTCAAGGAGGACATCATTTCATGCACACATATATGATACTCGCTCCAAGGGTTTTTACAAGAAGGGCATAAACCTTTCTTCACTAACTCCACATCTTCATTTTTGGGCCTATTTTCAAAAACATGTTCAGCATAGTACTCAAAAGACATGGCATTTTGTGTATTTTTGCTAAAAGCAAGATATTCTTGATATTTTTGATATTGTTGGGGCAAGGTTTTATATTTTGCTCTCCATCTTTGGAACTCACTCATAGAATTATCCTTGGTTGGTGTGACACACTCATATTCATCAGATTTAAATTCATAAGAATAATCTTCATTTCTCTTGAAATTGTAAGAAGTGTTGCATGATGGCACCTCTTCCTCATACCATTCACATTCTGCTTCATATTGCTCATAAGCATCTGCATATTCCTCATAAGAATTGTACTCATAGGATTCATCATAATAGTAAGACATGGCTGCCAATTATTCTTGAATGTATGTACCCAATACACAGGTGCAAGGACCATGCTCTGATACCACTGTAATGTCCCTTATTAGGAATTTTATTAAAATTGCAATTTTCCACTTTTTTTCCCTTGTTCGACCTTTGACTAGTTTTGATCTCTAGGTCCCAAATTTGCCCCAAATGATCCCAAATCTTCTGAGAAGGTGTATGAATGATATTAGAACATAAATATGTATTTTAGGGATGCCTTTGGACCTTTAAAATACTTCTGCAAATCCTCTTTCAATTCTGATCAATGTAGGTAACTTTACTAGTGATTTTCCTTTGACTAGTATTGGTCTCTAGGTCTCAAATTGACTCCAAATGCCTTCAAATCTTCAAGGAAGGTGTATGAATGATATTATAACTTGAATATGATGTTTATGGATGACATATGGCCACCAAAAGACCTCTGCAAACTCTCTTAATATTCTGGACCAATTATGCAATTTTACTAGTAATTTAGGGTTCAAATCCCCCTGGGGTAAACAATGAAAATGGCTTCCCAAATGCCTCCAAACCCACTCAAATTTATGAACAGAGGTATTTAATGTGTTAAGTATGTTATTAAAGTCTCATATGCACCATTAATGGATTATTACAACTGTTCTCACCCTCTTCCATTCAACTGCAAAAATCCCCAATTCAACCCTTGGGGAAATGGCACTATTTCACCTCCCAATACAACTACACTGAGTAAAAATGATTCAAATGCTCAAGTACAGTACATGAAACTTGTAGAAGACATCCATGGTAGTATATTTATCACAAATATATCATAGAATCATCCATTCATTCGAAATAATCATCAATACATTGGCTCACAACAAGGTAGTGGGGAAATGACATTGTTCTTCCATTAAAATTGAGATTTATACATTTCTACTTGGAATTTCGACCTGAAACTTTTTGGAGATGAAGAACAGAGTATTTAATTCATATTACAAAATAAATGGGGCATTAAAAGCTTCCCCAAAGAGTACAATAGCTCACCAAAAACGCCCTCCCTCAAGGATCAAGAATATGCCATCAAAACTGGAAATGGTTGAAGGAGTGAGCTGCAATAGAAGAAACCATGAGCTGCCCTGTAGCTTACACCTGCAAATAAAGACTCCATTAAAGCTCCAAATGAAAGGTCTGAATGGCCTTTCCAATTACCAACTTGGATGGGAATCTTTCACCCTCGAAATTGGCTAAGGCAAGAAACTAGTCATCCACTAGCTCTCCCTCTTCACAAATGCAATTGCAAATTCTACAAATGATCAAAAGCCATTCTCATACTTCATTTCTACATTTTATAACCAACATTAGCCTTCTAAGGGTCGAAATCCTCTCAATAGATTCAATAGATTTCCATTTAGGAAATATTCCACATTTGCCACTTGTCTCCTAGTTCCAACCTTCCATCTTCTCCCAAATTCGATTTTGGGTCTCTTTGGCTTCTCCAACTCCCAAATTCGACTTCCTTGAGCCTATTTTTGGGGCTGACATGTCATAGTGGTCAGATGTCAGAGGTCAGGTCTGCAATTTGTCATAGTTGTCATAGATGCTCCATCATTGGTGTCATAGGGGCTAGGGAATCTAGCCCAAGTGTCCACAAACTTCCACTTTGACTCTTTATCTTCCATGGAGGTTACCAATCCTTCCCAATTCGACCTAAGATGCTCAATGACATGTGTTATGACTTACCAACTCACCCAAGAGTGTTCACATTCCCATTAATTCGAATTTGCAAAAGAGATATACCATGTATTATGAAAAATCAAGCTAGTGTGGGTCCCACGTCCTCCATATGTCTCCAAAACCATTTGTCACCTAGGATTTCTCTTGAATTTATTTATTCACTCTATTTATTAAATAATTGAACCCTTCCAATGTATAAACATCATTTATTATCCCCCTTATTCCAAATCCCAAAGCTTCCACCCCAAACCTAAGAAACTAGTAATTTTCCTCCTTGGCAATTATTTGACCCTTAACATCAATTTTACAAACTCTAATGAATATGACTAATGTGATTAGGCCATTGTGACCCAATTACAAATTTGGGACATGACAGATTTGGGAACCTTAGTTTATTTTCTTAGGTTTTCTCATAGGTGAATCCAAGTGGAAAGTATTGCAATACCCGAGGTAGACACATAACATCCACTCAGATCCCTTGAAGGGTACTTGTATTCATGAGAGTGCTTGACCCTTGGGTGATTTCTATTGGAGAGTTACCATAACGACTTCCTAAACCTTTGTTGGTTGGACTTGGGCCTTGATCATCCCATAATGACCTACATAAGGCCCTTATGTGGCTCTTCATTGATTAGTGTTATGGATTAATCACCATGTACTTATCATTAGAAGAGTAAGTTTGCTTGTTTTAAATATTTCAAGAATTTTTAGTGAGTGTGGGTCTATTGCAATTCAAGTTGTAAAAAACTCTTTCTTTATATTCCAAAGTGGCCAATCATAGTGATCCACACCCACAGGGGGGAAATGAAGAGAACCTAGAACCTATAAGCGATCGCACTGAAGAGGAAAGATGATCTAGATAACAAGTTTGACAAGTTGTCTAAAGAAGGATACCTTAGAGGTTTAGACAATCATTTTAATAGATATAAGAGAGGTACATATCCTCTTATTTAAGAGGACTTAGCTCCGATTAATTTTGAAGATCTTAAAAACCCAATAGGGGGAATGAAATATGAATCCACCTCAAATCCCATTTTTTTGTTCATAATAGTGAGTCTAGAAGGCATAAGTTTGTAGTAAATTTTAATCCATTGTGTTATCTCCCCAAATAAAAATAGACTAGTTGCTTGTTTAGGTGATATGAGTTTTGTCCTTTTATTTTTATATGCATTTAAGGTTCAGTTTCACAAGTTTGAAGTATGTAATGAAGTTTGAAATAACATAGAGGTTGCTCTTCTCCGAAAAGAATTTTTAGGTTTCGGTAGCTTAGGCAAACCAGACGATGGTTCATTAGCTACCAAAAACCCCACTTTCAACAGCTTACTACATGAAAGACGAAACTCTCCAGCTACCGAAAGGGCAGACATATATCGTGGTGCATGGAGCAGTTTTCGGTGGCTTGGGCAGATATGACGGTGTTCATTAGCCACCGGAAGGCAGATACTTTTCACAGCTTACTGCCTAGAGCCAGGATCATCCACAACCACCGAAAGCAAAGGCATTTGTGAAGTTTCTTCCGGCATCATACGGTGTTAAAAGCGAAATCAGCAGCCACCGAAATTGAGTTGGTGTCGAACGGTGGAAACGTCTAATCAAAGGTTCAGTCGCGAATTAAAGGGAATTCATCATTGCTTAGCCGCCGAAAGGGTCACTTCCAGCAAATACACGATCTCCCCCAAGGTGAGGCCGGACGCCATCGTAATCTCACTTTGGCCGGATGAACCTCCATTTCTTTCCGCATACTGATGTTCTAAAGGTTCGTTCCTCCAATATGATCATGCCGCAGTAGCCCATCATTAATCCCTCATGATTAACCCTCCTTTCACATCCCTCGGAGTCAGTTCCTAAAACCCGCACCACCTTTCCTCCTTTGCTCTCACCATGTCGATTGAAGTCGCCTTTTCTCTGATTTCGCGTCATTCCCTCAAGCCTGATTTTTAGTAGCAGGTTCCAGGAAGCAACTTGCAATGAAGAAAAGTAGAGGAGTGGTCCTCAGGAAGGAATTGAATGACATCTGCTACCTGGAGGCTCACCTCGAGGTATGTCAACTTTTCAAAGATGTCGGTTGTTATAATTTTTGCAAAAAACTACAGGGTTCTCATCAGCAGGTAGCCGAAGCATTTGCTCTCACATTTGATGGCAGAAGGGCGATAATTGGCAAAGAGGAGTTCCAGGTAGACGAGGCCCTTATAGCAGAGGTGACAGAGCTTCCAGCGACTGGGGAAAACTGGTTTAAGAACACTGTCACAAAATATTTCGAGTTTCGATCCTATCTGAAACCTGAGCATAAGAACCTGGTATGGAAGAAAGACTTTCCTATGAAATATCTGGAGGATAAATGGCAGCTTCTGTTGAAGTCGATTCTGGTTTACATAACTTGTGAAGGCAGGTATAACAGGGTGCTAATTAACCATTTTAAATTAATGGATCACTTCACTGGCAGGAGCCCCCTAAATCTCCCTTTTTATCTCTACATAAGCCTGACTAAAATGGCCCGTGAATTCAAATCCCAGCCAACCAAAATTGCAGGCAGGCTGTACCACCATGGTTTGATCAAGTTCATAGTCTCTGAGTTGTTGCAAAGAAGAAACATGAACTGGGATTTCTTCCTCTTCTGGAGTGAGTTCAAAACAGAGTTGCAACCAGAAGGTGGAAAGAAGTCTTCCACCCCTAGAAGTGGGAGAAGGAAGTGGAGGGCCATTTCCCCAATTACAGCCAATCCCCTTTCCTCAGCTCCCAAAGAGCAGAAGGCTAAAAATAAATTAGAATTCAATAGTAAGACCGAGGATGAGGGAGATGGTTCAGAAGGAAAAAACATCCTCAACTTGCCTTACGCAGATTCTGGGGAGGATGAACTACATGAAGCTGGAGCAAGTGATAAGGAAGTTGCAACAGAACATGAGTTTCAGGGAGCAACTCTACCTGTGGAGGAACAGGAAACTACATATGTCATATTGCCTTCCCATACACCTATGGAAGAACAGGAGACTGCAGGTGTAAACTTGCCTTCCCCTGCACCATTGGAAGAACAAGGTCAACAGGTGGTTGAGGTATTAACCAGTAAGACAAAAAGCTCTTCATGACAGAAAATTAATCAACTCCTCAGGCGGGTGTATGAACTCAAGATACTCCAAAGGGTGATCAAGGATTAAAATGAAAGGTTGACTGAAAAGCATAATGAATTGTATGTTTCTTTTCAAGGATTGACCAAGAAACATGGTAAGCTGAGAGGAAGAAATATAAGGCTGGTAAGAGAAAATATCAAGCTGAGTAGGAAGGTCGAGCTTCTGGGAGGCAAGGAAACAATTCAGAAAACCCATCCCAAGGTACACTCAGATCTTGACACCTTAGCAATAGCAGTAATCAGCTTTGTTGACACTCCAGTTTTGGCCCAGGAGGAAACTAAATCCAAGCAGTAGGGAGATGAGTAGCAGAGGTCAGAAAACACAGTTTTGTAAAAATTTTGCAGGCTGGACCATACACAGTTTTCAGCAATTTGGGCGAACGTAGAAATCGTTCATTAGCTGCCAAAATCCAGATTCGGTGGTTTACAACATACAGTCAGGGCTCTCCTAGTTACCGAAAGGAGAGAAAGACTTCCAACACCAATGGGTTATTCAGTGGTTTGGGCGAAGCTTTAATTTGACTCATTAACCACCGAATGCAGGGTTTTCAGTAGCTTATGATTTTCGAGCCCAGTTTTGCTAGCTACCGAAAATGCAGAATATGCAGAAGTTTGTCTTTGGGCACCAAACCCGTTTTTTTTTTCTTTTTTTATCTAAGCATCTCAAGGGCGTTTCCCAAATGATAGATAAACGATTAAGGTATCATGATCACTTCTGGTTCCAGACTGGAAGGCGTCAGCAAGGTGAAAAGAGGAATATTCCTATCTATTTTGAGAAAAAGACACCTACAGGTTTTCCAGGCAGCAGTTTCAAACTCACTCTCCAGCCCCCGGAGGCTTATGGCAGTTGTCGAATATAGGTGCATCAACAAGATATCAGTTACTTTGAATGTAGGATGCTGTCATATCTTTCAGAAAAATTGTCTTTAATTACTTTTTTTAGCAGATTCGATCCATCTTTTTAGGATCTCAAAAGCTTTGTAAAGGCTATAAAGCCCAGAACGGATGTAGAGCAAGGGTTCTATTTTGGAGAGACTTTTCTTTACTTGTATTCTCAGACTTCTCGTTGCATCTCAGTTATATAAGCTTCTTTTTCCATTTGTGTGTTCAGATTTCTTCTCTACCTTTCTGTACTTGCAGTGAAATGTTTATTTCATGATCGTTCCATTTATCTATGCCAGATAGATGTAATCCTATATTTGTATTGAGAACTGGATATCGAGTATCTTTTATTTATTGTGATTGGCCATTTATATATATGTTGTATGTATGAGTCTGCTACCACGATAAGAATTCTACTTCCATCTACCTTTTATAAATCTTCTGAGGATCAGTGGTTAAAATCCTTGTCTACCTAAATGTGTCTATGCATGTCTTGAGTGTGTGAGCTTCGATTCAGTCATCCAATTTGATCCAAATATACCCCACCTTTCAAAATAACATTAAGTTACCAAGCTCTTTTGATTGCAACCTAGAAAGACTCCTGGAGAGCTAACAAATTGGCACCGTTGCAGGGGAAAGAAGATTGAAGCAACAGCTTCCCTGGGAGACAACATAGTTCCATCTTTGATGATAGACAAAGCCTGGACATTATTTCAGTTGTAATCATCTATCTGGCGATGATTACAACGAAGTAGCTTCCATAAGACCAAGTACCAAAGCAAATCCTCAAAGGCCACTAGTGACACCTGTTTCAGACCCCGAATAGATTAGAAGGAGAGGAAGGACTACACAGAGACAGATTTCCAGATCTACAAGGGGAACCACATTAGACAATTCTAGAGGTATTTATTTTGTCTTATCAAATGAAACTCCTTTTGAATCTCCATCCACCGAAGCAGCTAGTTCACAAGAAATTATAAGCAGATCAGAAGACTTGAGGGCTCGAGTGTTCTCATCCGACTTTGCTGTACAAGACCCTAGTTCTGAATCTGCTACCCGAGCTGATCTAGGAAAAGAAATCCTAGAATCGATCAAAGAAGAGGGTTGTTCTTCCTACCTGCAGCCCTTACTGACTGAACCTAAATAGAACTACCCTTTTTTCTACACCAACGTACTTTCCATTGAAAACATTTTCCAGGACCTTTTAGATCAGTGTGAATAAAGGTTGTCCTCGTTACTTGCACAATCCTGTAAGGGTGCCTATTCTCCATATCATCCATCAAACTGTTTCACCCCAACTCTTGGCGACTCCACTGGGTCAAACCCCCCACCTTCATCGTCACCTATACCTCCTCAGCTACCATCCACACCAAAAATATCTTCTGCTACCCTTTTAGTACCCACATCCACTATGGTTGTCCCTCTGACTAAAATGGAAAAGATCCTCATTGCTAGGTATGCCCCTCTAAATTTGCCTAATCCCCTTGCTGCTATGCCTACCAGAGATTACCAAAAATACATGCCTAAGTTCACTGGAGAGGGGGACTTCACAACTGAAGAACATTTAGAGGCATTCTACAGCTATGTTGAGAACATAAATATTGAGGATGAAGATGTTTGGACTAGGGTTTTTGTGCAAATTCTATATGGTCAAGCCAGAAAGTGGTTCAAAGAATTACCTGCTGGATCAATAGATGACATCGAAGCCCTAGATGAATTGTTTTTGAAGCATTGGGGGGGAAGAAGAGACCACCTTTATTAACTCACATAATTTGATATTTTGAAGAGACAAAATGGCGAGTCTGTGTCAGCTTTCACGAAGAGATTTAATAAAATGTTTAGCAAAATCCATGTGGAGATGAGACCTACAGATACCTCAGCCAGGATCACTTATGCAAATGCTTTCGACCTTGATTTTTGTCTCCATCTCCGAGAAAGAATATCTGCCTCTTTATTGCTCATGCAAGATGCTGCGCTCGAAGTTGATTCTAACATGGCCGCTTCTAAGATCCTTAAAGAGAAAATTGACAAAAAGAGGCAAACTCCAGATTCCTCCTCCTCGTCAGAAACCAACCTAGAAAAAATGGCTAAGATGCTGGACAGCTTGACCTCCGAAATGTCCAAGCTAAAAGTGCAAGGCCAACAACCTGTAAGAAGTAAAGGTCCAAATGAGTTTCCCAAGAACACTAATGCTCCTCCGTACAGAAGAAACAACCCACAGGCTCAGATCCTCCAGAGAGATAGGAATCTTGATGAAGAACAAAGAATCAGAGCTCCTTTCTAGCACGCTGTATTAGAAGAAGAACAAGAGCTTACTTAGGGAGGAGAAGAGGAAGAAGACAATATCAACTGCATGGAGGATAAGGTTGACTCCTCCTTCCTGACCCAATCCGATTATGAGGAAGCCCTCATGAATGAACAAATCACTGAAGAATCACTATATCAAGTGGATGATCCGAGAAGTTATGATTTGAGGTCTAGGACCGTTGCTAAAAAACCTGTGACCCCTGCTCCTGGGAAGAAGAATCCTATCCTCACAAAGCAACCTACTGCTCCTGCAAAACATGTTGTTACTCTTTCAAAACAACAGCAAAGGCAATCACAACCAACTGCCCCTAATCCAGTCCAACTTAAAGCTCCATCTCAAGAGGCAAGAATATCTGACAAGTTGTCCTACTCCTTCAATCTTAAAATAGAGATTCAGAAACTAAAAATCCCTTTTCCACTGATTGAGCTTATGAAAAACGATTCCTTCAATTCATCTATACTGAAATCCCTTCAGCCAAAAAAACCCATAGATGCTAACTTTGTGAATTTACAAGACGATAAGCCCTCAGTAACCCTAGGTCCCATGGTTGAAGAATTGGATGGATCCTGCCCACCATTCTAGATATCCTTAAACATCCATGACAAAATTCTTCACAATTGCTTACTTGACTCAGGAGCCTCCCACAACCTCATGCCTAAAGCGGTGATGGATGAACTTGGGATTAGCATCACAAAACCCTACCATGATCTCTTCTCTTGTGACTCAAGAAAATTCAGATGCCTGGGCCTCATAAAGGATCTTGTCATAAACCTATCTCAGCTTCCTTCAAAAGGCATGGTAATGGATGTAGTGGTCTTTGACATCCCACCGAATTTTGGCATCCTCTTGTCCCGATCATGGAGTAAACGACTAGGGGGTACGCTACAGATGGATCTGACTTATGCTACCATTCCCATGTTTGGAGGTGAAACTAAAAGGCTCTATAGGGAAAACCAGCTTGCCTATATCATCAGTAATGAAAAGAATTCTGTAAATCATCCCATTTACGCATTGGATACAGACTTTGGAGCATGTATCATGCAAATAGATGATGATTAGCTGGCCCCTTTACATCTCACAAAGCCTACTGGTCAGCAATCTGAGGAAGTAACCACTGCTGTGTGGAGCATGTTTTTTGATGGTGCAAGTACCCAGGCTTCAGCAGGTGCGGGTGTAGTTTTGATCTCTCCTTTGAAGGACGTTACTGCTGGGCACTCTATATGTCAGTTAATTAAAGCTAACACACAGAATGATCAATATAAATTGTCAAACCCAGGAAGGTTTTTTATTTCAAGGGTAATGAGCACAATCTATGCATAAACAGATTAAGCAGTTGATTAATGAATGTAAGTAATGATCCCACCTAGATGCTCAGCCAACTCATTCCCTAAGCAACTAATCTGATTCACACATCTACAAATCCCAATTGAAAAAATCCTTCTTACAGAATCAATCCAGAAAGTTAATGATCTAATAATGAAATGAAATGAAATTACTTTTGCAAGAAGTTAAATCCTTATGATCATCAAACTACAGCATTTAACCTTTACCAAAATTATCTATCTAGTGACTACTGTAACTCCAACATTATCTGTCTAATCTATGTATGTAACCAGAATTGAAATACAAGCTTGAACTCTACTGATGATTACTGGAAGTCCTAGAAAGCATAAATAACTACCAATTGATTGGGATCAAGCTTGGCTGTTACAGCTAATTAAAACACACATGCAATTTAATTGAATTGTTCTACACAGTCGACTGTCACACCACTCTGCTACATCTATTCAAGATGCAATTGTAAACTACCAGCAAGGAAGCTAATCTCTGTTACATCTATTAGCAATGTCTGCAACTTTCCACACCACACAACAGAAATGAAAGTAAACTATTCTCTGTTACAACTATCAGCAATGTCTGCAACTTTCCACACCACACAACAGGAATGAAATTAAATTATTCTACCTACTTAAATCATCTATCTCTGTGAGAAGGCGAGCCCTGGCCTTCTAACAGAGATGGCGAGAGTCACAACTAATTAAAACCCAGAAGTGAAGAATGCTGCTCTCATATTATTAATGGAAGATCATGAGCTTCAATGCTCTGTTATAGCTTACACTAGTAATGATTGTCCAACCCCAGGCTACGAGAGCCTTCTGGGATTTATACAAAAAAGAAAGACAGTTTCAGATCCACAAAAATAGTGCAGCAATGAAGATCTATGATCTTCATGCTGCGCAGTTACAGCTAACTGATACAGCGTGTTGAATAGTGTTGTTAATACTGAAGGATGTTGCTGTCCCGATGGCAATTGGATCAACAAACTTGACAGCTGGAATGCCACCTGTATGTTGCATCTAAGCTCTTCTTCAATGAGATATGTTACAGTGGAAATCTGTTACAGCTCGTGTGGAGTATGCGCTGTCCCTTAGAGTATGAGGAGCTGACGTTGAAGACTCACAGCTGGCATTGCTGGGATGATACACCTGCGCTTTTAGACCTTGGCTAAATAAATTCACATAAATTAGTATAAACCAAGGACTAAGATCCATAATCTTTAACAGTCTTAGGCATAAAAAAAAATAAAGTAATAACAAATTATACCTATCAATGTTATAGATTGATCTGGAAAGACATGGATATAGCTCATGAAAATAGGATGGAATTAGGGAAAAAAGGTGTAATAGAGGTAGCCAAATAGGGCATTTCCTGGACCCAACATCTCCTCCCAACTAACCAATTGCATGTCCTCATGCAACAACCTGCTTTAGTCTAAATCTGCATCTGAGTGAAATCTGTGGAGATTGGTGATGTTATAAGCAAATTCTGGTGCCTCCCCTCGAGGAACAAACCCATAGCAGTATACCCAATGATCCCACCAACTTTCTTCTTCTTATAATGTTAGAGCATAATTGGTTCTGTAAGAATTTCTTATAGGAAACCAGATGAGGGGGAAGTTAAATCTTAAACCAATCCACCAAGGTCCACACCTCTGCATGCATTGCACATATCTAGGCACCCTAGTGAAGGCTTGCCTGAAATTTTCGAAGCCATATAGATCCATTTCCTTAAGAGATGAGGATGAGTATAGCCATCTGTATTCACTTCCTTCCAGGGCATCCTGCTGCATATTAAGAATCAACGGGAAGCATGTAGTAAGGATTTTATCTCGCAGGCTCTCAAAATATTGAGCAATTGAAGGAACCCTGAGGGATTTAGCATGACAGGCCATGAACACTGGTGGATTCCGAGGTTCCTCCCTAATCCAGAGAGTATAATTCTCCTCATTCCTGAGGATAGTTTGGAAAGCATCCTTCCATCTTACATGGTTAATGACAAAGGAGGCAAATTCCCTCAGCTGAACATCTCCAAGAACAAGTAAAGGGTCAGATGGAACAGAAATATAGGAAGCCCTATCATGCAAATATAACTCACATAACAAATGTTGATCCTCAAAGTCACTCTTCAGAAAAGTCTCTAGAAATTGATCAGCTGTTGCCAACTCAAATGATCTTCCATCTTTGAGAGCCTTCAATTTAAACAAGGTTGTCTGCTCATAGAGGAAGACATGATAAGAGGGGGATGGAGCTCTGCAACTCATCAACTCTATAGAAAGATTATACATTTGCTTTTTGTCCTGATGTAGGGACTCAAGCTTCTTCAAACCTTCCAATTTTTCTTGGAGTTTTTCCCACCGAAGCTTCTGGAAGAATAGCTCCTCAACCCATTTTTCTCTTAGTCCCTTAATGACATTCCTATGCTCCTGGAGAGATATCATACCTTCTTTGAATGGTTCCATCCATTTGAGCCATTTATCCAGTTCAAGGTTTAACCAGAGAATTTTCTTCTCTAGTCATTGAATTTTTCTGTCTTCTACCTCCTTTTCATCATCAGAATCTAGATGAATGACTTCCTTGTCTTGCCTCAGCATTGTGACAGCTTCATCTTCTATTGGGATTGCAATGGCCTGTGCATGTGGTGCAGTATCAGCCATAGGGTTTAAGGATGCTGGTTCTTGTGTAACAGCATTCTTCATATCCATATCCATCTCAGCTTCCTTAGTCAGTGATACAGTCTCAGTTAGTACTTTTAGGGTTGTTGGTTCTTGTGTAACAACACCCAAGTCTTTCATTTCAATCTCAGCCATCTCAGTTTGTGTTGCCACTTTAGCAAATGATTTTGGAAACACTGGTTCTTGTGTAGCAGTGTTTCCCTCCTGATTCTCCACATCAAATGTTGCTATCTGAGTTGCAGATTTAAACATTCTCAAGGGTACTGATTCTTTTGTAATAGTCCCCTGTTCCTCCATTTCTTTAAACTGTTGAGATTGTTTCTGATTTTTATCAGATCTTTTTGACTCGTAAGACTGGTCCCGAAGGAGCTCAGTATCCCCTGATGGTTGGGATTGTACCATTTCATCCTCTAAATTCAAATCAAGTATTTCTTCCATTCTTGGCTCATTCTACTCTATCAATTCGATCCTTGGCATTCCTTCTTCCACCTCCTTTATCTGTACATGACTCTGGGATGCAAGTCCCAACACAACAACTCTGTGTCCTGCTGAAGAAAATATATCTCCACATTTTGGGCAAACAGTCTCCCCATACTTCTCATTTTCAAATGCAACAGATGGGTTTTCCAGCAAATTTGCAGCATTTGCTAATGTATCCAAATTTTTCTCTACTTGTCTCCCAGCTACTCCCTTCCACTTTTCCAATTCTTTTCTTAATGTCTACACTTCCTCCTTTAATAACTCGTTTTCAAACAGGAGGTTTTCAATTTGGGGTTCTTCCCTAGAGGGTTCCTGTATAGTAGTAGGCAATTTGGGGTTCAAAATAGGAATCTCTATATCTACCCCTACTGTATGTGCTTCTTCTAACGCAGGTGACCCCCTATTCCCTTTAACTACTCCTGTCATCTCTGATAGGGGTGTTCCACTATTACCCCCAACAGCATCCACTGTATCAGCTTCTGCTGCTGTCCCTGTTAATTCTGCTGCCATTATAGTTACTTCTGCTGCTGCTGTTGACCGAGTTCTTCTTTTCCTCAACAATCCCACTGGGTGTTCCTCACCACTTACTGCTACTGATGCTTTGACAGTCCGACTCTTCTTCCTCTTTGTTGCCATGCGTGTATGACCCCTGTTCCTTGATTTTATTATTCGTTTCTTTGACACAGGGGTGTTCACCCTGGTTTCTTCTTCTTCAATAATGGTGCCCCTTATTTCTGAAGAGGACTCTACTTCCAAGACTTCCACAGTCCCTTCTGCTACTGTTTCTGGCCAATATCCTTCCTTATGAATCCCTACTTCTGCAATTGCAGCTTCAACTGTCGCAGCTTCAACAGCTGCTCCAGTTTCAGCTTCTTTCAATTGAGTACTTGACTCTGCAATTACAGATTCCAATTTTTCTACCTCCTGCTCCAGGGTTTCCATCATACTTCCTTCAATTATATGGCTTTCTGCTACTCTAGCCTCTTGTTTACTTACTTCCCCTTCATTATTGGCCTGACTTTCTGTTACTCCAACCTCCCCCCCAACTGAGTTTGAGGAACTTCGGTCCTCACTACCCTCACCAGCACCTCCCTCTTCTAATACAGGTTGTCTGATTGGTGCATCCTCAGCCAAAAATTGCTCCCAAGTTAAATGACGACTTGCAATGGCTCCTAGGACCAATAATTTGATTAAACCATGATTAGTGATGGAGGAAACTGGGTGTTGGGCAGTTCTTGCATAGCCATGGTTTGTAGGGCTTTAAACAGACAGAATGGTATATTAACTAAGATACCATGTCGTAAATGAGACAGTAAGGGAAGTTCAGAGAATGAAACAACTTGGTACCTACCTCCATAAGAAATATATCTCTTCACAAAGACTGCAACTTGATTCCAAGGTGGTGGTAAGGACGCCAGTTCCAACCCACGGAGCTTTAGAATAACCTATTCTCCTACTAACAGAAATTCCCTCACTGCATTCACATTATGTACTTTCCACCCAAATGACTTCTTTCCCACCATGGACAAACCAGTAACCTCAGCTATGATTTCTTCTGTAACATCCACGGGCAGTCCTTTGACCTCGGCATGAGTATCAGTCAGGCTGAGGGCGAATTGCAATGCGGTTTCGGTTTGAAAACCATTCAACCGTTCGAAATACTCCATCCAACTTACTGCTATAAAAATATTGAGAACCTCTGCATTGGCACGCACAACATCTGTATTCAGAGGTTCGTGTCTGACTGGATTTCCCATTTTAAACTCTCCTCAAGGTTCAGACCTCAACAATTTATGGTTTAGAAGTGGAGAGTTGCAGCTTTCGAACATGCAAAGGGTCGTTGGGGTTCAAGAATCAGGTTTCAGGCTAGTCTATGATAGTATGAATGTTCTATGGAAGCGACGAGGTTGACAGATAGGAGTAACAGGTGCAAAATCAGGTAAGGTGACGAAAACATAATCACAATTATGACCTTTAACTTAGTCTTTAAAGTGTGATTCAATTTGGTTCATTGATCGAGGGTTATGACAGGACATAATCGTTATTACCATATTAATTCTTTTGCCAAATCATGTAAAAGATAGGACCCGTACCTTGCATTTATGAATTTGGCCATGAATTAATCATTGTGACCGGCCGTCGTCCCAGCGGATGTAAATGCACATGTGTCGAAGTACTTGGCACTTTCCACCCAGGCTGACAGTTACTCAAGGCATCCAGATTGTCCTTCATGGTGGATCATGGTTGGACCGTGTGGAGCAAGTTCCAAAACTAACACCTAGTCACATCGTTATTGGCATCATTAATCGGAGAGCAGATAAACTGGCGGAGTATCAGCTGCGAAATCTAGCAAAATAAATGAAAAATGGCGGAGTCGCAATTGTACGGAAGGAGCTATAATGAAGTGGAAGGAATGGAGCCGCGGTGCTAGATTTAGCAGAACAGACAAAAGTGGCGGAGTCGCAACTGCTATACTTAGCGGAATGGACAAAAGTGGCGGAGTCACAGCTGCTGGGAAGGAGTAAAAATGAGACGAAAATGGCGAAGTAGCAGCTGCCAAATTAGAAAGATAAGCAGAAGTAGCGGAGTCGCAGCCGTGGGATTTGGCCGAATGAGCAAAAGTGGCATAGTCGCAGCTGTGAATTTTAGCAGAATGGGAAAATGTAGTGGAGTCGCAGCTGCGAATTTGGCAGAATAAGCAAATGTGGTGGAGTCGTAGCTGCGTCCAACTGTAGTAGAAGCAAATTTTATTTGTGATAGACCATGAAATATCCATCTTCTTCAAAGAGCTTTATTAGATCACGAACAAATATGGGATGTTTGTAGTCATCTGGCCCAGTCACGGCTGCTGCTCCTCCAATAAGTTCCTGCACACAGTTCTTAAAAACAAACCGATCAAGTGCAAGAAAAATTAAAAATAGATAAAATACAGAATGAAAGAAAAACCGATTATTTATGTACAAAAATATGTGTGGAAACTGCAACTTTTTAGGAATTTACAGGGTTTAAAAGTCCCTGTCCTGACATTAACTGATACTCTAGATCAGATGCAACTTGTGAAATAAAAGCTTCCCTTGAGATCGGCCTGTGATACAGTCACAGCCGATGACCATTTGCGAATAATGGTACTTTGTTCTCATCAATGGTGATCAATCGGACCGTTCCATTATCAATTACCTGATCTATCTGATAAGGTCCCAACCAACGGGTGCACAATGCCTTTAAAATCCCTCTTAAACCGTGAATCATACAACAGGGCCTAGTCTCCTTCCTGGAAGACTCTTTTCTTTATAAATCTATCATGCCATCTAGAGCGTTGTTGTTGGATTAAAGCTGTATGATGCACTGCAGCTATGCGTTTCTCATCCAATTCATTGAGCTGATTCAGTCGATTCCTCTGAGCCTCTGATAAATCCATATTTGCTTCAACAACTGTTTTCAAAGTTCTGATTTCAAATTCAATTGGGAAAACAACATTCTTGCCATATACTAGCTCATATGGGGAAAAACTAGTGGTGTTACGCCAAGTAGTACGATAGGCCCACAGCGCCTCTGGAAGTCTTTCAGCCCAATCTTTACGATGGCTCTTCATTATTTTTTTCAAAATAGCCTCAATAACCTTATTTGTGCTCTCCACCTGCCCATTGGCCTGTGGATGATATGGTGATGTTATTCTGTGCTGAATATGAAATTTCTGCAACAGGGCTTCCAGCTTGTGAGATACAAACTGTGGTCCACCGTCTGTAATGATCTCCTTGGGTACCCCAAAGCAAGTAAAAATTCCTTCATACAAGAAATCAATCACAGCTTGATCATTGGCCTTAACCAAGGCTATAGCTTCCACCCATTTAGTCATATAGTCTATGCAAACCAAGATATGAACTTTCTGCTTTGAGGGAGGGTTGATAGGCCCTACAAAATCTAGGGCCCACCTATCAAATGGTTCAACCACAAGTTGTGGCTGTAAAGGCATCTCATCTAATCTGTTGGGTTGGCCCATCCTCTAGCAGCTATGACATGCCTGAACATACTTCTTTGCATCCCTAAATAGTGTAGGCCAGAAATAGCCCATTCTCAAAACTTTATGACTTGTCCTCTTGTCAGCAAAATGTCCCCCACAGGGCTCATCATGGCAAGCTTTAAGAATGCTGAAGATTTCATCCTCTCTAACACATCTTCTGATTTCTAAATCAAGCCCAGTGTAGAAAAGATGGCCATCAATCCTGCAATACCTAGCACTCTGCTGTATGATTTTCTTTCTTTCTCTCTTCAACAGATGTGCTGGAAGATTACCTACAGCCAAAAAGTTAGCAATATCTGCATACCATGGGGAATGAGCTGATACTGCGAACAAATGTTCGTCAGGGAAGGAATCTTCGACTGGTAAATTGTCATCACTATTAGTAAGTCGAGATAAGAAATCTGCAACAACATTTTCCTTCCCTGGTCTATCAATAATTGTGATATCAAATTCCTGTAGCAGTAACAACCATCTAGTAACTCTAGTATTTGTGATTAGTTTATTCATTAAATACTTGATGGCAGAATGATTAGTGTGAACCAAAGTAGAATATCCAGTAATATAGTGCCTAAACTTATTGATGGCATAAACAATGGAAAGGAATTCTTTTTCTGTGACAGTATAATTCAGTTCAGCAGGAGACAGATTTTTACTAATATAATAAATAGCATAAGGAGCATTACCTTCCTGCTGTCCCAAAACTGCTCCAATGGCAGTGTCTGAAGCATCTGAAGAAATATGGAAAGGCAGAGCCCAATTGGGTCCTCTCAAGATGGGTGCTATGGATAGCCTCCTTTTTAGCTCAGTGAATGTTGTTTGGCATGCATCATTCCAGGTAAACTGTGCATCCTTCATTAACAAAGTGAACAAAGGAGAAGCCAGTTTGGAAAAATTTTCTATGAATCTTCTGTAATAACCAACATGCCCCAAGAAGCTACGCACATCCTTCTGAGTTCCAGGAGTTGGTATGTTTTCAATTACCTTTATTTTAGATGGTTCTACCTGGATACCAGCAGAAGAGATGAAGTGCCCTAGCACTATGCCTTCACTCATCATCATGTGGCACTTTTCAGTGCTCAAAGAGAGCTGACTTTGTTCACAACGTTTCAACACCTTTTCTAAGTTCTTTAGTGCTTCTTCATAACTGTCACCATATGGAGTAAAGTCATCCATAAATATTTCCATGCAATCATTCACCATTTCTGAAAAGATTCCAATCACTGCCCTCTGAAATGTAGCTGGTGCGTTGCACAACCCAAAAGGAAGTACTCGGTATGCAAAAGTCCCCCAAGGACAAGTGAAAGTGGTTTTGTCCTGATCCTCTGGAGCAATCTGAATCTGGTTGTAGCCACTAAAGCCATCCAGAAAAGAGAAATACTTCTTCCCAGACAAGGTATCAAGGACCTGGTCGATGAAGGGTAAGGGAAAATTGTCTTTCTGCGTTGCCTTGTTCAATTATCTATAATCCACATAGACCCTCCATTTCCCATTTTTCTTTGGCACGATCACAAGTGGAGAAACCCCCTCACTGTCTGAAATTGGATATATGAATCCAGCTTCCAACAGTTTTTGGATTTCCTCTTTCCCTATGTCTCTTAGGTTCGGGTTCATCCTTCGTTGGGGTTGGCATACATGCCTAGAGTCACTTTTAATATAAATGTGATGAGTGCACAGATGAGAGGAAATCCCCTTCATATCTGTGTACTCCCAAGCAAAATCTCCCCTACGCTGTTTCAGCAGAGTGACTAGCTATTCCAGCTCTCTAGGTGCCAGATTAGGATTAATATTCAATGTTTTTCCTGGCTCAACCTCCACTGGAACACTCTTCGAATTCTTAAGTACTGGAATTACATTGTCATCACTTATCAGAGTTTCTTCTGTAAGGTTTTCTTGTTCTGTTGCAGCTAAAGTACTATCCAAGATCTGATAAACATTCTTATTGACTGACGTGGGCTCACTGATGAAACTATTAACAGCATCATCCTCTGTTTCATCTTTAAATGTCAAGGCTCTCCCTATGGTTAATAGTGGCTGAACTCCCTCTTCCTCCTCCAAATCTACCCATAATGGAGTATCAGCTTCTGTGCTTAGTCGAGCTGGAGGGTATAGGGTTAGATTCTTGATCTCAGTCCCATCTGAAATGGCCAAAGAACCTGACCGACAGCTGATACAGGCATTAGTTGTGGCCAACCATGGTCTTCCTAGGATCAGTGGGTGTCCCCCCAACTAAGCTTTTAGCTGTAACACCAAAAAGTCTACAGGGTATTCCCACAAGTCTACTGAGATTACAAGGTCATCTAAAATTCCTTCAGGCTTGATCGTTGATCTATCAGCAAGTTCCAAAACAGTAGGGGTTGGCCGAAGATTAGTGAGTCCCAATTCCTTCACAGTCTTTATGGTCATAACATTAATAGTTGCGCCCAAATCCGCCAAGACATTTGGAATTCGTGTGTTCCCTATGTGCACTATAATAGTCGGGTTCCCAGGGTCATCATACTTTGCCATAGGGGCCTTTCCCATTATTAATTCTGACAATTTTCCTAGCACGTGGACAGTGGGAGGATCCCTGGGCCTTCTTCATGGTTTCTTAACACACAAATCTTTAACTATCTTAGCATAAATAGGCACATCATGAAGGGCTTGTAACAGTGGAATTTTAACATATAAATTCTTCAACTCTCCCACGAGATCAAATCGGGGCTGTTCCACTATCTTCTGCAGTTGCAATCATTCAGGATATGGTGGTTCTCTGTTCAACTGTGTAGGCTGTAGCAGATTGTGTGTTGCTTCGTGAGTTTCAGCTGCTGCTATAGTAGGAGTATCAGCATCCTCAATAATGGGGCTTGCTGAATAGTGCTGATTTACTCCAGTTTCAGTCACTCGAGATGACAGATCCTCAGTGATAATAGGCTCCACTACCCTCCCTGATAGTAATTGTATATCATTGCATGGAATCTGAGTAATGGAGTATGCAGGCATGTTGGCAGTCTCAAACTGATGGACTGCTTTATTATTTGGGTTCGGGTTAGGTTGTGCAGGTAGCTGGGGTCGAAGTGGTGCATTCATGGGTGCGGCATTGTTCTGGAAAGGGAGTTGTGGTTGCTAATACTGCTGGTGCTGATACTGTTGAGGAGGGTATTGTTGATACTGAGTATGGTGATGGGGAAAGTTATTTCCTTGGTAAGGGTTCCTCCAGTTGGAATTCCAAGGAGCTTGGTTTTACTGATGTGGCCAAGGTGTCCATGAATTAGAATTTTGCATTGGGTTCTAAGATGGATGCCACTGGTTGTTGGAAAAATGTGAAGGGAATTGTGTATTCATATTATGCATGTTGTTCATTCCATTCATATTATGTAGAAGAAATGTTGGATCTGTATTCATACCTTGGTTTCTAGGCTACCATGGTTTCTTCTATGCCATAAAGTATGCTGGCTCTGCATCAGGAATAGACGCCTGTAGGACTGCTTTAACCTTAGGTAATGAAGGACACTCTTTAGTTTCATGCTCGAGTTCACATATCCTACATACCTCTGCTTTGTCCAATGGGCACTCCTTTAGTGGATGCTTCTTTCTACATTTGGGACAGAATACTCCAAGTGTAAGATCTTCTATTACTTGTCTCTGTTTTTCCTTCATGGCATCCAGCTCTGAGGATAGGGAACTCATCATATCTGTTTTAAAGTTCTCTAGTAGGTTTCCTATTTCTGCTCGAGTGGCACCTCCACTAGCTGACTTCTGAGTCCTAGTGAAAACATCCTGATCTCGATCCTTGTCTCGTTTGCTGGTTCTGGAAGATCCCCTGGAGTACCTTTGGCATAATTCAACAATTTTTTCAAAAGGTTCCTTCGAGATATCCCCTTTACCAAGAATATTCAACATGTCAAGGAAATCTTCCCTGATTCCTCTTAGCAAGATGATCTTGAGCACATCCTTGCCAATCTCAGCATGACCAGATCTTTGCAAATTGTATAGTAATCTCTCCACAAAGTCTTCCAAACTCTCTTCATCCTTTTGAACCATTTTGAACAACTCTTCCTTTCTATCTCTTGTTCTGCAATATTCTTGATATTTAGAAAGGAAGGTGTTCTTCATTTGGTCCTAAGTGTTAATGGTCTCACGACCCAAACTCATGAACCAACGTAGAGCATTTCCTTTCAAGGTGGCTGGGAATAGCTTCAGCTTCTGAGCACTGGAGGTGTAATCATAGCTGCGACAGAAAA
Source organism: Larix kaempferi (assembly GCA_027924585.1). Lineage (NCBI taxonomy): Eukaryota > Viridiplantae > Streptophyta > Pinopsida > Pinales > Pinaceae > Larix > Larix kaempferi. Next base: position 13,584,274 of record BSBM01000422.1, read on the forward strand.
TATCAAACTCAAAAAGAAACTCATTAGGATCCTCAGAGGACTTACCATGGAAATTAGGGAGGACTGATGGTGAGATATTCTTCATAGGAGCTGCTCCAGGTGTCTGAAGGATAGGGAATTCTAATGTAGCCACAGTATTACCAGGCTTATTATTTTTCTCTTTCTTCCTCCTGGTGGTCCTCATGTTCATTCTCACCCCCCTTTTCTCTATCAGCCATGGTTCTGGTTCAAAATTCAATAGTCTCTTTTATGCGTTCTTCCTCTACTTTAGATTCTTCCTCTTTTCTCCTCTCTTCTTTTTGCCTTCTTTCTTCTTCTGCTATTCTGCGAGTCTCCAACCACACCTCTTTAGTAACTTTGGTTCTTTCAATATGATAAATCTCCTCTCTATCTAGTGCACCTATAGCACTTCCCTTATCTTCAGGAGGTTTACGTTCTACAACAGGAGTTGAAGGTCCCGTTGTATTCTCCACTGTGGATGCTGAATGTTCAAGATTAGGAGGAACAAAATTTCCCCTTCCTGTAGAGTTCCGCTGTGGTCTAGTGGAAGAATCAGCTCTAGCAATTATCTCATCAATATAAGTTTGTCTTCCCTGACCTGTATTATGACCTCGACCTCTTCCACCTGCAATGTTAGTATTCAAAGGGGGTTCCCGATTTGTTTTTCTTGTATTCATGCATGCCGTAAAAAATATTGAACTAAAGTAAAATCAAATGAAACCAACTACTAACTCTATCTATATATTACCATCCCCGGCAATGGTGCCAAAATGTTGGGCACTCTATATGTCAGTTAATTAAAGCTAACACACAGAATTATCAATATAAATTGTCAAACCTAGGAAGGTTTTTTATTTCAAGGGTAATGAGCACAATCTATGCATAAACAGATTAAGCAGTTGATTAATGAATGTAAGTAATGATCCTACCTAGATGCTCATCCAACTCATTCTCTAAGCAACTAATTTGATTCACACATCTACAAATCCCAATTGAAACAATCCTTCTTACAGAATCAATCCATAAAGTTAATGATCTAATAATGAAATGAAATGAAATTACTTTTGCAAGAAGTTAAATCCTTATGATCATCAAACTACAGCATTCAACCTTTACCAAAATTATCTATCCAGTGACTACTGTAACTCCAACATTATCTGTCTAATCTATGTATGCAACCAAAATTGAAATACAAGCTTGAACTCTACTGATGATTACTGGAAGTCCTAGAAATCATAAATAACTACCAATTGATTGGGATCAAGCTTGGCTGTTACAGCTGATTAAACACACATGCAATTTAATTTAATTGTTCTACACAGTTGACTGTCACACCACTCTGCTACATCTATTCAAGATGCAATTGTAAACTACCAGCAAGGAAGCTAATCTCTGTTATAGCTATCAGCAATGTCTGCAACTTTCCACACCACACAACGGAAATGAAAGTAAACTATTCTCTGTTACAGCTATCAGCAATGTCTGCAACTTTCCACACCACACAACAAGAATGAAATTAAACTATTCTACCTACTTAAATCGGCTATCTCTATGAGAAGGCGGGCCCTAGCCTTCTAACAGAGATGCCGAGAGTCACAACTAATTAAAACTCAGAAGTGAAGAATGCTGCTCTCATATTATTAATGGAAGATCATGAGCTTCAATGCTCTGTTACAGCTTACACCAGTAATGATTGTCCAACCCCAGGCTACGAGAGCCTTCTGGGATTTATGCAAAAAAGAAAGACAGTTTCATATCCACAAAAATAGCGCAGCAATGAAGATCTATGATCTTCATGCTGCGCAGTTACAGCTAACTGGTATAGCATGTTGAATAGTGTTGTTAATACTTAAGGATGTTGCTGTCCCGATGGCAATTGGATCAACAAACTTGACAGCTGGAATGCCACCTATCTGTTGCAGCTAATCTCTTCTTCAATGAGATCTGTTACAGTGGAAATCTGTTACAGCTCGCGTGGAGGATGCGCTATCCCTTAGAGTATGAGGAGCTGACGTTGAAGAGTCACAGCTGGCACTGCTGGGCTGATACACCTGCGCTTTTAGACCTTGGCTAAATAAAGTCACATAAATTAGTATAAACCAAGGACTAAAATCCATAATCTTTAACAGTCTTAGGCATAAAAACAAATAAAGTAATAACAAATTATACCTGTCAATGTTATAAATTGATCTGGAAAGACATGGATATAGCTCATGAAAATAGGATGGAATTAGGGCAAAAAGGTGTAATAGAGGTAGCCAAAAAGGGCATGTCCTGGACCCAACAGTTACCATTTGTCTTATAAACTGGATTTCAAAACTACTAATAATATAGCAGAGTACGAGGCTTTGTTGTTGGGAGTCAAGGCCGCCAAAGAGATGGGAATTATGTGCCTAAAAATATTTGGAGATGTGGAGCTTATCATACAGCAAGTGAACAGAAATTATTAGGGAAAGAACGTCAGACTGAAGTCATACAGAGATGAGGTATGGAAACTTAGAGATTCCTTCATTTTTTTTGACATTTCTTATATCCGACGAGCTATGAACCACCTGGTTGATTCCGTTGTTGTCTCTGCTAGCACGTTCATTCCTCCCATGCCTCCTAAATTGAATTATGATATCTAAGTCAGGTACAGGCCATCCCTACCAGATAATGTCAAATTTTGTAAAGTCTTTGAGGATGATGATGATCTTAGTAGATTTCTCCAGGTTGTTGATGACTTTTCTGATATGCATATTGACCAAGAAAACCTAAATGTAGAGGAATCCTAGAGGTCTAAATTGAAAGGGAAAATAAGCCAACATGACATTGTTCGATTGCCAGGAAATCATATACCTCGGGGCTTAGTACCTCTCGAAAGGTTGTTTGACCATAATGACATCCCCTTCAAACCTATGAACAAGGAAAAAGACCCGGGTGCCAATGAACATAATAATGGCAACCAGAATCATCCTAAATTCATAAATCTGTCTACTGAGTTGACAGCGAATCAAAGGTCAGATTATTGTAGCCTTGTAAAGGATTTTGCAGATGTTTTGGCTTGGGAATACAGTGATCTGAAAACTTATGACGAAGATACCATTCAACATAGAATTCTACTGGAAAAAGGCACCACCCCTTTTAAGCAGAAGCTAAGGCCTATTAACCCTCTCCTATTACCCGTGATCGAGAGAGAAATAAAAAAACTCCTTGATGCTAAGATCATAATCCCACTGAGGTATCTAAATGGGTCGCAAATTTGGTAATAGTAAGGAAGAAAAATGGTGAGGTCAGGTTATGTGTCGATTTCAGAAACCTAAACAAAGGCTCCCAAAAAGATAACTATCCTTTGCCTAAGATGGAACATTTACTGCAGAGAGTGTCAGGAGCTAAGGTCATGTCATTCCTAGATGGCTTCTCGGGCTATAATCAAATTTCTGTACACCCTGATGATCAGGAGAAGAAAACCTTTACCACTCTCTGGGGTACCTTCATGTACGCCAAAATGCCGTTTGGGCTAATGAATGCCAGGGCCACCTTTCAGAGGGCCATGGACATAGCCTTTGTGGGGATAAAGGATAAGTTTGTCCTCATATACCTCAATGATATCACAATATACTCAAACAGTCACGAAGAACATTTGCAGCACCTAAGGGAGGTTTTTCTGAAATGCAAACAATTTGGAATTTCTCTGAATCCTAAGAAGTCTCAGTTTGCTCTCGGGGAGGGAAAGCTCCTAGGTCACATAGTTTTAGCACAGGGTGTAAAGATTGATCCATTCTGGGTTGAAGCAATTCAGAAGGTGTCTATACCAAGGTCGAAAAAGGATATCCAATCTTTCCTCGGTAAGATAAATTTCATCAGGAGGTTTATTCCAAATTTTTCTTGAGTTAGTAAAACACATAACCTCCATGCTAAAAAAGGGAGCGGAAATCAAATGGATAGAAAGTGCAAGACACTCTTTCGAAGCCATCAAGTAGGCAATCATGGAAGCTCCTACTCTAATTAGTCCAGATTACACCAAGGTATTCTATATTTTCTCTTTTGCTTCCTATGATACAGTGGCAGCAGTCTTGTTGCAGAAAGATGACGAAGGGCTTGATCATCCAATTGCCTTCTTCAGCAAAACATTGAGGGATGCTGAGCTGAAGTACGATCCCATAGAAAAACAGGCCTATGCTCTGATCAAGTCATTGAAAGCATTCATAATTTATATCCTACATGCAAAGGTCATAGCCTATGTCCCTTCAGCTTCCGTGAAAGATGTTCTAACTCAACCTGACATTGATGTCAAGAGAGCCAAATGGATTTCCAAGCTGATTGAATTTGATATAGAGGTAAAGCCCACTAGGTTAGTAAAAGGTCAAGGTCTAGCCAAGCTGATGGCTGAAGAAAATTGCAAACTATTAGACATAAATTTCATTGGGATCAATTCTGCAAACTTGCCGACAGAGGTAGCTGCAGCAGAACAACATAATAGCCAACAGGTGGCTGAGAATTTGCTCTCATGCGAGTGGTATTCAGGTATCATTCATTTCCTACAGAATTTAGAAGTTCCCCCTAGACTTAGCACAACCCAGGCACGATCTCTCAAGCTTAAATATGTAAAATTCTACATAAGTGATAATCTGCTGTATTGGAAAGATCCTGTTGGTGTTCTATTAAGATGTCTAGATAAAGAAGAATCTATCCAAGTCATGCATCAGATCCATTCAAGCATGTGTGGGGGCCATCATTATTGGAAAACTACATCTCACGAGATTCTAAGGGCTGGGTACTATTGGCCTGTTCTGTTCTCCGATGTATACACTTTTGTGAAAGCTTGTGACAAATGCCAAAGATTCACAGGAAAACAACAGCTAAAATCCCTGCCCCTGAAACCTATTGTGGTTAATGGTCCTTTCCAGCAATGGGGCCTTGACTTCATAGGGGAGATCAATCCTTCATCCAGTGGTCAACATAGATGGATCCCAGTAGCCATTGATTATTTCACCAAGTGGATAGAGGCAATTCCCACTAGGAACGCTAATCATCAGGTTATCATGAAATTTCTCTATGAAAACATCCTTATCAGATTTGGTTGCCCAAAAAGGCTGGTAACTGATAATGCACCAGCTTTCAAAGATAAAGCATTGGTCCACATGGGCATTCAATTGGTTCACTCTACTTCATACTACCCTCAAGGCAATGGCCTCGCTGAGTCCTCCAATAAAAGTCTAGTCAGAATCATCAGAAAACTATTGGAAGAAAATCAAAAGAGTTGGGATTCAAAGCTAAAATTTTCTCTTTGGGATGACAGGGTGACAAATAAGAAATCCATAGGGACTTCTCCCTTTAAATTGGTTTATGGTACTGATGCCATTTTCCTAGTTCAGCTAATCTTAGCAGTAACTAAATTTATTCAGGAGGAACAAGATGAACCAAATGACATGGTGAGAAGAATGCTCGATTTGGTTGAATTGCAGCAGACTAGAGAACAGTTGGTGGAAAAATCAGAAGCTCATCAGGGAAGAATAAAAAGCACTTTCGACAAGAAGGCAAAGATGGAGAATTTTCAGGTTGGAGACTGGGTGCTGAAATGGGACGCCCCCAGGCAGGATAAGGGAAAGCATGGTAAGTTTGATTCTCTATGGACGGGCCCTTTTGTGGTAACTCATGCACAGCAGAACAACACTTTCAAATTACAAAGTCTAGAAGGTGAAGAAATGTTTGGTGGCCCAGTAAATGTGCATTTTCTGAAACTCTATTTCATCTGAGACCTCAAAGCCTGGTCATTGTAAATATTGTTTATGTTTTTATTTTTAGTTTTGTTTTCAAAATGACTCCATGCCCAATGGAACTCTAGAGGATAGGCTTAGATTTTTGTTTTATGGGAAAGGCATTAGACCTATGGTTCTTGGAACCCCAGAGGGGGGTTTCCATCCCCGAGTAGGAGCTAGATGTTATCTCCCCAAATAAAAATAGACTAGTTGCTTGTCTAGTTGATAGGAGTTTTGTCCTTTTATTTTTATATGCATTTAAGGTTTAGTTTCACAAGTTTGAAGTATGTAATGAAGTTTGAAATAACATGTGAGGTTGCTCTTCTCCGAAAATAATTTTTAGGTTTCGATAGCTTAGGCAGACCAGGCAATGATTCATTAGCTACCGAAAACCCCATTTTCGGCAGCATACTACACGAAAGAAGAAACTCTCAAGCTACCGAAAGGGCAGACATATATCATGGTGTGTGGAGCAGTTTTCGGGGGCTTGGGCAGATATGACAGTGTTCATTAGCCATCGAAAGGCAGATACTTTTCACAGCTTACTGCCCAGAGCCAGGATTGTCCATAGCCACTGAAAGCAGAGGCATTTGTGAAGTTTCTTCCGGCAACATACGGTGTTAAAAGCGAAATCATCGGCTACCGAAATTGAGTCGGTGTCGAATGGTGGAAACGTCTAATCAAAGGTTTAGTCGCGAATTAAAGGGAATTCATCATTGCTTAGCCTCCGAAAGGGTTACTTCTAGCAAATACACGATCTCCCCCAAGGTGAGGCCGGACGCCATCGTAATCTCACTCTGGACAGATGAACCTCGATTCCTTTCCGCATACCGATGTTCTAAAGGTCCGTTCCTCCAGTATGATCATGTCGTAGTAGCCCATCATTAATCCCTCATGATTAACCCTCCTTTCACATCCCTTGAAGTCAGTTCCTAAAAACCGCACCACCTTTCCTCCTTCGCTCTCACCACATCGATTGAGCTCTCCTTTTCTCTGATTTCGCGTCGTTCCCTCAAGCCCAATTTTTACCAGTAGGTGCTAGGAAGCAGCTTGCAATGAAGAAAAGTAGAGGAGTGGTCCTCAGGTATGTCTACTTTTCAAAGATGTCGGCTATTATAATTTTTGCAAAAAATTGTGGGGTTCTCATCAGCAGGTAGAACCCTGCAGAAGGGCGATAATTGGCAAAGAGGAGTTCCAGGTAGACGAGGCCCTTATAGCAAAGGTGACAGAGCTTCCAACGATCGGGGAAAACTGGTTTAAGACCATTGTCACAAAATATTTCGAGTTTCGATCCTATCTGAAACCTAAGCATAGGAACCTGGTATGGAAGAAAGACATTCCCATGACATATCTGGAGGATAAATGGCAGCTTCTGTTGAAGTCGATTCTGGTTTACATAACCTGCGAAGGCAGGTATAACAGGGTGTTGATTTACCATTTTAAATTAATGGATCATTTCACTGGCAGGAGCCCCCTAAATCTCCCTTTTTATCTCTACAAAATCCTGACTAAAATGGCCCGTCAAGTCAAAGCCCAGCCAACCAAAATCGTAGGAAGGCTGTACCACCATGGTTTGATCAAGTTCATAGTCTCTGAGTTGTTGCAAAGAAGAAACATGAAATGGGCTTTCTTCCTCTTCTGGAGTGAGTTCAAAATAGAGTTGCAACCGGAAGGTGGAAATAAGTCTTCCACCCTTAGAAGTGGGAAAAGGAAGTGGATGGCCATTTCCCCAGTTACAGCCAATCCCCTTTCCTCAGCTCCCAAAGTGCAGAAGGCTAAAAAGAAATTAGAATTCAATAGTAAGACTGAGGACGAGGGAGTTGGTTCAAAAGGAAAAAACATCCTCAACCTTCCTTACACAGATTCTGAGGAGGATGAACTATAGGAAGTTGGAGCAGGTGATAAGGAAGTTGCAGCAGAACATGAGTTTCAGGGAGCATCTCTACCTGTGGAGGAACATGAGACTGCATATGTCAATTTTCCTTCCCCTACACCCGTGGAAGAAAAGGAGACTGCAGGTGTAAACTTGCCTTCCCCTACACCGTTGGAAGAACAAGGTTAGCAGGTGGTTGAGGTATTAAACAGTAAGACAAAAATCTCTTCATCACAGAAAATTAATCTATTCCTCAGGCATGTGTATTGACTCGAGATAATCCAAAGGGTGATCAAGGAGAAAAATGAAAGGTTGACTGAAAAGCATAATGAATTGTATGTTTCTTTTCAAGGATTGACCAAGAAACATGGTAAGCTGAGAGGAAGAAGTATAAGGATGGTAAGAGAAAATATCAGGCTGAGTAGGAAGGTCGAGCTTTTGGGAGGCAAGGAAACCATTTAGAAAACCCAGCCCAAGGTACACTCATATCTTGACACCTTAGCAGCAGCAGCAATCAACTTTGCTGACACTCCAATTTTGGCCCAGGAGGAAGAGAAATCCAAGCAGCAGGGAGATGAGTACCAGAGGTCAGAAAACACAGTTTTGTAAAAGTTTTGCAGGCTGGAGCATACACAGTTTTCGGTAGTTTGGGTGAATGTAGAAATCGTTCATTAGCTGCCAAAATCCAGATTCGGCGGTTTACAACATACAAATAGGGCTCTCCTAGTTACTGAAAGGAGAGAAAGACTTCCAACACCAAAGGGTGATTCAATGGTTTGGGAGAAGCGTTAATTTGACTCATTAACCACCGAATGCAGGGTTTTCAGTAGCTTATGATTTTCGAGCCCAGTTTTGCTAGCTACCGAAAATGCAGAATACGCAGAAGTTTGTCTTGGGGCACCAAACCAGTTTTTTTTTTTTTTGCTGATCTAAGCGTCTCAAGGGTGTTTTCCAAATGATAGATAAACGCTTAAGGTATCATGATCACTTCTGGTTCCAGACTGGAAGGCGTCAACGAGGTGAAAAGAGGAATATTCCTGTCTATTTTGGTAAAAAGACACCTACAGGTTTTCCAGGTAGTGGTTTCAAACTCACTCTCCAGCCCCCGGAGACTTATGGCAGTTGTCGAATATAGGTGCATCAGCAAGATATCAGTTACTTTGAATGTAGGATACTGTCATATCTTTCAGAAAACTGTCTTTCATTACTTTTTTTAGCAGATTCGATCCATCTTTTTAGGATCTCAAAAGCTTTGTAAAGGCTATAAAGCCCAGAACTGATGTAGAGCAAGGGTTCGATTTTGGAGAGACTTTTCTTTACTTGTATTCTCAGACTTCTCGTTGCATCTCAGTTATATAAGCTTCTTTTGCCATTTGTGTGTTCAGATTTCTTCTCTACCTTTCTGTTCTGCCAGTGAAATGTTTATTTCATGATCGTTCCATTTGTCTATGCCAGATAGCTGTAATCCTATCTTTGTATTGAGAACTAGATATCGAGTATCTTTTATTTATTGTGATTAGCCATTTATATATATGCTGTATGTATGAGTCAGCTAGCACGATAAGAATTCTACTTCCATCTACCTTTTATAAATATTCTGAACATCAGTGGTTAAAATCCTTGTCTACCTAAATGTGTCTATGCATGTCTTGAGTGTGTGAGCTTCGATTCAGTCATCCAATTTGATCCAAATATACTCCACCTTTCAAAATAACATTAAGTTACCAGGCTCTTTCGATTGCAACCTAGAAATACTCCTGGAGAGCTAACACATTGTCTATGTGGGATAACATGGATAACAAAGGGGATATAAATTCTACCGGGGGAATTACCCCCTATCCACCACTAACCCCATTGGAGGAGCAAACCCAACTGTGTCATCTAAAATAGAATCGACATGGTTCCCACTCTAATATAGAGTATCTACAAGAGGATCAATTCCTTTCACTACTTCCCTTGTTTGTGTGTTTGGGAATTTGGTATCCATATTACAAGGTACTATTCACTTCTAATTTGGGATGTTAGTACCCGGATTCCCATCTATTCCTAGTAGCATACCTCCTCCACTTCAAATTTCAATTCCCCTGGTGTTGGTCCTTCGTTCCCTTTCAATGTCTTTCCATTCGGAGGTGGACATGGGCCCATGTCAACTCCATATACAGTAATGTTGGCCATCCAAACAAGAACCTTTAATTTTATGAAAGTATCCCACTATAAAACATCGGAAAATGCTTATGATACTTAAATTCTCATTTTATTGATTTGGTTTTCTAGGTGCTTATTCTTTAATATTTTGCAGGACTAACCCAATTTCATTAAGGGATTACAAATTGTTGTCTTAGGTTTGAATCAAAAGGTGTTATGGTCGAAGGCCTATCAGCTTCCCATGTCAGTTTCATGTTTTTTTATCTTTTGCTGGTTTGATTATGTTGAGCTTATTAAATTTATGAGTGGCTAATTTTCAGGATTGTTCGATATGGAAAATTGTTTGTTGCTTAATCATCATTATCAACCAACAATAATTTTAGTAGCTATGGAAAATTAAGATTGTTCTTAACTTACCTCTTGGCTTATACCAATAGCGATTATTTCCTCTCAAATTTCACGCATGATGTCATGAAATTAGCTAATTATTTGAATGATTCATTTATCCAATATTATTTATTAAAATTTTAATATATCCTAAATCTCGTATTCTATTTCAATGATCTTAGTGGTAAGTTACATATGCAGTTAAATTATAAATGAGAGGTTTAACATTTCCATATCATGTAATAGTGGTGCATGGATTTATTTTAACCTATATTTATATGTTGCTTGAGCCTCTATATTGTTTAAGCATTATATTCAAAATTATTATGTTAACCTCTCGATCATACATCCTAATGTTTTCAAATTTCCACTTGTTAACATTATCACTTACGTTTGTCAACTCAACAATGTATAATGATTATTCATGAATTAATCACCCATGTATTGTATGGCTCCCAAAATTAAACAGAACCTAACCTTACCAAAACATGATTTCTCATCATTTCTGTAGAAGTGCTTGTACTCTCAGGAATCCAGTCTTATGGAATTTCATACTTCCCATAGGGACATTTGGATTTAGCCATGGAAGTATAAAGAAGTGGTATGTTTATATTGTAACTTTTCCCTAGTTAACTTGATCATTTGCTTTGTGTTTCAACCCTCTGTCGATCTGATGGTCCCTATAGTGCATTTTGAGATGTGTGAAGCTGAATACCTTGATTCTTATGAAGAGTACTAGGGAATTTGCATTATCATTTGATGGAAAAAATGCCTAAGTTGGGGATATCGACCTGCATCTCTCCAAATATTTCATAGGCCACGCCACACAACTCCCATAGGTAGGAAAGAAGTGGTTTAAGGGAGGCCAGCTCCAGAATGACTTCTAGAAGCAATTTATGAAGAAGGAAAGTCAAGAAATGGACATCAAGCATGACATTCTTGTTAAGCTATTCCATAAACAATGGCATGTGATTCTACAACTCATCTAGAGGTACATAACATGTGGAGACTAATTTTCCTCTGTGTATTTTTATCATATATCGTTTCTCTTAATTTTTAAGGGTCATTAACTCAATATGCCCTATTATAAATTAAATAGCATAAAGAAGATGACCATCATGGTTAAGAAAACCCTATCTCATGTTGATATAAGTTTTTTTCATTTCATTCTAGTTAAAATCCTGGTTCAACATAGATTGTTTGAATCAAGTGATAGATGGGAAGCGTTTCTAGCTCGAAATGAGTTTGGGGAAGACCAATTTTGGCCTAAGTATAGACCAACTACCAAGAATAAATGGAGTGTTTCTAGCGAGGTAGATGTTGATAATGAAAAATTGGATCATATCATGTAAAATTTACAGGGTTTTGACATGAAAACGAATTGCACCCTAGATCCTATAGCCCCAAGGTTGATTCCTAATTTCCACTAGAAACGGGTAAATGAGTGGTTGATGGAACTATACAATTTATTAAGAAGAAGGGTAAGCAATATTACCTTGGTGAAATCGGTCAAACCCGCATTGGACTTTCCTCGAGATCCATTACCCATAGTATTTCTGGTCTCTATCCTCACAATCCTCTAAAGGAGACTCTCTTCATAGATCTAATCTAGTCCAATGAAGAGCCACATGTGAACTCCTTAGAGACAGGGGATACTGATCAAGATGGTTTGCAACATGAATGTAGCTCTACCCCTGTGGAAATTCATAGTGATGCTAACTTCGATCATAGTACATAACACGTAAAAGGAGAAGAAGAAAAATCTAACTCTGATCATCGTACTGATGATTTTCTTGAGACATTAAAACCTTTAGCATCGTCTTCTAATCAAATGCTAAATGATATAGTCAAGTGGTTGGAAATAGAAATACAAGAGTTGGATTTGATTAATGGTTATTTAAAAGATGGAAAGATTAACTTGAAAGTGGATGTTGCTCAACTCATCGAAGAAAGGGACAAAGTGAAGACTAACAAGACTCAATATGAATCTCAAAGGGATCTTATGATTTGTAAGGCCAAGAAATGATTTACACAGAACAAGTCCAATAAGGTGAAGCTTAAAAATCTCAGGGCTAAAATCAAGGAAACAAGAAGGATAGCTTTGGTCTAGGTGTCCATCGACACCACTCAAAGGGTTTAGAGTTGGTTTCAATCGTCCTACAATTTTTACATTTTGGGATACTTCTATGTGTTATCATAATTTTGATTATAATTTCCAGGAATCTAATATGTAAATATATGGTTAGGTAATAACCTCATTTATTTGACTTATCATTTTACTTCATTCATTATCATAAGAGTACCTACAGAATCAGAGTATCTGTAGGCACTCTAATTTATGTTTTTCATTGATTAATTTTGTAGCTGCTAAATTTACTTCCCGAAGTTGCTTTACATTTAAATGATTCCTAACTTTGATTAATGAAAATAATAGGTATCTTTTTATTTTGGTCTCATTGATGAAGTGGTCCACTTGCTCTAGATCAATTGAAGTAGTTTTGATGATTGTTTTTCCATTTAATTAAGGCCTAAAACAACATTGAAAAGTATATTCCATAACTGGCATCATAATGTTTGATGGAGTAAGTGCAACGAGCCTCATTTGGTTATCTGAAACAAACACTCTCCTACGCAAAGCTATGTGGAATAATATGGTTAAATTACTTTTATTTAGGTGATGACAAATTTAAGTGTCATCATCTAACATGTAAACTCCTTCATGTGTCAGTCTATTTTGTGAAATTCGGTTGTACTAGGTTTGATGATTCGACCCATGAGTTTGGGTTTGTTAGTTGTAGTCTTGTTCATCAAAGATAAGTTGATTTTAGTCTTCAGGGGAGTTTAGGGAGTATCACAAAGGAATTCATAAGGAGTTTCATGTATCCTGTGTTTACGTTCCAACTATTTCGAGCTTATTTCAAAGACAAGTAGATTATGTGACAACTTCACTATGTTGGTATTTTCGTGAAGTTATTTTCATTATTATATAACTCCTTTTGGTCTCTTTATGCTTATACATACTGTTGATATAATCCTTTTGTGATTTATCGTCATACAAGTTTATTAACTCTTTGGGTGCTTGTTATCTAAATCTGTTTTAACAATTATATTCTCATGTGATGATAAATGTTTTGTTGTTATTATGATCAATATAGTTAACCTTTTTAATATGTTGTGATTATGATTCAAATCTTGTTTCTTGGATTGATTCATATCATTATTGATATTTTATTCAGATTTATATAACAAATTTAGTCTAATCCGTTCTTAGTTGAGATAGAGTATAATTTAGATACTTAGATTAGATTAGTTATAGTTTTTAGTAGATACAAGAAATTTATTTTCTTCAGCTATCAAAACATATAATTAATTTAGATTATGTTAGTAATTAGATTTCATTTTAAGTAGTATTTAGTGGAATTCTAACTTAGATAAATAGACTCTAAAACATTCAGTCTCTCTAGCTTTAGAGAGAAAACTCTTCCATAGGAAACAAGGCATTTATTCTTGTGAAACACAACTTTTCCAAATGAACGGAGAAATGTTTTAAGGGATCCTTTTGGGCTATGTTTCATTGTTGACGAATGAACATATTTTATCTTCAACAAATGTTGCTAGAAGCGGGGCCTGAGTAATAGTGAATGGTTGGTGAACGCAATCCTAAACCTTCAACTAGTCATCTTTCCTCACCTTATCCTGAGTTTATAATTCTTGAAATCTCATCTTCTTAGCCAACTAGTCTCAAATCCGAAATTGTCAACACACCTCTTGTAGATGCAATAAGGGATATGGTAGAATTAGATAGCTCTCACTCACATTATACTCCCAAAGATGTAGATAGATCTATTTAAGAGTCACGTCAAGTCTTCACTAGATATTAATATCAACTTACCGGAATCCCACCAGTAGATCATGATCTACCTAGAATATCTCACCCTCATATTGATTTGACAACAATTGACCAAACTCTTCGAGATCCTTCAGAACCTGTTTTAGGTACCTCAAATTATCAATTCAATTCAATTCTTAGAGGATTTCCTAAAACAAATGTGTCTAGATGTTTGCTTTCTTTTGACGGGACTGTTCAACCACCATCTCCTCTGGAATCCCCACCTAATAGTCATAGAGGTTCTGTCAACGAGGATTCATTTGATTCATAAGGCCAATCATATGAAAATGACATGGCTGGTGTTGGAGGAGGTAATCCTAATGCCAGCACGGTTTGGCTACACGGTATTGCAATGCCTGGTCTAGAACACCCCATACCAAAGCATCTAGATAGATTGCTTCCTAAGTTTAACCATGACAATAAGGAATTTGCAGAAGACCACATAAATAAATTTATATTAGCCATCTAAATAATGAATGTACAACATGAGGATGTCGTTTGTAGACTTTTCCCTTGTACTTTCAAAGGCAAGGCATATACTTGGTACTTCTCACTTTTCCAGTGATCTATTACCAGTTGTATTGAATTTAAGCGAAATCTAGTTACGCATGTTTAAGTAAGTTTGGTGATGATAAGACACCAACTATTTTGGCTATCGGGCTATCCCGAATCAAAATGGACAATAAGGAAAGAATCAAAGACCTTGACCAACATTTCTTGAATCTTAACAACAAAATACCAACAACATCTCAACTTCTAGAAGATATCATTATTGAAAATTATGCATTTGCATTACCATTATCCTATAGCATGTTTGTCAAGAATTATGGTAAAAATAATTTATTAGAAACGTTTGATGAAGCTATAAAAGAAAAGAAGAATTCGATGACCTATAGAGGTGATCCCAATACTGAAACTGATCCTCCTCCCATAGGAAATCAGAATCTTCTCCTAATCCACCTCTTGAAAAGAAAGAATCACAGTCAACCGAGTTAGAATGCTTACAACAAACATTCAAAACTTTCACCAACAAAATTATCGATCTCAAGAGGAATAATGGTGAAGGTCCTTCTAATAAAGTATTTTTCAGAACTCCATATAGACAACCTAACCCACTTGTTAATAGAAAAATCCCACTAGTACAAAGTGAGAGATAAGTGACCAGTCAACCAAAAAATTTGGTCACGATAGTTTTTTCAAGGGATAAATGACCAAAATTGAGAAATTTTAAGTGAGCTAACTAAAAATGTTCAAGATAAATGACCAATTTGGTCATGGGATAAGAACTAAACCAGACATGATCAATTGGGTCACGAGATAATAACTAAACTAAAAATGACCACATAATAATTGGTCTTTTTAGTTATGTCACTCTGACAATGGAAAATTACCATTTTGACAATGAATTTGTACATTTTACTAAATTTTAACACTGCAAATGGATTCAGAGATTCCTGGGGTCTCTGAATCCATATGGAGTGCTAAAATTTAGTAAATTGTAAGATTATAGATGGATTCAGAAACACAAGCTAGTGTCGAAACATGACACCATAGGAGAACCTACTGAATTTTTTTGCAAGATCATTTCATCTGTACCATCACAACGAGTTCAATGTGCTTATCATGTCCATATCTTATTTCACCATTTTTTCTTTCGTATTATCTCTTCGACAAATCCACCAAGTTGCATCATGTGCATCATCATAGTGTGGTTGAGTCGAGTCTTTGATATTTGTTATCTTTCCCTCTCGTCATTATCATGTCATGAATTTGGTGTCATTGTGTTTGGATCGTCATTACAATGGTCACGTTCATATTTTGTTTGAACAAAACTATCATTGTTTGAACCTCTCGGAATTTTGTTAAAGTTTCGACAAGTTCATGTATTTTGCATCATGATAGCTAAAAATTGTCAATTTCAAAAACTCCAATATTAATTCTTCATATGCATCCATTCATCATAGTTCTCCTCGCGCCTAAAATACATATTGTTAACTGCTATTCCCACTCATAACTGTAATCCTTCTTGGGTGTATTGATGATGTTAGAAATTTTTTTACCATATAAATCTCTTGCATATGGAAGACGCTTTTTCATTCTTGTTACATTTAATATTTTTAGAGCGAGTTACTTCTTTCATACTATTATCAAGTAATTTAAATATAAAAATTAAAAATCTAAAACATATCAATAAGATAAGTGGTAATTAATTTTTATATTGATTAGAGAATTTTGTAATGTATGTAAATTTACTGTA
Organism: Larix kaempferi; assembly: GCA_027924585.1. NCBI lineage: Eukaryota > Viridiplantae > Streptophyta > Pinopsida > Pinales > Pinaceae > Larix > Larix kaempferi. The sequence continues at coordinate 13,600,566 of BSBM01000422.1, forward strand.
GTTATAAATTGATTATCATTAGAAAAGTAGTTTAAGTAAGAGATTTAATTTTGTAACAAACTTATTTCGTGTGGTTTGAATATGATAATAGAAAAAATAGTTTTTCTATCAATCCAAAAATCTAGTCCACTTTTTGACGATCTAATTGGTCATTTTAGAATTGAGTAAAACCCCAAAAATATTATTTCACAATACATATATCTCGATATTGGGTTATAATATCAATTAAACCGTGACCAGTTTTCTAAAGCCACAAATTCTTCTTTTTCATAATTAACAACAAAAGGGTGTGCCCATTTATTTCTTGTAGTTGCGTTGGGATCGAACATGGAACCCATTAGCAATGGATTTAAAATAGAAGAACCCTGACTCCCATGGCCTCAAACAATATTCCAGACTTCTCAAGCCCCAGCAAAGCAAGAAGAATTCGAGGACGATGAGGATGATATTTATGTTGCTATGGGTGGTAGCAGGATGCATAGTATAAAAGTTTGTTTACAGAGGAGGAGGGGAACAAGAGAGGCGTCTTAGCCTCATTTTTGTAGGCATGCATTAGAACCCAATATCCTAATTGAAGGTAAGCACGTCCATACACACATAATAAATTTATCTGGAACAATATTCTCACTATGTATGCCAAGTAAAAAAATTACAATTTCGTAAATTTTAATGCTACATATATTGGATTCAAAGACCCCTCTGAATCCATCTGCAGCATTAAAATTTACGAATTGTCAAATTTTCAATTTATATCCATTCTTAGATTTCGTCGGATTATCCATTGTCGCACTACTACTACATTCACCTAAATAGCTATGAGTGGGGGGTTATGGGAATACTACAATCAATGCGGCATGCTTACAACATTCAAATTGAAATAATTGGGCTAAGGGTTCAAAGTTATTATAAGGGGGTAGTATGGGAATGTTACTATAGTGTACCTAGTTGCATGTGTTCAGTTTCTAGACCATGAGGTACATATTCTAGAAAAACACACTATATTTTTTTCGCTCTAAAATACAAACTTATAAACTCTTGGCATTATATTGTCCTCAGTAGGTTGATATCTTTTGTAATTACGATAATGTTTTAAATCTTGTAATTATTTAGTGTTCAGGGCCTTTAGACATTGGTCAGGTGAGTTTAGCCATTGCGAAACTACCCAATATCCCAAAACCTTACATTGTTGATTTCCTAATGGCTTTATAACACTCCACATTTCTAGAAGTCTAGTCGAGTAAGTTTACTCATCACGGAGACTACCCAATACCATAAAATATTACACCCGCATTCACCGAACTAACTTATTAAACCTTATTCTCCAATCACTCAAATTCTTGATAAACCTTATTGATAGATTGGGTTGTAGAGAACCTCTCTACTCTCGGTGCAATAACCATATTAGAAAGAAATCCTTAAAAATTCAATAATTTTACATTTTGGCTCATCATAATTATCATATAAAATTCTTCAACTTATTTTTCAACATTTTTATTAAAAGATATAGAAAATTTTATTTTATTTTTTAATGAAAAAATTCATTATTTAATTTTTGGAATTGTGAGTGAATTAAAGGTATTTTTTCCCTTTTCTTTTTTATAAACGTAAATAGACTTAGTGTAAATGGAATTTAACCCTCAGCATTGCTGAAACAATCTGTACATTAAAATTGCACAAAGACGGTGTGATACCTGCAGGCATCACAAGAAGACACGTTGAAAACTTGACGGAAGGTCTTACAGCAACACAATTTGGAGTAGATTGCTGATAGGAGAAGAGAAGGATGAGCGGGTAAACCAGTTGCTCGCACAGTTCCAGATGAAAGTGCATTGTATCTTAATCTCAACTCCCACATACTGGTAAAACCATCAAACTCATCAGTCAATTCTTCATATGGAAATGTGGGAGGCTCTGATTACGTTGGTCTTGATGATGAATTAGACCGTCGATATTCCAGGTTCAAATCTCCTCTTTCAAAACCCCAAAGTGTTAAGTCCATCACACCCAAATTAGTGATAAAAAGGAAAATAATGACATAGAAAATAGATAACGATAGAAGGACAAAAAGCGATCTAGAGAAGGATCCGAATTTGGTTGGGGGTGTTAGAGAAAATGAAGGAATTGGCAGGAAATCTAGGGTTCTGGTTGATGAAGAAGAGGAGAAAAATTTAGGGAAAGAACTTCCTATGATATTGGAAGCATTTAAAACCCCTTCAAATTCCAAAAATATTGTAATTAATGAGGTATCCCAAGCCCCACAAACAGAAATTTCTTACTGAGCTTCGTTGGGTAAAAGGATTCAAGAAGGATTGAATGAGATTTGTGGAGATTTGCTGAGGTTTGGAAAATATTTCTTGTGTAGAGGCAATATTCTTCATCCTCTATCAGTATCTATGTTCTGGTAGTGTTTTCTTCTTATGTAGAGACCATGGTATTGAGAAGAATAGTGGGGAGGCTGTAATTAGGGAAGATTATTATTATAGAATCCTTGGCAGGAAACCTCATAATCCCTTCTAAATGTATTGCAAAGAAGCAGGGCAATGATTTTATTGACACAGAGAATGTTGTTTCAGTTAGGATTGACACTCCTTCCACGGATATAAAAACAAGAGGCAAAGAATTGACTACATCGTATGAATGTGAGGCTACTCATGGGAAGAGGTAACAGAAGACGCAGACAACTGAAATGGCAAGTAAAATCTCTTGTTTTTGGTAGGGTCAAAGCTGTTTTTTTTTAAATTCCATCTATTTAGTATTATAATGCATTCAATAAACCTCTATGTATCCTCACCAAATGGAGAGATAATGTGTCTTCATCTCGAAACATGACCACACTAAAAATGTTCTGAGATTCTGAACTAAACAAACTGTTTTATTGATGAAACTTCCTGTAGAAGGAAAAAAGAGGTCTAGGGGGAAAGCAAGCCTGTCATATCCTACCGATGAAGAGATATGTTATGCAATTAGAGAGTTTCTTAATGAATTGGATTTCAAAACTGTGATTTTACAAGCAAGTTGGGAAGGTTCCTTATTTATTTTTTGTTCTTCACTTGCAAAGTTATGTTATTACATTTTTTTTTATGGCATAAGCATCTATATTAGGGAAAGGTAACATCATATAAGTTTGTACATTAATCATGGAATCTATTTTTTAGGCAACTCTCTCTGATATTTTCAACCGTTTGGGTATGATTACCATCATGTTTTCATTGGCCTCTGTCATTTTAGTCTGGGTGTTTCTTGAAAACTCCGATTTTAAACAAAGATGGAATTGTTGTCATGACCCATGACTTGCAGGGGAGTGCTTTAACAAGGATTTTAGGGAGAGGAAAGCTCACATGAAATCTCTGATCCAAGAAGAGTTAACAATAATTGCAGAAGAAGATGATGAGGAAGATGCAGAGGAAAATAAATATGAAGACCAGTAGGACAGTCATTTCAAATCATGGAGATTGATGAAAGGTATTTTGATAGTGAAATGTTGAGAAAACCAATGTGAATTTTGTTGGTAATATTTGGTTACACATTATTGCCGTCAATATTGGGCTTGTTTCTTAGAACTTGTTTCTTACAATCACCTTTCATGGATTTGATCCTAACTGACAAGCCATGTTATTTATGCAATTTGTCCCCTGCGTTTTCATGTCTCTTTTACCAAACTTGGAAACATTCTAAGTGCAACAGTGTCTTAGATTGGCCCTGCAAAATGTTTAAAGATACTGAGGCGATCGATATTCCTATATGTTGTTTGATAAACACTAACAGGTTTTGTATCTTCCAGGCTTGAAGTTCTGAATGAAAAAAGATCAGGCATTGTTCAAAGATTCAAATTAGCAGAAAATGAGAAAGACTCCTTGGAGGTAAAAGAATCTAAATCCCATTATGTGCATTGTAAATAGAAACATTACTGTTTGAATCAGTTATGAGAAATTCTTAAACTCTTTCAAATCAATAGGGTGCCAAGTATGAAGCAGAGGATTTTATGATGAAGGAAGCGGAACTATATAAATGGCAGGAGAAGGCTAGCGAACTTGTTCTACAGGATGTGAATACCCATGTAGCTAAGTTACAAGAAAATGTCAGGAAACTAGAATGAAACCTTAAAGAGGAAAATTAGGTGCCCTTATTTGCATTTGAAGCTCTTCATAATTTTCATTTGCGGGATCAATAATCTGACATTATTGTTTATTTCAGATAAAATTTTAAACAAACTTCAAAAGCAATGAAGGAGCTCGAGGAAATCCACAATAAACATTTGAAGAGACATGAGGTGCAATATTCTCTACTACAAGATCCTTTCTTGCCTTTTCTTTTTTTTCATTGTGACTCAACTTTTGTGTATAGTTTTATACTTTGTTTTATGCTTATTGACTGTTAGCAAGAATGCACTTTGTACACAGACTATGACTTGTAGCAAAAAATTACGAAGTATAATGCGTATGGTTTAACTTCTGTTGTGATTGTCTTTATCTTTAAATTTCAGTCTCATTCTTTAAGTTGAAGTATATCTAATATATAGGTATATATAAGTATACATCTTATTGGTATTCGATAGCTTAGATATTACATGGCTGTTTGTATTGTGAAGGTTTATTTCCTTTGATTGCTTTATAAATTTTCTCTTGTTATATATTTGTTCCATAATGGGGAGGCTTCTAGTTGTAAATCCTGGCCACAATTAGTTGAACAATATCTTGTGGATAGGCTCAGTCACCTGGTTCAAGTTCATGTTAGAGAATCATGATGTTTAGAAAACACTGCGGTGCCAAACGATTTGAGAAAATTTGGGAAAACGTTTGTTATTACTTTCGAGAAAATATGGAACTTGGATTTTGAATTTAATCTGAATTTAATAATTTTATACCAGTGTAGTTTGACTTTGCCAAGACTAGTGAGTCTTATCGAGTCTTAGCTACACCTAGTACTCCCCTCATACTTGTCCTTGTATTCGCCAAGACTTGGCCAGACTCACCAATACTTGACCAAGACTCGCCCAAACTTGCCCAAACTATATTTTGAGTATTTTTTGTATTTCCCGAGTCTTTATCGAATGTTATCCGAGTCTTTCTTCAGTCACCGAGTTGTGCAGAGTCACATTCCGGCTGAGTCTTTGTCGCGTTTGAGTGTGAAAACTTTTATTTATACACATCTGTTAGAGTTAGTGCGCTAGCTCCAAGAGGGTCACTAGTGTGGCTTAGTCAAATATAGATGAAAGACAATAAAGGGTTTGAATACCATATAAGTCCATCCCATTAAGGGAATCAATACCCTAATAGGAACGTGGCCGCAAGAGAATATTATCTATAAAATATCAAAAATTCCCTTTACATTGAACGAGGGGACATAGAGACAACATTATATCCATTGGTCATGAGAGTAGATCACGGGGGGTTCACTCAATCAACTTGTTACATAGCACGATCGTTCGCATGATATTAAAGAATATCCCTAATTTCACTAAATATTGGAAAATGCATCCTAAAATTGCATTGTTGACCCCCCCTCCCAATATGCCTTTCCAATTAAGAAAACCCCTAGTTTCACTAGATATTGTGGGTATCCATTTTTATCAACCCATTTTTAACACCCCCTTTATATCATATTATCAAGTTGTAACAAATAGGAGCCCTCACACATCTTAGTATAAGAAAACAATCTATGCTAAATAAAATAGTAGTATAATGCTAATAATGATCCCACTAGGATTGTAGGGGTGACCGATCAATTTGCAGCACTAGATAGTGGAAGACCCAACGAAATATTATTGGGGAAGGCAAAATGTGTAAAAGGAAACACAGTCAAAAGATCAACATAACAAAGAATGTAAAAGACTGATAGTCCAATTGTTAGTGCAATGCTTAGAAAATATGAGAATTGCAGATGTTTCACACCATAGCCTGCAAATCTACCAATTTTATATCATGTAAATACAAAGATAGCCATAGAGAGCCCATGTTTTCTATAAGCTTAATAAATTAAACTCCATAAAAATGAAAAATTGAAACCCTTTCGTTGATGGACTCCCCTACCTTCCTATCAAAAGTAACATCATTGATGTTTGAACCCAAATGCACATAGAAAAATTCCTTTTAATTTTTAATAACACCATATGATCACGTGCATAGCATGGATTTGGGTCATTCACAAGATCCAAGGAATTTCCTCCACTTCCTCTACATTTGTTTTTGCAATCAAGGGAATTAACAATATTTAGTTACCTTTTCTTGGCTTATATCTTATTTTTTTTTATAATCTTTAATATAGGAGAGGGAAAAATCTCCATTGTTAGGTTTCAAGCATGCAATAGTTATAAAGATACACATATGGTGAAACTTATATGATACTATTTCATGGTATTGATAACACATAGGGTATGTAAATAAGGATTTACATTTTCAACTATGTTCATGTTAGTTCCAATACAATATTAAGATGGATCCCTTGCATATAAGAATTGAAATCACAATTATGAATGTGCCAAATATAACTCAATCTAACAACTATTCCTAAATGGCAATGTGAAAATATTAAAGAAGAATACAAAAAGTTGAAAGGTATAATTAGTAAATAAACATTGATCTAAATTTTATTGGTTCTAGTGAGCCAAGAAAGATTGATCTCACTTTTCTTGGTTTCCGTGGAGCAAGGTTTAATTGAATTTAAATTCCCACCTAAACCCCAACCTCAAAAATGAAGAGTTAAATCTTTTACTTGAATGCCTACACAAAATACAATACAATTGTTCAAGTCCAGAATTCCCAATTAGCTACATCTCTTAACTTAAAGATGAAAAACAATATGACATCAATTCAAACCAAGCCTATATAAGCTATTAAATGAGGATTGCTCAAGGCCAATAATCTAAACAAACTTACATCAATATTATCATTGGTACACTATTATAAGATTTATGCAAAACTTGGGATCATAAGCAATATCAAACAAAAATGGAGTGTCCTCAAGTTTTAGGTGGGTATGAATTGAGCCCATGATTTGGAGGTATGAATCCATCCCATGATTTGGAGGTTATTCCTCAGCACACCCAAATAAAATAACCCCCAATATTTATATTACTTTGTCAAATTAAAACCCCCCTTGAGCCCTTAATACGGGGCAATATATTTTTGAGGTTTCTAAGAGTATTCAAACCCCCAATATGAATGGACGTGATATGATATTGCCTCACTAGTGAACCCCCCGTGTGGGTGATATTAATTTGGATCTGCTTAATTAATATAGGTATAGGTTCAAAGCATGATTGATCACATTAAACTTTTGAGTTTTTTTTTTTATATGTTATTATTTTAGTTTTGATTTTCTTTGTTATAATCTCTTATATTTTGCAACTTCATATGGATATTGAAGATGAGTGGAGTGTCCATCCAAACTGGTTCATCGTATAAGCAATCATACACTGAATTTGGAAAGTTCAATGAGTGTCCACCCAAACTGGTCCATCGTATAAGCAATTACAAAGTGAATCCAAAAAGTTCAATACAATGTTTAGTAAATCCAAAAAGTTTTGTAAGGTTTGCGGTTACAGCAAAACCTGCACATGGTGATGGACATTTGCAACCAAGCACAACTCCAAGGATCCTAGTGTGGGAGATCAATCTAGGTTTGTGTTACACCAAATCCTGCAGATCGTGATGAACATTTGCAACTAAGCACAAGTCCAAGGATCCCTGTGTGGGAGATAAACCCACATTATATTCCTAGAGGTGTGCACCGATACAGCAGCACCCCCCCTCCATGTTTTGGTGTAATGAGAAACCTTACATGGTATCAAAGCTAAGGTTTGAGGTTAAATTCCCTCGAGCTATGTTGGATGGGGGTATTTGAGTATTTATAATAGCTGTACCTCTGGGAATATAATGTGGATTAATCTACCACACCAGGATCCTTCGAACTGTGCTTAGTTGCAAATGTTCATCACCATCTGTAAGTTTTGGTGTAACAACAAACCTTACATGGTATGAGTGCTAAGTTCTCACCTTCAATTCCTCTTATCTACTCTAGGTTTTGGTGTAAGAGAAAACCTTACATGGTATCAAATCTAAGGTCCCAGGTGCAACTCCCCCGAGCTACGCCGGAGGGGGGTATTGGAGCATTGGTTATAACCCCCGCACCTCTTGAAATATAATGTGGATTGATCTACCACACTAGGATCCTTGGACTTGTGCTTAGTTTCAAATGTCCATCACCATCTGAAGATTTTGGTGTAACGACAAACCTTATATGGTATCAGCACTAAGGTCTCTGGTTCAATTCACTTGTTCACTCTTCATGATTTAAGAATTTTAACTTTTACCCCTTTAGGTTGTGGATGAGCCTTATGCATTTTACAGAATTTCCAGGCTCCATGAAGTTACTGAGGGTGAGGTTGGGCCTTCAGATCTCTCGCCCAACAAGTCTCCCTCGGTCGCTTCTCAAGATAACATGATAGCAATAACTATATTGAGAATATAAAGATTCCCTCAACACATTTCATTTTTGTCTATCAAAGGCCCATGTGAAGATTCAACTAGACAGTGGTCATCAATTCAAATGTTACGAAAATAATTCCTAATCCTAAACCACCCTAACATCTCTTCCATGATGCAAGACAATACCATAAACCATATGGGATGCCATATCTGTTGCTTCCACTGCCAGCATTATCATCACGCCAACCAAGATACCTACATATGCATACTTGCACGTGCTTGCTATCCATTCTTGTTCACACTTGCAATATAGGCACTGAATTGGCCAAACCCTAAACACAAATCTTTCCAAAAAATGTGAATCTCAGATAAACCACTCTAAATTTGAAGCAACGGTCTTTCTTTCTTTCTCATTGCAATATTTCTTTATTTCCGTGACAGAACTCTGACAAAAGGCAATGTGAGATGTGAGTGCACCAAACAATGATCAATAGTCGCGCATAATAGTGGTGGCTAGAAACTTTGAAGGAACTTTGGTATCCATCCAGTCATGGTTACAGGGTCCATTAATGTGGGATAGTGGAACTCTTCTCCAATAATGTTAAGAATTATAATCTCACCAGTCATTAGTGCATTAATTAGTTAGTTGATTAGTTACTAGTACACTTTGACCATCCCATAGTATTTTCTGGTATTGGCACGTAGTATTGTTGTGATGTAATCCTATATATTCTTGTGATTAATGATGAAAAGGCGATGAAGATTCCCATTCAAGTGTTCCATCTTTTACTGTCTTATAAAGTTTAACATGGTATTAGAGAACATGGCCTGATCCATTCTCAGCTATGCTTTGGGTAAATCTTTTCACAAAGTGGAAAGCACACATTTCGCATAGATCCGATCTCACACCTTGGAGGTTGAAGATCAAGATGGGAACACATCAGCGTGGAGGAGTGGAGTTTCTTCACAGTACTAGGGTCCTGTCATATCTTTTTTTTCCCTTTGGAAGCGTCGATGCACCTTGTCCCTATAGAGAATAGTGTCACCCTTCCAACGATGCACCTTCTGCTGAAGAAAAGGGCATCGCTGACGCACTATATGCACGGTCTAAGCGCATCGTTGACGCACCTGTTGTTAAGGGAAAGTGCGGCGATCACTGTTCACTTACACCCATTTTGCCTGACGCACTGTGTTAGATCTACAGTGTGCGACACTGTGTTTAAAAGATAACCATAAAAAATGGCTAGAACCAGTATGAAGCAGATCTCTAGACCAATGTTGATCGACACCAACTATGAATTTTGGCCAATCAAGATGTAAACGTTTCTCCAACTCAGCAAATGTTGGGATAGGGTTGAAAACGAATTCAAAGAACCAGATGCAAGTGGTCTAGCCGCTATGTCTAATGCTCAAAAAAATCGCTTGAAGAAAGCCAAGAAAGAAATCTCATTGCAAAATGGTTGATCCAGATATGCATCAAGGATTTTGTTTTCCTATGGATCTCAGGAGCCACCACCGCACATCAAGCCTAGAATCTTCTTGCATATGCATACAAAGGTACAGACAGAGTAAAAACAGTAAGACTCCAGACCCTTCGACTTCAATTTGAAAGTGTGAAGATTAAAGAAACAAAAACTGTAGATCAGTTCATGACTCAGGTCTCAAGCATTGTGACTCAATTCCAAACTTATGGCGAAGCTTTGGAACAAAAGGTTGTTGTCCAAAATATTCTCATATGTCTCACTAAGAAGTTTGCTATGGTTGTTACTGCTATAGAGGAATCTAAAGATTTGTCCAAGTTTACCCTAGAAGAGTTAACAGGGTCCCTTTTGTCCCACGAAGCTCGACTCAATGAAGAAGAAGGGTCTTTGACAAATGCATTCAGCACTCAGGCTTCCCTCAACAGAGGTCGAGGCAGAGGAGGTATGGGACGAGGCAGAAGAGGAAGAGGTTCTAATTCTACAAAGGATAGAGATGCTCATGAGCATTTATCTCACTGTGATCACTCTCACAACTCTCAGAACCAGAGGGGAAGAGGCAATAGATGGACTAATAGGTCCAACATACAGTGCAACTACTGCAAGAAGTATGGCCACTATGAAAGAGACTGCAGAAAGAAGCAAGTATACCAGAACAATGACATAGCTCATGTCTCCAATGTTGAAGAAAGCTCATCTGAAGTCATGTTTCTCTCATGTCAAGTAACTGAAGAAGAATATCATTCAGATGTATGGTTGTTGGACAGTGGTTGCAGCAATCATATGACAAGTAACAAATTGTTATTTTCTAGCCTAGATTCACCTGTCAATACAAAATCAACCTATGTGATCATTATCTTGTTCCTGCTCAAGGAAAAGGCATTGTTCATGTCCTTACTAAATAGAATCAGAAGAAGTTTATACATGATGTATTCTATATTCCTAATATGAAATTCAATCTAATCAGTGTGGGTCAACTGATTCAAAACAGGTATGATGTCAGGTTTTTTGATACTTATTGTGTTGTCTATGATAAAACACCCAGTAGAAGATGCTTAGCCAAAGTAGAAATGACCAAGAACATAATATTCTCTCCCAGTCTCAGAATTGCTATACTGGCACAGTCATATGCACATACTTTTACTAGTCTAGATGAAACCTAGTTGTGGCACTGTAGGTATGGTCATCTACCCTTCCAAGGTCTCGGTCTTATGCAAATACAGTCCATGGTCAAGGGGTTACCAGTCATGAATGAACAATCTGTTGAAATATTGTAACTTCAAAGAATATTATATTTGTATATTATTTATTCCGGAGATGTTCCATACCTCCGATGTGATTATACTATAAATCCGGAGATGTTTATTCCTCCGAGTTGGGTGTGGTAACTAGGGTTATTAGACCCACCATGTGGGGGTCGGCCCAGTCAGTTATAATGGGGTATTTAACCTAATGGTTAAATACGAGCCTACATGTACTTGTGTAAAATATATATCAGAGTAGTGTATAAATAGAGGAGGTGTGTTCCTCATTTGATACACTCACACACTGAGGATAGCGCACTTGTGGAGGAGAGGTCTGCTATTGTGGAGGAGGAGATAATGTCTCAGGGTTTCATCTTTGTATATTGCTGGTCATCTATATTGAGGAAGCTTTGCTGGGTTTTCTACCCCATGAGGGTTTCCCAGGATAAATCTCTGTCTCTTGTGTTTATGCTGTGCTTGTTGTTTCTTCAGTGATCCTGTATATGCTATTATTGTGAAATGGAATGTAATGCTGCTATTTTCTGTCTTAGCATATTGAATTTTAACATGGTATCAGAGCTAACCTGAAGGAAGACAAGGTATGGCACTAAAGACACTTGCTTAGTTACGACAATTTGAAGGTTAGGGTTTTACATAGCAAAAACCAGTCATCGTAGCACTTTCGCTATAAATCCATTTTGGCGAAGTTTTCAGATCTGAAATTGTTACAGGACGACGATTAAATCTCCAGGTACCTTGTGTCCAAAGGACAACCTCTAATTCATTGTACTTTGTGATTTATGATCTGTACAATATAGGGTTTCTGCCTCTTCCAGATCTGAGTCAAAATCAGGTGACCTTGGGAAAAAGGTCATATCTTGGGCTAGGAAGCTCCAAATGAAATTTCGTAAAACGTGACAGCTAGTACACAGTCTGTACTATCTCAGAGAACTTTTTCAGAGGACGAAGTTGAACCAGTGACACGTGGCACTCCGTACAAGTTCTCCCTCCTGTATTATCCCATAAACAGGTCATGTTGCGACACTTGGCATAAATCTCTCTCAAAGAGTCCAATTGAGGTAAGACCTGTCAGTATGGAAAGATAACAGGCCGAGCTACCTCAGAAACGTTTTTCAGAGGCCGAAGTGCAAATAGTGACACGTGGCACACCGTACAAGTTCGCTCTTCTGTTTTATCCCAAAACAGGTCACGTTGCGACATTTGACATAACTCTATCTCAGAGAATCCAATTGAGGTCAGATCTGTCAGGATGGAAAGATAACAGGTCAGGATATCTCAGAAAACTTTTTCAGACCCTGTGGATTGAAAAGTTTGGAGTTACACCAGAAACAATCAGGTACATATTTCTGTCAAAAGATAATTATTTTTGAGTACCTTCATTCATGGCTTCCGGAATTTAGGGCTTTGAAGAAAGTTGGAATTTTTGTAAACGGAGACCACGGCTGAATGCTACTCATCAAAATAGAAATTTAGAGACCAAGATCAGATTTTTTGGTTGGGTAGAAGGCCGGGCTTGATCAAACCCTAGTTCGGGACTTTGATCAGAAAAGTGGAAAATTAGGGCTTCTGTAAAAATGGGAATTTTTGAAATCTGTCACCATGGCTGGAAACTCCTCAGAAAAATAGAAGCTTAGAGCTTTGGATCAAACATTTTGATTGGGCAGAAGAGTGGGATTCACCAAACCCCAGTTCAGGGTCACGTCCAGTGAATCCGGAAGTTTCAAAGGCAAAATTGAGGAGTGAAACTTTGCAGTTTTCAAATTCTGAATATATCAGTTTGATTAGCTCATCAAGGCGCATATTTCTATCCTTTCGGAAGTTTGAAATTCAAAGTTTGAATTTTTGGGGTTTCTCTGACAAACCCATATCCAGCTCCAGGTCCAGTTCTTGCAAATCAAGTGGATAGGGTTAATCCTAGAAGAAGATGGATTGGTCACCTGCATAAGTGAAGGAGTTACTGTTTCAGAGGGAGATGAGGCTAAGGCTTTACATAAGGAGATTACAAGCGATCTCGACAGGTATGACTCATCGAGGTATGTTTTGAGATTTGTTCATGATTAAGTTTATGGTATGTTTGTCTTCATGTTATTACGGTTAGTACAATCTTGATTTTAGATTTGTTGTATCACCTTAACAAAATTATGAATGCATGATAGAAGATATTCATTGGTTAGGGTGTTGACACTTATGATTGTACTAATGCATTATGATGTTGTGTGAGGTTGATGTTGTCTACTAACAAGATACAGGTACATCACAAAAGACAAATCAGGCTCCATGACCATGAAAACATGAAGACAAAGACTCATCCATAATCTTTGTTCTACTTACGAGGTATGTATGACTTTGTTATATTATGCTTAACCTATGAGACATGCAGGTTCTAGCTCAGGATCTCTAAATCATTGAAGAGATTGTTTAGGTATGTTGTACATAACCAAGTAGGTATACTAATCCAGGTATGTTTCCCATGAATCTTACCTTGTGTTAGGATCCCTTATATAAGTATACTTGGAATGATTGGTTATGCTTATTCATAAAGTTAGTAATCAAGGGATTATGCATATTATATCTTGATTGATGATATGCATGAGTAAAAGAAGACTTCCCTGAAATCTTGAATACTAATGTTTATTAACTATAATCATGACTATACATTTTCAAGATTATTTAGTACTATAATGTTTTGATAGCATTTAGAATATACTAATGAGTGTATGTTTGTGTATGAGATCATGAGGATGACTCTTGAGCATGCACAGTGGTACAGAATGAATAGAAGTTCAAAAGACATACAGAAGATCAAGCGGGAGGCAGCCACACAAACATAAAAGATAAGTATTTGAGTTGTTATTTGAAATAGTAATGATATTGCCTGTAATAGGTTGTATGCATATTTGTATTCCTATAATATATCATGCTGAGTGTAAATTTTCATAGAACATTGAACAGTATACTACTAATATGCATATGATTGGTAAGTTGGACAAACATTCCATTGTTGCTTGTCTAGAATGAAACCTCTTTGCTGACATGCTGAGAGATGTGCACACTCTCGATAGTATGTTCTGGTAGAGATGGAAGGCATCTAGATAGCCACTATATGCATACAGGATATGGGAAAATGTTGTGCCAAAGTATTGGTCAAAATAGTTGCATCACTATGTAAATGATATATGTATGCATAATAGGTTTTCATGTCAATATGATTTGATGATTATGAAGTATTACTAATCATGTACTTAATTTTGATTTGTAGGAAAGGTCATGAAGAATGATGGACACCGTACAAGTGGTGGATGTTCAAACAAGAAGATTTACAAATCAAACAAAATATAGAAGGCTCATGGCTAGAAGATTCTCTTAGAAAGGGGAAGAGAATCACGACAAGATGTTTGCTCCAAGTATGGTGTAATTAAAGAAGAAGTGTGAATCAGGTTCTGTATAGGTACCTAGGATCGATAATAAATTGATAAGCTTAATGATCACCATGGGTGATGTGGATCTCAACCTTTGCTACAAGGTTGAATATGATTTCTATACACAAATGACATGGATGCAAGAAGGAACTCACCACAGAGTTCGAATGATATTAAGGCTCATATTAGTAGACCCATCTAACGAGAGATGGCACAGATAGATATGCAGAAGATCATTCAATGCAGAAATGAAAATGAAAGATCTCAAATTGACGCTTTACTTCCTAGGTCTGGAAGTATGGCAAGGCTCAGAAGGAATATTTCTCAACCAGGGAAAGTATGATGAGAAATATGACTTGAGGTGTTGGAATGGCCACTCTTATGGATTCCAACTTGAAGCTGTTAGGGGATAACTCATCAGAGTTAGTGGATATAACTCTGTACAGTCAAATTATTGGGTCATTGATGTATCTAACATATACTAGATTAGATATATGCTTTGTTGTGAACACCTTGAGTCAGTATCTAGTGGAAACTAGATGTGTTCACCTGATAGTTGCAAAGCATGTGATGAGGCACATAAAGGACACGATAGAATTTGATCTATGCTATCTTGAAGATCATGACTTCAGATGGTTATTCAGATTCTGATTGGGCAGGAAGTGTATCAGACAGGAAGAACACATCGAGAGGATGTTATTGTCTGGGATTAGCCATGATCTCGTGGTTTAGCTGGAAGCAGTCTAGTGTGGCTCTCAACACAAGCAGAATATATGGCTGCTTGCTCTGCTAGTTGTGAAGAAGTTTGGCTTCAGGATTGCTTGACTAAGAGATAGAACCAACTGTGATCCTATGTGACAAATAGAGTTGTATCAAGATGACATAGAATCCAGTGTTCCATGATAAGTCAAAGAACATAGGGATCTAACAAGATATGACACAGAAAGGAACTATAAAGTTTGAATTTGTAACAGGTTACCGATGTACTAACCAAACCTCTACCTCAAGTGAAGAAGTTACCAACATACTAACCAAGCCTCTGTTTCGAGTGAAATTTGAATACTTTCGAGACAAGCTTGAAAGGACCCTCCTCGAAAGGGGGAGTAGTATAGTCACTGATGATGAGATTGTCTCATCGAACAACAAGGTCGATGATGAGTGAGCCGTAGACGTATGGTCTCCGAAAATGAAGTCCTTAGTGGACGGGTAGGGATTGTATCATCCCTGGACTTCGGTCCCTGAATAGATCCGTAGACGTATGGTCTCCGAAAATGAAGTCCTTAGTGGACAGGTAGGGGATTGGATCATCCTTGGACTTTCAGTCCTAAAGAGAGCCGTAGACGTGAGGTATCCGAGAATGAAGTCCTTAGTGGACAGTTGAGGGGATTGGATCATCCCTGGACTTTCAGTCCTAAAGAGAGCCGTAGACGTGAGGTCTCCGAGAATGAAGTCCTTAGTGGACAGTTGAGGGGATTGGATCATCCCTGGACTTTCAGTCCTAAAGAGAGCCGTAGACGTGAGGTCTCCGAGAATGAAGTCCTTAGTGGACAGTTGAGGGGATTGGATCATCCTTGGACTTTCAGTCCTAAAGAGAGCCTTAGACGTGAGGTCTCCGAGAATGAAGTCCTTAGTGGACAGTTGAGGGGATTGGATCATCCCTGGACTTTCAGTCCTAAAGAGAGCCGTAGACGTGAGGTCTCCGAGAATGAAGTCCTTAGTGGACAGTTGAGGGGATTGGATCATCCCTGGACTTTCAGTCCTAAAGAGAGCCGTTGACGTGAGGTCTCCGAGAATGAAGTCCTTAGTGGACAGTTGAGGGGATTGTATCATCCCCGGACTTAGGTCCCTGAATTGATCCGTAAACGTGAGGTCTCTGAGAAGTGGGGATTGTATCATCCCCGGACTTAGGTCCCTGAATTGATCCGTAGACGTGAGGTCTCCGAGAAGTGGGGATTATATCATCCCCGGACTTAGGTCCCTGAATTGATCCGTAGACGTGAGGTCTCCGAGAAGTGGGGATTGTATCATCCCCGGACTTAGGTCCCTGAATTGATCCGTAGACGTGAGGTCTCCGAGAAGTGGGGATTGTATCATCCCCGGACTTAGGTCCCTGAATTGATCCGTAGACGTGAGGTCTCCGAGAAGTGGGGATTGTATCATCCCCAGACTTAGGTCCCTGAATTGATCCGTAGACGTGAGCTCTCCGAGAAGTGGGGATTATATCATCCTCGGACTTAGGTCCCTGAATTGATCCGTAGACGTGAGGTCTCCGAGAAGTGGGGATTGTATCATCCCCGGACTTAGGTCCCTGAATTGATCCGTAGACGTGAGGTCTCCGAGAAGTGGGGATTGTATCATCCCCGGACTGCGGTCCCTGAATTGATCCGTAGACGTATGGTCTCCGAGAAGTGGGGATTGTATCATCCCCAGACTTCGGTCCCTGAATTGATCCGTAGACGTATGGTCTCCGAGAAAGTGATTTTTGATGTGGTTACTTGTATCGGTAGGATACTTGTATTGATGATGTGGTTACTTGTATCGGTAGGATACTTGTATTGATGACGTGGTTACTTGTATCGGTAGGATACTTGTATTGATGATGTGGTTACTTGTATCGGTAGGATACTTGTATTGATGATGTGGTTACTTGTATCGGTAGGATACATGTATTGATGACATGATTACTTGTATCAGTATGGATACTTGTATTGATGATATGTATACTTGTATTGGCATGAATACTTGTACTAATGATGTGGATACTTGTATTGTTATGGATACCTGTGTTGATGACGATGCTGACGATCGTGTGATGACGATACTGATGATCGTGTGATGACGATGCTGATGATCGTGTGATGACGATGCTGATGATCGTGAGATGACGATGCTGATGATCGTGTGATGACGATGCTGATGATCGTGTGATGACGACGCTGATGATCGTGAGATGACGATGCTGATGATCGTGTGATGACGATGCTGATGATCGTGAGATGACGATGCTGATGATCGTGTGATGACGATGCTGATGATCGTGTGATGACGATGCTGATGATCGTGTGATGATGATGCTGATGATCGTGTGATGACGATGCTGATGATCGTGAGATGACGATGCTGATGATCGTGTGATGACGATGTTGATGATCGTGAGATGACGATGCTGATGATCGTATGATGACGATGCTGATGATCGTGTGATGACGATGCTAATGATCGTGAGATGACGATACTGATGATCGTGAGGATCCAGATGTTGATGTTGTTGTAGTTGTTCGAGTGCTACAGAAGATAAAGACTCAGTACTGAAGATGTTGATGTTACAGTACTGAAGATGTTCCAGTAACTGCTTGAGTTACTGATGATATTGAGAAAGCTTCCAATGATTTATAGATGTATCATGTATGATGTTGATGACTCCTTGCTCGTGCAGATACTGTTATAATAACCTTCTCGTTAAGGGGGAGTGTTGAAATATTGTAACTTCAAAGAATATTATATTTGTATATTATTTATTCCGGAGATGTTCCATACCTCCGATGTGATTATACTATAAATCCGGAGATGTTTATTCCTCCGAGTTGGGTGTGGTAACTAGGGTTATTAGACCCACCATGTGGGGGTCGGCCCAGTCAGTTATAATGGGGTATTTAACCTAATGGTTAAATACGAGCCTACATGTACTTGTGTAAAATACATATCAGAGTAGTGTATAAATAGAGGAGGTGTGTTCCTCATTTGATACACTCACACACTTGAGGATAGCGCACTTGTGGAGGAGAGGTCTGCTATTGTGGAGGAGGAGATCATGTCTCAGGGTTTCATCTTTGTATATTGCTGGTCATCTATATTGAGGAAGCTTTGCTGGGTTTTCTACCCCATGAGGGTTTCCCAGGATAAATCTCTGTCTCTTGTGTTTATGCTGTGCTTGTTGTTTCTTCAGTGATCCTGTATATGCTATTATTGTGAAATGGAATGTAATGCTGCTATTTTCTGTCTTAGCATATTGAATTTTAACACAATCCAGTTCTTTTGAAGAGTGTGTCTTAGGTAAACATCAAAGTGATAACTTCCCCACTTCCACATCTTGAGTCAAAGAACACCTTGAGTTAGTTCACACAAATCTCTGTGGACCCATGCAAACCCAATCCATATGAGGTATTCTTTATTTTCTAACTTTTATTTATGACTATAGTATGAAAATTTGGGTCTATTTTTTCAGACACAAATCAAATACCTTCTCCAATTTAAAGAATTCAAGGGAGTGACTGAAAAGAAGTCAGGTAAATCCATCAAAGTGCTTAGGTAAGATGGTGGAGGTGAATATGATTCACATGATTTCTGCAAACAGCATGGCATCCAGCACTAGTTCACTACCAGATACACTCCATAGCATAATGGAGTTGCTGAACAGAAGAACGGGACCATCATGAACATGGCCTGAACTATGTTGTCATATAAGAATTTGTCAGATGATTATTGGGTAGAATTTGTTGCATGTTCAGTTTATTTAGTAAACATATCTCCTACCGTGAGTGTTAAAGACAAAATTCCTAAAGAAGCTTGGAGTGTCACAAAGATTTGTGTCTCACATCTCAGATTTTTTGGATGTGTAGCATTTGCACATGCACCTGAAGAATTGAGAAAAAAGTTGGACAAAAAGAGTGAAAAATGTATCTTCATTGGTTACAGTGAACATCACAAGGATTATAAGTTGTATAATATTGTCACCAAAAAGGTTTTGGTAAGCAGAGATGTCAAATTTCTTAAAGACAAATGCTGGAGTGATCCAGTCGATATTCAGCAGAAGGAAAGTTCAGTTCCACCAGTTATTTCACTCAGAATGCCAAGATTGGAGGTACAACAGCAAGAAGAACCACCAACAGACATTCCACTACAGAACCAGAAAACCAGATGTTTGAGGGAGATATATGAGCAGACCCTTGTTATTGATGAGCAACTACAATATGCTGTATTTTCTTGTCATCCCACATCATTTGATGAAGCAATAAAGGATGTACAGTGGATACAAGAAATGAATGAAGAGATTGATGCTATTTGAAGGAATCAAACTTGGGATCTTGTTGATCTCCCACTAGACAAAAGCAATATTGGAGTCAAATGGGTCTATAAGACCAAACTTAATGAAAAAGGAGAGATAGAGAATCACAAATCCAAGTTGGTTGTAAAAGGATTTTCTTAGCAATATGGTGTGGATTATGATGAAATCCCTATTTAACCTCCTAACCCATTAAACATGAAGCCCAAAACCTTTCAAGATAAGTAGGGATCTAGGGAAATAAAGGAAATTTATTTTCTTGGGAAGAAACTTTTGAATAAGGTTTTGATGAAAATGCAAATTGTGTAGATTACCATAACGTTGACGCGTTTTTGGATGAAGAAACGCTTGCCCGTTTTTGGC
Source organism: Larix kaempferi (assembly GCA_027924585.1). Taxonomy (NCBI): domain Eukaryota; kingdom Viridiplantae; phylum Streptophyta; class Pinopsida; order Pinales; family Pinaceae; genus Larix; species Larix kaempferi. The sequence goes on from BSBM01000422.1 coordinate 13,620,579, forward strand.
CACTAGACATTATTTACTCGTGCACCAAACATATTAATTGCATAGGAATTTTTTAACATTGAAGAAATGCGTGCGCGTTATATTTCTAAGAAACGCTATCGTTTTTTGTGTATCCATAAAGTTAGCGCATTTTTTCTGTGCAAAAATTCAGCGAAATTCAAGGAAATTGACTAGGTATTTGAAAATTAGTCTTAGTTGCTTTAGGAAAATGCCTGCCATATCTCATAGGTTAATGATAAAAATTCTCTGAGAGTGTCAAGTTGTAGCTTGTTTCCTTGTGCATCTGACCATGGGCTTAGTTTTCTTTAAGAGTGTTTAAGGAGAAAGATATAGGTCTGCCAAAGCAAGGGTTCAAGTTGTTTTACTATTTGGGAACCCGGTTCAATAAAATTCCCGCCCAAGTGAGACGATGATGAATCTGAAGGTGAAACCAATTGTGATGAGCTCAATTAGATGGATACTATTGTCTAGTATCATAGTTTAAATGTTTTGGTGAAATAAAAATTCACCTTGAAAATTGAAGGATTTGGCTAAGTATAAACTCTTCAAGTAAAACTGCCTAAGTAGCCTCAGGAAAATGCCCGCCACCTTGTGTATTTGATTGATTAATTAATTATGACTATATAGTAATGTATATTGTTGGTTTTTGCATCTAACCATATGATTAGTTTTCCAAAACAGTCATTGAGGGTGAAGATGTTGGCTTGCCAAAAATGCCCTCTCGGATGATTTACACTGTACCAGTAAAATGCCCGCCAAGGAGAGAGGATTAGGTTGCAAAGGATGGAATTGAAATGGATGGAATCTACATGATGTCCCCCATGCTGTGGATGCTTCACATTTCCAATATTGGTGAAAATAAAAATCATCTTATTTGACCTAGGGTTTTGAAAAATTGTCTAAGTGTGTAACCCAGAAGTTTAAGAGGCCATTTATAAATGCACATAGGGGTCAACTTTTCAAAATCATCGGTCAAGGACTTATGGCTAGCGTTCCCAGCTGGAACCTTCCTAGACACACTTGCAGCACTTCCTAGAACCCATTTTTGTTGTACGGTTGGAATTCTATGCCCTCGATAGGTATCCAACAGGTGTCCTTGAAGGCCTTCGGGATGAGAGTTGGAAGGATTTATAGAATGATGACTGTGGCTTGGATCGACAAACCATTGACTCCGTTGGATTTAGGACATCAAGATAGTGCTAGGGGTGCCCCTCTCCTTTGGTCCCATGGCCAAGCTATCATCTTTTCAGTCCATTTTGGAAACTAGGTTTTTTCTCAATAAGGGACTCTGTAGTTTTCGCGCATAGGGGTAAAATTTTCAAACTCATTGACTGGGGACTTATGGCTAGAATTCCCAGATGGAAACTTCCTAGACACACTTGCAACACTTCCCAGAACCGAGTTTTGTTGCACGGTTGGAATTCTATTCCCCCAGTAGGTATCCAACAGGTGTCCCTAAAGGCCTTTGGGATGTGAGTTGGAACGAGTCATAGAATGATGACCGTGACTCAGATCAACAAACCTTCGAATCCGTTGGATTTAGAACATTAGGATAGTGATATGAGTGGCTGTCTCCTATGGTCCCATGGCCTAGGTGTCATCTTTTCCGTCCATTTTGGAAACTAGGGTTTTTCTCACTAAGGGACTATGCAGTTTTCGCACATAGGGGTCAAATTTGCAAAATCATCAGTCGGGGACTTATGGATAGTGTTCTCAGTTGGAACCTTCCTATACACACTTGTAGCACTTCCCAGAACCCATTTTTGTTGCATGGTTGGAATTCTATGCCCCCGGTAGGTATACAACAGGTGTCCTTGAAGGCCTTCGGGATGTGAGTTGGAACGATCCATAGAATGATGACTATGGCTTGGATCGAAAAACCATTGAATCCGTTGGATTCAGGACATCGGGATAGTGCTAGGGATTCCCATCTCCTCCGGTCCCCTAGCCCAAGTTGCATATTTTCGATCCATTTTGGAAACTAGGGTTATGCTCAATAAGGGATTGTGCAATTTTCGCACATAGGGGTCAACTTTGAAAAATCATCATCTGGGGACTTATGGCTAGCGTTCCCAGTTGCAAAATTCCTAGACACACTTTCAACACTTGCTGGAACCCGGTTTTATTGTACGCTTGGAATTCTATGCCCATGGTAGGTATCCAACTGGTGTCCCTGAAGGCCTTTGGGATGCGAGTTGGAACGAGCCATAGAATGATGACCGTGGCTTGGATCTACAAACCATCGACTCTGTTGGATTTAGGAAATATGGATAGTACTAGGGGTGCCCCTCTCCTCTAGTCCCATGGCCCAAGTGTCATCTTTTCGGTACATTTGGAAACCAGGATTCTGCTCAGTAAGGGACTGTGCAGTTTTCGCACATGGGGTTCAACTTTGAAAAATCATTGATCGGGGACTTATGGCTAGATTTTCCATATGTAACCTTTCTAGACACACTTGCAGCACTTCCTGGAACCCAGTTTTGTTGCACGGTTGGAATTCTATGCCCCTGGCAGGTATGCAATAGGTGTCCCTGAAGGCCTTTGGCATGCGATTTGGAATGAGCCATATAATTATGATCGTGGCTTGGATAAACAAATTGTCAACTCCGTTGGACTTAGCACATCAGGAGAGTGCTAGGGGTGACCCTCTCGTCCGGTCCCATGGCTCAGGTGTCAACTTTAAGGTCCATTTTGGAAACTAGGGTTTTTCTCAGTAAGGGACTATGCAGTTTTGTACATAGGGGTCAACGTTGCAAAATTTTGATTTTGATTCTAGAACTAGGCATTCAAAGAATGGCAATAAAACCTACGACACTGCACCCTTGGCAGATTGCTATGTACTAAGTGTGCCACGTCATTTAACATCTCCTTAGTGTTCCACTATATTTTCATTTTGAGTAATTAATGTCATTTTTAAGAATTGAAAGTTCCAAATAAAAAATGGAGGCGATGTTTCATCGATGATATCCCTCTGATCTTTGCTAGCTTTGTTAGATCGAAGTCACCATGAACCTTTTCCATCAAGTTATGGGGAAATACTTACCAAATCACAATGAACAACCATTACATCATCATTTGTATCAATCAAGGACATTCAATTTTAAATACATTTTCATATGAGGATAATTCATCCTTTTTACAAACATAGGACCATGAACATCTTATTTTCCTTCATCAAAACAACATTATTAAGGAATACAAACTAGTTAGGTATTTCATCTTCCATGGATTCTATATAATTAATTTTGCATTATGGCAAGTGGAAAATGGACATATGAAACAGGTAAAGCACAAACCAGGGTCTTACATAATAGGGTTTAGTAAGGATAGGGTTTATATCTTCAACGATTTTATGAGAGTGAATTCATGATCAACTATTGGTTAGCATATTGGAACAAACTAGGGTATATTTGTTGTATATTTGACCATATGTACATGAAGGCCCAATGAATTTTATTACACTTTAGTTCATGCATTCCTTGCCATTGTACTTGATACTTTGCCATTGTTTTTAGCATGCTAGCATAGGCACACTTCAACCGAACTTCATAGATGCTCATGTATGTATCATTTGATTAAATATAATAGCATTGATGAAATGTGTAGCATCTATTAGAATTCCTCTTAGTTTGTGAAAATGTCATAGGCTTACATTGATGATATGCATAGAATGTTTTACATGAAAGAGGTTATTCAAACATATTTTGATTTATTTTGATAACTTTTGCTTTTTCCTTGCAACATATTTCCCTTGCAACCATAAACTTGATCAATGGGTATGAACCCTTGTGTTGATGTAATTGTAACTTCGGAATGTATTCCACCTATGTATATTGTACTCCTATAGAGATGTTATTATTCCTCTATACATAAGTGTAATCATTTGTATTGACAAGTGTCGCAACTTGCATGTGATGGGTTATTAGACCACCAAGTGTGGGGTCGGCCCTGATTAGTATTACCATGGGTTATTAGACTGAGTAAGACAAGTCATCCCTGCTAATTTATTAGGCAGGTCAACTCATGTATAAATAGAGTGTGGGAGGCACTCTATTTGATCACTTCATTATTCACTTCTAAACTCTCCAAAAAGTGGCACACAAGTGAGGAAGGAGGAGTAGCTGCTAGGAGGACTATCTCTTGTACTTGGGTTGTATCATTGCTCTTTCTATCTCTGAGGAAGTTGTGGGGTTTTTCACCTTTATGGTTTTCCCCAGTGAAAATTTGTGTGTCTATTGTCTCATGTGATTGTTTGTTGTGATTGCTATGCTTGATATGATGTACATGTTATTCTCTAAGTAAATATCCTATAGTATATTGAATTAATGCTCAAAAATTAACATGGTATCAGAGCTAACATGAGAACAAGACACTGTGCAGTTGCGGAAGCTAGGGATTCTTGTTTATTGGGTTTCTCTCCATAGATCTTGAAAGGAAGTAGGGTATTTTGACTCTCCTCAGCAAGGAGCATCTTTCTATCCAATCAGAATTCAATTCTGGGCACTTTCATTTTTGGCCCTAAAAATTAGGGTTTCCACAAAAATAGTAATTTTTGAATTCTGAGACCATAGCTGGAAGCTCCTTGGAAAAATCGAATTTTAGAGCTTTGGATTGAACTTTTTGGTTGGGTGAAGCTTCGAGAAACTCAAACCCTGATTCAGGGTCCTCCCTAGTGAATCCGAGAGAAAAAAAAGGCATTTCTAAAGGGTGAAACTTTGCAGATTTCAAATTATGAATATACCAGGCTGATTAGCTCATCAAGGCGCATCTTTCTATCCTTTCAAAAATTTGAAATTCACATTTTGAATTTTTAGGGTTTCTCTGACAAACCCTAATCCAGCACCAGATCCATATTTCTGCAAATCAAGTGGTAAGATCTAAATCTTTTCTATTTCCATTTGAAGTACTCTTTAAGATGAGGCTCACCACACCAAGATTAAGGATAAGCTTGAAGGGGATGATAACTTCTGAGCATGGAAGTATAGGATTGGGTTAATCCTGGAAGAAAATGAATTGGACACTTACATAAGTGAAGAGGTCCCTGTCCCAGAGGGAGAAGAGGCTAAGGCCTTACATAAGAAGAACTTGGTCAAGGGAAAGAGGATCATTGTTGATTCTATCAAAGACCATCTCATACCACATGTGTCATCTGTAAAGACACCCAAGGAGATGTTTGATTCCCTGACCAAGCTATTTGAAGGGAAGAACATAAATCGAAAGATGACTCTGCGGAACCAATTAAAAGGGGTAAAGCTTCAGAATGGAGAGACCATTCAATCTTATTTCTATAAGGTCTCTTAGATCAAGGAACAACTTGAAGCTGTTGATGAAGTAGTGGATAATGGTGAAGTTATCATGACCACATTGAATGGCCTACCTAGGTCATGGGACTCCTTCATATAAGGAATTTGTGCAAGAAGGAAGTTGATCTCATTTAGTAGACTATGGGAGGAATGTTCACAAGAAGAAGCAAGGCTTGTTGCCCGAGAAGAGAAGATGTGAAATGAAGCTCAAGCTCTCACAGCACACACCAAGGGAAGCAAGTTTAAGAGGGAGAAATCTCATCACAAGAAACATCCTCACCCTCATCATAAGAAGAAAGATCTCTCTCATATTCAATGTTTCGATTGTAATGAAATATGACACTTTGCTTCAAATTGTCCCAAGAAGAAGAAAGACAACAACAACAAATTCAACAAGAAGAAGAGGTACAGCAAGAAGAGATTTCATGGTCATGCTACTGAGGATGATGAACCTCCTAAGAAGAAGGCTAGGGAAGAAAGTGATGCTTCATCAAGTGAAGATGAATATGTTCTAATCTCTGCTCTCACAGGTACTATCTCTCATGGATGTAATGATTGGCTTATTGATAGTGGGGCTTCCAAACACATGACTGGGTTTAAAGAATATTTTGTAAATCTATCTAAACATGAGTCACCCCATAAAGTGAAACTTGGGGATGACTATCAATATCCTATCAAGGGAAGTGGTGAAGCCTCCTACAACCTAGACTCTGGAAAGTCTCTGAAGATGAAATATGTTCTATATGTACCTAGGCTCAAGAAGAACCTACTCTCCATATCTGCATTGGATGCAAAAGGCATGAGGGTTGCATTTGTAGATGGCCAAGTTGTAATGTGGCCAAAGGGAAAAACTATAGATGATGCAGTAGTGATTGGAGAGAAAGAGGCGGGATTGTACAAATTGAAGGGACAACCTGAACATGCCATGGTACATGAATCCATGGAACCAAGTGAACTTTGGCATAGAAGGCTTGCACATGTGCACTATAGGGCACTACCAATTGCAAGTAAAGTTTTAGAGGATCTTCCTGAAATCAAGACAAAGAATGAAGGGATTTGAAAAGGATGTGCAAAAAGAAAGAACATTAAGAAGGCATTTCCAACCAGTGAAAGCAAAGTTAAAGGAATCTTGGAAATTATCCACTTCGATGTATGTGGTCCGATGTCATCCAGTTCTCTGAGTGGGTATGTAGTGACTATGTCTATTTCATTAATGATTTCTCTAGGAAGACTTGGGTTTATTTCTTGAAGAACAAAGATGAAGTATTTGATAATTTCAAGGAATTCAAAGCCTTGATGGAAAATCAAACTGATAAGAAGATCAAGACCTTCATATCCGACAATGGTGGAGAATTCGCTTAAGGTGACTTCAAGAAGCTATGCAGTGATTCAGGGATTAAGAGGGAGTTGAATGCTCCCTACAATCCACAACAAAATGGAGTTGCAGAAAGGAAGAATAGAACAATCATGGAAGCAACACAAGCAATGCTACATGACCAGGATCTGCCTATGTATCTATGGGCAAAAGAAGCTAAGACAACTGTATATGTGTAGAACAGAACACCTCACAAGATATTGGACAATAAGACACCAGAAGAGGTATTCTCTGGTAAGAAACTTGAAGTCAACCATCTCAGAATATTTGGTTGTCCAGTATATACTCATGTCCTAAAGGAAAAGAGGACAAAGCTAGATCCTTAAGGAAAGAATGGAATCTTTGTGGGGTACAGTGAAAGCTCAAAGGCTTACAGAATATACTTTCCAGGATTCAAGAAGATTGATGTCAGCAGGGATGTGACATTTGATGAAAATTCAGCCTTCATCAAGTCAAGGAAAAAATATGTTGAAGATCATGAAGAACCAAAGGAAACCAAATTTCAAGACACCACCATGACTGAAACAATTCCAGATGCAGATTGTAAAATGGAAGATCCACAAGAACCTGTAGATCCACCCCGTGATAAGAACTCTCACAAGAGGAAACCGGCATGGGCTAGAGAGCTCATTCAAGATGCAGAAAGATATGGCATTCTAGAATAAGAACACAGAGATAAGAAGAGGACTAGATCACATACCAGTTATGTTTCCCTACTCTGTGATATTATGAACAAAGAAACTTCCAATCATGAAGAAGCAGCGGAAAAGAAAGAATGGAAGGATGCCATGGTTGAGGAATACCAATCGATCATGAAAAATAATGTTTTGGATGTAGTCACAAGACTTGAAGGGAAGTCTGTTGTGACTTCCAAATGGATCTACAAGATCAAGCATGTTGCAGATGGTAGCATAGAAAAATACAAAGCAAGATTTATAGCTCGTGGCTTCTCCTAGAAAGAGGGGATAGACTATGAAGAGACTTTTGCTCCTGTAGCCAGGTACACTTCCATCCGATCAGTACTTTTCCTAGCTGCAGTGATGAAATGGAAGATACACCAAATGGATGTCAAGACAGCTTTCTTGAATCATGTAGTCGAGGAGGAAGTGTCTGTGGAGCAGCCATTTGGTTTTGAGACACATGACAGGGAGTCATATGTGTGCAGGTTGAAGAAAGCCTTGTATGGCTTGAAGCAAGCTCCTAGGACTTGGTATGGTAGGATAGACAGCTTTCTATCCAATATGGGATTTACCAAGAGTAAAGTGGATTCCAACCTTTACTACAAGGTTGAGGAAGGCAATCCTGTGATACTACTATTGTATGTAGATGACCTGTTTGTAACAGGTGAGGATGGGTTGATTTCCGACACCAAGAGGGAGCTTGCTGTCGAGTTCGAGATGAAGGACTTGGGGATGATGCACTATTTTCTAGGCATGGAGGTGTGGCAGAGTGCATATAGGATCTTCCTTGGACAAGGGAAGTATGCAGTAGAGATCCTGAAGAGTTTCAGAATGATGGACTGCAAGGCCATGGCCACACCTATGGCATCAAACCTGAAGCTTCTGTATGATGCTTCATTTGAGCTGGTTGATGTCATGGTGTATCATCAGATGATTGGGTCCTTGATGTACCTGATGAACACGAGACCAGATATTTTCTTTGCGATGAACACATTGAGCCAATTCCTGACAGATTCCAGAGGTGTTCACCTGGTTGCTGTAAAGCATATTCTGAGGTACCTAAAGGGTACAATTGATTATGGGCTCAAGTATGATGCAAATCAAAATTTTAACCTACAGGGTTATGTCGATTCAGACTGGGCAGGCAATGTTGCAGATAGGAAGAGCACATATGGGTGTTGCTTCAGTATGGGATCATGTGTGATCTCTTGGCTTAGCAGGAAGCAGTGTTGCGTAGCACTGAGTACAGCCGAGGTAGAGTATGTTGCAGCTTGTTCGGCTAGTTGTGAGGCAGTATGGCTCCGGCAGCTATTGTCTAAGTTATTTGATCTCCCGCTGGAGGCTACTGGTATCTTTTGTGATAACCAGAGTTGCGTGAGGTTGTCTGAGAACCTGGTGTTCCACGATAGGTCGAAGCACATTGAGATCAAATATCACTATATCAGGGATATCAAATATCACTATATCAGGGATATGGTGCAGAGAGGAGCAATGAAGCTCCTGTATGTTGCGACACATGAGCAGGTTGCGGATGTGTTGACGAAACCACTAGCCAGAGTCAGATTGATGACACTTCAAGAAAGAAGTGATGGACACATTTGCAGGAGCCATTCCAAGCATGGTGAGAGGAGGATCCTTCCCATGGCTGTGGATGTAAGCGCTGGATGATGAGCATCAGGACGATGCTCCAGTTACTACTTTGTATATGCATCATGTTGGATGCTTTGATCAGTTTGATCATGTATTTGTATATGCATCATGTTGGATGCTTGATATGATCAGTTGGATTATGAACTTGTATATTCATCATGTTGGATGCTTGATATGATCAGGTGGATCATGTATTTATATATGTATCAGGTAGATGCATTGTATGATCAGGTGGATCACGTACTTATGTATGATCAGGTGGATCTTGTACTTATGTATGTATCAGGTGGATGCACTGTATGATCAGGTGGATGCACTGTATGATCAGGTGGATCATGTATTTATATATCAAGTGGATGCATTGTATGATCAAGTAGAGCATGTACTTATCAGGTGGATGCATTGTATGATCAAGTAGATCATGTACTTATGTATGTATCAAGTAGATGCATTGTATGATCAGGTAGATCATGTACTTATGTATGTATTAGGTGGATGCATTGTATGATCAGGATGATCACAGATGAAAAGCTTTAGGATGTTGCTCCAGATGATATGCATCAGGATGATGCTATGATGTTGATCAGGATGATCACATATGACGAGCTTCAGGCTCTTGCTCCATATGATATGCATCAGGATGATGCTATGATGATGATCAGGATGATCACATATGACGAGGTTCAGGATGTTGCTCGAGTTGATATGCATCAGGATGATGCTATGATGATGATCAGGATGATCACAAATGACGAGCTTGATAATGTTGCTCCAGATGATATGCATCAAGATGATGCTACGATGATGATCAGGTTGATCATGTGATGATGTACATCAAGATGATGTATGGTGAGTATCAGGTTGATACTCTGTGGCCGTGGACAGGTTGTGCAGGTAGCATAGAAAAGACCCTTTAAAATTTGAACAAGTAGAGTGGTGTGCTCGTAATAGCTTGGGATGCTCTATCGAGATCCGGAAAAGTAGAGCGGTGTGCTCGTAACATCCTCGGATGCTCTGAGTAGGTTTTGCTACAGTTTCGCATAGAAAAGATCCTTTAAAATCTGGACAGGTAGAGCGGTGTGCTCGTAACAGCCTGGGATGCTCTATCGAGATCCAAACAGGTAGAGCGGTGTCCTCGTAACATCCTGGGATGCTCTGAGTAGGTTTTGCGAAAGTTAACATAGAAAAGATCCTTTAAAATTCGGACAGGTAGAGAGGTGTTCTTGTAACAGCCTGGGATGCTCTATCGAGATCCAGACATGTAGAGCGGTGTGCTTGTAACATCCTAGGATGATCTGAGTAGGTTTTGTGAAGGTCAACATGTAAAATATCTTATAGTTTGCGCTAGGTTTTGTTGACGCATGTAATCAGTCCTAGGTTCCACAGTATGGCCACTGATGATGAAAGACCTACAAGTGGTGGGCCTACATCCAACATGAAAAAGGGTTGGCTCTGAAGAACTTCCTATGACGAGCAGATTTGAGATTGATTGAGACAGCAGCAGCAGTGACGATGACAATGATTCGAGGACGATGATTCGATGACGATGATCCAGAGAAGAAGACTTGTGTTACCAGATCTGTGTCGAGAAATACCTTCCTCGTTAAGAGGGAGTGTTGATGTAATTGTAACTTCGAAATGTATTTCACCTATGTATATTGTACTCCTATAGAGATGTTATTATTCCTCTATACTGAAGTGTCGTCATTTGTATTGACAAGTGTCGCAACTTGCATTTGATGGGTTATTAGACCACCAAGTGTGGGGTCAGCCCTGATGAGTATTACCATGGGTTATTAGACTAAGTTAGACAAATCATCCCTGCTAGTTTATTAGGCAGGTCAGGTCATGTATAAATAGAGTGCGGGAGGCACTCTATTTGATCACTTCATTATTCACTTCTACACTCTCCAGAAAGTGGCGCACAAGTGAGGAAGGAGGAGTAGCTGCTAGGAGGACTATCTCTTGTACTTGGGTTGTATCATTGCTCTTTCTATCTCTGAGGAAGTTGTGGGGTTTTTCACCTTTATGGTTTTTCCCAGTTAAACTCTATGTGTCTATTGTCTCATGTGATTGATATGATTGATATGCTGTACATGTTATTCTCTCAGTAAAGATCCTAGAGTATATTGAATTAATCCTAAAAAATTAACACCTTAGAGTTGAAAAAAACCACAATTTTAAATTAGATATCAAATTAGCATGCATGTACTGAGTTCATTGAACTGTTGCAAGATAAATTATTAGTTTTTTCCATTAATATAATGTTTTCATAACACAATGGTGAGATGTTACTTGATTAATGCAATAAATGTAAGAGAATAAATATCCATCCAAATGTAATTATATAAATTTCAATAGAATAATTTATCAATTTGTGGAAGAGATAAATCATCACAAGCACAAGTGGAAACTCAAGAGAAAATATGCAATATTTTGTATCATGCATTGATAGTCGAATGTTTGTAATACAAAATATGACAAAGTAACCAGCCCTTAAATGGCATGTCAATGTACATGTATCCCTAAGTAAAACAATGTAGATGTATGTCAAAATACATATATACAAGACTATGCAACATCAAAAATCAATCTTTCGCTTGTATTTCCTCGATTTTCCTCTATCGACCATCTCCTTAAGATCGCTCTGCATCTTAGGAGTCTACAAAAAAAATATCATTATTTTTATCAAATAACTGCACTAATACCTTACCATTAACAAACTTAAAAAATTAACTTATGGCCAAATTATTTATGACAAACACTCACCAAATCCAGTCGGGGTATAGATGTTTGCGATGTGCTCATGGAAGGCCTCTCTATAGTTTTGCTCTGCAAATAAAAGATCATATCTCAATTAATTCAACAATTCAACATTGATCAACATGTTTGGGTAAATTGAATAAAAATACTTGGTCATTAATGAACATCTCACCACAAGAGGAGACTTGGTCACAACAATCGATTGAGTGGAGGGACCGGGCACTGATGCCGCTAATGGATACAATCACCAAATGGGGAAATAGTTAGACATGCATGAATCAACAATATAGTAACATGGTTAAATACTATGCTTTGTAATTGTTGAAATAGTTACCTCTGTATGACTTGTGGTTATTATAGATGTGACACTAAATGCAACATCAATGACCCTTGTTAGGTGAGGGTGTTGACACAAACCCAGTTGACAAGGGTTCCTCACGCTGTCGACACCTAAACCACTTTGATATCCCTGAGCACCAGCCCAGATAGGTTTTACCCTGTCCAACAACACCTGCGGAGTAGATGAGGTCTCACCCGAGATGTTCAAGGGAGAGTTGACGAAACCATGTTTCCGTCGAATGAAGGAGGATGTTGTGCATCAACTAATCAACTTATTGCAACATTCAGAAACAGATCTAGCATTCAACTCAGGCATTAAGCATAATCGCAACATCATTCAACAGATCTTATCATTGAGAGAACCGTAAATGCACAACATATATAATAGTAAAGCATTACTCGCAGCAAGGAAACATCGCATCATTCACAGATTCATATCACTTAATGCATTTACCATAGAGAAACGGAAGTGACACAAGGATTCTGCTAAAAAACTATGTCACATCATATTTATCTCCGCAAAAACCCATATACAACAAGATATTCGATCATCAACTCTCAATCTTCAACTATGTCAAGATATCCCAACACTTACAAACCTACATCTACTTATAGACTTGCGCCTTTACATTTACGGTCCACTTAGGCAACCGCCTAACTACTTATTAACAAAATTTACAAAGACTAGCCCAAAATCCCACATAATGCGGTCAAATGACCCAAAATACACATAACGCGGTCCAAATGACCCAAAATACCCATGAAACGGTCCAAATGACCCAAAATTACAAAAAGTACTTATCACCTTGCGTGCTGCTTTCCTCCTTTTGCGGTACCTTCGGCCTTGCGCTGACTCATCCAAACCGCCTGCCAATAGGCCCCCAACACAATCTTGTGGCTCATCCTCGAGCCACGTCAGGTGGACATGGTGTACTCAGTGGTATTCAACTTGAAGTGCTCGTACTGTTGATCGAATTTCGTGACCTACTCCTTCACTACCGCAGCCACTGCCTGACTCTCTGTGACATCCTGCAAGGATGGAGACTCAGTCATTTTCTCGGAAACTTGTCGGCAACCCTCTTGCACAGCCGACAGTGCGGAACTTGCCTTGAGAAAAAACTATCCACCAACTTCCTAGAACTCCTCCAGCTCTGCACTGCGCTTCTTCAGACGCTCTTCGGCCTTTGCGATGCGTTGCTGCAATTCTTTCAGTTCTGCTGATTTGGTGACCTGAGCAACTGGTGGCAGTAGTCTCAGCGATGCCTTCAATGTTTCCAGTTTCCCTTCTGCTTCTTGCCGTAGTGTGGTTAGTTGTTCTAACTGCTCGTCCTGAACAATGCTACCCCAAAATTGTGTTGTCTCTACAGTGATCTTTGTCGCTGCCTGCTCCAGCTCGTCCATCTGTGTTGCCAACTCCTCAATGGCGTATTTTTGGTCATCGACTTGCTCTTCTAGTGTGCCTAGGTTATTTAGAGTTGTTAACTCCGCATTGTACCGTTGTAATTGGGCGAGGACAGCCCCAAGTCGCTGCACTTGCTCAACCGGATCCAACTACGCGGTGGGCTCCGGTACGTGTTGACATGATTCAGAGACTGCCACCTCCAAGCGCACTCTACTGTCCCAAATGTTGGATTTCTCCACTATTAGGCGATCCTGCTCTTGCTTCAATTCCTCTATCACCCGAACTTTCTCATCCATCATCTACTCGAGCTTATCCTCCAACTCGTCGACGATGTCCCGCGTCGCTACTTCCTTTCCTTTTAACTCTGCGACCTTGTGCTGGGCCTCTGCTTCGTTTTCCTGCAATCGCATGAACTGACCGCTGATCTCCTATATCATGTCCGTTATTTCCCGGCCGGAAACCTACAGCACATTCGTCAACTCCTTCGTGGGAAGCTCATTGATGTTAACGGTGAAAGTTTCGAACTGCTGCAGCAAGGCCTAGAGAGCCTCATTATCAGTCGAAATCGCAGTCGGGGGAATGTTCACATTCTGAACCCGTGGCATAGTGTTGATTATGCCAACTGCCTACCCAGTTGCTATCTCCAATACTCGTTGCGAAACAATATCACATAAAGAATCAAGGCGAACGTTTAACTCTTTGAAACCGGCTTCTATCTATGCCTTCATCGCTCGAGCTGCCATATTTGTTGCATTGGTGACAACCATTATAAGTCTTCCCAACTACAATTTCATCTTTGGATAGGCCCCACTAATTGTTCCATGCTCATGATGCACCTTTGTTCTTCCCTCCTCAAGATTGCGGTCTATGTCATCATTTGTGGACATTTTCATGGATTCCTGATCCGAGTCATGGTGACTCTGCTGGTCCTGCGTGGATAGCTGATCCTCTGGGCCCGTCGCTGGTGGGACCAATATCTGTCAGACTAACTTGTTCCTACCATTTGACAAGCCAATCATTGACAATGCCATCCATCTCCTCTTCGGACAATTTGTAGTGTGTCAGCAACCATTGCTTCGCAGGGTCGCGGTGGTCGCACCATGCTTGCACATGAATAGCATGAGGCCGAATCACAAACAATGCAATATGCTTGTATTTTGCCGCGGCTTCTTTAGATAAGCGAGGCAGCTTCGTCGTTGCTGCTTGTATCATCTCCCAATAGAGCCAAAACTACATTGCACATTCCTTAAGGCGCTCAGGTTCTTGCACCCACCACAGATTCCGATAATGCGCACCCTGATGCTCTTTCACGGCATCAGCTTCCATTCCTTGGTAAGTGTCGGGTTCCTTCCATGCGATAAGCACAATCAAAATCAGGAGTCAACTGTACGTGAATACTCCCTTCCCATATTGGACATTAATGGCGTCCTCTGCCAACTAGTTCAAGAAAAATAGTGACCAGTTCATTTGTACGCCTTCTGTGCACTGTTTCGCACCACCACGACCCCCGCATTACACCGTTTGGCTTGATTCTTCTGGACCACTTTGCAACTCAGTATCTTGGATCCAGTGAGGACCGCCTTATCATTAAGACTGCTAGTGCGATAGGCGCGGCCATTGCGTTCCAATCCATAACTCCGTACCAACTGTGTTGCCCTCTATTTGTCATTCTCCTTCCCTTGGAAATATTGCGAAGGGTCTACTCCATCCTTCAGTAACTCGGTGATTTCAGCATTTAAATCAATAGTGACTGTAATTTCTCTGTCTAGCCACAATGTTCACTCGGCATGCCGCACCAAGGCCCCGCTCACCTCAACAGTTCCTTACCCTCCGGCATTGAGCAACGTGCACAACTCGTTTCTAGAAAACACACAATACTGAACTCTGCAACTCAACTCAACAACAACACGTATTCTGCACAATGGTCCCTTCTGACCAAAGTCCGCCCCTTCTTATAGTGTTGAATTACGTCCTTAACCATTATTACCAAATCAAACCACTCATTATGACCAAATCACGCCTTAATTACCCGAATCCGCCGTCGATTCTGTCAATCCAACAGCCGAATTCGCCATTAATGCTGATCATTTCATCACGCACCACTATTTAACTGTCGTTAACTTCCTGCATTTATTGTTGATTTGACGAGGTCACGACCCTGCAGCTGTCACGACACAGACCCCAAACTGTGATACAACCACTCTTGCTTGCGCATTCTCTCCCTACTGGTGCACCATCCTTCCACCTAACATCCTACATTTTTTTTCTCGATGCAATTTAGGAATTGCGTTGTTCCGAGCCCATCCTATAAGGCTTCAACCTACTACCATTCACCAACTTTGGGAGCATCGCTCCATGTACCTACTGCAGCTGTACTGCGCCTCATGAAGTTATGTTATTGATGCGATATGGACCAAGCCAATGCATCTGTAACTTCCCTGGATGCTTCATGAACTTGTTGTCATACAACAGCACCAAGTCGCCTTGCTGAAACTGTTTGTTCTTGATATGGCGATCATGCCAAGCCTTTTGTCGATCCTTCTCCACGCTCTGGTGAAAACCTGTGATAAAGAGGTCTTCCTCAAGCTGCACTAGCTCCGCCAAACATTCACCTAATGCGGCTTCATCATCCATGCCTGTTGTTGCCGCTATGCACAAACTCAGAACAATGTTCTCCATAGGCATAATCGCTTCTTTCCCATACACCAATTTGAATGGTGTCTGTCCCGTCAACCTTTTACAAGTGGTGTGATATGCCCACAAGACTGCTGGAATCTTCAAATCCCAGTCGTCGCGGTTTGCATTACAAACCTTTGTCAGCGCATTATCCAATACTTCGTTGAAAGCTTCCACTGTGCCATTTGCTTGCGGATGATATGGCGTACTCTTCTTATGTTGTATATGAAGCTTTGCATTCAATGCGCTGACTGTGCGATTGACGAAATGACTGCCCTAATCACTCATCAATAACTTCAGGTAGCCAAACTGAGTGACAATGTTGTCGAACAAGAAACGCGTTGTTGTTGCAGTGGTGCAATCTACGACTAGTGTAACCTCCGCCCATCTAGTCAAATAATCTGTCACTGTGATTATGTATCGTGCACCAGTGCGCTTCCCAGGTGGGTTGATAGTTCCCACAAAATCCACTGCCCATTTATCAAATGGCTGCAGTGTCACTTAAGGTATTAGTGGAATCTCATCCCTCTTGAAGGGTTTCCCAATTCTTTGACAGACATCGCAGGTCCGTGCATAATCTATCGCATCATTATGAAGAGTGGGCCACCAAATCCTTGTGCGAAGCACCTTCCTTGGCAGTTGCTCGACAACCATAGTGCCCACCAACCACTCCTGCATGTGCTTCTGACAAGATCTGCCCTTGCTCATTAGGCAGGACATAATGACTCAAGATCTCCTTTGATCCCAGTTTGTACAACTGTCCTACAATCAGCTAGAAATCTACAGCCTTATCCACCAACTACTTCTTCTGACTGGTGATGAACCCCTCCGGTGTGGTTCCTGTTGCCAGAAACTGAATGATTTCTTCAGAGTAATCGTTAGCTACGTCAACCCTGAAGAGTTGCGCATCTTGAATCCCATGTTCAATGTTGGTTGGTTCCTCCCCAGTCTCAATTCGCGATAGATGATCTGGCCCTACGTTCAAGCATCATGGCTTCACAATCACTTCAAAATCAAACTCCTGAAAAAGAAGTAGCCAACGACATATATTCCCCCCCAACACAAGATTATTGACCAGATATTTCAGGGAAGAATGGTATGTGAACATCTTAAAGTGACCTCCCAACAGATAATGCCTAAAGTTCTACAGCGCGTATATTATTGCCATACCTTCCCTCTCTGTGGGTGTATAGTTCCTCTTTGCAGATGACAACTTTGAACTCGCAAAGCAATTGGGTGATCCAGATCCCCTTCCCCTAGTTGCACGAGCACTACTCCCAGCGCAATTGAAGATGCATCTACGTGGACATGGAATTCTTTGCTCCAGTCTGGAAATACCAGTATTGGCGCTGAATCCATCTTAGCCTTAAGTGTCTCAAAACTGACTTGACATTCTGGGCTCCATTGAAATACCTCATCCTTTCTCAACAACTTCTCCATAGGGGCCATGATCCCTGTATAACCCTGGATAAACTTGCAAAAGTAGCCAGTGTGTCCCAACGTCGCTCTCAACTGCTTGACATTGGTAGGCGGTGTTAAGCTAAGAATGAGTGCAATCTTTACTGGGTTGACCAACAATCCCTGCTTGCAAACAATGTGACCCAGTAGTATCCCAAATGGTGCACAGAAGATGCACTTCTTCAAATTCAGCTATCTGATGCTATCGACAGCGCACCAACATCAGTCACAAATTTTCCAGATGATCGCTGATTAATTCATAGACTGTCCAGTCATCCATTTAAACTTGGAGAAACTTTTGAATAAAATCCCTGAAAGCAGCAACAACGACTCGAGAGAATATCACAGGTGCATTCTTCAACCCAAACTGCATCATCGTGTACTGAAAACAGCCCCATTCTGTTACAAATGTTGTCTTGTGGCGTTCCTCTTTCACAATTCAAATCTGGTGATAGCCAGAGAACCCATCTTTGAAAGAATACATCTCTTGGCCACCCACGCCCTCCAACACCTCATCAGTGAACGGTGTTGGAAATGATCATGCAGACATGCCTCATTCAGCTTCTGCAAGTCGACACAAATGCCCACTTCACTTGTTTTTTTTTCCTCCACCACCATAGGACTAATCCAGTCTTATTCTTCAACCGGTTCAATGATTCTAGCATCTAACATGTGGTTAAGTTCTACTTTGACCCTCTCCTTATGGCATGGATTCAATCGATATGGTCGCTACCTTATTGGTTTTGCATTTGATTTCAACGGGATCTTCATCTCCCCCAAATACCCCAAGATTCCCTTCATCTCAGAAAACTTTGTAGGGAATAGGCCTTGGAACTCATGCAATAAGTTTGTGACCTTCTCCATCATCTCGTCATCCCAATAGGCCCTGACATTCGCAAACTTTGGGTTCTCCTCCATCCCAATGTTGACTTTTCTGAGCTTCAGCGCCTGACTGATCAGATCTGTCGGTGCATCAGGAGCTACAACATCGCGACTTCCTTCTGATTCAAGAATATTGACATTCCGCGAGTCATCACCATCCTTTGGCCCACCATTAATATTATAACATTCCATCATCAACTACATCTTGCAGTGCGCATGTGGATCCACAGGATAGTCCACTGGAACAATCTTCAGAACAACGTCACGGATGAGTTGCAAAGCATTATGGACATCCGGGTTGGTATCCGCGAAGCTGAAGGTATGAGTAAAGCAAACTGTCAATTCTAACCAAGTAGTAATTTCCCCATTGTAATTCAACTTTGACATACCATGGTCGTGGCATCTCATCCAAAGTATAGACAAAGGCATGGACCCACTCATCCTTTTGTCGCGATGCCCACAACGTCTGACATTCCATCAAATGACTACCAGGGTCAGTCCATCCATCGTATTTCCCTATGTGGTAAACTTCGGTGTCGCCAAAGCGAACCGTCATCCATGTAAACTTGCAAAAACTTCTGAATAAAATCCCTGAAAGTAGCAACAACGACCCGAGAGAATATCGTAGGTGCATTCTTCAACCCAAATGGCATCATGGTGTACTAAAAACAACCCCATTTTGTCACAAATGTTGTATTGTGGCAGTACTCTTTCTCAATTCTGATCTGGTGATAGACAAAGAACCCATCTGTGAAAGAATACATCTCTTGCCCACCCACGCCCTCCAGCATCTCATCAGTGAACGGTGTCGAAAATGGATCATGCTGACATGCGTCATTAAGCTTCCGCAAGTCGACACAAATGCACACTTCACCTGTCTTTTTGTCCTACACCACCATAGGACTAATCCAGTCTCATTCTTCAACCGGTTCAATGATGCCAGCATCCAACATGCGGTCAAGTTCTACTTTTACCCTCTCCTTATGGCATGGATTCAATCGATACGGTCGTTGCCTTATTGGTTTTGCATCTGGTTTCAACGGGATCTTCATCTCCCCCAAATCCCCCAAGATTCCCTTCATCTCAGAAACATTCGTAGGGAACAAGTCTTAGAACTCATGCAACAGGTCTGTGACCTTCTCCATCATCTTGTCATCCCAATAGGCCCTGATATTCGCAAAATTTGGGTTCTCCTCCATCCCAATGTTGAATTTTCTGAGCTTTAACGACTGACTAATCAAATCTGTCGGTGCATCAGGAGCTACAACCTTGTGACTTCCTTCTGATTCTGGAATATTGACATTCCGCGAGTCATCACCATCCTCCGGCCCACCAGTAATATTATAACATTCCATCATCGACTGCATCTTGCAGTGCGCATGCAGATCCATAGGATAGGCCACTAGAACAACCTTCAGAACAATGTCGCGAATGAGTTGCAAATCATTATGGACATCTCGGTTGGCATCTGCGAAGCTGAAGGTATGAGTAAAGCAAACTATCAATTCTAACCAAGTAGTAATCTCCCCTCTCAATTTAGCTGTGACATACCATGATCGTGGCATCTCATCCAAAGTATAGACAAAGGCATGGACCCACTCATCCTTTTATCGCAATGCCCACAATGTCTGACATTCCATCAAATGACTACCAGGGTCAGTCTGTCCATCGTATTTCCCTGTGTGGTAAACTTCGGTGTCGCCAAAGCGAACCGTCATCAATCTCTGGCACTGCGACCACCCAGCAATCGACTTGTTATGGGTATCCCACTAACGTGATGGAGCAGCGTTCAGCACCTCCTCCAATGCCAACAATCATTGTGGTTCTGATACCTTTTTGACAAACACCACGAGAAATTTAGACAATCCGGGTAGCCCTTCATATACTGGCAGTGCAATAGTTTTAGTCCCAACGCGGCCTAATGACTGTGTGATCAACCCACACTTGCGAAGCGACACTTCATGCAAGCGATTTTCCAATTCTCTAAAGTGTCGTCAGAGTCGGAAGACGCAGAACTGGAGCTACGCCACCCAAGCTCACCGTCGGCAGTCGGATGAATATAATATTCTGAGATATTGTACGCATGGTCCCATCCACTGGCAACTTCATCTTTTACCGGTTCAACATACATGCATCCTTCAGCCGGATCCAACGGAGCTATGACTCTAAGTTCGCGGTTTTCAAAAGTCATCATCCGCTTCTTAAAGTTTATTACTGTTGCATTGTCATTAGCCCATCCAATCCCCAGCAACATTGGATAGGAGCTTCCCCCTTCAACAACTTCGATAAAATCGAAGCCAGCATATGTCTTCATCCCCTCGATATCCACAACAAGGCATGGAACTCACCCAATTGGTGTCACCTTGGCCTAATTAGCTAATCAAAGTTGCACGGGAGACCAGGTCAGCGTTGGGCTCCCCATTTTCTTCCAGGCCTGCTTGGTTAGGATGTTGACACCTGAACCAAGATCCAGAATAACTGAATCAACCTCATAGTCCCCAATCTAGATGTTCATGCGCATCTCCTTACCTGTCTTCCACCGTTGTAAGGAGTTTACCACAGACTCTCACTGTCCCTTGGCTGGTCGATGCAATAGTCCCTCGATATCAGCAAGAGCATTAGGATCTCTTGCCAGCGATAAACAAATTTCAAAAAATTTTTGTAAAGTACCAGACTACTGCGATGGACCTGCCTCTGAAGTTGAATAAAAAACAAGGGGCATATCACAAATAATTTCCTTACCAAGGTTTCATCCCATCGCCTGACATGCTTGAAAGAACATATCTCGCTCGGCATCAATGTCAAACTGCACCTTCTTCGATCCAGCTAACTGGATAAGTGGATTTGGACCATCTTCTCCTGTCGTCGCACCTCCACGAGTTATAACTGCAACAACAACATCTTGTGTCCTTAGCTCCACAGAAATTGTTGCAATAGTTGTGCCCTAAGTCTGGTTCAATGGTGGATTCCTAGGTTGGTTCGCATTCTTGTTGGCATTCTGATTCGGACGCTGGTTCTGGTTCTGCTGCTAGTTTTGATTCTGCACTGGTTGCTGCATTGATTATGGTTCTGTAATTGTTGAACGTTTCCCACTTGACATCGCGTAATCAACTGCGGACAGTTTTCAACAGTGTGATAAAAAATAAAACAAAATGTACATTGTGTCTGCAATTGTGGGAAATCTCTCTGGTAGAGTCCCAACACTCCACAATTGTAACATTGGACAGGTCCACGACCTCCTCGTCCTCCTCCGCGACCAAAACCTCCATCACGTCCACCTCAGAATCCTCCATGAAATATCCCTTGCTGTTGATATTGTGGTTGATTGAACTGTTGTTGCATGGGATTCACTTGCAGTTGCACACACTGCCCTGGCTAAACGTACTGTGGCTGTTGAACGTACTGTGGCTGCTATGGAGCCATCTGCATTGGAGTATACTGTGGCATAAATTGTTTTTGTGGTTGCAGCTGTGGTACAAACTGCATCTGCGGTTGAGGTAGTGGTTGGCCTACCTGTAGCTACGGTTGCGGTTGTTGTACATCTCGTTGGTCGTCCTTCACATAGAATGCATCGTACGTTCTCTCCTGGAGCAAGCCATACACACAACAATCTTTATCTTCATGTCCCACAGATTTGCAGAAGGTACAATACAAATTCATCGGCTTTGTGACCATCTTTTGCATGTATTGACACTCCTCATGTCGATGTCCATATACCTTACAAATGCGACACCACGGCATACCTCCTCCATTCAATGGGTTCGATGCCCCAGATACTAGATAATTGTGGAAGTCTGGGAAACTATCCTTAGTATGCCCCTCTTCGCGACATCATGTACACCACACTTCCTCACGATGTTCCTTACCCTTCTTAAGGTCTTGCAGCTGTATTGTCAATTTGGCCCGCTGTGTCTAAATCTGCGACATACTAGCGGTGTTCTCACCAATCGGTGAAGCTTCTAACCGCATCGCAATTTTCAGGACTTCACTCGGTGTTGTAATGTTCTGTTGCATCAGCGGTAGTCGAATGTGAGGGAGTAATGCCACGATGAACCATTCTTTGTGCTGGAAATTGCTCATGTCAAAGCTTACCCTTGCCATCAGTGTTTTGAACCGTTGGTGAAAATCCCACACAGTTTCATTGGGATAGTGCTTAATCTCTTTTAGTTCTGTAATATATTGCGCTTAGGATTTGGGTTTTCTAAACTCTACAATCAATCCTGCTCGAACTTCATCCAGTGTCTTTTCTGGAGCACCTACAGGAACCTGCACCAATTTCATGAACTAGTCTAATGCACAACCTCGAAGAGTTGTCGCCAATTTTCCTCTCTTGGAATTATCATCAGTAATTTTCTTAATAGTCCATACTGCTTCACATAAGAACCAGTATTGCTCAGGATTATCTGTTCCATTTCTATGGAACAGCGGTAACTTTGCATCTTCGCCCGCCATCCTAGGCTTCCTTCCTATAGTCATTGAGCTACTAGCAATAAAGTTCTATTGACTTGATGAACACGGTGGTGTCAAAGTTGTATTTCTTATTGGTTGAGAGATAGTGAGTGGAGGTGTAGGTACGTTGCTGCTGGGGTTTGGTTCTGCCTCGATCCTGGGCATAGCCTAGTTGTCATTGTCGGCACTGTGAGGTCGCTTTGTCCCATGTGGTCTTCCTTCATGGCTTTGCGTTTTGATCGCAACAGGACCTTCTCCTATCCTCTACCTCTTTTCCTATAGAAACCTTGCTCCTCCCCTTGTAATACCACTCTCTTCCTCGACTTCCTTCACAGTCTCGTCATAACCTGCACCCATCTACCCCTTATCATTCCATGTATTCCCCCCCTGCTGTCGCGGTATCCACAGCCTCCGCCCACCAAGGTTCTTACTGGTCTAGGTGCATCTTCAATATGCCCTTTTCGCAAATGAGCATCTTAATGGACAACTGTAGCGACAATAGAAATCTACCTCTTAGTCCGTTGAAGAATTCCCTTTCTGCTTCACTATAGGATTTTATTGTATCAACCGCAAAATGAGTGATATAGCCTTCCAGTATATTGTCGACCTAAACCTCAACAGCCCGCGATGCTTTGTTGTCGACTTCCTACAGATCTTGGATTAGTTATGGGGTCCAAGCTGTCAGCTCACCACCTTGGAAGTTCCTCTTCTGATAGGTCAATTTTGCTAACCACTCATACATGATGATTGGGAACTCGCAGAAAAAAATATTTGTGTGGAGCGCCATGAATGTACTTTGCAAACCACCAATCTGTTGACAACCCAGGGTTCTTATTTTCTTTTTCAGCGAACTCTCGCAACTTTAGGTCAAACCATTGGATCTACAGTCTCGTCGGATGCCACAACATATCCTCCTTTCACTTCGCGCTACGGTCCCGACAATGGAACCATTTGTTGACACAAACCCAGTCGACAGGGGTTCCTCACGTTGTCGACACCCAAAGCACCGCGATATCCCTAAGCACCGGCCCAGACAGGTTTTACCCTGTCCAGCAACACCTACGAAGCAGATTAGGTCTCACTCGAGATGTTCAAGGGAGAGTTGACGGAACTATGTTTCCGTTGAATGAAGGAGGATGTTGTGCATCAACTAATCAACTTATTACAACATTCAAAAATAGATCTAAGAATTCAACTCAAGCATTAAGCATAATCACAACATCATTCAACAGATCTTATCATTGACAGAACCAATATAAATGCGCAACAGATATAACAGTAAAGCATTAATCACAGCAAGGAAACATCACATCATTCACAGATTCATATCACTTAATGCATTTACCACAGAGAAACAAAAGAGACACAAGGATTCTGCTCAAAAAATCTGTCACATCATATTTATATCCGCAAAAACCCAGATACAACAAGATATTCAATCATCAACTCTCAATCTTGATCTATGTCAAGATATCCCAACACTTACAAACCTACATCTACTTATAGGCTTGCGCCTTTACATTTACGGTCCACTTAGGAAACCGCCTAACTACTTCTTAACAAACTTTACAAAGACTAACCCAAAATCCCACATAATGCGGTCAAATGACCCAAAATATACATAACGCGGTCCAAATGACCCAAAATACCCATGACACGGTCCAAATGACCCAAAACTACAAAAAGTACTTGTCTCCTTGCGCGCTGCTTTCCTCCTTTCGTGGTACCTTTGGCCTTGCGCTGACTCATCCAAACCACCTGCCAACAGAGGGGTAAATGGATCTCCCGTATGTGTGCTATATAGGACATCCACACCCTTTCTAGGAGTGGAGCCTCTCTTATACACTTGTACCTTTTTCACATTTGGACTGCGAGGAGAGGCAACTACTGACTATTTCCCAAGTGTATAATTTGGTGGCTACAATCACCAATTACTGACGTTAGAAATGCATTGGTCAATGAAATAACAAGTATTAACAAACTAACAATGATGAAATACATACCAATGCATTGTATACTTCAATAAATTCTAATAAACGTTCTATCACCCATTGTGTCTCCATGGGCACGATATCGATTGCATTCTCACCAGGGGGAGCTCAATAGATGAAATCATTTCCCTCTGAAGGAGATCTACAACCTACAATTTAGAAAATTGTAAACATTAGATCATGTAGCATTAACTAAGTAACATGTATTAAAATAATGTCATGTTAAAATAGTTACCTCAGTGTGATTTGTTTTCACTGAAGGTATGACAACATCTTGTACATCAAATGGTTCTGGTGCATGAGCCTTTGGACTATTCTCTGCATCATCAGTGGAAAAGTATTTCTCCTCATGCCCTTCTTGTAGCAACTACAAGTTTTAAAATCATTAAAACTATTAACAATCTATATATATGTATAGTAAGGAAAATAATTTACAAATGACACTAAATTGTTAACCATTTACTCATGTATTAAAATAATGTAATGTTGAAATAGTTACCTCAGTGTGAGTTGTTGTCGCTGAAGGTATGACAACATCTTGTACATTGGACGGTTCTGGTGCATGAGCCTCTGGACTATCCTCTGCATCATCAGTGGAAAAGTATTCCCCCTCGTTCCCTTCTTGTAGACACTACAAGTTTTAAAATCATTAAAAATATTAGAAATTTATATATGTGTATAGTAAGGAAAAATAATTTACAAATGACACTAAATTGTTAACCATTTACTTACTTGTGTAAAATAACCAATAAAACTATCATCTGTTTGGATAGGACCAAAGAAAGGATGGTCACATACTGTACATGGGTGGGGCTCTCGGGCATGCTCATGATGTGCAGGTCTAGTGCCACTACTAGATGCTCCTCGACCATTAGAAGGTGGTGGCTCTACCACACCGAGAGTTGGTGGATATACCCCACTAGGAGGTGGTGTCTCTTCTCCACCCATAAATGGTGGCTTTGATGGCCCTTCCTGGTACGTACCTTGAAGATATGTGCTATGGTGAACAACTTCCTGTGCCAACAGTAGGAATGACTGCTGCATCTGTGGGACCAACGGATGTGAAAGCGGAACATCTGGCTCGAGTAGCTGCCTATGAGGTGGAGCTGCTGGGCGATTGGGATCTATGTGCCTCGCATTGGGACATTGTTGAGGCATCCCCATCCCAATGCCCTAGTACTCCAAGAAATCAAAATAATTAACATGCTTCCCCAAACCAAATTCTGCGTGCATCTTTCTAAGAAAATATAGAGGCATTTCCTTGTTTTTATGTGGTGGTATATCAAATACCATGTACCATTGGTCCATCCAATTATCTATGAATGGTTGATATGTACACCACTCGATAGAAATATGCCTTTTGTTTACATTCGAGATTTCACCCATCAGTGGATCTCTAAAAAGGGCAAAGATATGTTGTTTCGTAATCTTCAACTTCTTAACTTCTTTGTAGCTAATTCCATCAGCATATTCTTGCCTCTTTCTCTCTCTGTATGTAGCAATATATTGTAGTGCACCATTTGACCCACTAAACGTCTCTATCATTGCATCCAAATTGGATGCAAGCATACGGTGCTTCTCATCAACAATTGTTATTGAGGCTTGAATGTCTTTGAGCCTCTCGATTTCATCTTTGGATGTCTGAATGTGCATCCATGGTCGTCACTGCAATAAACTAAAAAAATCATTAGAAACATATACATGTGCTATAAGGACATCTCTCAAGAATGAAAACTGTACAAACTTTGTTCAAGAACGAATACAATACAAACATAAATATCATCTCAAAATACTATAATAACAAGTACATGTAAACCAAAGTGGAAGGTGAGGATCAACTACATGTAAATCGATTAATGATTGATGGCAGAGAGCTCCAAATTCAATTAATGCTGAAGGATCGAGACAATGGGGGCCTTAAAAGCACTTTATGTACACCTTTCTAGAGCCTAGGTATTGGATAAGATGCTATTTGTCATCCTCTACCTTCAAAAATTTCTCTTTTGTATCTAATTCATTTCATGTTCGTGGCCCTTTCCTTGCTCAAAATCTAGTGTATGATGAGGAAGATTTGGTGGTGAATTCCTCTGCGTCATTAAGAAGGGGAAAGATTTTGAATGTGAGGGTTGATCTACGCTTTTTCCATGAAGTATTTTTTTTATCGGTTGCTAGGTATGAAGACCCAAATCCATCGATTGAGTGTCTTGGTGGTGAAGGAGGTCAAAAGAGATGTGGTAGTTCATCTTAGCAACAAAGTAAGCGGTGCGTCTACAAAGGAGGGGAACATAGTCCCTTGGGTTTTGGGGGATGATGTAAAATCCATCATGTTGGGTTGGCTTCACAAGCATTGGTTGGACATTTTTAGGGTAAAAGAATGTGTGGGAAAAAAACATAGGTTTTGGTTGAGTCAAGTCTAGAAAGCAAGCCTAGGTTATAGTCCATAGTTCATCCTCCTAGCCAAATGGTGGATGGATTTTCTTTTCCAATTTGCAATAGATGTGGAAACAATATTGAAGAAAATTTGGTGTTGGGATTCAAATCCCTTATTGCTTAGGTGGATGCAAAATTCATTAAGGGGATTGATAGTATAGAGGAATTTCCATATGTTAAATATCAATTTTTAAAATTTTTAGTTTTGGAATTTCATTTACATGCATTTTTAATTTAGGGAAATATAAAAATTTATATTTTTATTGAGGAAATGTGGGAAGGATGAACGTTTGGATGCCTACCTTTCCAATCCTCCTTGCTCTTCAAATGTTTCCTCCCTCCACTTCTCCACGTCGACGTTGGAAGCTCTGATCACTCGAGCGTTTTGGTTAATTCGGTCAATGAACAGTAGACGCGAAAGCAGACTATTTTTTGGATTTTAATATATTAACAATAACGCGCGTGTGTTATGTATCACTCTAACGCTTGAGCATTACAGTGATATATAACACGCGTGCATTATGTATTTCTATAACAATCACATGTTATTGAATCCTATCCTACGTGTTAACTGACATGGCAGGATCGTGCTCGCCCTTGCCTAGTTCTAAGAAACGTGCACGTGTTTTCATTATACTAAAATTTAGCGCGTTTTGCGAATGCACGATTGCATCAAAAAGGTCCCTCAACTTCGTGTGAGGGCCCAACAAATAATAATTTCTCTCTGTAATGTGTTTAAGTATTGATTTATATGGAATTGTGTATATTGAATCCCTTGTCTGTTCTCGAGATATTTTCCACTTTCATTCTATGGTCATTATATCTAAGTTTGACTTAGGGACCTAAGATTTTCTTCTTCATATATTAGTATATCAAACAGACTTGCAATTTGAATTACTAGATTCTCTGCAATGAAATGGTTCCATTGATTTAAAAAAAAATGGGTATATGGTTTGTCTGCAATGGTCAGTGGTCAAAATTACAATTATTGATAGCTTCCTTTAGTGATTTCTGAATGTAATGGGGAAATTGCTACATATCTGTAGTTCATTGAAATTTTGAGAGGTGAGTAACGAATGGAAGACCAAGCATATACAATATAGAGTAAAAACGCTGTAGTTTTAGCTATTTCAATTTTATAACCAATTTTGTATAATTTAGCTCACAAATACATGGTAGTATCTACTCTCAAGGTTGAAGGATGAACAGAGAAAGATGGATCTTCAATTAAAAGAATTATAGGAAAAATTTGAGCATAAGGAGTAATTTGTATTGAACCTTACCTACTCCATTAAATTCTATACAGACGAGGAGTGGCGGTGAGGCTGTCATTTTCCTTTCTATTCCCATTTGGTCAACAAACATATGGTTCAAGAGAATGTGGCGGGAAACAGAGAATTGGTAGGGTAATGGAACGTGTTTCAGGACATAAGAGACATCTTCGGCTATAATTAAAACTATGTGCATCCTTCCCCGTGTCTATCCTAGGTGGAGATCTATTATGCCTCAAATTGTTTCTCCTACCCCACCATTCCAATATAAATCGCCATGTGCATCATCGTATAGTCGGCCACATGCATCATCCTCATTGTTTGGTGTGTTCCTCTGTTTTCCTTGAGTTTACTATGAGTATGGTTTCGGACAGGGTATTGAGAAATATAAATTGTGTTGCAGAGGATATCATGAAAATCGAGGGCCGGATGGTGAGCGGAGGAAGGGAAAAGTTCGAGGTCGAAAATGGCAGAGCTACTGCGATTGATGGGATTTGACTTCATTGTCTCTAAGATCCAACGATGTGTCGGTCCCTTCCATTTGAAGCAAACCAGTGGATTGAAATTCTCATTGGTCACACATTAGGGTTTGTGTTTGCAGTATGCACTCAATCAATTGTATGTTATAAAAGTGTTTGATATATTCTACGACTAACATTTTAGTTCTGCTTAAACAGTCCGAAGGGTATTTGATGTGTTTCTTCTAATAAAGAATCTGAGATTATTAGCTGGTTTAATCGTATATTTGTGGCAGTTTATCTAAACTTACCGAGGTATGTTTCCCAATGCATTTTGTATGGTTTCCACGGAGAATCCCCTAGTGAATTTTCCCATGCACTTTGTATTGTTTTCACTGAGAATCCCCAAGCAAAACAACCCTACCCTTCATTAACAGTATCAATGCTTTCTATGATGGCTTGGCTTACAACCATATTCCTGGAATCATATGTGTTGAACCAATTTTCAAATGTCCTATAAACATGGACGTGCTCCCATTTATTTCAAATTTTACTCTAAATTCGAATGCATTTGTTTTAGGATCCAAACTAAAACTTCTTACATTGCTTGATTTGGATTATAGATTAGTAAAAGTGGGGTCTATTGCATGCTCAAGTCACGAGCACATATTCTTCTTCTTTACATAATTCAAATTGTATGTCTCTACAATTCACTGTCAATCTAAGATCATAATTATGTAGATTAATTTATCAACCAAGATGAATGGATTTGTTCAACTCTAATTTGAAGGTTTGGTTGTCTTTTACGGTGAAGGTAAATTAAAAAATGGAACCAAATCACTCCAATTATGTCCCAATTTGAGGACACGCTCTCTATGCTTAAATTGTTCAACCCAACACCTCATTAAAAACACATTGGACATTAAATACACATTTAAGGAAATATACATTTAAATGTTTGCATATGTGGATAATAGTAGCTTGCAAGCGAGACAATAGACACACATTATATATTGTAGCTTTGTGGCATTGAAATATATCCTTGACAGATCCAAGTGCATTATAACTCTGCTAAACTACTTGAGTGACACACTATGAAAATATTAAATATTGGCCATAGTCAAACTCTTAATTAATGACGACGCATAGATATTAATTATATATCTTAGCCACTAGCAAGATGAAATAGGTGGTATTCTCTATACTCAGTACAAAGTATATATTATAATAATAATAATAATAATTTATTTTAATGTCACGACCAAGTACAACACCAAATAGTTGTATGAGATCTCGTTGTTTGTGGAACAAGGGACATTGTAGCATATGGATTACATAGAGGACAATTGTGTGTGGCCTCTAGAACTACAATATAAGAAAGAGAATGCATAATAAACAATAACAATGACTCAAACAAACTAACAATTGAGTTGTAGGTATAAACCACTATAACCCAACAGTATATCCAACAACCTAACTCATGACTTAGAAATGGTCGAGACATCCGAAGACACACCCAAATATGAGGGTCCTACTCGAGGGGGCACCTACCCTTCTAGCCTTATCACAACAGGCCAATGTCTCATTGGCGATTTAAACCCTAGTGGGGATAATGAAATTCACAACTCTCCACCATTAGGCCACCAACTCATTGACAAGATAGACCAATTTTAATTTTGAATTTATCATGGGTTTAGAGGGATCAAATCCCCTAAGGTGCAAACACTTTCTAAATGGATTTGATCATTCTTATCCCATGATAGATTTGGAATTAAGATGGATCTACATTGGTTCTAAGATCGCTACACAATATGCATTCGTCCTTAAAATGAAAAAGTATGAACCTAAAGGGATTTTATCCTTCTTATCCCATGATAGATTTGGAATTAAGATGGATCTACATTGGTTCTAAGATCGCTACACAATATGCATTCACCCTTTGTAATCTTTTTTATTAAAACCATATATATGTATTTCTCTTTAGTTTCAAATTTCAATTAAAGTTAACCAAATATTTTTTAAGTTAATATTTATTAATTTTTTACAATGATACAGTTAGGAAGGAATTACACTTCCCATGAGCTATATAAAGCATCTCTCAACGCAATGAAATATTCAATTTAAGGAGAAAAATAGTTGAAAATTGAGGGATACTAAACCAAGTGGGCATTAAATTCATTGTTGTTGAGATAATAAATAAAAACAAGCAAGTCACACATTTTCAAACAAGAAAAATAATTATTATGTTCCTTTGATTTGATAAAGATCAAAATTATCCTCTAATGATTTAAAGTTGTTATTTCCTCTATCTCCACAATTCTAAATCAATGTTTCGTGGCTGTTCAATGACCTTCCATATCCTTATCTAACAATGTTATGATCCAAATGTTATATTCATATCTGATGGCTTTTCATATCCATCATTATCTAACAATGTTATGGTCAAAATATCAGATCCGTATCCTTCATTATCTAACAATGTTATAATCCAAATGTTATAAACCAAAATATGGATGTCATGAGGAGAAAATGCCACACACTTATGCCTATAAAATATAGACGAAATGTTATAAACCAAAATATAGATATAATGCCGAAAAAATGCCACAAACTTATGCCTATAAAATATAGATGTAATGCCAAGGAGAAAATGGCACACACTTATGCCTTTACTTTACATATAAGCTTATAAAAAAAATTAAAAATAACCTACTATTTTAAAGTGAATAAAATTTTATTAACTATTCGATTTACACATCGTTCCAATCTTCAAACAAATTTGAAAACAACACTTTAAAGTATTCTCTTTTTATTAACATACCGTTTACACCTTCAAAATTCAGTGAGTAAAATATATTTTGTCAAATCCAAAATTTCTATGATATTTACAATGGTAACCTAATTTAGTATATATATTTATCAAATTTCAAAAGTTATATTTTCTTTCAACATTTTAAAAAGATTTTTATATTAATAATTAATAACATTATAGTAAATTGTTATATTAATATAATAGATTGAGTGAATTTAATGATTAAAAATATGTTTTAAAAAGTCATAAATTCAAATCTTTTAAATGCTTAATAAAATTAGAATTAAAATTGATTTATTGTAATTTTAATTTTTTAATTTGATGATTCTACATAATTTTTTTTTAAATTATAAATTTAGATAAAAAAATTTAAGTCATGGGAAATTATGTTTATATCAATATGAATAGTAATACTGTGTGTGTTGGAATTTAGAATAGAGAATAAGATACGAATGCTCTGATTGGATTGGCAACCCATGTTTAGTATGACATTTGTACTTTTGTTGTAACCGGGGATATTACCTTTCGTTTTTATTAATATGAAGAGAAATTAAAGATATGTGACATGCAGTCTTGTTCGTTGGAGAGTTCTTTTATTATTAGATGGAGATTCTTCATCGAACAATATCGGTATATCCGGGTCGTCCACGCTTTGCAAGTTTGCAGTGAAGAGCTAAATGTATAGGCCTCATTAAGAAGCGTATCACGCTATAGTCGAATAATGTACATACCTACAACAATGTGGAAAAATTACATTAATATACAGTATTTACATAATCTCAAGAGCTCAATTTTCTCACGGTCGAGAGTCAATTTTACAAATATAGAATCTCTTAGGGATTAGGTTCTATCTGTAGGTTATTTTCTCTATATTCCGTTGTAGGGAGGGCACTATCTTTTAAGTCACGCCATTTCATCCCAATTACTAATTTATATTTGACCCTATTATCTACATAGGTAGAAGGATTGAGAGAAGAATCATTAAAGCATGGACTTCTTAAATATTGCCATCGGATTTCAGTTCACATAAGACAACCCAAGCCCTTCATTTTCAACTCATGAACCGTGTTTTGTTGACACAAAGGGTTGGTGAATGTAATTTTTAAATTGTGAGTCTCCAATGGGTGATATGGAGTAGATCATCACAACGCCCACAATAATGTTGATTTGGGGTCATATTTGTTAGGTAGAGGAGAGACAATTGCAATAAGGGCCCATGATGGCTGTGACCTTGATTGTTGAGAAGGAGGAGCAAGAAAATAAACAACATTGCTAAGAGGAGCCATAGCCCACTTGCGTAAATATGGAAACAATGAAGTAGCAAGATCATCATCATCCAACCACAACTTTGAGCAGAATTTGTTGTCATGGAATTAATTATTGTTCGAAGGAGAGGGATCACTATTTTCAGATGGCACATCACTCTGTTGCACATATGGAGGGGGATAATCTCTAGGTTTCTCATCAAGAAATGGCTCATCACTAGTCTACTCATCTTAAGAGGGCTCATCACTAGATTGATCATTGAAAGAGGGCTCATCATTGAATTTCTCATCATCTCTAGGTTGCATATTCTCATCAAATGAGGGAAAGTTGGAAGAAAAATTCAAAAAAGGAGAGGAACTTAATGAACAGATAGTCCCATAAGTCCTTAGAGACTGTGTAGTAAGTGCAGAAGAGGAGCTCAGAGATGTACCCATGGGTGGAGTTATACTTGATGAAGAGGTGGAAAGATCCACTCTTACCAGGTAGGATTCATTGAGAAGCAATTTAGTAAGAGAATAAGAGGCATTTTCCCTAGATACATGTTGGTAATCATCATTAGAGCCATCATTGGAAAGAAGTGACGGAAGAGATATCGTTGGACCATCAGGAAAAGGTTCATCGAAGATAACTTCATAATGCTTAGTGACACTATAAGTAGTGGGGTCATATAGAGGGTATCCTTGAAAGGATTTACTATAGCCAATTACAGTTTGATGAGAATTATATGGAAAAGTGATATATCATGCCTTCCATGAGACAAGTGGACCCAAGCACATCATCCAAAAATATTGAAATGTGAAAAAGAGGGCTTATGCCCATGTAAGTGATAATAAGAAATCATACCTGTAATTACATGAGCAGGTGTGTGGTTGATGATAAATATTGCACAAAAAATCATGTATCTCCAAAAATTAAGCTTCATGGTCTGAGAATGAATCATAAAATGTGTCATACCCATGATAGCCCTATTCTTGTGCTCAACCACACCATTTTGTTGAGGAGTATATGGGACAATATTCTACCAAGATTGCATGAGAACAAGGAAACTACTAAAATAATTATCAATATATTCACCTCCCCCATCATAGTGGAGACACTTGATATTCTGCTTACATTTTGCTTCAACAAGAATTTTGAATACTTGGAATTTTCCAAACACCTCATCCTTGGATTTAATGGTGTAGACCCATAGAAACTGAGAATAATCATCAACAAAAGTAAGGAAATACTTGACTCCCCCAAGAGAAGAAGTGGCCATGGGACCACAAATATCATTGTGTATTAACTTCAGGGGCTTAGAGACCCACCTTGAGTTGTCCTTCATAAAGGACTCTTGATGTTGCTTACCCATCACATATCCCTTGTAAAAAGGATTGGGAGGGTTGATTTCTGGAAGACCCTCAGCTAGGTAGAAATGACTCATGTGCCTAGAGGATCCATGGTTGAGATGTAAGTGCCATAGCTTACTATCATCATTTGCATCAACTATCATTTCACTAAACTTATTTGAAGTGAGAGGTGTAGAATACTTACCCAGCCTATACATACGTTCAGATTTATCACAATATCCATAGGCAACATCTATGAACTTGTCCTCTATCTTTAAAAACCCATATGTCTAGCAAAAATTCCACCTTTTAATTGGTGTGAGTAATGCAGTAGATAGAGAGAAGGTTTGGTTCTCACTTTAGGAACATGGAGAACATCTTTGTATTGAGAATTATTACTTTGAACAGTACCACAACTAGAGATTGGGAGAGATGAGTTACTTGCTCACCTTTATGTTGATCACTGTAAGTGGAGAGGAGATGTCAACACTTCATCATATGTCTAGTAGCCCCAGAATTTGCAATCCATTATTGAGTATAAGTTGAGGACCATAGATCAATTTGCACAACTAAATGTGCATAGTTACCAGTGGTCTTTAAATAAAGCATTATTTCCATTTTTTTATTGACCTATATCTTCAATCTTTTGGAGATGGAAGAAACAATTTTTTAAGGCATGTCCCCCCTTTTCAAAATAAGAGCACATTGACCTCTTCTTTTTTGATAATTTGGAATTGTCCTATGGAGACTCAAGCATAGACGAGGTAGTAGACTTAGAGTGGGCATGTTCTTGGGGGATAGTACTAATATATTAAGTTCCTATTTTAACTTTTCCACTGCTTGTAATAATGTAAAATTTTAGGTTTTTGAACCTAGTGATGTACTCCTTAATTGTAGCAAAATATGCCATCTTGAGGTTGGAGAGCTTCAAGTCTATTGACTTGAGTGGTGTTCACTGCATCAAATAAGGTGGAAGGAATACCAAATCTGTTTTGATCCTTTATTTCCCTTTTTGTTATGAAGAAGAGTTGTAATTTGATTAGCTTATAGGTGACAGTTAGCACTTTTAAGACAAATAAAGAGCCATTATCCATCCATGGATGGCACAATACTAGTGCAGATCTTCAGTAAAATTTTGTTTAAACAAGGAAAAAATAGTGTGCGTTGTCATTAAATGGCACATAGAATCAAAACAACTTCGTTAAATTTGATGAAAAACCAAGAAAGGATGCCAAGAAAGGGTGCACTGGTGAAGGAAAGGGGGTATAAAACCCCTAAAAAAATCTTGTTGTCCCATAAGAGAGTGTTGGACACTCTAATTCCATATCTAAAACAGCCCTAAGGGGCTGCAAAAACCCTAATTTTAGGTTTGAAACAACCTAAAAAGTGTTGGATCGTGGAAGAAAAATCCACACTAGCTCTGATACCATGTTGAATTAATAAGCTATTGGATCTATGGTGAATTCTCCAATAAAACCCCAATCCAACCATAACATAAACAACAAAAAGATAACACCACTATAATGACGAACTTAAGATAAACAAACATATACCATAGTGCGTTTGAGCAAGATAAGATAAGATAATTTTATTAATGTCCAATGAATGCCCACTGAAGTAGAGAGAAAATTTCAGAAGTTCCTTGGGCCTTTATCAAATAACCAAATGAATGAGTGAGATAATACAAATGAGGGTGACTAGGATTTCCTAGTCAAATATAGATCAAATACAATAAATGGGTTGAATAACTAATAAGTTGACCCATTAAGGGCTTCAATACGCTAATAGAAGGTCGAAACATGGCCACTAGTGAAGATTAGCTGTAAAATCTCAGCATAACAATGGTTGGGATTGTTTCATAGTTTATGGCAAGTATTAAAGATGTTCATTGGAAAGAAACACAAAGGATTCTAAGGTCTGTGAAGGGTAACTACATTATGGACTTGCATTTGTGAAGGGTGATAACTTCAAGTTGGTCGGGAACATAGATTTAGATTGAGGAAGTTGCATATATGAAAGAAAATCTACCATATGTTACTCATTCATTGTGGGATTTGGATTAAATTCATAGGCTAGTAAGGAACAACCAAATGTTATGTTATCCTTCACATAAGCAAAGTACAAAGAATCTCTTGTTGTGACTTGTAAAACTATACAATATATGGGCTCAATAGGGTTCTCGGTAACATGAAGCTTCAACAAATTGAAAGTGATGCCCCTCCTCTATGAAAGTGTGATTCAAGTTAGCATGGGTAAGTTTTAGAGGTCCAAATAAATGCTTGTCATAAAGGAATATCTAGTAGTCATTCAAGGCTGGGGGTTTGAATAAGCAATGCCCATTTCATGTCCCGTTTTGCTAAAAAAAGGAGGGATAAGATAAGATACACATTTTTTAGAGTAGATTTGTCTATTTTTGGTTGATATATTTTGGCCGAAGAGTTATTTATATATTTAATAACTCAATTTAAAACAAATCATGTATTACAAATCCATGTTACTATACAATATGAAGTCAATGGGACAACTTAATGCGTGAAGTTATTCTCTTGTGTTCTATGTCATGCATGTGTGCTCTTTAAATTCAGATTCAAATATGAATATTATGAATTCTTAAATGTCATGGCTATTATTGACATAATGTTATTTGAATTCTTCTCTTGTGTTCTATGTCTAAGTTTTAAATATGATTATTATCTCCAGCAAAATGTTTCTTTATTTGAAACCCTAGTCATTTTTGTCTCCTTATGGAAAGACCCTAACCCTAAACCTAACCCTTGAATTTCTTTCAAGAGCCCTAGTTCTCAAGACAAAGAGTGTAAATAGAAATGAAGAAGAGTACAATGAGACTAGTTTTCTCTAGCTCTCACATTTCTAACTCAAGTATGTGATTACATGAGTTAACTACAATGCATATGGTGAAATGACTCTCTCCTACCATTACTTATTCGAAAAGTGAGGGAGCCCAACAATAACAAGTGGACCTATTCCATAAGAAACCTAACTAAAAAATGGATAGGTCCACATGTAAAGTGCTCCAGCATAAAGTGTCACATGTTAAGTTCCAGGGTGAGTTCATCCAACATGCAAGGGTCCAAGATAGAGCGCTCCATGACTTGTGTCCAATACTCTACCTCCAAAGGCCTCCAATGCTGCAATGCTCCCTCCCAAGTCATGTGTACCTTTGGGTCAACCCCTACCTACACTATCACTCCTCAACTTGAGTGTCCTCAAGTCAAGTACAAGCCCCCATGCAAGCAACCATATCTCCCCATGCCATCTAGGGCTCAACACCCTCCTCCAAGATGTACAACTCTCCTCTGAGGTGAGTCTTCTTCCCAAGCAAGCAAACAAATTCCATATGCACCTCATGAAGAAGTCACCAACTTACTTAGGTATCCAAACTCCAAGGAAAGAGTGCCACATAAGTGTCAAGTCTAGGCATGGAAATCCATGAGAAATCTAAATCCAATGTGTGTCCATCTTGGAACAACCAAAGGTTATCAACACACGATGCACCCCACATGACATGAAGCACCCCCTGTAGGGTCCGTTAAGTTCAGTAAGTGATTTTTATTTATTTTAAAGACTTCAAAACATGGGTGTCATAAGCTTAGCTAGAAGACAATTATCCCTACTCATGACCAATCTTATTATAGAACAATAACTACGATAACATTTATAACTCATGAATTGTTTTCTTAAAGCCATGACTTCAAACAATTCACTTAAAACACGTACCGTCTTTTCTCCTTTAGCTTACCAAACTACATTTAAACAATCACTTGGGTTTTCCATTTTATAAAATCCAAATTCACCTTACAACATGTCTTGGAATTATTGATTGGTATGCAATCCAAATTAATGAGGTAATAAGTTATACATTAAAACAACTACTTTAGTTTAACTTATACCACCCATAACCTATATCCTTGCATTCAACCTACTTCATAATATAACTATAGTGTCAACCATTAGTGCATCCTATTAATTGCAATTTATCTCCATTTTTTGTATTTTCCTTAGAAGTGCACCCTAGAATAATTCAAGCAATACTTTGAAGCTCCTATTTAATCCATTCACTTGTCACAATATCTAAATATTTAAACTTTTCCTATGTGCTATAATACTTTTAAAAGCATATGTAATCTTCACCATAAGATATGTAAAGTGCAATTGTAGTTCTAAAATAAAAGCACAGTTGAAATTCTAACCATAGGAATTCTTAAATGCAAGTAATTCCTAACCTAGTGCATATTAAATAATATATAATGATCCTTACATTCCAACCTTAACCATATAAATGTAAATGTGACTCCAGTATGAAATACAATTGTGATATTTAAACATAAGAACTCTTGTAATGTAAACTCTAATCGTGTACCTATTAAATAACACATCATAATATTTACATTCGAATTATATAAAGTGCAATTTGAAAATCTAATTTCAACAAACTAAAACTCTAACAATAAGAAAATATAAAGTAATTTCAACAAACTAAAACTCTAACAATAAGAAAATATAAAGTAATTTCTCACTAGGTGCATATCTACTAACATATAATAGTATTTACATTCCTAAGATTTAAGGAAGCCATTTTATCAATAGGTCAATAGAGGAACCATAATTTCTTAAATCACAACTCTTAACTAAAGAAAGAAGGAATCTTAAAATCCTATATTTTTCATCTCAAATAGTATCCTTTTGTCATCGTCGTTGAAATACTGAAGGTGTGGTATTATAATCTTTTTGTCCCTTATTTAATAATAACATAATATTATTGTATTCCAAAATGTCATAAATAGTATATAAATATTAGGACAGGGCATATCTCATCATACGTATCAATCCTCCAAATGCCTATAACACGACCATGAAAAAGATTTTAAATGCAACTGAATGAGAACTTAGATCTCTGACAGGTCGAGACTCTCATGGTTGAGACTAGGAGTGAATACTTAAGGGAAGGAGAGCCACTTCCGAGCCATTCGATCTATCACAGTTCGGTAAACAACGAATTTCATAGATTTAATATTCGAGGAGGAACAAAGTATTAAATTTAGGAATTACAGAGTCTGAATAATCCATATCCAATCGATTCACTGATGAGGGAAAATATGGAAACTCCAACGGATTGCAAAATAACAAAATTCTAAATAAAATTCGATCCAAATCGGCTCCTTGATAATAAATCTGGAACGCTAAGTCAACAGCTCCGCAGAGATTTAAAGGGGAAGGTCATAATTTTTTTTTTTTAAATTTTGTTTTGCGAAATCTGGAAATGCCCAAAATGAATTGTAAATAAAATTTAAAATAAATTTAACCTCCATTAAAAAACAACCATTTTGAAATACTAAGTGGAATGCACAGAGTTCGAATAGTCTTTCGGAATAGTTTTGTAACTGAATCGAATTCTGATAAGAAAATTTGGAAATTTCAATGGATTTTAAACAAGGTTTTAAAAGAAAGAAACTAGGATCCGAATCGGTTTCTGACAGAGCAAAACTGGAGTGCTAAAAGGATCACGACAGGGTTGTATAAATTTCATACAATTCGATTTCTGATATTGAGATCTGGAAACAACAATGCATTTTTTTTTAACAAGGTTTAAAAATAAAATAGAACCCATCCGGTTTCTTGATAAAGCAAAGCTGGAATCGAAACCTTAAGGCGAATAGCAACACGGATCCAATCGTCCTGATTGAAATTAAATTCTGGGACGCATGAGTAGAAATACACAGGATTTAAATTTTTTATAAACAAAACTAAATTGACGATTTCAGTGTGATAGAAACAATGTTTTTAATCGTTTGACCCATGACTCTCAAGGCAGAAATATAACTGTTGATTTCCGAGATTTCTTTTTACACAAAAATGTAATAATTTTTGCAGAGACAACAAACCATCACAGAAACTGAAATTATACTACACAGAAATAGTAAATCGATAAAGAAATAAAACTTTAAGAAGCATTGAACCTGATTCGCTGGTCGAATCCGAGATGGAGTAAATTGTTGTAGCAACAGTTGATCGAGTTGTCCGATTCCAATCCTTGACAAGATATCGACAACCCCTCGGTTGACCTCCATACTGTATCGGGAGTAATCTTCTTCCTCTCGAACCCTCGAGCAAGTGGGGTCGTAAGAAGACACTATCAGCTTCCCGAAAGGACCTCCCAATCTCCGTTCCAACTAATCCCAACTCTCAAGAATCATAACATAATCCAAGATTATGATGCCCATCCAGCATTAGGGAGCAAGAGATGTCCTTCTCTCCTTCTCCTCCCTCATTATATAGCAAAAGCTTGTGTGCCATCTGTCTGTCCATGCACATATTTAATTTAATTTAATATTTTAAATTTCAAATATTCTCAATTACATGTGTCTCAAAGTCTTTAATGTGCACCTAATTCCCTAAATCAGTGAGAGTTAGGTGTAGGAGAGTTCTACTCTTCTTTTGTTTCTTAATTAGTTTACTAAATACCTTTTTAGTAAATTTGTTGTTTTTATTTAATTAATTTCTTTTAAATAATAAAATTTATAAAAGAAATTTGTTTCTTTTATTAAATAACATCTATATATATATATATATATATATATATATATATATATATTTTAAAAGATTTAGAAGATTAATAATGATATATATATATATATATATATATATATATATATATATATATATATTCTCTTTAGTTATTTTATTTTTTATTAGAATGGTCTAATTTAAAGTTAACTTCTATTAGTGTTCAATTCTAAGAGAACTTCTATAGGAACTTCTAGTTTAGATTTTATTTTATTCTTTCAATAAAGTAGATAAATAAAATAGTTTAGACTAAACTAATTGTTTTCTTTTCTTTTTCTTTTTCACTTCTGTTTTTCTTCTTTTCTCTTAACAATAAAATAATGAATATTATTTTCTGGTATTTGTCCTTTAATTTAAAGTCACTTGAATTTATCTTT
Organism: Larix kaempferi; assembly: GCA_027924585.1. Taxonomy (NCBI): domain Eukaryota; kingdom Viridiplantae; phylum Streptophyta; class Pinopsida; order Pinales; family Pinaceae; genus Larix; species Larix kaempferi. The sequence continues at coordinate 13,662,074 of BSBM01000422.1, forward strand.
GATGAGTTTTCAAAATCTTTAATTAAATAACATTATCTTTTTCTTGTCGAGGTGCCTTTTTGGCGGGGCCTCCCGACAGTTTCATTTCTTCCTTCTTATGGGGAGTACTGCGTAGCGATCGGGAATCGTTACCGCAATCTCTCAACTACGCTTCTTGGAAACTAAGGAATGTTGAGGGATAAGGCTTTCCTTATTGCGTGCCCCTCAACTCATCGTACGCGACCAAATCATTATGGTCTTGCCTGTACGGCAAATGCTTCCCCGGGTGAGCTTAAACGGCTTCACTCGTGCGTGGATTGCTAATTCAGGGTCGATAGTCAGTCGTTGTACCCCTAAGTGTTCTTTCCGTTCTTATGACCCCTATTATTCCATTGTGGGTCAATCGGTAAATCTTTTTACCTATCACTGCACACATTCAAGCGCACATTAGTAGCGCTGCACTATAAAACATTTTTATCATTCTTTTTAGTATCTCAGTCAGTCAAGTCTACTAAAAATTCATCATTTTAACATTATGCTTCGGTCAGTCGAGCATGTTCATCATTTGTTATCTTATCTCAGTCAGTCGAGTATAAAACAAATCATCATTTTCATTTCAAGTAATTTCAACATTCAACATTATGTCTCTGTCAATCAAGCATACATCTTTTTCATTTTCAAGTAATTTCAACTTTCATCATTTTCCATTCTAAAGTATTTTCATCATTTTTCATTTTCTCAGTGAGTCGAGTATAGTCATCAATCATCATTTATCTAACCATTTTCATTTCACATATAAAATTTAAAGCAAACATTCATGGTCTAAGTTTTTTATAAATCCGGGTCACTTCAAACCAGTGCCCTCAATAGTCAAATCAGTCGTAGGTCTCAAAATAGTCTGATCAATCATAAGTCTAAAATAATCAAATCAATCATAAGTGTTGAGGCGGGCATTACACCTCCATGCATGGTGTAAACACTTTTTGAGTAACCCAGAAAGCTAACAAATTGTAGCAATGTCATTGTGGTCATAGTATTCAAATTCAACTTTTCTAATTCAAGGATTTCTGGTGATATTATTTGTAAATACATAGACTTGGAATTTTATGATAGTCCCGAAGCTTGGTCAACAGACTATGTATTTTTTAACCATGGATGGAAAGTCAATAACTAAGTACAAGACCTCCTATTAGGTGAACTTTCAGATCATTGCACATCCATGGTTGCATGAGATTACTCGATGATGAAAGTCATTACCTAAGTTGAGGTAGCATATGATATTGCAAGTGGTTTTAGCTTGTTTTGGTCAGTGCCAATTGGTGTTGGCCAAAAGCAAGAAGAAGGCACATATGTGCATTGTGGAAAAAATATGTGTACATGTAGAGAAATACTATGAAAGAATTAATTACCATGGTTTACCTTACCTCTATTCTGTAGAAAGAGGGAAACAAATGAAGTTATAGAAAATATGAAAGTTACATGACAGAATTCAAAAGCAAATATGTGCCTCTTTTTGAAGTGATCAAAATAAATGTGCAACAAATTTGGTGATATCCAAATTATTTTTATTAGGATTCACATAATGCAACTTTCTACAGAATAGAGGCAAGGTAAAACATAGTAATACTTCGAATTTGTGCCTCTTTTTAAACTGTGATCAAGATAAATGTGGAAGAAATTTGGTGATATCCATTTTTATTATTATTAGGATTCAGATAATGCTACTTTAAAATTTCTTTTTGATAACCATGGAAGGGCACATTCTAGTGGTTTAAGTTCTCTTTCCTTTTCATAGTAAGGGTCTTATGTATGTAATTTAACTACTCAAATTTATTGGAAATATCTAGTATGTGTTAATATTTAACTTGTTATTTCTATTGTATAGCATGAAAGATAGTTTAAATGTTATTGGGATTACCTACATTTTTCTTGGATAGAGATAGGATATTCATATAATCTAGTGTTCCACCAAGTGTTTAGGGTATGGGTACGGGGAAACGCACATGGGTGATGTGTGGAGACACCCCCCACATTTTAGGAAAATGCATGGGAGTCGGGGGTGCTGTTAGGGTCCTAGCATAAGGGGGTACATTTATTAAAAAAAACAAAATAACAATTCTTCATCTCATGCCAATCCATCATTGTGCAATGTAAATACTAAATATTAAATTCAAAATAACGAAATGATACAAACACGAATCTCAATCAACATTGTTATTGTGATTTATGATCAACATATTATCATATTTGAATTTCACATTGAATCAACGATACATGCACATTAGAATATTTGAATGTCACATTGGATCAATCATACATGCACATTAGAATATTTGAATTTCACATTGAATCAATGATACATGCACATCTTTTCAAATTTAATTAACTTAGAACAAAACAATAAATGAAATACATTGATTCATATTCATCATTCTAAATAGTACTAAGTAAAATTTAAATACTAAAAGTAAATTACTTACACAGTTGATCATGATCATTAGTAAGGTCATTAGCATCTAGAGTCAAAAGTTAAACTAAAAAATAACAAGGGACAATGAAAACTAAAAATAAAAGTTTCCCAACGAAATCGACATCAAACGAGCATCAAGGAGACAATTTCATGGACTGGTCCTCTACATTCATCTGTTGCATGAAGTACATGTAAAATGAGATAAGGTTTAGTTTTTTTAATTTTTTAAAACTATTTTAAAGTTTTTTTAATTTTTAATTTTAAGGGTTTTCTAGAAAGGAATTTGGGGGCATGCCTAGAAGTCCCTCATTTTGTGAAATGTGTCCTGCACATTGGTGTAAAGTTTTTTTGTGTGTTTCGCAAAAGGGAGGGCGTAATGAGACATTTTTCTAGGCATATCCCCGTCTCGGGGGAGTGAGACACATAGGGGTTGTTCCATCGACTCTCTGGGACATGTCCCTGTGGAACACTAGTATAACCACCAGAGATGTACACTTATATATGTATTCGAGAATGGTCCTAGGCAAGTATATATTAGGGAATTGTATCCAAGTGGATGCTACAAAGATTGAGGAGATTGAAAATGAGTAAGAAGAATCAATCCTAATAATACCAAGGCTTGAAGAAGAGATTGTGAAATTGTCAGAATCACTTACCGAGGAGGAACAAGTGCAGGAGAAGATCAAAGAGAGCTTAAAATGTGTCTTTATGTTTTTAGTAATGATTTAACAATTTACAAGAAACAAACATTTTTTGTAAGCTCTTATTTGTAAATACTAAGTACATTTCTAGAAATTTTCATTATTGCTTCTTTTAGTTGGAGTTTTTCTATGTTTCTCTTTGAAAGTGATGGATTCTCCTTGTGGGACATCCATTAGAACAACCGGAAAAATGGTCAACAACAACCTTTTCCATCATACTCATGTATGCTTGTGACTGTTCTTATCTTCAGAGCTTCCGAGGTATGAGCTGCAGCTTCAACACATCATCCTTTTGACATCAATTCTAACACTGGTTTCCAACACAGTACATGTTTATTTACTCCCAACATTTTAGTTTGTGTAAGTGTTTATGGCAGGGATGCAGGTGAGGCAGGGATCCAGGTGTTTATGAAATCAGTTTGTGCAAGCGTTTATGGCAGGGATCTAGGTGAGGAATTTGGTGTATATTGTTGTCTATCAATATTTAGAAATGAGTTTTCTAGAACTATGGATATATACCAAGTCAACAGTCTCTAATTTATTTTATATTTGTATTTATTATTGGTTTGTTTTATGTAGTCTCCATCTATGGGAAGAAGACCCGCTGGAGTAGAGACCCCAGAACTCACTGAAACAATTTCAGATGAAACTAATTAGGAAGCTAAATCTTCTTCATCTTTTACAACTGCACAGAGGCTTCCTGTGTCTACAACCGTAACTACTGAAGTTCTTCAAGATCCATATGCCAGATAGGAAAAAAATTTCACTGAAACTAGAGTTTTAAACAAGGATGTGAGTTAGTTGATCACTTGATTTTTGAGTAGATTCTTTCAAATTATTTATGGGTTTTTGTTCACATGTGTTGATTCTTTGGTTGATATCTAAATGTGCTTACCATGTGTGTAGGTTTGGATTGTGTTAGGTGTCAATAAATTTAGTAATTTAATTGGTTAAGTATTTTATCCTGATGTTGATGTTACAAAGGACCTTGCATTAAAACTTGTAGAAAATGTAAGTTAGCAATTTCATATATACATTCAATGCTTCTCTATATTCTATCAATTGTCATCTTTAAAGCACATTAAATTTTTGAGGTTCTAATGTCATATAGTTCATTGTTTTAGTTTATGGATTGGTGTTTTAACATATTTATTGTGAGTGCTTCATCTCTATGTTTCTGTTTCATTTTAGGGTTTAGATAAATTTGATGAATGGAGTGCTAGTATGATGGAGGAGGATGCCAAAAGGTGCCTAAAGAATGCTTAGCTTCAGGAAAAAAAGGACCACTTGAATATCTAGATTAATTATGTTCCACCTCCTTCTAATTCAAAAGCAATTCGTGACGACAAGTTTACTAGAAAGGTTTGTCTTCATTTGTAGTGACTAAGTATAACACATAATGGGGATGAGGTATATCTACATTAAGCTGGAAGTTTGAGTATTCTCTTTCGTTTTTTTAATTGCATTATAATTAAACATAAATTCAAATTATTTCTACAACTCCATCATGCAAAATTTAAGCTGACACTTCCTAAGCTACAAGGATAGGAAACTTCAAAGTTCCATCAGAATTGAACAAGCAAGATTTCTCGAAAGAATGTCCCTAATTTATCAAGACAAAGATCAAAATTTCCTTTATTTAGAGTCACCTAGGTAACAAGATTTTTTTTTTGCATTTGCTCTATATCATATGATGTTAATCATTCATGGTTACTTGCTTGGGGAGAAGGGTGTTTTCGTGTTTTAAGTCATGGAGCATGGTTAATTGCATGGGGAGAATGGTGTTTTGTTGTTTTAACTCATGCACTCCATTGTATTGTTCTTAATTCCCTTCTTAAACATGGAAAATAGTTTTCTTGTTTGTTATTAGTAGCCTAGTAGGTAAGTTAGTAGTGTTGTTGCTTTGTTAGTTTTTTGTTTGGTCAAGTACTCTCAAACCAATCCCTTCCCATCCAAGCCATTCTGCATCAATATTAGAAAGAGGAGATTGGTCTGCCACTTTTGACTTTCTATTTCCTGTCCTAACTCCTACTCAAGTGATTTTCGAGAGACAATAGAAAGGAAAATAACAATAGTGTGTGACCTTTTTTTATTTGCATCATCATTTTCCAGCCATTAGGTACTCAAAGGCATGTATTGATCCTTTTTACAATTATAGAGGATTTTGTAAGTTAGGTTCTCAAATTCTTGAAGGGTGCTAGCTCAATGGAAGAGCGTTTGCCTTACACGGAGGTTGGTGGTTCGATTCCTCTGTGCCCTAATGATATTGCAATATTGGTTAAAAAAGAATAAATTGTTAAATATTGTAACTTCAAAGAATATTATATTTGTACTTTATTATTCCGGAGATGTTTCATCCCTCCGAGGTAATCCTATTATGTATCCGGAGATGTTTATTCCTCCGAGGGTTAGTATTAACTAGGGTTATTAGACCCACCATGTGTGGGTCGGCCCTGTAGTTATATTTTAGGGGTTATTAGACTTCTCCAGGTGAGGTCGGCCCCAACAGGTCTTTTAGTCAGTTGAGAGTCAAGTATAAATAGATGAGGTGAACTCCTCATTAGATCATTCACTCACTTGTGAAAGGGTGCGCACTAGTTGAGGAGATTTGCTAAGGAGTCAAGAAGAGAAGGAGCACATCTTGTATTTTGGTTGATCATCTTATTGAGGAAAGCTTTACTGGGTTTTCTACCCCATGAGGGTTTCCCAGGATATATTGTGTGTTATCTTGTGATTGTGTTTCTATCAGAGATCTTGCTTGTCTATTTGGTTTAAATCTAACATGGTATCAGAGCCAAACTGAATAGGACATCTTTCACAAGGTAAGAATACCTCTTTCTCTCTCTTTGGTGAAGTTAGGGTTTCAGCCCAAAGTTGATATTATTGATTTTTGGTTGCATGGCTGGATAGCCCTTTTCAATACCTTTCTTTTGAGCTATAGATCGAACTTTTTGGTTGGGTAGAACTCCGGGAAATCCAAACCCTAATTCTACCAAAAGTGCGATACGTCAGATTTTGGTTTCAGAAAAAAGTTGTAATTTTTGAATTCTGATTATATGGCTGGGTATCCCTTCTCAAGAGCATTCTTTTGAGCTATAGATCGAACTTTTTGGTTGGGTAGAACTCCGGGAAATTCAAACCCTAATTCTACCAAAAGTGCGATAAAATTCTGTTCCAGATTCCGGAAAAGTAAAAGGTAACTTTCCAGGTAAGTCTACTCTGTCTCTTGGACTCCCCCAAGAGAAGATGGCTCCAAATACTAAGCTTGAAGACAAGCTAGAAGGCATAGAGAATTTCCGAGCATGGAAATACAGAATTGGTCTAATTCTTGAGGAGAATGATCTTGCTCATTATATCAAGGAGGAAGTTGCAGAACCAGAAGAAGATGAAGCCAAAGAGAAACACAGGAAGGATCTGATTAGGGCAAAGAGAATCATAGCTGATTCCATTAAAGACCACTTGATTCCCCAAGTGTCTTCCAAGAAGACTCCAAAGGAAATGTATGATGCCCTAGGAAGAATGTATGAAGGAAAGAACATCAATAGGAAGATGAATCTAAGGACTCAGTTGAAGAGCACCAAGATGAACAAAGGAGAATCCATTCAAGACTACTTCTCAAGAGTCCATCAAATCAAAGAACAACTAGATGCCATTGGTGATACCCTTGATGAAGATGAACTTGTGATGACAGCTCTAAATGGTCTCACTAGACCTTGGGAGTCATTCATTCAAACTATGTGTGCCAGAAAAGAAAGTATGAAGTTTGATGTAGTTTGGGAAGATTGTGTACAAGAGGAGGCTAGGGTTGCAAATAGAGAAGCCTTGCTCAAAGAAGATGACCAAGCCTTGGCCACTCATACCAAAAGAAGAAGGAGTCAATCCTACTTCAAGAAAGGTGGTCTCAAGGAGTCTCATCCTCCTCACAGATTTCACAAGAAAAGAGGATCTACTCAAAGAAGGGATTACTCTTCTTTCCAATGCTACTCTTGTCACAAATTAGGACACATTGCTAAAGATTGCCCTCTACAGAAGAAAAAGGGTAATCACTTCAAAAGACATCAAGCACATCTTGCAGAGGATGACAGTGAAGAAGAAGAAATAGAGGAAGAAAGGTCTCACAATAAAAGGCCTAGAGATGAAGGGGAAGAAGAAGAAAGGACCTTCTTCAAAAGGAGGTCAAGAAGAAACACAGAAGAAGATGCAGAAGAATATGTTCTATTCTCCGCACTCTCTGGATCCATAACCCCTGGTGAAGGTACATGGCTTATTGACAGTGGTGCTTCAAAGCACATGACTGGACAGAAGAGGACCCTCTCAAATCTTGAAGAAAAGAATTCTCCCCAAAAGGTATCTCTAGGAGATGACTATCAATATCCCATTAAGGGAATTGGTGAAGCAAACTACAAACTCGATTCTGGAACCCCCATGAAGATGAAGGAAGTTCTATATGTTCCAGGATTAAAGAAGAATTTGCTTTCAATCTCTGCTTTAGACAAGAAAGGCTATAGAGTTGCATTCATTGATGGACAAGTGTTAATGTGGTCCAAAGGCAAATCCATTAAGGATGCAATTGTTATTGGTGAAGAGGAAGGAGGTTTATATAAACTCAAGGGTCATCCAGAAGCTGCTCTTGTTCATGAAACCTCTAGCCCCAGTGAGCTATGGCATAGAAGACTAGCTCACATTAACTACAAAGCCTTACCTTATGTAAGCAAGGTGGTCATAGGACTACCAGATTTAAAGGTGGATCATAATGGCTCATGCAAAGGATGTAAGAAAGGCAAGAATGTCAAGAACCCATTTCCAAAGAGTGAAACAAAGACCAAAGGGATCTTGGAGTTAATACACTCAGATGTGTGTGGTCCAATGCCCACCACCTCTCTAAGTGGGTTTGAATACTATCTTTCTTTCATTGATGATCATTCAAGGAAAACTTGGATATACTTTCTAAAGGGTAAGAATGAAGTTTTTGGGAAGTTCAAAGAGTTCAAGGCTCTAATAGAAAATCTCTCAGAAAAGAAAATCAAGGTTCTCAGAACAGACAATGGTGGAGAGTATACTTCAAAAGAGTTTGAAGAATTCTGTAAGGAAGCTGGAATCAAAAGAGAACTAACCACTCCCTACAATCCCCAACAAAATGGGGTTGCAGAAAGGAAAAATAGAACCATCATGGAAGCTGTGAAGACTATGATACATGACCAGGATCTTCCCATGTATCTGTGGGCTGAAGCAGCCAGAACAGCAGTATATGTTCAAAACAGATTATCTCATAGTGCTCTTGATTTCAAAACTCCAGAAGAAGTGTTTTCTGGAAAGAAGCCCGAAGTAAGCCATCTTAAAATATTTGGGTGTCCTGTGTACATCCACATTCCAAAGGAAAAGAGAACCAAGTTGGATCCTTCTGGTAAGAAAGGAATATTTGTTGGCTATTGTGAATCATCCAAAGCCTTCAGGATTTACATACCAGGTTTTCATCATATAGAAATAAGTAGAGATGTAACCTTCGATGAGGAAGCAGCTCTTAAGAAATCTAGAAAATGTCAACTTGAAGAAGTTTATGAAGAAGATACATCTCCCAGAGTCTCAGATACTGTTCACATCCCTGAGGAGGACATAACAGAGGATCATGACATGCTGGAACCACAAGAACCCCCTGTTGCAGAATTATCTAGGAAAAGAAGACCAGCATGGGCTAGAGATATTATACAAGGAGCTGAAAGATATGGTGCTCCTGAAGGCTCCACTAGAGAAAGGAAGAAACCAAAGCTAGTGTCCAACTATATGGCCTTGATGTGTGATCTTGTGGATCAACTACCTACTAGCTATGAAGAAGCAGCTCAAAAGAAAGAATGGGTAGAAGCAATGACTGAAGAATATCAGTCAATAATGAAAAATGATGTTTGGGATATAGTCCCCAAACCAAGAGATAAAAGTGTGGTTTCTTCCAAATGGATTTTCAAAATAAAACATGCTGCAGATGGAAGCATTGAAAAATACAAGGCAAGGTTTGTAGCCAGAGGATTCTCTCAAAAGGAGGGAATTGACTATGAAGATACATTTGCACCTGTTGCTAGGTATACTTCGATTAGAACTATCATGGCACTTGCATCTATGATGAAATGGAAATTGCATCAAATGGATGTTAAGACAGCCTTCCTGAATGGTGTAATTGAAGAAGAAGTATACATAGAACAACCTCAAGGTTTTGAGGTCAAAGACGGAAGGACCCATGTATGCAAACTGAAGAAGGCATTATATGGTTTGAAGCAAGCTCCCAGAGCTTGGTATGGAAGAATTGACAGCTTCTTATTAAGCATGGGCTTTACCAAAAGTAAAGCTGACCCCAATCTCTATCTTAAGGTAATGAATGATGAACCTGTTATATTGCTATTATATGTAGATGATTTATTTCTAACAGGAAATGAGAAACAAATCATTGAAAGCAAGAAGAAGCTTTCTTCAGAATTCGAAATGAAAGATCTCGGATTAATGCACTACTTCTTAGGCCTAGAAGTATGGCAAGAGCAAAAAGGGATATTTCTAAATCAAGGTAAGTATACTGTGGAGATCCTCAAAAGGTTTGATATGTTGGAGTGTAAAGCTATGGCCACTCCCATGGACTCCAACCTAAAACTACTAGCTAATGATTCATCAGAACTAGTGGACATAACCCTATATAGACAAATCATTGGATCTTTGATGTACTTGACAAATACTAGGCCTGATATATGCTTTGCTGTAAATACCCTAAGTCAGTTTCAAGTAGAACCTAGAAAGGTTCACCTTATAGCTGCAAAGCATATCATGAGGTACCTAAAAGGTACAGTGGACTATGGTCTTTACTATCTTAGAGAAAATGAACTCAAGTTGCATGGTTTCTCAGATTCTGATTGGGCAGGTAGTGTCTCAGACAGAAAAAGTACTTCAGGTGGATGTTATGGTCTTGGATCTGCCATGATCTCCTGGTTCAGCAAGAAACAATCTAGTGTGGCCCTCAGTACCGCTGAAGCAGAATATATAGCTGCTTGCTCTGCCAGCTGTGAAGCGGTGTGGCTTCGGAAACTCTTATCTGGAATCTTTGACTTAGAGATGGATCCTACTGTGATTATGTGTGATAATCAAAGCTGCATTAAGATGACTGAAAATCCTGTGTTCCATGATAAGTCAAAACACATTGAGATCCGTTACTTCTATATACGAGACATGGTGCAGAGAGGAGCCATCAAGCTCGAGTACATAAGCACTGAAGATCAGGTTGCCGATATCTTGACTAAACCTCTGTCTCGAGTAAAGTTTGAATACTTCCGAGACAAGCTTGGTTTAGTCCAGAAGGACCCTCCTCGAAAGGGGGAGTAGCATAGTATTTCTGTCACTTATTTTTTTTTGTTTTGTTAGCTACTTACAATTATTTAGATTTAGAACTCTTACATATCGTTTATACATGATTTGATATGATGTATTAGTGAGAATACATACATGTTTTGATGTACACATGTTTTGATGAGATGTGTACATGTTTTGATTAGTGATGTATACATGTTTTGATGTACACATGTTTTGATGTGATGTGTACATGTTTTGATTACTGATGTATACATGTTTTGATGTACACATGTTTTGATGTGATGTGTACATGTTTTGATTAGTGATGTATACATGTTTTGATGTACACATGTTTTGATGTGATGTGTACTGATGTATACATGTTTTGATGTACACATGTTTTGATGTGATTGTTGACGTATACATGTTTTGATGAACACATGTTTTGATGTGATGAATACATGTTTTGATGTGATATATGATTGTACCTGTATGGATGAAGATACAGTTGAGGGGATTGAATCATCCCTGGACTTTCAGTCCTAAAGAGAACCGTAGACGTAAGGTCTCCGAAAATGAAGTCCTTAGTGGACAGTTGAGGGGATTGAATCATCCCTGGACTTTCAGTCCTAAAGAGAACCGTAGACGTAAGGTCTCCGAAAATGAAGTCCTTAGTGGACAGTTGAGGGGATTGAATCATCCCTGGACTTTCAGTCCTAAAGAGAACCGTAGACGTAAGGTCTCCGAGAATGAAGTCCTTAGTGGACAGTTGAGGGGATTGGATCATCCCTGGACTTTCAGTCCTAAAGAGAGCCGTAGACGAGAGGTCTCCGAGAATGAAGTCCTTGGTGGACTTGAGGGGATTGGATCATCCCTGGACTCTCAGTCCTAAAGAGAGCCGTAGACGTGAGGTCTCCGAGAATAGAAGATAGGACTGCATCGTCCCTGGACCTTAGTTCAAAATGTACGTGATGGGGATTGCATCATCCCGGAACTGATAGTTCAAAATGTACGTGATGGGGATTGCATCATCCCGGAACTGATAGTTCAAAATGTACGTGATGGGGATTGCATCATCCCGGAACTGATAGTTCAAAATGTACGTGATGGGGATTGCATCATCCCGGAACTGGTAGTTCAAAATGTACGTGATGGGGATTGCATCATCCCGGAACTGATAGTTCAAAATGTACGTGATGGGGATTGCATCATCCCGGAACTGATAGTTCAAAATGTACGTGATGGGGATTGCATCATCCCGGAACTGATAGTTCAAAATGTACGTGATGGGGATTGCATCATCCCGGAACTGATAGTTCAAAATGTACGTGATGGGGATTGCATCATCCCGGAACTGATAGTTCAAAATGTACGTGAAGGGGATTGTATCATCCCTGGACTTCGATCCCTGAATTGATCCGTAGACGAATGGTCTCCGAGAAAGTAATGGTATTAATGATGTGGTTACTTGTATCGGTAGGATACTTGTATTGATGATGTGGTTACTTGTATCAGTAGGATACTTGTATTGATGATGTGGTTACTTGTATCAGTAGGATACTTGTATTGATGTTGTGGCTACTTGTATCGGTAGAATACTTGTATTGATGATGTGGTTACTTGTATCAGTAGGATACTTGTATTGATGATGTGATTACTTGTATCGGTAGGATACTTGTATTGATGATATGGTTACTTGTATCGGTAGGATACTTGTATTGATGATGTGGTTATCTGTATCGGTGGGATACTCATATTGTTGTGTAGGATACTTGTATGATCGTATGATGACGATGCTACTGATCGTGTGATGACGATGCTGCTGATCGTGTGATGACGATGCTGCTGATCGTGTGATGACGATGCTACTGATCATGTGATGACGATGCTGCTGATCGTGTGATGACGATGCTGCTGATCGTGTGATGACGATGCTGCTGATCGTGTGATGATGATGCTACTGATCATGTGATGACGATGCTGCTGATAGTGTGATGACGATGCTGCTGATCGTGTGATGACGATGCTGCTGATCGTGTGATGACGATGCTGCTGATCGTGTGATGACGATGCTGCTGATCGTGTGATGACGATGCTGCTGATCGTGTGATGACGATGCCGTTGATTGTGTGATGACGAAACTGTTGATCGTATGACGACGATGCAGCTGATCATGTGAAGACGATGCTAAAGATCGTGATGTTGATATTGATGTACCAGTAACTGGTTGAGTTACTGATGAAGTCGAATTGAAGAAAGCTTCCGATGATTTATAGATGTATCATGTGTAGTGACTCCTTGCTCCTGCAGATGCTGTTATAATATCCTTCTCGTTAAGGGGGAGTGTTAAATATTGTAACTTCAAAGAATATTATATTTGTACTTTATTATTCCGGAGATGTTTCATCCCTCCGAGGTAATCCTATTATGTATCCGGAGATGTTTATTCCTCCGAGGGTTAGTATTAACTAGGGTTATTAGACCCACCATGTGTGGGTCGGCCCTGTAGTTATATTTTAGGGGTTATTAGACTTCTCCAGGTGAGGTCGGCCCCAACAGGTCTTTTAGTCAGTTGAGAGTCAAGTATAAATAGATGAGGTGAACTCCTCATTAGATCATTCACTCACTTGTGAAAGGGTGCGCACTAGTTGAGGAGATCTGCTAAGGAGTCAAGAAGAGAAGGAGCACATCTTGTATTTTGGTTGATCATCTTATTGAGGAAAGCTTTACTGGGTTTTCTACCCCATGAGGGTTTCCCAGGATATATTGTGTGTTATCTTGTGATTGTGTTTCTATCAGAGATCTTGCTTGTCTATTTGGTTTAAATCTAACATAAATTAGTGACCAAAAAATTAGAGGCAAGTGATTTTCTAGGCCACTTTTGACTTTCTATTTCCTGTCCTAACTCCTACTCAAGTGATTTTAGAGAGACAATAGAAAGGACAATAACAATAGTGTGCGACCTTTTTTTATTTGCATCATCCTTTTCCAGCCATTAGGTACTCAAAGGCGTGTATTGATCCTTTTTACAATTATAGAGGACTTTGTAAGTTAGGTTCTCAAATTCTTGAAGGGTGCTAGTTCAATGGAAGAGCGCTTGCCTTACAAGGAGGTTGGTGGTTCAATTACTCTGTGCCCTAATGATATTGCAATATTGGTTAAAAAATAATAAATTAGTGACCAAACAATGAGAGGCAAGTGACCAAAAAATTGTTGGGACTCAGAAATGTCATATTTTTATCCACCCTACCTTCTGCTATTCCTCACATTTCATCATCCCATTAACCTTTCATCATACCATTTCCATACATATACTTGACTTTCATCTTATTATTTGCCACTTTATTCATTTTATATTATAAGTGAATTTATGATTAAATATTGGAAAATAACATGTTTTTCAGTAATATCTCAAGTATGGATGAGCTTTGTAATGTGTAGGAATATGGGAGGATCAATTCAAAGAAAGACTCCTCGAATATCTCCTCCACCATTTCAAGGAGATAGTTATTCAAAGAATATTCTGAGGAGAAGATCATGGATATTTGGATGGCATATCTTATCTAAGATGTATGAGAGACATGGAGAATTTGTGAGAGACATGCGGAGGAGTTAAAGGGATCATATTTTGTAATAATAGGAAAGTAGTTGAGAGTGGTTGAGAGAATAGTGGATCTGTCATTATGAGATGGTTATCTTTTTCTCAAAGAAATTCATGTATAAAAGAGAGTGCTCTCTCTTCATTTGGGGGAGTAGATTAGGAGGAGATTAGTCTCAGATTGTAGAAGTTAGTTTTGACTTTGTAATATGGAGAAGGGGATTCTTAGCTTTTGTTCATAATCTTAGTTTTGATGCTTTCATGATTTGTCATTGATTCTTGTGATGTAAATTAAAATTTCTTTATTGTTAATGTGAGCTCACATGTGTTGTTTCGTTGCTCTTCATATGTTGTCTTTCTTTTATGCAATTTACTTTTAGCCGTTTGTTTCAGCTTCCAACATTAGATTAGCAATTGTGTGTTTCAGCTTCCATCATTAGATTATCAGTTGTGTGTTTCAGCTTAAGGGGGGATTAGATTAGCAATTATCAATTAGTAAGGGGGGTTATATTAGCTTAATTCAACTTAAATCCTGCATATATCTTGCGTGTGCTTCGTAATCCTACGAACCTCGGATTGACAAATTAAATAGTTGGACAAGTACTACAACGGAATTAAATGACAATATTTCCGCCTAACATTTTGGCGTCGTTGCCGGGGAGGCACGATGGATTGAAGTTTAGTTTGATTTTCTGCAAGCGTACACTAGAGTGTGAATTTTGATTTCTGCAATGAGTGTTTCAATTCTGCAAGTGTGAATTTCAATTTCAGCAAATGTGTTTTTTTTTTCCGCAACTGTGAAGAGTAATTGTTTTCTGTACAGAGTGTTTTTTTTTCTCTGGAGTGTTTTTAATTTAATTTAATTTTTTTTTCATTTAGATTTGGGTGCTGTAGGAATCCCTTTTTCAAAATGATATAACAAAGAGTTTAAGCTTGGAACAACTCACTCAGATCCTTGCAAAAGTAGGGATCTCCTCTTCTCACGAAGAGGAGATCCTGACAATAGCCGAGAGCTTAATTACTCCTTTAGAAACAAATGAAGAATCAACATACGAAGAATCCTGCACATCTGATGATGAACAATTATGCGAGCAGGAGGTCGAGGAGGACAACAAGGAGTTGCAGCATGAACTGAGCGAGGACAATTGTGCCTATGAAAGTCTTATCGAACGATGGTTTCAAGCAACTACTAGGTTAGTTCCATTTAGTTTGTCTTTTTATTTTGTTAATTTAGAGTTTCAGGAGTTAATTTCGCATGCTTATACATATTTCCAATTTTTAACTGCGAAATTGAAAGCTAACATATTCCTATTACTATTGCGAGCATGGCTACACTGGAAGTTTGCCTACACGTAATTAATTTTTAAATTTTAATTAGCATAGAGTAGGTAGGATTTTATTTTCAGTTTTTGCTTAAGAATAAGTATGCTCTCCTCCGCACTTCATGCGATCCGAGGATAAGAAAATATGATGTTTTCTAACGTTTTCAGGAAAGAATAATTTAATGTTTTGCAAACATGCCTAATTGATTTCATCTTTAATTTGCAATTCATTTATCTCCGTTTGCTAAAAAAAATTCAATTTGTAAAATAAATCTGGCCTACAAATTTATGTGGCAATTTCATTCTAAGATAAAGTAGTCACTGAAATTATAATAGCTGCAACTCCAAGCTGAAACATCGGAACTCCAAGCTGAAATAGTGTCATGCCTGTAAGCTTCTCGTCCATTTGCGTGCACATAATTTCATGTTTGTTAACTTTATCTGATTGTTTCAGCCACTCGAATTCTATTTCGGTTTGGTTTATTTTTGGTTGGAGTCGCCTTGACTTTCCTTTATCCTTCAAACCTCAATTTAAACCTAACGATGCATTTATCCTTCGGCTTGCTATAGCTCTTCATTTTTATCCTTTGACCTGCACACAGGAACTGTTAGTGGCATACTCTGAATTGATTGCGAATAAAAGAAATTGGAGGTTGAATGAAATGCCTAAATCTATACCTAAACTTGCAACCAAAACACAGCGACATGGAATAATTTAATCACTCGACCCCCAAGCTTCAAGATTGCATGCCTCTAATCTTTCCTTCTCTCGAATAAAGAAGTGGAACAATTAGCTCTCTCGGCCAGCTTGGTGAGCATCTTGACCAAATGGTGACGCGCTCATCTCGTTGATAGTTGTAAAAAGATCTCAATCATGGATAAAGACACACAACAAGAAAATCAATCATTACTTTCCTAGACCTGGGTAGTTAGGTGAGTTTGTTGCAGCTTCATCCAAAACATAAAGGAATTGAATAATACTACAACAACCTCGATAATGTTTTACGGGAGGAAGGCGCTTCTCCCATAAATTACCAACCATTACAATAAAACGTCCAACTATTAATAGATATGGTTGTTACAAAAATAGTTGGATGTCAACTTAGGTTCGGGGATATCGATATTTCCAGGATTAGCATAATCCCAACCCTCTCCTTCTCGGGCTCTAGATCCACGTTTACCAAACTTGCCTTGGCCACTCATCATAACTTATGAAGCTGTCAATTCATCCAGAAATTGGCTCACTGTAATTCGAACATAGCTCTGGGGATAGCATGGTCGTATTTTGCCATTGGACAACAATTAATATTGCATTGTTTCAGGGCCTAATCCAAAAGGACGTCAATGATGCCCAACACATAGAGACAAATCAGAGATTACTCGATATGAAGTGACATGACGAAGACCAGCAGTGGCATGAGCAAGTTCCCTACCCGTTAAAGACATCTCTTGGACCAAACCCATTATTTGCTAGATACTAACAACTTGGTTCACAAACTTGAAGAACATGATTGATAAAAGCAATGAGAAATTTGTCACTTCATCCATAAAATTGTAGAGTTTGACGTTGTTACATGGAAAAATAATTACATATTTGACTTTTCTCTTTGCTGGGTTATGAATGGTGTAAATCTGCTACACAATATTGACTCTTTGTTGTGACATTAGTTTCAGGAGTTTGGTATTCGCAGACCAAAATGACAGGTGCTGAAAAATCAAATTGCAATTATCTATAGTCCGTATTAAATAATGAAATGCTATGTCTGACTATTAATAAAGAGAAGAGATGAGAACAATGAACCACAAGAAGGAATTTGAACTTCTGAGATTATTGACATCTATGGACTTGTGAGATTTGACAATGCAGTGCTTACGAATTTGCTTGAATTTGATTAACCGGTTAAATTCCTTCCATAGTGCAATCTTCTTTTTGCAGATTTGCATAATTTTGGTGTGTAAAACAAAAACAATAAAAATTATAAAACCATGAAAAGATTGAAAAAATAAAAATTTAAACATTGTAAAATTACAAAAAATGCAAATGGACTTTCTTACATTTATGAAAACAATACAAACGCATGTTTTTTTATGCTTCACGATAATTTGTTTTCTTCAAGTCACTTTGACAACAATCAACGAGAAAAATAACATACAAAATCCAGAGAGACTTTTTGCGTCATGTGTTGTTCATGCATCATGATGTTTGCTGTTACACAGCAACGCATTCGCAAAAACACCATTATTGGGTCGTGACTTCTTTAATTGCATATTGATCATCCCTGTGAAGAAGTCCATTACAGCTGGTTGTTACAGCTACTATAATCGATGACAAAACAAGTGCACAATGCAAACATGTATAAAAATGCATTTTATTTCTTCGATTTACCGAATTTGTTTTTCTGCATATTTTGTTTTTTGAACGTCTCACAAGTTCTCATGCAGGATTTGTACTAAGTTTTTAGATTTAGAGACGATCGCATTTTTCTACTGAAGTGATTTTTCAAGAATCACAAAACTTTTTGAGAAACATGCTTTGTGATGCCACGTAGGAGTAACAGGTCCAGTCAAACTCCTTTCCCGATTCAGTCAGCAACTAAACAGAGTTGATCTGTTGCCTACGTAGTCCAGCGAATTTCAAGTCCAGGTTGAATTCTACTTCATAATTGAAATTATGTCATCATCACATGTGTTAACAAACTTACCTCTCAAGTCAGCGAAATCTCTGAGTATCGTTAGACCTGTAGAGAGCACACTTCATTAATCCTATGTGATATTCCTTGAATTGATCACTGAAAGGATCAATTTCTCCTACAATTCAAAGGTTACAGTGACATGAAACCGTAGAGCTATACACATAGTTATGTGGAGTGAATTCACACTAAACACAAAATTAGAAGGAGACACAAAGAAAAATTAAACGTGTGCAGAGTCTGGATCTCTGTTCTTCATTCAATTGATCAGAATTTCATTTTCTCCATAATCTCTTCACTCCTCATTCCATACACTCTATCCACTCCCTCTAAATACACTTCTATGCACTCATTCTCACCCACTCTTCTGTTACGATTTAATTCTTTATATAATACTCAGCAAAACCTATCAGATCTGAATAGATTGGATCTGAATATCTAATAAAAGAAATCCTATCAACAAAGATCTATCCTTGAAGAATTCCTTGGAGGGTTCAAGGAGAATAATGGAAAATTGCCACTTATTACAAAATAAAACTGATCCTATCTACTTAACAACGAACCAATCCTTCTAGAAGTGATTACATGGAAGGTCGAGTCATCAACCAAAGGAAATGTGAGTTGCATGCTCCTGCATCATACTCCTGGGGAAGAAAAGAATTCTTCATAAGATTTTCAAGATTTACATTGTATTTGGAAATTTCATCTTCTGTCATCCAGATTGCATCTTCAGTATGCTGATTATTCCATTTGACTACATACTAAAAAAGAGTTTTGTTCCTGGTCTCCTTTAAGATTCTTTTGTCAAGGATGGCTTCAATCTGAGACTTCTCTTTCTGTGGAAGTTGCCCTTGCCAATCAATAGCTATATCATCTCCATATGAAGCTATACTATCTGTCTGGATACCTTCATCTTTGAAAGCATATAAATTTCAAACATTAAAAATTGGTGAAATCTGAAGGTCAGAAGGAAGCTCAATCTCATAAGCATTTGCATAAAACTTCCTTAAGATTTTACAAGGTCCAATCTTTTTAAGTTTCAATTTATTGTAAGTTCCTTTTGGGAACCTCTCATTTCTGAGATAGGCCATCACTAAATCCCCAACCTAAAAATTTACTTCTCTTCTCTTCAAGTCTGCTCTCTGTTTATACTTATCTATACTTTCCTGTAATCTCTTCTTGATGTTCTTCTGTAGCTCATGAATGCTAACTGCAAATTCTTCACCTTATACACTCCTTCTCTCCTGTTTTCCCAAATATCTAAGTTCACATACACCTCTTGGATGCATCCCATAGACAATCTAAAAAGGACTCATTCTTGTGCTTCTGTTAGGTGAATCATTATAAGCAAACTCAGCCCGAGCTAAAGCCAAGTCCCATTGTCTTGGATGTTCATACACCAAACTTCTCAGTATATTCCCCAAGCTCCTATTCACCACCTCTGTTTGTCCATTAGTCTGAGGGTGATGAGATGAACTAAAAATAAGATTAGTCCCCAACTTCTTCCATAGTGTTCTCCAAAAATGACCAACAAACTTTGTATCCTTTTCAGACACAATACTCAAAGGTAACCCATGTAACTTTACAATTTCTGATCAACCAAAATACAAGATGTGCTCCCTCCTTCCTTTTCTCCTTAGCAGATCTCCCAGACAAGTGCGCCACTTTTCACAAGTGAGTGAGTGATCTAATGAGGAGTTCAACTCCTCTATTTATACTAACTCCTAACTGGCTAAAAGACCTAATGGGGCCGACCTCTCCTGGAGAAGTCTAATAACCCCAAAAATATAACCACAGGGCCGACCCCCACATGGTGGGTCTAATAACCCTAGTTAACATAAACCCTCAAAGGAATAAACATCTCCGGATACATAATAGGGTTACCTCGGAGGGATGAAACATCTCCGGAATATAAAGTACAAATATAATATTCTTAGAAGTTACAATATTCAACACTCCCCCTTAACGAGAAGGATATTATAACAACATCTGCAGGAGCAAGGAGTCATCTGCTACATCATACATGATACATCTATAAATCATCGGAAGCTTTCTTTATATATCATCAGTAACTCAAGCAGTTACTGGAACATCTTCAAGATCTTCAATACTGGAATATCAACATCTTTAGTACCGAGTCTTCATCTTCTGCAGCACACGAACAGCTACATTGTCATCACACGATCATCAGTATCATCATCAGCATCGTCATCACATGATCATCGACATCGTCATCACACGATCATCAGCATTGTCATCACACGATCATCAGCATCATCATCACACGATCATCAGCATCGTCATCACACGATCATCAGCATCCTCTGCTATACACATGATCCTTCCTTTCGGAATTATGGGATCAACCTTATCTCAATCAATATTTAAGACTATCCTTCCTTTTGGAATTAGTGGATTTACTGTCTAAGGATGATTATTCCAATCACAATCATATTTAAGACTATCCTTACTGGATTTACTGTCTAAGGATGATTAGTCCAGTCACAATCATATTTAAGACTATCATTCCTTTCGGAATTACTAGATTTACTATCTAAGGATGATTAGTCCAATCACAATCACATTGAAGACTATCCTTCCTTTCGGAATTACTGGATTTACTGTCTAAGGATGATTAGTCCAGTCACAATCACATTTAAGACTATCCTTCCTTTCGGAATTACTAGATTTACTGTCTAAGGATGATTAGTCCATTCACAATCACATTGAAGACTATCCTTCCTTTCGGAATTACTGGATTTGCTGTCTAAGGATGATTAGTCCAATCACGTTCATTTTGAACCAAGGTCCAGGGACGATGCAGTCCTATCCTCTATTCTCGGAGACACCTGTCTACGGCTCACTTTAGAACTTGAGTTCAAGGATGATCCAATCCTCATCTGTCCACCAAGGACTTCATTCTCGGAGACCTCACGTCTACGGCTCATTTTAGAACTTGAGTTCAAGGATGATCCAATCCTCATCTGTCCACCAAGGACTTCATTCTCGGAGACCTCACGTCTACGGCTCATTTTAGAACTTGAGTTCAAAGATGATCCAATCCTCATCTGTCCACCAAGGACTTCATTCTCGGAGACCTCACGTCTACGGCTCATTTTAGAACTTGAGTTCAAGGATGATCCAATCCTCATCTGTCCACCAAGGACTTCATTCTCGGAGACCTCACGTCTACATCTCATTTTAGAACTTGAGTTCAAGGATGATCCAATCCTCACATGTATTCTCATTCATACAGGTACAAGTATCCTCATCCATACAAGTACATTTAATCAATACATGTATCATAAAACATATGTATTTCTCACTCATACATTCAGTATCAAAAGTATGTATACATCAAACATCAAAAAGTATGTATTCTCACTAATACATCCATCATCAAAAGCATGTATACATCTATCATGTATTATCACTAATACATCCATCATCAAAAGTATGTATACATCTAGCATGTATTCTCACTAATACATCCATCATCAAAAGCATGTATAAATCTAGCATGTATTCTCACTAATACATTTATCATCAAAAGCATGTATTCTCACTAATACATCTATCATCAAAAGCATGTATACATATAGCATGTATTCTCACTAATACATCTATCATCAAAAGCATGTATACATCTAACATGTATTCTCACCAATACATCTAACATAAAAAGTAAAAGATATAGGAGTTTTAAATCTAAATAATTCTAAGTAACTAAGTGCAGCAAATTGAAGGGACAGACTTGTTATCAGATACTATGCTACTCCCCCTTTCGAGGAGGGTCCTTCTGGACTATGCCAAGCTTGTCTCGGAAGTATTCAAACTTTACTCGAGACAGAGGTTTAGTCAGGATATCAGCAATCTGATCCTCAGTGCTTATATACTCGAGCTTGATAGCTCCTCTCTGCACCATATCTCGTATATAGAAGTAACGGATCTCAATGTGTTTTGACTTATCATGGAACGCAGGATTTTCAGTCATCTTAATGCAGCTTTGATTATCACACATAATCACAGTGGGATCCATTTCTAAGTCAAACACTCCAGATAAAAGTTTCCGAAGCCATACTGCTTCACAGCTGGCAGAGTAGGCGGCTATATATTCTGCTTCAGCAGTACTGAGGGCTACACTAGATTGTTTCTTGCTGAACCAGGAGATCATGGCAGATCCAAGACCATAACATCCACCTGAGGTACTTTTTCTGTCTAAGACACTGCCTGCCCAATCAGAATCTGAGTAACCATGTAACTTGAGTTCCTGACCTATGAGATAATATAGACCAAAATCTAATGTACCTTTTAGGTACCTCATTATATGCTTTGCAGCTATTAAGTGAACCTTTCTAGGTTCTACTAGATACTGACTTAGGGTATTTACAGCAAAGCATATACCTGGACTAGTATTTGTTAAATACATCAATGATCCAATGATTTTTCTATATAGAGTTATGTCCACTAATTCTGATGAATTATTAACTAATAACTTCAGGTTGGAGTCCATGGAAGTGGCCATGGCTTTACACTCCAACATATCGAATCTTTTGAGAATCTCCACAGTATACTTACCTTGATTTAGAAAGATTCCTTTTGGTTCTTGCCATACTTCTAAGCCTAAGAAGTAGTGCATTAATCCGAGATCTTTCATTTCGAATTCTGAAGAAAGCTTCTTCTTGCTTTCAATAATTTGTTTCTCATTTCCGATTAGAAATAGATCATCTACATATAACAACAATATAACTGGTTCATCACCCATCACTTTGAGATAAAGATTGGGGTCAGCTTTACTTTTGGTAAAGCCCATGCTTGTTAAGAAATTGTCAATTCTTTCGTACCAAGCACTGGGAGCTTGCTTCAATCCATATAATGCCTTTTTCAGTTTGCATACATGGGTCCTTCCGTCCTTGACCTCAAATCCTTGTGGTTGTTCTAAGTATACTTCTTCTTCAATTGCACCATTCAGAAAAGCTGTCTTAACATCCATTTGGTGCAATTTCCATTTCATCATGGATGCAAGTGCCATGATAGTTCTAATTGAAGTATACCTAGAAACTGGTGCAAATGTTTCTTCATAGTCAATTCCCTCTTTCTGAGAGAATCCTCTGGCTACAAATCTTGCCTTGTATTTTTCAATGCTACCATCTGCAGCATGTTTTATCTTGAAAATCCATTTGGAAGAAACCACACTTTTGTCTTTTGGTTTGGGGACTATATCCCAAACATCATTTTTCATTATTGACTGATATTCTTCTATCATTGCTTCTACCCATTCTTTCTTCTGAGATGCCTCTTCATAGCTAGTAGGTAGTTGGTCCACAAGATCACACATCAGGGCCATATAGTTGGACACTAGCTTTGGTTTCTTTCTTTCTCTGATGGAGCCTTCAGGAGCTCCATATCTTTCAGCCCCTTGGATAATATCTCTAGCCCATGCTGGCCTTCTTTTCTTAGATAAATCTGAGATAGGAGGTTCTTGTGGTTCCAACATGTCATGATCCTCTGGTGGATCATCTTCAGGAATGTGTACAGCTTCTGAGTTTCTAGAAGAGGGATCTTCTTCATAGATTTCTTCAAGTTGGCATTTTCTAGATTTCTTGAGAGTTGCTTCTTCATCAAATGTTACATCTCTACTGATTTCTATATGATGAAAGCCTGGTATGTAAATCCTGAAGGCTTTGGATGATTCACAATAACCAAGAAATATTCCTCTCTTACCAGAAGGATCCAACTTGGTTCTCTTTTCTTTTGGAATGTGGATGTACACAGGACACCCAAATATTTTGAGATGGCTTACTTCGGGCTTCTTTCCTGTAAACACTTGTTTTGGAGTTTTGAAATCAAGAGCACTATGAGATAATCTATTTTGTACATACACTGCTGTCTTGGCTGCTTCAGCCCATAGATACATGGGAAGATCCTAGTCATGTATCATAGTCTTCATAGCTTCCATGATGGTTCTATTTTTCCTTTCCGCAACCCCATTTTGTTGGGGATTGTAGGGAGTGGTTAGTTCTCTCTTGATTCTGGCTTCTTTACAAAAATCTTCAAATTCTTTTGAAGTATATTCTCCACCATTATCTGTTCTGAGAATCTTGATTCTCTTTTCTGATAGATTTTCTATTAGAGCCTTGAACTCTTTGAACTTTTCAAAGACTTCATTCTTACCTTTTAGAAAGTATATCCAAGTTTTCCTTTAATGGTCATCAATGAATGAAAGATAGTATTCAAATCCACTTAGAGAAGTGGTGGGCATTGGACCACATACATCTGAGTGTATAAGCTCCAAGATACTCTTAGTCTTTGTTTCACTCTTTGGAAAGGGGTTCTTGACATTCTTCCCTTTCTTACATCCTTTACACGAGCCATCATGATCAACCCTCAAATCTGGTAGTCCTATGACCACCTTGCTTACATAGGGTAAGGCTTTGTAGTTAATGTGAGCTAGTCTTCTATGCCATAGCTCACTGGGGCTAGAGGTTTCATGAACAAGGGCAGCTTCTGGATGACCCTTGAGTTTGTACAAACCTCCTTCCTCTTCACCAATAACAATTGCATCCTTAATAGATTTACCTTTGGACCACATTAATACTTGTCCATCAATGAATGCAACTCTATATCCTTTCTTGTCCAATGCTGAGATGGAAAGCAAGTTCTTCTTCAATCCTGGAACATACAAAACTTCCTTCATCTTCATGGGGGTTCCAGAGTCAAGTTTGTAGTTTGCTTCACCAACTCCCTTGATGGGATATTGATAGTTATCTCCAAGAGATACCTTTAGAGGAGAGGTCTTTTCTTCAAGATTTGATAGAGTCTTCTTTTGTCCTGTCATGTGCTTTGAGGCACCACTATCAATGACCCATGTATCTTCTCAAGGTGTTATAGATCCAGAGAGTGCGGAGAAAAGAACATACTCTTCTGCATCTTCTTCTTCATTTCTTCTAGGTCCTCTCTTGAAGAAGGTCCTTTCTTCATCTTCTTCTTCTCTTCTAGATCTTTTCTTGTGAGGCCTTTCTTCCTCTTCAACTTCTTCTTCACTCTCATCTTCTGCAAGATGTGCTTGATGTCTTTTGTGGTAAGTACCCTTTTTCTTCTTGTTAGGACAGTCCTTAGCAATGTGTCTTAATTTGTGGCAAATGAAACATTGGAATGAGGAGTAATCTCTTCCTTGGAAGGATTCTCTTTTCTTTTGAAATCTTTGTGGAGGATGGGACTCTTTGTGACTATCCTTCTTAAAGTAGGATCGATTCCTTCTTCTCTTGGTATGGGTGGCCAAGGCTTGGTCATCTTCCTTGAGCAATGCTTCTCTGTTGGCAACCCTAGCTTCTTCTTGAACACAATCCTCCCATACTATATCAAATTTCATGCTTTCTTTTCTGGCACACATGGTTTGTATAAATGATTCCCATGGTCTAGTGAGACCATTTAGGGCTGTCATCACAAGTTCATCTTCATCAAGAGTATCACCAATGGCATCTAGTTGCTCCTTGATTAGAGAGACTCTTGAGAAGTAGTCTTGAATGGATTCTCCTTTGTGCATCTTTGTACTCTTCAATTGAGTCCTTAGATTCATCTTCCTATTGATGTTCTTTCCTTCATACATTCTTCCTAGGGCATCATACATTTCCTTTGGAGTCTTCTTGGAAGCCACTTGGGGAATCAAGTGGTCTTTAATAGAATCAGCTATGATTCTCTTTGCCCTAATCAAGTCCTTCCTATGCTTCTCTTTGGCTTCATCTCCTTCTGGTTCTGCAACTTCATCTTTGATATAATGAGCAAGATCATTCTCTTCAAGAATGAGACCAATTTTGTATTTCCATGCTCGGAAATTCTCTATGCCTTCTAGCTTGTCTTCAAGCTTAGTGTTTGGAGCCATCTTCTCTTGGGGGAGTCCAACAGACAGAGTAGAACTTACCCGGAAGTATTTACCTTTTTATCTTTCCGGATTCTCAGATAGAAATTTCTGGTTTATCGCACTTTTGATAGAATTAGGGTTTGACTTTTCCGGAGTTATACCCAACCAAAAAGTTCGATATAGGGCTCAAAAAAATGGTCTTGAGAAGGGCTATCCAGTCATGTAATCAGTTTTCAAAAATACCAATTTTCTGCTGAAACCAATTTCTCACTTATCGCACTTTTGGTAGAATTAGGGTTTGACTTTTCCAGAGTTCTACCCAACCAAAAAGTTCGATCTAGGGCTCAAAAGAAAGGTATTGAGAAGGGTTATCCAGCCATGTAACCAGAATTCAATAATGCCAACTTTTTGCTGAAACCCTAACCTTCACCGGAGAGAGAGAGAGAAGTATTCTTACCTTGTGAAAGATGTCCTATTCAGTCTAGCTCTGATACCATGTTAAGTTTAAACCAGATAGACTAGCAAGATCACTGAAAGAAGCATAATCACAAGATAGACACAGAATATATCCTGGGAAACCCTCATGGGGTAGAAAACCCAGTAAAGCTTGCCTCAATAAGATGATCAACCAAAATACAAGATGTGCTCCCTCCTTCCTTTTCTCCTTAGAAGATCTCCCAGACAAGTGCGCCACTTTTCACAAGTGAGTGAGTGATCTAATGAGGAATTCACCTCCTCTATTTATACTAACTCCTAACTGACTAAAAGACCTAATGGGGCCGACCTCTCCTGGAGAAGTCTAATAACCCCAAAAATATAACCACAGGGCCGACCCCCACATGGTGGGTCTAATAACCCTAGTTAACATAAACCCTCGGAGGAATAAACATCTCCGGATACATAATAGGGTTACCTCAGAGGGATGAAACATCTCCGGAATATAAAGTACAAATATAATATTCTTAGAAGTTACAATATTCAACAAGATTAGCAGTTGTGTGTTTAAGCTTAAGGGGGGATTAGATTAGAAATTAGCAATTAGTAAGGGGGGTTATATTAGCTTAATTCAACTTCAATTCTGCATATATCTTGTGTGTGCTTCGTAATCCTACGAACCTCGGATTGACAAATTAAATAGTTGGACAAGTACTACAACGGAATTAAATGACAATATTTTTGCCTAACATTTTGGTGCTGTTGCCGGGGAGGCAAGATGGATTGAAGTTTAGTTTGATTTTCTGCAAGCGTACACTAGAGTGTGAATTTTGATTTCTGCAATGAGTGTTTCAATTCTGCAAGTGTGAATTTCAATTTCAGCAAATGTGTTTTTTTTTTTCCACAACTGTGAAGAGTAATTGTTTTCTGTACAGAGTGTTTTTTTTTTCTCTGGAGTGTTTTTAATTTTTATTTTTTTTCCATTTAGATTTGGGTGCTGTAAGAATCCCCTTTTCAAAATGATATAACAGTGAGTTTAACCTTGGAACAACTCACTCAGATCCTTGCAAAAGTAGGGATCTCCTCTTCTCACGAAGAGGAGATCCTGACAATCGTCGAGAGCTTAATTACTCCTTCAGAAACAAATGAAGAATCAACATACGAAGAATCCTGCACATTTGATGACGAACAATTATGCAAGTAGGAGGTCGAGGAAAACAACGAGGAGTTGCAGCATGAACTGAGCGAGGACAATTGTGCCTATGAAAGCCTTATCGAACGATGGTTTCAAGCAACTACAATGTTAGTTCCATTTAGTTTTTATTTTTATTTTGTTAATTTAGAGTTTCAGCAGTTAATTTCGCATGCTTATACATATTTCCAATTTTTAACTGCGAAATTGAAAGCTAACATATTCCTATTACTGTTGCGTGCATGGCTACACTGGAAGTTTGCCTACACGTAATTAATTTTTAAATTTTAATTAGCATAGAGTAGGTAGGATTTTATTTTCAGTTTTTGCTTAAGAATAAGTATGCTCTCCTCTATGCTTCGTGCGATCTGAGGATCAGAAAATAGGATGTTTTCTAGCATTTTCAGGAAAGAATAATTTAATGTTTTGCAAGCATGCCTAATTGATTTCATCTTTAATTTGCAATTCATTTATCTCTGGTTGCTAAAAAAATTTCAATTTGTAAAATAAATCTGGCCTGCAAATTTATGTGGCAATTTCATTCTAAGATAAAGCAGTCACTGAAATTATAATAGCTGCAACTCCAAGTTGAAACATCGCAACTCCAAGCTGAAATAGTGTCACGCCTGTAAGTTTCTCGTCCATTTGCGTGCACATAATTTCATGTTTGTTAACTTTATCTGACTATTTCAGCCACTCGAATTCTATTTCGGTTTGGTTTATTTTTGGTTGGAGTCGCCTTGACTTGCCTTATCCTTCAAACCTCAATTTAAACCTAACAGTGCATTTATCCTTCGGTCTGTTATAGCTCTTCATTTTTATCCTTTGACCTGCACACAGGAACTGCTAGTAGCATACTCTAAATTGATTGCGAATAAAAGAAATTTGAGGTTGAATGAAACGCCTAAATTTATACCTAAACCTGCAACCAAAACACAGCAGCATGGAATAATTTAATCACTCGACCCCCAAGCTTCAAGATTGCATGCCTCTAATCTTTCCTTCTCTCGAATAAAGAAGTGGAACAATTAGCTCTCTCAGCCACCTTGGCGAGCATCTTGACCAAATGGTGACACGCTCATCTCGTTGATAGTTGTAAAAAGATCTCAATCATGGAGAAAGACATGCAACAAGAAAATCAATCATTACTTTCCTAGACCTAGGTAGTTAGGTGAGTTTATTGCAGCTTCATCCAAAACAAAAAGGAATTGAATAATCCTACAACAACCTCGATAATGTTTTGCGGGAGGAAGGCGCTTCTCCCATAGATTACCAACCATCGCAATAAAACGTCCAACTATTAATAGATATGGTTGTTACAAAAATAGTTGGATGTCAACTTAGGTTTGGGGATATCCATATTTCCAGGATTAGCATAATCCCAACCCTCTCCTTCTTGAGCTCCAGATCCACATTTACCAAACTTGCCTTGGCCACTCATCATAACTTATGAAGTTGTCAATTCATCCAGAAATTGGCTCACTGTAATTCGAACATAGCTCTGGGGATAGCATGGTCGTATTTTTCCATTGGACAACAATTTAATATTGCATTGTTTCAGGGCATAATCCAAAAGGACGTCAAAGATGACCAACACATAGAGACAAATTAGAGATTACTCGATATGAAGCGACATGACGAAGACCAGCAGTGACATGAGCAAGTTCCCTACCTGTCAAAGACATCTCTTGGACCAAACCCATTATTTGCTAGATACTAACAAATTGGTTCACAAAATTGAAGAACATGATTGATAGAAGCAATGAGAAATTTGTCACTTCATCCATAAAATCTTAGAGGTTGACGTTGTTACATGGAAAAATAATTACATATTTGACTTTTCTCTTTGCTGGGTTACGAATGGTGTAAATCTGCTGCACGATATTGACTCTTTGTTGTGACATTAGTTTCAGGAGTTTGGTACTCGGAGACCAAAATGACAGGTGCTGAAAATTCAAATTGCAATTATCTATAGTCCGTATTAAATAATGAAATCCTATGTCTGACTATTAATAAAGAGAAGAGATGAGAACAACGAGCCATAAGAAGGAATTTGAACTTCTGAGATTATTGACATCTATGGACTTGTGAGATTTGACAGTGCAGTGCTTACGAATTTGCTTGAATCTGCTTGACCGGTTAAATTCCTTCCATAATGCAATCTTCTTTTTGCAGATTTGCATAATTTTGGTGTGTAAAACAAAAACAATAAAAATTATAAAACCATGAAAAGATTGAAAAAATAAAAATTATAAAAATAAAAATTTAAACATTGTAAAATTACAAAAAATGCAAATGGACTTTCTTACATTTCTGAAAACAATACAAACGCATGTTTTTTTACGCTTCATGATAATTTGTTTTCTTCAAGTCACTTTGACAGCAATCAACGGGAAAAATAACATACAAAATCCAGAGAGACTTTTTGCGTCATGTGTTGTTCACGCATCATGATGTTTGTTGTTACACAGCAACGCATTCGCAAAAACACCATTATTGGGTCGTGACTTCTTTACTCGCTTATTGATCATCCCTTTGTAGAAGTCCATTACAGCTCGCTGTTACAGCTACTGTAATTGACGACGAAACAAGTGCACAACGAAAACATGTATAAAAATGCATTTTATTTATTTGATTTGCCGAATTTGTTTTTCTGCATATTTTGTTTTTCGAACGTCTCACAAGTTCTCATCTAGGATTTGTACTAAGTTTTCATATTTAGAGACGATCGCATTCTGCTACAGAAGTGATTTTTCAAGAATCACAAAACTTTTTGAGAAACATGCTTTGTGATGCTAGGTAGGAGTAACAAGTCTAGTCAAACTCCTTTCCCGATTCAGTCAGCAACTAAACAGAGTTGATCTGTTGCCTACGTAGTCCAGCGAATTTCAAGTCCAGGTTGAATTCTACTTCATAATTGAAATTCTGTCATCATCACGTGTGTTAATAGACTTACCTGTCAAGTCAGCGAAATCTCTGAGTATCGTTAGACCTGTAGAGAGCACACTTCATTAATCCTCTATGATATTCGTTGAATTGATCACTGAAAGGATCAATTTCTCCTACAATTCAAAGGTTACGGTGACATGAAACCGTAGAGCTATACACAGAGTTATGTGGAGTGAATTCACACTAAACACAAAATTAGAAGGAGACATGAAGAAAAATTAAACGTGTGCAGAGTCTAGATCTCCGTTCTTCATTCAATTGATCAGAATTTCATTTTCTCCATAGTCTCTTCACTCCTCATTCCATACACTCTATCCACTCCATCTACATACACGTCTATGCATTCATTCTCACCCACTCTTCTGTTACGATTTAATTCTTTATATAATACTCAGCAAAACCTGTCAGATCCAAATAGATTGGATCTGAATATCTAATAAAAGAAATCCTATCAACAAAGATCTATCCTTGAAGAATTCCTCGCAGGGTTCAAGGAGAATAATGGCAAATTGCCACTTATTACAAAATAAAACTGATCCTATCTACTTAACAACGAACCAATCCTTCTAGAAGTGATTACATGGAAGGTCGAGTCATCAACCAAAGGAAATCTGAGCTGCATGCTCCTGCATCATACTCCTGGGGAAGAAAAGAATTCTTCATAAGATTTTCAAGATTTACATTGTATTTGGAAATTTCATCTTCTGTCATCCAGGTTGCATCTTTAGTAGGTTGATTCTTCCATTTGACTACGTACTAAAAAAGAGTTTTGTTCCTGGTCTCCTTTAAGATTCTTTTGTCAAGGACGGCTTCAATCTGATACTTCTCTTTCTGTGGAAGTTTCCCTTGCCAATTAATAGCTATATCATCTCCCTCTAAAGCTATACTATTTGTCTGGATACCTACATCTTTGAAATCATATAAATCTGAAACATTAAAAATAGGTGAAATCTGAAGGTCAGAAGGAAGCTCAATCTCATAAGCATTTGCAGAAAACTTCCTTAAGATTTTACAAGGTCCAATCTTTTTAAGTTTCAATTTATTGTAAGTTCCTTTTGGGAACCTCTCCTTTCTGAGATAGGCCATCACTAAATCCCCAACCTGAAAATTTACTTCTCTTGTCTTCAAGTCTGCTCTCTATTTATACTTCTCTATACTTTCCTGTAATCTCTTCTTGATGTTCTCCTGTAGCTCATGAATGCTAACTACAAATTCTTCACCTTCTGCACTCCTTCTCTCCTGTTTTCCCAAATCTCTAAGTTCACATACACCTCTTGGATGCATCCGCTAGACAATATAAAAAGGACTCATTCCTGTGCTTCTGTTAGGTGAATCATTATAAGCAAACTCAACCCGAGCTAAAGCCAAGTCCCATTGTCTTGGATGTTCATACACCAAACTTCTCAGTATATTCCCCAAGCTCCTGTTCACCACCTCTGTTTGTCCATCAGTCTGAGGGTGATGAGATGAACTAAAAATAATATTAGTCCCCAACTTCTTCCATAGCGTTCTCCAAAAATGACCAACAAACTTTGTATCCCTGTTAGACACAATACTCAACTTGGTAACCCATGTAACTTTACAACTTCTGAAAAGTATAAGTTAGCAATATTAGTTGCATCATTTGTTTTCTTACACACAATAAAATGAGCCATTTTGGAAAATCTATCTACCACAACATAAATAGAATCATGACCTCTCTGAGTTCTTGTCACCTACCCAATTTTTGAAATTATTATTTTATTGGCAAAATACTTTATGTTAAATTTTAATTGCAAAGTTTTGTAATTATGACCAAGTTTGGTCAAGGATGAATGTAATTACTGAATTATTATTATTTAATAAATTAAAGTAGGGACAAACACCCAAGGGAACTGTTAAATGAGTGTTCACTGACCCACTAGGAGGAATGGAAGCTGTTAGAAAGCATGGGACAGATGGCAGCAATTGCACTTCACCACTAGTTGTTGGTTATGGGACAACTACTCCTACAAATGTGGCATTATCCCCCAAGTAGAGGGAGTAATCAGGCAGCTCATTTAATGACCAGTTAACAACTGAAAAGGCCTAGGCAGTCTACAAAAGGAAAATTCGAATTGAGCAAGTAGCTCTTACACAATATTTTATGCAGAAATATTCCTCGTGTACATCAGGTGATGATTGAGAGATTCGAATAGGGAGGCTATGTGAGTGCATTGTAAGTCTGCAAATTATTCGAAGAAGGAGAACCAGAGGTGCTGGTGCAGGTCCCTTTGACTACTAAGTCTTAAAGACTCGATAACTATTACTACTGCAAGTTGAGGTCCTAAGCTTCTAGGTTTCTTCCTCCTGGTGGTTCAGTGAACAGGCTCGGGGGTCCTAAGGCAAGTAACTTGGCTGTCTTCAGGAATTGGTTGGGTGGAACAGGCTTCTTGGGCTGTTTGTTTCCCTACATAATTAATCCAGGTTTTATTGTTTCCTAATTTACTTCAGTTAATAGTTTTGTTTAGTAAAAATTATAAACTCTATTTTGTAAAAGAATTGATTTCTGATTTTGTTTAAGTCTGAATGATAAGTTTAATGAAAATATGAATTAATAATCCATCTCTACATTTTTCCACATGCTGTTATTTGCATCGTACTCTAGTATAGAGAAGTAATTTAAATATAGATGAAAGATGGGCAGATTGCGAGTGATTAGACATATAAGTACAGTAATTGACATGTTTTTCAATTTATGCTCTATAACTAACATAGTGAAAAATTACTGTATAAGTATCTAAAATAATTTAGGATATTTTATTTATTTCATGAAAAACAATTATTGTTTAACCTCTGCACAAACACATATTTGTTTTTTTATCTCTATTATTTACATAGTAAATAAATGTAATTCAAAACTTTCATATATCATATCTTCAAATAAATAGTATTTCGATTGATTACTATAAGCTGCAAATATTAACCAATACACAGTCTTCTTATTTTCACACACACTTTTTATCTTCACAAATTCTCCTGTTAGAATACTTTTATCAATTATTTCAGTAGTATTAGAAACTGGAAACATTGTAAACCCTATCTTGTTTACAACCATTGTATTTTTCTATTGCATGACAAACTGTGGACAGTATTTAAAGCATGGATTCGTATCATTTATAAAAACCTTATATAGTATTTCCAAGACCTCGTCATCATCATTTTCAACAGTAAACCAAAACATGATCTACACACTCATGTTCAAAAATTACAGTTTAACAACCCTAGTTTTTACCTGAGGGTTTTTCTGGAGTTTTTCATACAAAAACATCTTTTTCAAATCAAAGAAAAACTAGAGTTTGGGCGTAGTCCCTTTTCATTTTCTTTTACAGTCGAAAAACTACTTTATCGTTTCCAAACACACAGGGTTCATCAACTAAGAAAATGCATACAATTTTTACATGCTCGATAGACATTATCATTTACACAGTAACCAAACGCATAGTAGAAAACAACATTTTCCATTGTAGAGAATAAAAACATAGTATACAGAATTTAACGAGCTTCAGCTCTAAATTCTTATTCACTAAAACTTAACCCAAAACATTTATGAGTTCAAGTCTCGGACCTATCACAAGTTCCGACTTTACAAAGAAAGCATTAACGTACCAAATCGAAATTACATTTTCAAACAAAAACTACACAGGGTTTATCCCCACCTCTAGCATTCAAACGAGTATTAAAACTCTCTGTTCGGATATCCACATCATCCTTTTCAGGATCTTGCATGCAAATTAGGGTTTGCATGCAGAATCTAGGGTTGGCATGCACAGGCATGCACTGACATGCATCCCAGTCACCAGTTTGATGCCTCCAGCACCTTATCCACTTCATTCTAGCACCCGGGAGCCACTTACCACAGAGTTTTAGCCCTCCTAAGCTGAAAGGCGCCCACTTCTCACCTACTGCCAGAGAAGGGCGCACTTGTTCACCTACCACTGCAGTTCCACTTCAGTTACATTCAGTTAGCTCCGATTCTCCTTGATTTGAGGCTAGTTTCACTCCCGACTGACTGTATCACTTCCGTTTGACCTCCAGTTTGATTAGGTCACTTGTTCTGACTTCAGTTAGCCTCCCATGCGCCCCCACTGAGCCTCCAGATCCTAAATCAGTGCTACACACTTCAGTTACACTTATTACACTCAGTTAGACTCAGATTGACACCTGGATGACTGGTTGTTGTGATTGATGAGCACCACCGATGATTGATGAGGACTCCTAGATAGAGTCAAGCTACTCCATTTCAGTGATTTGAATGACCTCCTTAGGCAATTCGAATTGCTCAGTCATTGTGACAGTTTGTATTGTAATTCATTCACCCTTTCTGGGATAGAGAGCACTGCTGCATGTTTTGCACAGTTTTGCACCATATTTTCTATGTTCATCTGTTGTGATTGATTTACTTGTTCATTAGATCTGCTGTGACTAATTTTACATGGTATCAGAGCCATTGCAGGGACAAGATCTCTTTTCTACAGGTGTTTATACAAGAAGATTTGACTGAATTGCTAAAAATTGCAAAAAGTTTGGCATGAGATATCTCAAGGGCATTCGCTCCTGTGCATGCAAAGCTTGAAAAATATTCCAATACCACTCCAGAAGCTTGAGTTACCACATAATTCCTGGATCTGATACATTGGACCTATTCAACATTGCTTGAAATCCAATCCCAGGTGTGATGCAACTCTCAAAGGGTGGATTGTTCGACCTTATTGTGGTTGTTTTTATGTGATTTGCAGGTTTATTGTCTCCTTCAATTGCACTCGCTATCTTTTGCATGCAAGCTTCCCTACAGCAATTGCATTCGCTATAGTCTGCATGCAAGCTTCCTCTTCATCAGTTGACTCAATCCTTGCAATGGAATACTCTTCTTCAAAGCCTATCCTCACCCCATTCAATTATTTTGATTGGAAAGATGATATGGAGATCATATTACGTTCAAAAGGTTACTACCGAGTCACTATTGGTCTTGAATTGGAGCCAAACAATGTGTCAGATCGAACCAAACACTACAACAAGCTTGATGAAGCTTATGGTCTTCTTTGTCTCTCCATCTCCAAAGATCTTCACTTCCATCTCAGCGGATTGAAGACTCCAAAAGCCATATGGGAGCAACTTGAAACACTATTCGGCAAGCAGGATGAGCTTAGGGCTTTTCAATTAGAGAATGAATTGATTGGCCTTAATCCTGAGAATTTCGAGACCATCAATGAATTCTTCACAAAATTCAAGAACTTGAACTTGCAATTGAAGAACAGTGGTGTTATCAAAGAGGATAAACAGTTGATCCTCTCCATTCTAAGCAAGCTTGGGAAAGATTATTCGGTATTTGTCTCTACTTTCAATTCCGGTCGGCTAACTACCCTGAATTGGAAGATGCCTACCTTGAATGCCTTCATTGAGTCTGTTACAAAAGAGCATGACAAGTTGATTCAAATGGGGTCCATAAGCTCCAAAGATTCAGCCCTATTTGTTCAAGGACCCAAGATCTCGAATGGTAAAGGAAATCTAAAGAAGGAGAAGCCCAAATTCGAGCCTCACAAGCAAAAAGACAAAGGCAAGCAAACAGATGCACCATCCAGTTCGAAATCCAAGTAAAAGGGCAAAGAAGGTAACCAAAAATCTAAATGTACTTATTGTAACCGTGGCTTTCATCCCGAAAGTTCATGTATGAAGAAGACTATAGATCAAATGGACCTCCTTTTGGAAAAGAACAACATAACCCTTCCTGACGGTGCAAGGAAGAAGGATCGGAATGATGATCATGAAAAAGGACAAGCACTCATGGCAACGGTTTCGAAGCCCACTACTCTCTTGATAGATTCGGGTGCATCAAACCATATGGCTGCAAATATTGATTCTTTTTCCTCATTCGATCCAAACAGCTCCATCCCCATCCATTTGGGAGATGACTCAAAAATTTCTTCAAAGGGCAAAGGTACGATTCATGTAGAACATGGAAGCTTTCAGAATGTTCTCTATGTGCCTTCCTTAGCTTCGAATCTCCTTTCTGTGTATCAAATGATACATACTGGTGAACCAAAGCAAGTCACATTCAGCCCTAATACAGTTGAAATTTCTGATATCAAAAGTGGAAGACTAGTTGCAATTGGAAAGGCAAACCACACTGCAAAATGTTATCAGTTTTCGCACTTTATTCCGCTTGCAAAGCCCACTGCTCTTCGCACACATGGTAATGAGGTTAGTAGGATTTGGCATGAAAGATTTGGACATCTAAATTATATGTATTTGCTGCTGCTATCAAATAAATCCATGGTAGATGGGCTTCCACAACTCCGTTCCTCGAAGGGAATATGCACCGGTTGCATTATTGGGAAGCACCCCGAGCACAGATTCGACCGCGGCAAGGCTAGCAGAGCCTCTACTATTTTGGGATTGATCCATTCTGATATCAGTGGTCCGCTTCCCCATATGTCATTAAATGGTTCAAGGTATGTTTTGACATTTATTGACAATTTTTCCCGCTTTACATGGGTATTCTTTCTCAAAAACAAGTCAGAAGTGCTTGGAAAATTCAAGGATTTTAAGGCTTCTGTTGAGACCACCACTGAGAGCAAGATCAAAGCTCTTAGATCTGATAATGGTGGGGAATATATCAAGTCCGAGTTGCTGCAACTTTGTGCCCAAAGCGGAATCAAGATCCAACATACAGTTCCCTACACACCCCAGCAGAACGGTGTAGCGGAAAGGAAAAACCGGTCACTGAAAGAGATGGCTACATGCATGATTGAATCAAAAGGTTTGGCTGCAAATATTTGGGCTGAAGCAATCAATGTTGCTGCATATATACAGAACCGTGTTCCACATTCATCCGTGAAAGGTATGACTCCTTTCGAAGCATTCTTTGGTCACAAACCGGATGTGTCAAATTTGAGAGTTTTTGGCTCTACTGCATGGGCTAGAATTCCTTCTGAGAAGAGACGAGCTTTGGATCCACAAAGTATCGAGTGCATATTGATAGGATATGGGGAAGAATCAAAAGCATATAAACTCATGGATATCAGATCTAAAAAGATATTCATAGAGCGCAGTGTGCAGTTTGAAGAACCGCTTCAAGAATTGCAACTAGTCGAGGAAAAGACTGCCGATCCACCGCCTTCACCAGAAGAAGATCCGAGCAGCGATAATGAAGGTATGAGTTCTGATATTTCTGATATTGTAGCAGAATATGATGATCATGACATATCAGGTTCGGAATCCGATCATTATGATCCTCCTCAGTTACCAAAGTGGGCCCAAAACACTCTACAATCTTCTGGTTCTAGTCTTGGAAATCTTGCTGATCCGAGACGAACAAGAGGAGACTTTCAAAGAGCAGGTATGGCTCTTTCTATTGCTGATCCATTTCTTCCTGAGATTTTTTATTTGATGGCTGGTTCAGATCCTACATCATTCTATTCAGCCCATCGAGATCCGAGATGGAAAAGTGCCATGGACGAAGAGTACAGTTCTCTTCAAAAGAACAATACATGGGAGCTAGTTTCTCTTCCACCTGGAAGAAAATTAGTGAAGTGTAAATGGGTCTACCGTACTAAAGTTGCTGCTGATGGCACTATCAGCAAATATAAAGCAAGGTTGGTGGCAAAAGTTTTTTCCCAAGTCCAAGGAGTGGACTACACAGAGACCTTTGCACCGGTTGCAAAGATGGATTCCATCCGCCTTGTTTTAGCTATTGCCGCATCCAAGCACTGGGAAGTGCACCATATGGATGTGAAGAGTGCATTTTTACATGGAGACCTTGCTGAAGAGGTCTATATGCAGCAGCCAGAGGGTTATACATCAGATCCATCATTGGTTTGTAGATTGAAGAAGTCTTTGTACGGGTTAAAACAGGCCCCAAGAGCTTGGTACGCAAAGATGGACTCCTTCCTTCTTTCTCAGAATTTCCAAAGATGCAAATCTGATCCGAATGTGTATCTTCAGCGAGTTAAAGGTAATTTGTTGGTTATTGTACTTTATGTTGATGATCTGCTTATTACTGGTAGCACACTTACTTCAATAAACAAGCTAAAATCTGCCTTAAATCTAGCTTTTGAAATGAGCGATTTGGGCTTGCTGAGTCACTTTTTGGGCTTGGAGATAGCTCAAAATTTTGATGGGATCACTATATCTCAGAAAAAATATGCTTCTGACCTGTTATTGAAGTTTAATATGGCTGAATGTAAGGTATCCCCGTTCCCATTCCTCTCAGGAATCAGTCTTGAGGAGGGAGATTCCACACCGCTTGCAGATTGCAGTATGTATCGACAGTTGATTGGTTCACTACTTTATTTGACACATTCACGGCCTAATATCTCATATGCCGTGAGTGCCGTGTCAAGATATATGCAACAGCCACATGAGCTTCATTGGCGAGCAGCCAAGCGGATCTTGCAGTATGTGCAAGGTACGAGACAGTTTGGCATACACTATGCTGCAGATTCTGAACTAGATTTCATTGGTTTTACTGATTCAGATTGGGCAGGTGATAGCATTGATCGGAAGTCCACTTCCGGTTATGTTTTCATGATTGGTCATGGTGCTATTTGCTGGTCCAGCAAAAAGCAAGCAGCCATTGCACTTTCTTCAGCAGAGGCAGAGTATCGAGGGGCAGTCAATGCCTGCATTCAGGCAGTTTGGTTGCAGGGTATTCTTTCCGAGTTTGGTTTTGGTGGCACTACTTCGACTGTCCTCTTTTGTGACAATCAAAGTGCTATCAAGATCTCCACAGATCTAGTTCAGCGGTAGAGGACCAAACACATTGATATTCATATGCATTACATTCGACAGTTGGTGCATGACCGCACCATCATTCTGCAATATTGCCCTACTGATGAGCAAATTGCAGACATCTTCACCAAGAGCTTCACTGAGAAGAAGTTCTCTTACCTCCGTTCACTGTTGGGGGTGAGTTCCATCATGGTGGAGATAGATTGATTCATTATTATGCTTTAGCTTGAGGGGGGGCTTTCTTCCCACTGGTTTTCCCTCTTTCCTCACTTAGTTTATTTTCAGCATTTTTTGGATTATTGTATTGGGGTGACCTTTGGTCTTAGTTACCAGGGCCCCACATTATTTTGTTGGCACATCATAGTCTAGCTTGAGGGGGGGTGTTCGGATATCCACATCATCCTTTTCAGGATCTTGCATGCAAATTAGGGTTTGCATGCAGAATCTAGGGTTGCCATGCACAGGCATGCACTGGCATGCATCCCAGTCACCAGTTTGATGCCTCCAGCACCTTATCCACTTCATTCTAGCACCTGGGAGCCACTTACCACAGAGTTTTAGCCCTCCTAAGCTGAAAGGCGCCCACTTCTCACCTACTGCCAGAGAAGGGCGCACTTGTTCACCTACCACTGCAGTTCCACTTCAGTTACATTCTGTTAGCTCCGATTCTCCCTGATTTGAGGCTAGTTTCACTCCCGACTGACTGTATCACTTCCGTTTGACCTCCAGTTTGATTAGGTGACTTGTTCTGACTTCAGTTATCCTCCCATGCGCCCCCACTAAGCCTCCAGATCCTAAATCAGTGCTACACACTTCAGTTACACTTATTACACTCAGTTAGACTCAGATTGACACCTGGATGACTGGTTGTTGTGATTGATGAGCACCACCGATGATTGATGAGGACTCCTAGATAGAGTCAAGCTACTCCATTTCAGTGATTTGAATGACCTCCTTAGGCAATTCGAATTGCTCAGTCATTGTGACAGTTTGTATTGTAATTCATTCACCCTTTCTGGGATAGAGAGCACTGTTGCATGTTTTGCACCATATTTTCTATGTTCATCTGTTGTGATTGATTTACTTGTTCATTAGATCTGCTGTGACTAATTTTACACTCTCAACATTGATGAACTAGACATCAAAAATAGGCCGAGTATCATTTAAACACACGAGCGTCTTTTCCCTGTACTAGTTTTCACTTCAATACAAAAGTTTCTTCAAAGAAACTCGACTGATAGACAACGCCGAATGCATGGTAGAACATTTTGTTACTCATTGCATTGAATCATCTTCAACCAAGACCAAATGGGCACCTACGAAGGGTTTGAGACCACCAGAGCTTACCGGGAATGGATGCTTGCTATCCATTTCCAAACCCTTGCTCAAGTCTTCCTTCAAATCGTGTATCTGTCACAAAAAATTACGAGAGTTAGATTTTTTAACAGTATAAGTTATAAGTTGAACCGTTCAATTCCTTTTAGTTTTGAAACGCTTACCTCCGTAACAGTGACTGAACTCCACACTTTTCAACAACAAACGACGAGTTCCATGTTTGGACCGAGACTAGGATACCTTTCCGTCTTTAGAGAAGTGTTTTCTTCCATCGACACTTAGAAATGAAACTACAATCTATCAACTCGACAACATATCAAATTGATTTCGGAAGACACTACATTCTATCACAACGCCATGGTAGTGAGACACAACTTGCAACTACCAACCTAACCCTACAGGTCTCGAGGTTGAATCCTCTTTACATTTCGTCTAAACCCTAACATTCAGCAGCCTGTCGGCCTCGCTGCCCGAAACGCTAGTGAAACAATGAAAGACATTAACTCTCCATCAACCATCACAACGACGAGATTCTAGGGTTGCATCCAACGCATCAGATTCAAAACGATCAACGATCACAGGAGTGCCAATGAGATTACCTTGGGTCGAACAACCATTGCATTTATTACTTCATCATTATCACAAGCACGGCCTTGCCACCGTTTCTCATGGTGGATCGCTCAAACAGCCAGCTCGGAGGAGTTAAAACATGGAAACCACACACAGTGACTTATAGTTAGTTAAACATTGTAAAATTATAGTTTAGGGTAGTCAAAGTATACGGATTTTAGAGTTAGGCTTTTAATTTTATTTATTGTGTATATTTCTTCATAGTTCTCATACTCGAAAATATTAAAAATATAGAGTTTGCTTTTTTTTTGGTATTTTAATCTAATCCAACGTTAGATATTAGCACAAAAACTATGTTAATACTATGTACTTCATACTCTAACTTCTTAATGCAAGCATTTAATGATTTTAGCGATACAATTACTACTTTGGTACTATGCAAATATTAATTACCTTAAAACGACGACAAAATGCCAAACCATGACAACGTCAATGGTCACGACAACGAACTTAACAACATGATGATTTAATAGACGAAATTGTTTTTAACATTGATGAGTTGTAAGACAGCTTTGAAAACAGTAAGCAGAACTATGTAGTTCATACCTGCAGATATTTTTTGTTTCGCAAAAGATTTCATAGCATTTTATTATTTTGACGTTGAATTGAATTACACACGTACTCTTAAACTATGCAGTCATTGAACTTCTTACCTGTCGTCTGCACATAGAAACATTTCAAATGCCTTAGCGTTGCAGCTAAGTAAACTCCAGGGTACCTTGTAGGACACCTTTGGACACCAATAAAGCAAACTGTCAGTATCTTATCAAAAGAAAAATATCGCATCATATTTCTAACCTTTCAGTGCGTTTATTACTCTAAGCATGTTTATCTAGAGTGTGTTAAGTTGTCATTATCAAAATGTTTCTAACTCAGAAATTAAATTATGTTTAGTACGAAACAACTTCTTAATCAATGTTGTCGTAATCAAACATTTATTATTCCATAGTTATAATTATCTTATTTAATGATATTTTAAAAGTTTTAAATTTTTATGAAAAATCGAGATGTTACATGTGGTATCAGAGCTTATGTTCAAACTCTAGGCCTGAAAAGGGTCCAAGAAACACGCAATAGAAATTTTATTACAGTAGAAAATCTTACTAATTAAAATTTTAACTATGGTATTATACAGAAAATCTTACTAATTAAAATTTTAACTATGGTATTATACGAAATTATTTTAAGTTACAGGTATGGAGAACTCAGCTGAACATGTAGAAGACAGATTTCAACCAAACAACCATAGCTTGGGACAACACTATGCAGAAGAAGGCCACAGTGAATTGAATGACAGTTCGTCAGAATTGTTACGTGCGTTTCATGAATTAAAGGCAGAAATTAGATCTGTGAAACAAGACAATGAAAGAATTCTGCAGGCACAAGAACAATTAAACCAAGCGCTGTTTGAACAGTGCCCAATCGATGAACAGGAGAGAGATAATGAAAATATCTCCAAGGTTGAGGATCTGCCTCATGGTAACAAAAGTAAGAAAATAAAAACTAATGATGTGAGCAACAGTTCAACATCATCAGGAGAGGCTATTGAAGTACGTAAAAAGAAACGTAACTATTCAAGCGATAGTAGTAGGGGAGATTATAAACCCAGAAAGAAAAGCCATAAAGAGTATGAATAGATTTCTGGGGAGTTCAAAAAGATTAGACCTCCAATTTTCAATGGAGAAATTGAGAAGGGCGAGACAGCTGAAGCATGGATGTCCGGTATGAAGAAATATTTCCAGATTTATAACTATTCAGAGTCCTTGAAAACAAAAATGGCTATATATAACTTGACTGGAAAAGAGGGTATTTGGTGGCAGGACATCAAAAGAGTAAAGGGCATCAAGGATAAAGATGTAAACTGGAGTACTTTTAAACGATACTTTAAGAAAAAGTTTTTATCTAAACAGTACTATGAAGAAAAATCCAAAGAGTTCTATGATTTAAAGCTGGGAGGTATGAACATGAAGGAAATGAACAGTGAATTTCTGAACTTACTGAGATATGTGCCATACCTCATAGAAGAAAAACCGAAAATTCAAAGATACTTGAGTTGCCTACCTTTCAATATTAAGGACAGAATCGAGTATGACAGTCCTAAGACCTTGGAAGAGACTATGAGAAAGGGATTTTTCTGTTATGACACAAATCGAAAAAGAGAAGGAATGTCGAACTGGAAAAGTCATAAGCCCAACAATTTTGAGCTGAAAAAGAAAAATTGCAGGTTCATTGGAAATTTCAGTTTCCAAAAGAAAAAATTTCAGAATCAGAATTATCAAGGGAATAATTCCAGAAACAATCAATAGTAGAATTATACAGCACCCAGAAATGCTCCTAATAATACCAGAACTAATGAACAAAAGGCACCCATCAAAATTTTTTGAGTGTCAAGGTCCTCACTATGCATCAAAATGTCCTAAGAGGAAGCGGACAGCTAACAACATCAACTCTATTCAGACTGAACCTATTGTTGGAGACGTGGCGAGGGAGATGCCCAGAATCAATGCAGCACTCGTCAACAGGGAAGCAAATCATCAAATCTCCATGGTAGAGATTGAAGGTATGCTACAAAATCATCCTGTTACTATTTTAA
The DNA here is from genome assembly GCA_027924585.1 of Larix kaempferi. Lineage (NCBI taxonomy): Eukaryota > Viridiplantae > Streptophyta > Pinopsida > Pinales > Pinaceae > Larix > Larix kaempferi. The sequence continues at coordinate 13,705,900 of BSBM01000422.1, forward strand.
TTGAACCAAGTGCTAGCTTAAGTTATATATCACCAAATATAGTGGAAAGTCTTAAATTAAAAACAGAAAAGTTCAGTAAATCTTGGTTAGTTAGACTAGCAACTGGAACAAAGAGGAAAGTATCAAATTTTATAGAAAGATGTGCTTTATCCATAAATCAATTACAGACACAAATCAAGTTAAATATTTTACCTTTAGGATCTTATGATATTATAATCGGGATGGACTAGTTAGAAACCCATCATGTCATTTTGAACTGTTACGAAAAAAGTTTTACATGTTTAAATGAAGAAGGAAAAACTATAGAAGTAAAAGGTATCCCAAGAAAGGTAACCCTTAGACAGATTTCAGCCATGCAAGTTAAGAGGGCAGTTAGGAAAGGATGTCAGTTGTTTGCAGTAAATGTAGTAAATGATGAATTTATCTGTAAGGAGGAAAAACTGAAATTAGAAGACATACTTGTTCTAAAAGATTTTAAGGATGTATTTCCTGAGGATATTCCAGGATTACCTCCTAAAAGAGATCTAGATTTTACCATCGAGTTAATACCAGGAGCAGTACCAAATTCTAAAGCTCCATACAGAATGAATATACTGGAATTAAACGAATTGAAATCACAGTTGAAGGAACTGATTGATAAGAATTATATAAGACCCAGCGTGTCTCCTTGGGGAGCACCTGTCATCTTTGTTAAGAAGAAATATGGAACCCTAAGACTGTGCATAGATTATCGCCAGCTTAATAAAATGACAATCAAGAATCAGTATCCGTTGCCCTACATAGACGATCTATTTGATCAGCTACGTGAAGCAATGATATTTTCAAAGATTGATCTAAGATCAGGATATCATCAAGTGCGGGTTAAGGATGAATATATTTTCAAGACAGCTTTCAGAACTCGGTATGGACATTACGAGTTCGTAGTCATGCCATTTGGCTTGACTAATGCCCCGGCTGTATTTATGTGTTTGATGAATAATATTCTGCACAAATACTTAGACAAGTTTGTTGTTGTGTTTATAGATGACATTTTAGTGTATTCTAAAAGTAAAGAAGAACATGATGAACATCTACGGATTATCTTACAAGTTCTGAGAGATCATCAACTATACGCTAAGTTTAGTAAGTGTGACTTCCACAAGGAAAAAATTCAGTATCTAGGATGCATAATTTCTAAAGAAGGAATCTCGGTTGACCCCAATAATATAAGGACCATTAATGACTGGTCAGTTTCTAAGGATGAGGACCATTAATGATTGGCCGGTTTCTAAGGATGTGTTGGATGTAAGATCATTTATGGGCATTACTGGATATTACAGAAAATTTATAGAGGGTTTTTCGAGGATTGCCAACCCCATAACTTCCTTACAGAAGAAAGGGAAGAAATTTGTGTGGGATTAGAAATGTTCAGACAGTTTTAAGAAGTTAAAGGAATTATTGACTTCAGCACCTATTCTTAGGATAGCAGATTCTAATAAAGATTTCATAGTTTGCACAGATGCTTGTAATGACGGACTCGGTGGAGTCCTAACACAAGAAGGGCATGCAGTGGCATCCGAATCAAGAAAGCTGAAAGTACATTAAAAGAATTACTCCACTTATGATTTAGAGTTTTTAGCTGTAATTCATACTTTAAAAATGTGGCGTCACCACCTTATTGGCAGAAAATTCACCTTATTGATAGACAACATGGGTCTGAAATATTTATTAGATCAGACAAATTTGAACGCGAGACAAGATAGATGGTAACTTTTTTAAGTGAGTATTTCGAAATTCAGCATATTAAAGGGAAAGAGAACAAGGTTGCAGATGCATTGAGTCGTAAGACAAAACTGAATTTTATTTCAGCCATTAGTACTTACTCAATAGATTAAGAAAATCAAATCTTTGAAAACAGTGAAATGGATGAAGAATATAGAAAATTAAAGGAAAAGACAGCAAACAACAGTTCTGAAAATTCTATGGCAGATTACAAAATCAAGGAAAATGGACTATTGATATACAAAAACATAGTGTATGTACCTAACATATCAGAAATAAAAATTCTGATTTTAAATGAGATGCACAAAAGCCATTATTCTAGCCATCCAGGTTATCAGAAGACCATTATTATGCTCAGGAAAGAATACTATTAGCCCAAAATGAAAGATGAAGTAACAGAGTACATAGCTAAATGTTTGGATTGTCAAAAAGTGAACGTTGAACACCAACATCCTGTCGGATTGTTACATCCATTACCTATACCAAGTTGGAAAAGGGAAGTAATAAGCATAGACTTTATTACTGGACTACACAAAAATCAGAAACAAAATGATTCTATCATGGTGGTAGTAGACAAACTGAGCAAAGCAACACACTTTATACCTGTAAAGACTACTCATAAAGCTTCAGACATTGCAGAAATCTTCATGAAGCAGATTTTTCGACTACATGGGATACCAAAGGTAATAATTTCAGATCGTGACTCTAAGTTTGCTGGAAACTTTTGGAGGTCATTGTTTAAAGGGTTGAATACAACCTTAAATTTCAGCACCGCATTTCATCCACAAACGGATGAACAGACAGAAAGGGTAAATCAAGTTTTGGAAGACTTACTGAGAATGTATGTTAAGGATCAACCTGGTAAGTGGGAAGACTACTTACACTTAGCAGAATTTGCATATAATAACCATTATCAGGCATCATCCAAACTTAGCCCATTTGAAATTTTTTATGGTAGGAAATGTGATACACCCAGTTCTTGGAATGATCCAGTAAATAGAGTTCTTTTAAGACCTGAATTGTTGTAGGAGTTAGAACTAATTGTGAAAGAGGTACAAGGAAATTTAAAAGCTGCCCAAGATAGGCAGAAGAATCAAGTAGATTTAAAAAGGACTCATAAAGAGTTCCAGGTTGGTGAACATGTATTCCTCAAGGTAAGACCGAAAAAGAGTTCATTGAAATTGGGAAGCTGTGCCATGTTGGCTCCCAGATATTGTGGTCATTTTGAAATATTGTCCAGGGTTGGACCAGTGGCATACCAACTGGCCTTGCCCCCAAATTTAAAAATACATAATGTTTTTCATATATCATTTTAAAGAAGTATGTACATGATGCTACTCATGTTGTAAACTGGAATGATGTAGAGGTGGGACAAAACGGAGATTTTTAGGTGGAATCCGACTATATCCTCGAAAGGAGGGAAACTCTGCTCCGGAATCGCACCATTGCGAAAGTGAAGGTGCAATGGAAGAACCTTATCCTGGAAGAGGCAACCTGGGAGTTGGAGAGTAGTATGTAGGCAACATAACCAACTCTGTTTCAGGAACACTCATGGAGTGATTGACCAACATTGGGGACGATGTTGAGACTTAAGGGGGGGTGTATGTCACCTACCAAATTTCTGAAATTATTATTTTATTGGAAAAATACTTTATGTTAACTTTTAATTGCAAAGTTTTGTAATTATGACAAATTTTGGTCAATGATGAATGTAATTACTGAATTATTATTATTTAATAAAGTAAAGTAGGAGACAAACACCCAATGGAACTGTTAAATGAGTGTTCATTGACCCACTAGGAGGAATGGAAGCTGTCAGAAAGAATGGGACAGATGGCAGCAATTGCATTTCACCACTAGCTGGTGGTTATGGGACAACTACCCCTACAAATGTGGCATTATCCCCCAACTGGAGGGAGTGAGCAGGAAGCTCATTTAATGACCAGTTAACAACTGAAAAGGCCTAGGCAGCCTACAAAAGGAAAATTCGAATTGAGCAGGGAACTCTTACACAGTATTTTCTGCAGAAATATTTCTTATGTACATCAGGTGATGACTGAGAGATTCGAATAGGGAGGCTATGTGAGTGCATTGTAAGTCTGCAAATTATTCGAAGAAGGGGAACCAGAGGTGTTGGTGCAGGTCCCTTTGACTACTAAGTCTTAAAGACTGACTAGATAACTATTACTACTGCAAGTTGAGGTCCTAAGCTTCTAGGTTTCTTCCTCTTGGTGGTTCAGTGAATAGGCTCGGGGGTCCTAAGGCAAGTAACTTGGTTGTCTTCAGGAATTGTTTGGGTGGAACAGGCTTCTTGGGCTGTTTGTTTCCATACAGAATTAATTCAGGTTTTACTGTTTCCTAATTTATTTCAGTTAATAGTTCTGTTTAGTAAAAATTATAAACTCTGTTTTGTAAAAGAATTGATTTCTGATTTTGTTTAAGTCTGAATGATAAGTTTAATGAAAATATGAATTGATAATCCATCTCTACATTTTTTCACATGCTGTTATTTGCATCGTACTCTAGTATGGAGAAACAATTTAAATATAGATGAAAGATGGGCAGATTGCCAGTGATTAGACAGATAAGTACAGTAATTGATATGTTTTTCAATTTATGCTCTATAACTAACATAGTGAAAAATTACTGTATAAGTATCTAAAATAATTTAGGATATTTTATTTATTTCATGAAAAACAATTATTGTTTAACCTCTGCACAAACACATATTTGTTTTCTTATCTCTATTATTTACATAGTAAATAAATGTAATTCAAAACTTTCATATATCATATCTTCAAATAAATAGTATTGCTATTGATTACTACAAGCTGCAAATATTAACCAATACACGGTATTCTTATTTTCACTCACACACTTTTTATCTTCACAAATTCTCCTGTTAGAATACTTTTATCAATTATTTCAGCAGTATTAGAAACTGGAAACATTGTAAACCCTATCTTGTTTACAACCATCGTATTTTTCTATTGCATGACAAACTGTGGACAGTATTTAAAGCATGGATTCGTATCATTTATAAAAAACCTTAGATAGTATTTCCAAGACCTCGTCATCATCGTTTTTAACAGTAAACCAAAACACGATATACACACTCATGTTCAAAAATTATAGTTTAACAACCCTAGTTTTTACCTAAGGGTTTTTTTGGAGTTTTTCATACAAAAACATCTTTTTCAAATCAAAGAAAAACTAGAGTTTGGGCGTAGTCCCTTTTCATTTTCTTTTACAGTCGAAAAAATACTTCATTGTTTCCAAACACACAGGGTTCATCAACTAAGAAAATGCATACAGTTTTTACATGCTCGACAGACATTATCATTTACACAACAACCAAACGCATAGTAGAAAACAACATTTTCCATTGCAGAGAATAAAAACATAGTATACAGAGTTTAATGAGATTCGGCTCTAAATTCTTATTCATTTTAACTTAACCCAAAACATTTTTGAGTTCAAGTCTCGGACCTATCACAAGTTCCTGCTTTACAAAGAAAGCATTAACGTACCAAATCGAAATTACATTTTCAAACAAAAAACTACACAGGGTTTATCCCCACCTCTAGCATTCAAACGAGTATTAAAACTCTCAACATTGATGAGCTAGACATCAAAAATAGGCCGAGTATCATTTAAACACACGAGGGTCTTTTCCCTGTACTAGTTTTCACTTCAATAGAAAATTTTCTTCAAAGAAACTCGACTCATAGACAACGCCGAACACATGGTGGAACATTTTGTTACTCATTGCATTGAATCATCTTCAACCAAGACCAAATGGGCACCTACGAAGGGTTTGAGACCACCAGAGCTTACCAAGAATGGAGGCTTGCTATCCATTTCCAAACCCTTGCTCAAGTCTTCCTTCGAATACTGTATCTGTCACAAAAACTTCCGAGAGTTATATTTTTGAACAGTATGAGTTATAAGTTGAACCGTTCAATTCCTTTTAGTTTTGAAACGCTTACCTCCGTAACAGCGACCGAACTCCACACTTTTCATCAACAAACGATGAGTTCCATGTTTGGACCGAGACCAAGATACCTTTCCTTCTTTACAGAAGTGTTTTCTTCCATTGACACTTAGAAACGAAACTACAATCTATCAACTCGACAACATATCAAACTGATTTCGGAAGACACTACATTCTATCACAACGCCATAATAGTGAGACACAACCTGCAACTACCAACCTAAATCTACAGGTCTCGAGGTTGAATCCTCTTTACATTTCGTCTAAACCCTAACATTCAGCAGCCTGTCGGCCTCATTGTCCAAAACGCTAGTGAAACAATGAAAGACATTAACTCTCCATCAACCATCACAACAACGAGATGCTAGGGTTGCATCCAACGTCCCATATTCAAAACGATCAACGATCACTGGAGTGCCAGTGAGATTACCTTGGGTTGAACAACCATTGCATTTATTACTTCATTATTATCACAAGCATGGCCTTGCCACCGTTTCTCATGGTGGATCGCTCAAATAGCCATCTCGGAGGAGTTAAAACATGGAAACCACACACAATGACTTTTGTAGACACTATTTCATTGCTTTGCATTATGTGGAAGTGCTAACAGTCCCTGTCACCATGGAGTATGGGACGACCATTTATTGCAGGACGGATACCCTACTCCACGCCAGCTCGATGCGCATGCTGAGCTTTAAAAACCCATCAACCTATCCAGTCAATATTAAATTACATGTTAGTACCATATGTATATTAATCGACATAGTTTCCAAGTTTAAGTTTACGAATTAGATTATTGGTGTTATATTTTACTAATATGTAAAGTTTATATAGTTTCAAATTTTATTTATAATCAAAGTATTAACGTTATGTTTTACATTGTGGACATTGGTTATTTATAAGCCACAAGGCTTATAAATACTATATGTAGTTAAACATTGTAAAATTATAGTTTAGGTAAGTCAAAGTATAAGGATTTTAATGTTAGGCTTGTAATTTTATTTATTGTGTATATTTCTTCATAGTTCTCATACTTGCAAATATTAAAAAGATAGAGTTTGCATTTTTTTGGTATTTTAATCTAATCCAATGTTAGATATTAGCACAAAAACTAATACTATGTACTTCATACTCTAACTTCTTAATGCAAGCATTTAATGATTTTAGCGATACAATTACTACTTTGGTGCTATGCAAATATTAAAAACCTTAAAACGACGACAAAATGCCAAACCATGACAACGTCGACGGTCACGACAACGAACTTAATAGCATGATGATTTAGATGACATTGTTTTTAACATTGATGAGTTGTAAGACAGCTTTGAAAACAGTAAGCAGAACTATGTAGTTCATACCTGTAGATATTTTTTGTTTCGCAAAAGATTTCATAGCATTTTATTATTTCGACGTTGAATTGAATTACAAACGTACCAGAACAAAAAGTGTTGCCAAGTTCTCTGTACTTTTTTAAGCTCTTCCATAATTAACAATTTAATTAAACTGTAATGAAACATATTGTTTTGGGTGTGCTCAGAATGAGTTTGAACTCTAACTAACATCTTTGTTAAAATTTTCAACAAGAAGGGAAGAATCATCCTTTTTTCGCTAGAAAGAAGCAACAAAAACCTCATGTGATAGGTAAAAGTAACAGAATATGTACCTTCGCAGGTAATGCATCTTTGCACCATCTTCAACAATTCTGTCCATTCTTCTTTCAACCAGCTCCTGGGAATTCCTTTTTTTCCAATTGGTATCCTAGTGTTCTGCTTTCAAAAAATGGTTGTAGTCTACACTAATACCTTTGGTTTTAAACCATCTTTCACCATCTGTAGGTAGACTGACCGCAACAGTGATAGATTCCTTTATTACTTGGAACTTTAAACTTCCCAATTCCAGTGTGCAAACATCGAACCTATCTGCAAATTCCTCTACAACTTCGTTATTGAAACCCTGCATTTTTTCACATAGACCGAACCACCCTTCTTTCTTGAATTTCTTAGTATATTCTGGATAGGCTTCGAGCCATTCAACACCCTCGGGTTTGTGATGCAAAATTTTTCCTCCTTTCCTCCCCATTATTTTGCAAAGGCTTGTTTATTTCTAATTTCGACTTATTATGCCATCAATTGGAGTGAAATTACAAAAGAAACTTGGGTTTCGAACAACAAAGGAAAGGCCCCTTAAAATTATCTTCCTATAATTATGATTCAGCATGCATGGAAATCATATCAAGAGCATACTTATCAGTACAACATTTTTTCACATTATCAGGCAATTCAAAAACGACACATGCCACCATGATGTGAAATGATGAGGCGTATATTCACTTAATAAAAAACATCTGAAACGATTTCATCACATTTTATGAAAATAATTGCATTACTTAATGGGTAATGGTATACCTTGCAATGATATAGTCATGACACAATGGAATACCTCTTGTTGGGACTTTTAAATTTCTGGTAGTGCCTTCTTTAGATCATGGTCGAGATTCCACTACTGGAACATGGAACTTCTGTTAGAGCCTTCTTTGATAATTTTGCACTTTTTGCTACTGGAAGTCTGAAATTCCACCAACAATTGTATTATTGCCTGTAATTTAAACACGGCGCCTACAAAAGTATTGTTATGCAATAGAAACACTTCTTGATGGGATTATGTAATCATGTGATACTCTATCTATGACCACTTATTGAATCAAAACATATAAAGAAAAACAACCATAACTCATGAATGAGAAGACCAATTAACAGGGCTTTAAGATAAGGTCTTAAGAAAATTCATGAAAACTGAATGAGAAGACCAATTAACAGGGCTTTAAGATGAGGTTTTAAGAAAATTCATGAAAATTGAAAAGACGGTGCTAACACCTTCTAGCATTTATTACATTTCCAAAATTTTCTAGCATAAATGTTACCACAGTAGAATAAATTTTCACTATTGAAAGATCGCTAGAAATGCTTATTATACCATAAGTTTATTTCACCATTTTGCACACAATGTTGCATTTTGATCATCTAGGAATTTTTTCTTTTTGGATTGTCTCTTACTTCTTATAATGACATCATTTTTTTTAGGATTCCCAACATCCATCTTTTGGATATCAACTATTGCCCTTTGAAATTCTTGTCTTTTACCACTATTCACTGTACCATTTATCGAGGATGGAACACCCATTTTATGGACCATCATAGAATCCATCGTTGGAATATCAATAGTAGCTGCTATGTACACTTCTTCTATTTCATTGATTTTCCCTACTTCATTTCCTGAGGATTAAACACCAATGCTATAGTAACTTTCACATGCCATCATAGGTATGTCAATAGAAGTTGCCCCATTCATTTCTTCTGTTTGATCAGTCTGCGATGCCACTATTCTCTTGGATGAAACACCTACAATTTTATTATTATTTCTTGATTGAACATTATTTTTTTCCTTGCTCTTTCCGAAGTGATGCGATTCATGATAAGCCTCTTCACCATATTTTGTTAATGGCCTTGATCTGGGAAGATGATTATTGAACTTCCAGAACATATTAATAGCTATACACACATTATGAGCCTTCACACTATAAAATGAAAGCAGAATTAGATGCCATTTAAAATTAGTGCATACTTATTGTTGGTTGTGCATTCAACAATTTCTTAGATTGTCTTACCCATGACTGAAATAGTTGTTTTACTTGATGAGAAGTGACATCATGTAAGAAGGATGCCAATTGTGCTGTATTTTTGTCATTTACTGGAGTTCTTATCTTTTCATTTTCAACACGAAGTTGACTTCTAATATTCGAAGCCAAGTATCTTCTTTCTTTAAATTTTCGAAAGTACCTTCTGAACTCATAGCAAGTTTGAAAATTTGTGCTCACATCTCGTTTACAAGACACATTTTGTCATGTTCAAATGTGTTTATATACTCCTTAGGAATTCCTCTTCCCCCTCCTTGGTTTCTATTCAAATTTTTCATTTCCCTATGCTTACGTTCCATTAATCCATTCTGTAACCATCCTAAAGTATAAGAATGAACAACCCTAGTAATCTGAAGAGCATGTGTTCCTTGGATATTCATATAAGGAACCAGCACATCTCCTAAAAAATAAGAGCACAACCAAATCCACTCACTAGCAAGGAATCCAATCCTGCAATGATAGTGGATAATTTTTTTATCGTGAATGAATAATACCACCATGCTGAAATACATAATACTATGAACTTATTATAAATTAGCGTACCTTTCCTCATATTCATATGTATCATCCCCTGCACACCCTTGCAATTGCAACTTGTGGAATTCTTTGTAACACTTCCACATCCTCACCAACGTGTTATAATTTTATTCATATGGTAGGCCTTCAATAAACTACAAGCAAAAAATTTCATTGTACATGACACATTACTTCTTTTATATTATAATTGCTTAAAAAGCATAGCCAACTTCACTATTATGCAATCATAAAATCATCACTTATTGTTAGTCAAAATCCAAATTGAAAATATTGGACATGCTAACATAATTATTATACCTTTAAAATTCCATCATGTTGAATGAGGATCTTGTCTGATGCGGATCCATCTGATTTCCCGTAGTTAAGATCATTGTACTCTTGGATTTTATGATGGTATGGTTCCCCGGGCTTACATGGAACCCCAATTTTCTCCATCACCTCCCAAATTTGAAAAAAAAATTGTTTTCTCAATCCCTCTAGCTGGATGAACCTTGCCATAATCTTGTGCAATTTTTTGAATTTCACGAAACATCTTCAAAATAGTTCTAATTCTAGCATGTCGAGCACCATATACAAGATTGGACATCGAGCCAAGATTCCACTGTAATTAGCAACACATGTTCCACTAGGTATGAATTACTTAAATAATATCAATTTCCATCTATAGTAAAGAAATAACTATGAAAGCATGTACCTTTTCATCATTTGTTCTATTCATGGTATACTTTTTCATAATATTCAATTCTCTACCACATAAGGCTGGTTGAATGTATGTAATACACTCATCCAACTTTTCTTCCCATCCTTCAATGCTTTGTTCCAAAGCAGGATTCAATTCCTAAAATTTTAAAACAGAATAAGATTAAGAAATCCATGACAAGATATCAACAAAAATGTCAACTTTTAATAAATCTGTATAGCTTACTATGAGCAAGTTTGGTGAGATTGCATAAAATTTGGAAATACTACGCATGGTATCCCCATATTGGATTTTCATTTCATCTATAACCATGTGTATAGAGTTTTTATGGCACATGCACCAAGGACAAAAAATGTTCCCCATTGGAGAAATAGTGTTAATGCATACTAAACTACATATGGTCACTAGATCATGGCACTCAAACAAATCCACTTTCACTACCCTTCCATCTGGCATTAGGATCCCATCTTGTGAAAGACTGTTTATTTGATTCATTAAGTTCTCCTCATTTATCAGATTAGCAGCATGTTCTAAAACCTATTTATATTCTTCCTTTCCATCCCATTTTATAAGGATTACACAAGACATCAAGCCACTATCTTCTAGTAACTCAAATAGTATCTCACATACTTGCCCACCTCGATCATAATGTACACGATAATCAATACCAAGTTTGGAAGAAAATTCAATGACTCTACTTCCAATCCTCCTTTCATATGACTCAACCATAAAGGAATCATATGACTTTACTTGCTTCACTCTAACTCCATATGTGAGACCATCTCTCCCAACCCATATCAATATCCTTAGCTTCTTTGCTCCACTTTTTCATCTCCTTGGAAACTGAAGTTGGACTGAACCCCTGCAATACACCATGATGGTCAATCTGCTTCAGACATTGCAAATCTTTATCAGTCATGCTTGATTCAATAAATACAAAAGCCATATTCCTAGGCATAAAATCGTTACGTATCTCTTTCATAACAATTGATCGACGTTTATGAAGCACTCCATCTAAGTGTTCAAGAACATCCCCAATTTTAGAATCTTAAATATAGTTTTTTCTCATGAAGTACCCAATTCTAGAAATGATGTCACGAATTTCATATACATCTTGAAGTGACTTCCCGGAAAACCATCTACCAATTTCCTTAAATTTTTTCTTCCCCTAATTTATTATGCGGTTAAACCATCCATACCGCTTCTTAAGACTCAATAAGGATGTATTTGAGCGGTTTTCTATTGACGTTCTAGTAGCATATGTAGTTTGGTCTGCTGAAAACCCTGCAGGCATTTCTACTGAATCTTGTACATCTACAGCATTTTGATTTTCTGTAGGTTCATTTCTGTCCATTTGATCATGAAAGATAGTTCTTTCAGTTGTTTCATGACTTCTGGTTGTATCCAAATTCTCAAGGGATGCATGTTGAAATTATTGTGCAATAGGTAGGACTACAATTTCATTCCCTTCAACCATAATTGGAGACAAAGACAACCTAGGTTGTTGAGCAAAATAAACTTCTATACTTTGATCAGAATTATTTGTAATGGTAGCAACATCGAGGACTGATATTTGAGGGATATTTGGGACCACATTATGTGAAACATAGTTAATATTCTAGTAAAGAGCTATATCTTGTACATTACCATTCCCCTCAATTGTAACTGGACAGAAAGGTTTCCTGGGTTGTTGAGAAACAATGTTGTTTGTCGTAGCATCAACATTTGATATTTGATGGATGTGGACCACATTATGTGAAACAAAGTTAATATTCTGGTAAAGAGCTTCATGTTGTACATTGCCATTCCCTTCAACTATAATTGGAGATGAAGGTTGCCTTAGTTGTTGAGCAACATTATTGTTTGTCACGACATCAACAAATGATATTTGAGGGACATTTGGGACCACATTATGTGAAACAACGTTAATATTCTGCTAAAGAGCTATATATTGTACTTTACCATTCCCCTCAACTATAACTGGAAAGAAAGGTTACCTGGGTTATTGAGTAACATTGTTGTTTGTTACAGCATCAACAACTAATATTTGAGGGATTTTTGGGACCACAATTTGCGTTCAACAAAGTTAATATTCTGGTTAAGGTATCTATGTTTTACATTACCATTCCCCTCAACTGTAATTGGAGATGAATGTTGCCTAGGTTGTTGAGCAACATTGTTGTTTGTCACAGCATCAAGAGATGATATTTGAGGGACGTTTGGGACCACATTATGTGAAACAACGCTAATATTCTGGTAAAGAGCTCTATATTTTACATTACCTTTCCCCTCAACTATAACTGGAGAGAAAGGTTTCCTGGGTTGTTGAGCAACATTGTTGTTTGTTAGAGCATCAAGAGATCATATTCGAGGAATGTTTGGGACCACATTATGCAAAATAGAGTTAATATTCTGGTAAAGGGATCTATTTTATACGTTACCATTCCCCTCAACTGTAATTGGAGACAAAAGATGCCTGAGTTGTTAAGAAACATTGTTGTTTGTTACACATTCCTTACATAGAGCACAACCAGTTTAAACAGTTGCTTCTTGATTGCATGTTGCTTGAGTAAAATTCATTCTAATATTTTGTGGTGTGGAGTTCTGATCTGTAAATGATTGACATTGTTGACGGGAAGCACGAATAACAACTCTTTTACCCCCAACATGAGTGAATTGAAGGACAATGTTATGTGTTGGAAAAATTGGAAGATTATGCAATTCTACTTCCTTGCGTCGACCTCTCTTTCAAGGAATATTTTGTTCAAATGATCCATTGAAAGGTTATTCTGAATAATCAACAAAATAGTCAACATTAATACCAAATATAATTTTTCTGTATAAAAAAACACTTCTTAAGGGTCATAAATAAATTATGTACTTGTATAAGAACATGGCGGAAAGAAACAATCAAGCACCAGATACCATCAGGATCCTAGCAGAAGTTGTGCAACAGCTCTAACAATACTTCCATGATGACTGTTAAATGTGATGAAAGGAATATACTCGATCAAGGCATTCCAATTTTGATGGAGATCATGTTTAGAATAGGTAACATCACATTTTTGAAGAATAGTTGGTAGTAATGTCGAAACTAGTTGTTTCACAACTTTCGGTAGTGCACTTCATACAAAAAAATGCAAAAGTGCTATCGGATGTTCTAGGAATAGAATATTCACACTTTGTAGAGACCCCCTTTCTGAGTCCTACTTAGAAAATTATAATAAACTTAAATGTACAATATAACCATTATGATGCATAATCATTTAGTAAAACATATAGAATTCGAGAACTAACAAAAACACAAAACCTGTTACTGCAGGTCGAATCCATTGTTGGAGGAGTAGTCGCCGTCGTTGATCTGATCCTTCTTGCCCTTGCCATTCGCTTCCACGTTGTGTCCCTATAGGCGAAACTCGTTTAACCATTGTCGAAGCAACCGTTAGCTTCGCCACCCAACCATAGGCTCATGCTTTCAATCATATGGCCTCCCCCGAGCTTCGGGTCGTAGACCTCACACACTATAATCAAGAAACCCAGCGTGGGATTCCCTCCCACCTTGATTTCCAGCCAAACCCTCAATAACAACAAGTTATGAAATAATTCAAAATTACGATAGTCATCCAGGGTCTGGGTCCTTTACCCATTCCCAAAGCCTTTCTTTTAAAGGAAAATTCCATGCAACACATGTTGCTTCATGCATAAATACATATTTCATCAAATTTCCAATTTAATAATACTCACCCATCCATGTGTCAGTTTTTCTAGGAGTTGCACCAACATTGCTAAGTTTGCTCATATTTGTCCCCTAGATATTTTACTTAACTCCTAGTTTTGAGGTGAAAGTTGAGTTGACTAGGTGTCCATGCTTAGGATTCTACTTTGCTCCTAAAATAAAGATTTATATTATTTTAAATGCTCAAAATATTCTTTTATGTGCAAATTCCTAAATAACATTTAATATTATTTAAATGCCAAAGTAATCATTTATGTGCAAATGCCTAAAGTACTCAAATGCATTTCTAAGTAATATTCTAGGTGCAACTTATATGTTTTTATGCAGTTAAGTTTAACAATCATTTTCACTAGGACCCCGGTGCCATGCCGTTGGGCTTCCCCGTTCCTTAATTTCATTTCCCCGACATGGAACCACTCTGTCGGGTCTAGTCATCCGTAGTTTCCATTCCTCGACAAGGTACCACCTCGTTGGGTCCTTGCGTCCGCTCTTTCTGTTCTCGACAGGGTACCGCACCGTCGGACCCTTTTGTTGTCATTCTTCCGTTTTGACTTGCTGGAACTTCATGTAGGGATTTCAGGAGCTGTTACCTTCTATCCTCCGTCTACACGCTATTAGGGGCTAATGGCGCTGAGGAGTGAATCCGTTCTCACTGTGCGCCCCCCAACTCGTACGTGACCAGCTTTGTCGTGGCCCACCTTGTACGCCCTCACACTTTCCTCTTAAGCAAGCGGATCAGTGCTTATCTGCTCATGTGTGGTATTCCATCGGAGGTCGACATCGTCGTCGCTCTCCCTGTGTGTGATTTATCCATATTCTATGACCCTTCAATTTTTTTGTGTGTCTATCAGTGAACTGTTTGACCTGTTTCTATACACATTTCTCACAAACATATATTAGTAGTACTGCCCTCAATTATCATAATTCATTTCATAAACCCGCTAATCGTTAAGCAATTACAGTTTACTTATAATATCCTATATTTCATAAATCAGTAAGCCATTCCGTCAGCATGTATTTCTTTCATTCACATCTTATAATGTATCATACAGCTAATTGTTAAGCATCATATTCATTTACACATAACACATTTTTCACAATCAAAGTTAATCATTAAGCAACATGCAATTATTCATTTAATCCAACTATCCAACTCCACATATGTTTTTTAATTCATTAGTTCATTTATCATTTGTTGTCATTGACATCTTTAGGTTTTGCTCAATCATTTAAGACATATCAAGACTCAAGAGATCACTTTATCGAAGTTTGTTCATCCGGGCCACTCGACAGGTTCCCTTAAGGTCCACAGTCATTCTAGGGGCATTACATACACCCCTCTTATATAAAACTTCATCCCGAAGTTAAATTTTGTTCTGGTACTTTCAATATTAGGCTTTACTTTAATTTCCTATTTGGGTCTGTTCTTTTCATTCTCTTCTATTTTTCTCAAACAATCATGGCCATAAGCATTAGTGGTTCAGATGGCGTTGACACCGCGTTCTTTAATCATACTTTTGAGGTATCTCTTTAATATTCAATATGAAATATTTATCACACCAAAACTGACTTATACTTTCCTTGCATTTTCTTTTCTATATTCTATAAAATATATTACCTATATCCCACGCTGTCTTCTCATATTTTACATACCAACTCATTTTCTATCGTTCCAATGTATGAAGGAAATTTAATAATACTTTGTTTTTTATATATAAACTTGAAGATTTTATACAATACAATTTCCCCGAATCCCGTATTTTTTATTTTTTATTTACCATGAAATATCTACTTCGGAAGCTATTTATTACAATCGGTGATTGGGTCAATCCTCAAGAGTAAGGTACCCGACTTCTTCACACTAACAAAAAAAAAAAAAAATAGAACAAACACATGTTTACTTGGGTCAATCTCAAGAATGAGAATGCCCATATCTTCCACAATGTACACACGGAAATCACATGGGATCACTATCAGTCTCGGCAATATACAACACCATTAAAAAAAAAAACATAGCCGCAATCATAGGGTATGGGTTGACTCATGGAACTTAAGAGAGTAGAAATAGATAAAGTATTCACTAAATAACCCGCTTTTCCTAATAATTAATTTATACCATTTATATGGTGCAGTCGAGTCATTTAGAGCCTACTGTGAATGCCAGTAACTTAAAGTGGAGGGAAGCACTTATCTATCCATTAATACCTCGCTTCCTTTTATCACCACTCATCCGTACCTTAGAAATTGGTTATCACTTCGGACTCTTCTACTTCTGTTGATACCACAAGTGATGCCTTTGCACTTGGAAAAGTAATACATCAATCTCATTTATTAACAAGCTATAGTCTTAACAAGCTGTTAACGGCATTTATTCAATGTTAGCCCACCCCATGGAGACTGGAAATACATACATTTGTTTAACATATAATATACTGGATTGTACTATAGGATTGATTCATAATGCATTGATTCAAATAGATTCTATACAGTATCGAAAAGAATGCATCAAATAATAAAAGAAAATGAGTCGAGTATGAATTAAGTGAATGCGCGTTCAGAGTCACTCAGTTCTATGCAATTTTTGTAGCAACCAAAAGAATAATAAAAGGGATCTTGCCTTGTAACTCAGTCCGCAATATATATAAAACAAAATAAAAGGCTCATGGCCTTGGGGAGAAACTCTATGCATTAATAAACAAATTCAAAAGGGCTCTTTGCCCTGGAACTCACACAGAGAGAAATAATGAAAAAGGAGGGGCTCTTCCCATCATTCCTTGATCATCGTAACAAACTAAAGAAATGATCGATACTAAAGGAAGGATTGATTCTAGGAGGAACGCCCTCCTCGTCCCAGATACATTCCAGAATAACAATATAAGCAGTTGATCATAAGGAAATTTCTCTTCTACACACAATTTAAGAATATGCAGTAACCCTAGATATCACCGATCTCCAGGAGATCGCTCACTAAATCTATGAGTCGATTTTTTATTTTTTTTTTAAAGGAGCAACACTGAATTAATAAGGCATTCAGCTATGAAAAAGTTAAAGTTTATTAATAGAAAGTCTAGCAAGACACGAGGTGAGCATGGGCTACTTTATCGGTGCTTCGTGTTGAGAAAGGGGACGTAGCTAGAACAACTGGGCATACGCCAAGGATTCCTAAAGTCACAACGAGCAGACAGATCGGATTTTAAGTGAGTGGCGATCGGTGATTTTGAGTTTGTTATTTCTTGGCGGAATCAACACCACTATCACGGGTGAATCATCATTTCGAGCGGATTCTACTAGGGAGGAGGTAGTGCATTCAATTCCTTATATGTCACTCCTTAAACATCAACACTAAATTCATTAATGGATTTAATTATTACCATCATAGAACATTAACTTCAATATTCTTTTACACAGAGATTAGTAATTATCGACTAATTACAACCAAGGCATGAGGTCTCAATACTTTCATTCTACTATTGCTTACAGATTTCTATTTAGTTAATGAATCGGTTACTACAGTTAAGGATTTAAGTATTAACAATTTATCCTAGCATCTTATCTACCAACCGATTGCTTATAGCTCAATATCTTTGTTAATGGATCGATTATTTATGACTGATCTGCCAAACTTACTGGGTCGATGGAAAGTGGAGTGCAAAGGATAAAACAACTCATTTAAAAAAAATTAAAAAAATAGTTAAACTCAATGACCTACATCCTCAATGATTCAATGACCGATCAAATCAACGACGATCCACATCTTCCCACCGTTAAACTCAATGACCTACATCCTCATTTTTTTAAGCTGCATGATTAGGTAATACCCATAAAAAAAAATCAAATATTAGTGTGTAAAGATCATAGATCTATCATTGGTTCTCACGGTAGTTGCAGGTTGAGCATATATAAATATATATCTATCTATGCAATGTCCTAGACCAGAATTCGGCATTGGAAGATCTGTCAAGGTCCTATCAATCTTAGGAGTAATCCTGTTGGCAACGCGCGTGAAGAGATCAGGCTATGCTCAATGCACATCCACCGTGTCGGTTGATGTTGTCTGCCACTGGTGTGAGGGATAGTGCTGAGAGCTTCCAAGTATGGAAACATTAGTATGTTGGTATGGGCATTCAGGGTCGATAGGGGCCCACCCAATTCTACCCAACATAGATAGTCGCCCACCCAATTCTACCCAACACAGTCACATAAAGGTTTGGGGGAAACTGACCTTATGTTTCTAGGGTTCGATACCCAATCCAACATGCATGCAAAATGGCAGAGAAGGCGTGGCTATTGCAACTACAGAGAAGAGTCAATCATGATCTCTCTAGATGGAAGACTGTTAACATTTCCAGATATTTGAAAGCTTTTCTCTTCTAAATCGGATCCCAAAATGGACTTTGTATTATATACACATAAACCCCGTGAACTCTTTTCACAACAAAGATCAACCAGATTTATACAAAGTTTAATCCATGGATAGATTTATTTATCTTGGCAATGTAAAGAAAAATTCATACCTATTAAATGGAAGTTTATGCAGATCTATCGTTGATTTAAGATTTTATATCTAATAGATGGGATGAATGCCCAGATCCTTTTATCAAATTTAGCAATAAATATTAACAGAAATTATATCAGCGAACTAGAAATCAAAGGGCGCAGATCTACTTGGAAAATTCATCCAGTATAAGATTAAAACTTATATGGGATAATTTGAGATTTGGTGCAGATCGGGACATTACACGCAGACTATGCTAATCTATGTATCCGGATTGGGACATTACACGCAGATTCATAATAATATATATATATATATATATATATATATATATATATATATATATATATATTAGTATGCATCTATAGATTAGCATCGGGACATTTCAGGCTGAGACAAATACTGTTGCAGAGCTTATGATGCAAATTAAATTCTGTATTCGCAAACTAGAATAAATATTCATAAATCAAACAAATACTATTGCAGAGCTTATATTTTAATAGGTTCGCACTCGAGGCATGATCTGTAATAGTAATGAATTTTTAGAGAGTAGATCTGATCTTCGATATGTAAGAAAACTATAAAAATTCATAGTAAAATGTTGACATACATAAATCCAGCAAATGCAGAGCTAAGATCTGTGGTTCAAATTAAGAACATCGATTAATAATCAAAACAAAACCTAAATAATATTATTATGAGTATGGTGCCCTCAAGGCTTGACGGGCTCCATACAAAATGTAGAGACCCCCTTTCCGAGTCATAATTAGAAAATTATAATAAACTTAAATGTACAATATAACCATTATGATGCATAATCATTTAGTAAAACATAAAAAATTCGAGAACTGACAAAAACACAAAACTTGTTACTGCAGGTCGAATCCGTTGCTGGAGGAGTAGTCCTCGTCGTTGATTCGATCCTCCTTGCCCTTGCCATTCATTTCCACATTGTGTTCCTCCAAGCGAAACTCGTTTAACCATTAGCGAAGCAATCATTAGCTTCTCCACCCAACCATAGGCTCATGCTTTCAGTCACATGGCCTCCCTCGAGCTTCGGGTCGTAGAGCTCACACACTATAATCAAGAAACCCAGCTTGGGATTCACCCCCACCAAGATTTCCAGCCAAACCCTCAATAGCAGCAAGTCATGAAATAATTCAAAATTACGATAGTCATCGAGGGTCTAGGTCCTTTATCCATTCCCAAAGCCTTCCTTTTAAAGGAAAATTCCATGCGACACATGTCACTTCATGCATAAATACATATTTGATTAAATTTCCAATTTAATAATACTCACCCATCCATGTGTCAGTTTTTCTAAGAGTTGCACCAACATTCCTAAGTTTGCTCATGTTTGTCCCCTAGATATTTTACTTAACTCCTAGCTTTAAGGTGTAGGTTGAGTTGACTAGGTGTCCATGCTTAGGATTCTACTTTGCTCATAAAATAAAGATTTATATTATTTTAAATGCTCAAAATATTTTTTATGTGCAAATGCCTAAATAACATTTAATATTATTTAAATTCCAAAGTAATAATTTATGTGCAAATTCCTAAAGTACTCAAATTCATTTCTAAGTAATGTTCTAGGTGCAACTTATATGTTTTTATGCAGTTAAGTTTAACAATCATTTTCACTAGGACCCCAGTGCCGCGTCGTTGGGTTTCCCCGTTCCTTAATTTCATTTCCCTGACATGGCACCACTCCGTCGGGTCCAGTCATCTGTAATTTCCATTCCTCGGCAAGGTACCACCTCATTGGGTCCTTGCGCCCACTCTTTCCATTCTCGACAGGGTACCGCACCGTCGGGCCCTTCTGCCATCATCCTTCAGTTTTGACTTGCGGGAACTTCATGTAGGGATTTTAGGAGTCGTTACCTTCTATCCTCCGTCTACATGCTATTAGGGACTAATGGCACTGAGGAGTGATTCCGTTCTCACTGCGCGCCCCCCAACTCATACGTGACCAACTTCATCGTCTCCCACCTCGTATGCCCTTACGCTTTCCTCTTGAGCAAGCATATCAGTGCTTATCTGCTCATGCATGGTATTCCATCGGAAGTCGACATCGTCGTCACTCTCCCCGTGTGTGATTTCTCCATACTCTACGACCCTTCAATTCCTTTGTGTGTCCGTTGGTGAACAGTTTCACCTGTTGCTACACACATTTCTCACAAACATATATTAGTAGTACTGTCCTCAATTATCATAATTCATTTCATAAACCCGCTAATCATTAAGCAATTACAATTTACTTATAATATCCTATATTTCATAAATCAGTAAGCCATTCCGTCAACATGTATTGCTTTCATTCACATCTTATAATTTATCATACATCTAATTGTTAAGCATCATATTCATGTACACATAACACATTTTTCACAATCAAAGTTAATCATTAAGCAACATGCAATTATTCATTTAATCCAACTATCCAACTCCACATATGTTATTAAATGCATTAATTCATTTATCAATTGTCGTCATTGACATCTTCGGGTTTTCCTCAATTGTTTAAGACATATCAAGACTCAAGAGACCACTTTATTGAAGTTTGTTCATCCGGGTCACTCGACAAGTGCCCTTAAGGTCCACAGTCATTCTAGCGGCATTAGACACTTTTTTGCCAATTTTGAATTTATATTGCATCCAACAAGGAGATAACCTCTTCAAGAATACTCAGAAAGTAAATAACCTCTTCAAGCAACCTCAGCCTCAACAGCTTGCATTTTAGTGAACTAAGTGGGCATTTCATATTTAGAAGGCAGCCTTGTAGTGTTTTTGCACTGCGGACATTTTTTTTCCAAAAATTGAAAAATAAAGGTACATGAAGGTGTCAAAAAATAAAAAACTATATCCGACTGATATCACTAAAAAACACTAAATCAAAACGGTTGGGCATGCATTTTACTGAACTAGTCAATTGAAGTTCAAAACATAAAAGTTACAATTTTCAAAAATTTACTCTACACAAACTATATAAAATTTCAAAATTATGAAGGAGGATTTTGTCAATGGTATATATAAACCCATGTATTTGGAATTATGTTCTAAAAATTACCTCTATAGACATTATAGAGGGCATTTTTCTAATACCATTGTTAATGATTTACACTCTATTTAAACAAAATCATGATTTTAGACATTTTTTTCAAATTTGACGTTTTTACTTATAAAATATATAACATATTTTAAATGATAAAAAAGTGTAGAATATATAATGGAAAGGATAGTTGGGTTCTTTACATAATACCGGCCTCACCAAGGAGATAACCTTATCAAGCATCCTTGAAATGTTTTTCAACCGTAGGCCTTTTTTTTCCAAAATTGGAAATATAAAGGTACACGAAGGTGTAAAACAATAAAACACACTATACCCAAGTGATATCACTAAAAAATAATAAACAATAAGTGTTGGGTGTGCATTTTACTGAACTAACCAAATAAAGTTCAAAACAGAAAAATTACAATTTTCAAAAATTTACTGTACACAAATTAGACACAATTTCAAAATTATGAAAGAGGATTTTGTCCATAGTATAAATATCTCTAGGTATATGCAATTAGGTTTTAAAAATTACCTCTATATACATTATGGAGGGAATTGATCTAAATCCATTATTACTTATTTACACTCTGTTTTTACGAAACAAAATCAGGATTTTAGACGTTCTTTTCAGTTATGGCCAAGTTACTTATAAACTATGTAACATTTTTGAAAATGATAAAAAAGGTGCAAAATATAGAAGCATCACAAAAGAGATAATGTCATCAAGCATCCTCAACATCAACAACTTGCATTTTAGTGAACTAAGTAGGCGTTTCACATTTACAAGGCATCCTTGTAGTGTTTTTGCACTTCCTTTTTTCCCCAAAATTGGAAAAACAATGGTACATGAAGGTGTCAAACAGTTAAAAAAACTATATACAGCCGAGATAACTAAAAAATAATAAGTGAAAAGGGATGGGTGTGCATTATAGTGAACTAGTCAAATAAAGTTCAAAACATAAAAATTACAATTTTCAAAAATTTACTGTACACAAATTAAACAAAGTTCCAAAATTATGAAGGAGGTTTTTGTATATTATATATAGTTACAGGTATATGGAATTAGGTTCTAAAAATTACCTATGTAGACATTATGGTGGGCATTTTTTCTAATCCCATTGTTACAAATTTACACTATTTTTTTACAAAACAAAATCAGGATTGTAGACATTCTTTTTAGTTATGACCATGTTACTTATAAACTATGTAACATATTTGAAATGTTAAAAAATAGTGTGGAATATATAAGGACAACGATAGTTGGGGTTTATAAATAATACCAGCCTCACCAAGGAGATAACCTCATCAAGCAGTCTCAACCTCACCAAGCTGTGTTTTTAGTGAACTAAGCGGGCATTTCACATTTACAAGGAAACCTTGTAGTGTTTTTGCAACGCATGCTTTTTTTTTCCCAAAATTGGAAAAATAAAGGTACACGAAGGTGTAAAACAATAAAAAAACACTATATCCAATTGAGATCACTCAAAAATACTAAACTATAAGGTTTGGGCGTGCATTTTACTGAACTAGTCAACTAAAGTTCAAAACAGAAAAATTACAAGCTTACTAGCTGTATTCAAAGTTTGAAGAACAAGTTACATATTTTTTTCCTTGTTTAAAATAAAACTATGTATAATACATAGTGAACACACATGTATAAGGCTAGGGTCCTATTTCACTTTGTAGGGCTAGGATATATTGAACCCTTCAAAGATGAGATGTTAAAATAAACCATTCATTTCATTTGAAAACATAGTAATGCATAAAAATTTCATTGTATATTAATAGCAATGTAATCAAATTCCCCATATTAGTGATAAAATTTGCATTGTTCCACTCTATGGTTTTTAATAAGCAACATCTAACCCAAATAACCCATATGGAGGAAATTTTAACAATTAGATGAAAAAAGCTACATGTAATGTGGCAATAACATTTAAAGCTAATTTTAAATGTTTCAAAGTTTCATCATGATTTAAATGTTGATAAATAATGTTGATGGAATGTGTGGAAGAATCTCTTGGGCTTCTGACTTTGTTGCATCGTAATCGTCTATTCTCAACCATCCAAAAATTTGATATGCAAAAATTCGACCAGCCCTTCAATTGCAAAGTTGCAAAATAATGGTCAATTTCATTATTAAAGACCCCCATACAAAATTAATTTCTTTTTTCATGGGGAAAATGGTTGTGCCTTGAACCCTTCTATGAAGGATAAAACAGGACATGAAGGGAATTGAAGGCTTCAAAATTGAAGCGAGACAGGTGGATCTCTTTCACGCTTGAGGTACACTAGATTGATATGTCATTTAATTATTTCAACAGCAGTACGACAAAAGTGGCCCCACGGTGCATGTGCCCACCCACCTGGCGCACCAATGAGCACAAGAGTGACATAATATGTAGTTAAGAGCCATATTACCAGCTCCCACGGAATTTGGCTCCTCCAGCGTACCTAAAGTGTGATAGATCAATCACAAAGATCAAATTGCTTGGGCATGGAATTTGAATTTGGGACGGTTCAAATCGACATTATGAAGGTTAATGAACATGATCTGAAAATGTGAGTTCATTTATTGTTTTAAACATGATAAAATATCCGCACTGATGAACTATCAATCGACGTTCTCTTTCCCCAGACCATCTCGTGAATATAGTTTCTTCCTAATTTCTTGCATTCACTCTCGGTCTCAATCTGCTTGCTCTTGCACTCAGGAAATCTCGCAATTCAGGGAGAGAGGAAGGCCACGGAGAGGGGCATTGCCTCCAAATTTATGAGGTCGAAGGGTGGGTGAGGAGTCTGAGGACTCTAAGGATTATGAGTCTCATCAAGTCCATGAATATTCCTTAAAGGAATCTCATGAGGTCCAGGTCGAAGAGTCCTTAGAGGGTGAAGCCGAGGAGTAATCCTCAAAGGGCAAAGCCTAGGAAGTGATGAATTCCATTGAGATGAATTCCGTGGATATGAATTCACCTGAGGAATCCTCATGGGAAGGCCCTCAAAAAACTATGAACAATGAAGAAAACCTGCATGCCACGTTAGGCGACTATGGACACTCATTAGCAGAGAAGGTGCTCAGAAGCCCGTGGGGTTGTATGATAGAATGGGATGAGAGCGTTCTGGTCATATACTATGAACCTAAAAAATTAGTGTCATACTCTGACTGGCTTGAAGGTAAGTGGCCCAAATACAATCTTTGCATCATTGCATACAATGCCACTAGTCATAACATGCTCAACCGCCTCAAAATAGTGGACTCTGCAACCAATATGGAGGTGTTGGTTGCAACAAGCTAAAAGATGAGGATCTTCAGTTGGTATTTGATCTCTGAAAGGAGGTGGCATATATGAATTTCTGGATTGAGCACATGATGCGTATGCAACAGGATTAGATGGACATACTTAAGAGCATACATGGCAAGAATTCACAGCCGGTTGAAGTACTTGTCATCATCCTCCAGTCATTAGTGCAAGAAGCCTCCCTTTGCCACGGGTGTGCTGAAGACATGTCCTCCCATGGGTAGCAACATGTTAATCTAGTGGTCTTAGTATTTTGTCCCCTGGTGGTCTCAATTTGCGTCCTCTAAGTTAATAGAAACCTTAAATTATGCTAGTTTCTTTGTTTTTATTAAATGTAATTGATCGGGAATGTAGTCATCAATGACAAACAATCCCTGCTCAGTCGTAGTACTTCTGCAGCTCATTTTCCATCGACACCATTATGTAGGGAATGGATGGACCCTGTTCTGTAACTGAAATTGTAGCTTTTTGGCCAATATTTTATAATACAATAGCTTAAAAAAAGAATATCTATGTTGGCATGGTCGGAGTCCCAGACTCTATGTTTTGTAACTAAAACTATATCTTTTACTCTTTTTTCTGTTAATACAAAAGATTATTTAAAAAAAGAGTATGTATGTTGTGCGTTGCCGGATTATGTTCTGCAACTATGAAATTGTACCTTTTCTCCTTTTTTTTAATGCAAAAGCTTACTTAAAAAATAATGTCTATGTATATTAATACGATGTGAAGATCTCAGAGGAGTCTGTTTTTTGAACTTGTGCTTTTTTTCATGTTAAGACTCAATCACGTTGATCAAAATCTTGCTCAGGGAATCAACTACGATTTCTAGAACATCAAATTCTAGGCCTAGTCATCTCTAGCTGCAGGCTTCATATTTGGAATATGTACTGTATTATTACATTCTTTTTTAAATTAAAAAAATACATTATTATATGGAAAATTGGCAATGATGTATTAAAAAAAACATGAGATATGGAAAATTGGCAATGATGATGTTCAAATTAACTATAATCTACAGTCATTGTTTTTGTCAAGCACATGATCAATGTTTTTGAAGTACACCGCATAGTTTGTTGGAAATGTTTTGGAATATGTAATGTAATGTATTGTATTATTATATTCTAGTTTAAATTTAAAAAAAAAACATACTGATGTATTAATAAAACATCCAGATATGGAAATGATATTGATTAGATTAAGTGTGGTCTACATTGTTTAAGTGTGATCTACACTGTTTTTGGAAGGAAAATGATATACACTATTTAATGCGATCTACATCATTTTTACTTTAAAAAAATATCTATGTTGGGAATGGCCAAATAGTATGTTCTGTAACTGTGAAATTGTACATTTTTCTCCTTTTTTTTAATACAAAATCTCACTTATATATATATATATATATATATATATATATATATATATATGCATATTAATACACAATGAATATCTCAGAGGAGTCTATTTGTTGAACTGCCAAGCTACTTTTCATGTTAAGACCCAATCACGTTGATCAAAATATTGCTCACGGAATCAAGTACAATTTCTAGAACATCAAATTGCAGACCTAGTAGGAATCATCAAATTGGGAATGATGTTGTTCAAATTAAGTACAATCTACAGTTTTTTTGTCAGGAACATGATCAATGTTTTTGAAGTGCATTCCACATATGCAAATGTTTTGGAATATGTATCGTATTGTACTGTATTTTTATTTTCTAATTTAAAAAAACATATTGATCTATTAAAAAAACATCATATATGGAAATGGATGATATTATCTAAACTTTTTTTGGCACTGGGAAAATGATCAATGTGTTTCACGTACATTGATCCCATATCGCATACCTTGAGACAATTTGAAGAGAAAATTTTGTTGTATGGATAAGTTGTTGTGACACAACATTGTGAGTATGGTGGTTGTAGAGAACGCAACAAAGTAAGTTACATAAGCTAGAAGAAGACATCCCCCTTCAAATTCATATATTGTATCTATGAAAAAATTCCAATTTACCCACCATTCTAATTCGATACATTGCATCCATGAAAAATGAAAAATTTCAAGTTACCTGCCATGCTATCAATATTTGGATTCCATGAAAAATGAATTCCTACACCATAACTATGCAACCCTCGAATTAATTGCAGATGGTTTGGATTCCATGAAAAATGAATTCCTACACCATAACTGCGCCACCCTCGAATTAATTGGAAACGGTATATGTTGTATATAATGGGGCCCATAGAAATAAAAAAATAGTTTAGTTGCAATATGTACACGTTGAAACATGGTTTATTTAATGCAATCAATAATTTTACAGAGGCTTAAAGTCAGTTAAAATCACTGTCAGTTAGAATTTTCGGTTGGGTAACTAGGCTAGCTTGAAAAAACTGGTTGGTTAATTCAAAATCTTGATCGGAAATTGTCTAGATTTAACTTTTCAGGTTAGAATATTTTCCATGAGTTTTACAATAAAAAATAATATTTTCAAAAGCACGTGTGAAATTGTAGCCAATGAAAGAAAGCATCCTTTGACAAAACAAAGCATCTTTTGAGATTCCTTGATTAATATTTCTAATGATTTAGGATACATGGTAGAAGTGGGTAAAATTTTATGCATTCATTAGAAATATTATCGCCAAGAAGGTATTCATCAATCAACTAGGAACAACATTTAAATTATGATAAATTTGTCTTCCTAGGTTTGAAATTGGATATTTTAAAATTTTGGCTTATTGAGGGAATGTTAAACTCTAATAATTTTTCGAATCCATTTGTGTATACATGTGGATACCTTAAGTTTGGATTTTCAATTCTGATTTCATATCTACGTGAGTTGTTTTTAGTTTTCTTACTTGAAATTTTGAAGGGTGTTGTAAATAAATAAAAGCATTTTGATAGAGTGTTTGCTCGAACAGGCATTTATGTTAACTAAACTTGAAATTCTTTCAAATGATATCATCATGAGTAGTTTCTTGATATGCCAAATATTGTTACTGTGACATAATCAATCCCGCCTTCGAAAAATACATAATAATTTTTTTCAATGTGTCAGTTGGATTTCCCAGTAATTATTCTCAGATTTTCATCTTTTCAAATGATAATATAAGCTAGACAAGTTTACCTTTCAGGAATATTTTTCTCAAGTCTATGTAAGGGAGACTAGTCATCATTAGACCTTTCATGCCGTTATCCTAAGGAGTTTTATTTAAACCATATTTCCCATCCACCAGACTATTCTATATAAATATAAATAGATTTTAAGGGGTTAACTAAAGGATATGAGGTCTCATCACAAGCCAACCTATCATGATCATGGGATCTGTTAGAGTGACATTACCACATCTAGTCACCAAGCCATGGTAATTGCTCTGAGTTGTAAAACTAGGAGACGTGAGGTGTTACACATAAATATCGTCATCATGAGACCCATGTAAACTCAGTGCCTTGATCCCTGAAGTCCTCCTCATCAAGTAATAAATTAGAGCAATTTTTTAACCTTTATACACAATTTCTAGTTGGGTCGGTGCAGATTGACTTCTAGCAAGGAGCACCCAAATAGGTAAGGCGTAGATTTCTTTCTAGCAAACTGCGCCAGTGGCTCAGGTTTCCTTTGTGCAGCCTGTGCTTTCCCTATCAGGCGCAAGTTTCCCTCATACATCATTCGCCAGTGTTGGTTAAATTGGATAAAGGTGGATTTCGAGTGAATTGTAGAAGGTGGATGAGGTGGATCTCTATCCCTAACTTGTAGGTGAGTTGTCCTACGGTTCCATAACCTCAAAGAAGGATCCCTTAGTCCTCTCCCCATAATCCTCAACCTACTCTACCCACTTGGTCTTATAAATAAAAATCTCCTCTCCATTTCAAAGGGAGGAAGTCTATAACACTTACATGCTAGTGGAATTAACCTAGGTGATCCCTATCCATCTCTTGGGAGGCATACATTTCCTTTGGAGGCATTGGCTTGGCTTGTTGGAGGAAGATTGCAGTGTTAAGGCTTGGGTTGTAATCATCACTCTTCTATGTGTTTCTCATTCATATATAGTAATATAATCTCTTTCCATAAATGTCTTTGTGTTAATGATGTTTAGATTTCACTTCCTTAACTATTTACTTAGATCAGTTAGTGTTTAGATATGCTTTTACTGTTCGTTTGTCTCTGTGTGCTTTGACAGGTTTTACAGCTATGGATCTGACCACCACAAAGCTTGGAGAAACAAAGAGGGGAAAGATCTATGAATCTGAAGGTAAGGCATCTAATTACCTCAATCTCTAATTGATCTAGGAAAGTAGTTCTATATTCTGTCTCTATTTGCTTTAGATCCGCTTGGACCAGGGAGATCATGCTTGCGTCCGCTCGAGTATATTGTCCGAAAAGAAAATTGGTGACCATATTGGGGAATACTTTGTTTTGATTTCATTTTGAAAGTGTTGTTCGTTGATTTCTTAGTGATCCATTTCTTTGCCTCCTGAGCCTCTTTTCACCATCATATTTTCTTCTTGAAGAGTCTGTTGACCTTCTCTGAGTCTGTTTGAATCATTATCAGTTCATTTATTTATTCACTTCTTGCATTGGGTTATTTTCTCGACGCACCTGGGTAGTGTATCCAGTGCGCCCTTTGATCTCAAGTACTTTTTGCCTTTGAGCATCCTATGTCTTCGGGGTTTTTCCTGTTTGACATCTTTCACCGCTGGCACTTTACCTTGGTATACTATCTGCACTGGGCACTCTGAGCCTGACCACAGATTGCATCGGTCTTTCAAGCTTGGTGCTTGGTCTATCCACTCTCCAAATTTTGTGTGATATCCCTCCTTTATTGCCTATTTTAATCTTTATTTTTGTTATTTTTAATAAATGTAATTGTTATCGTGTAAGCGACATTGATGAGGAACTCAAGGCCAAGGCCATCAATAAGGTTTGAGATTCATGAGGTTTAACTCATCAGTCGTAAAATTATAAACTTAGAATCAAGGCCAAGAGAATTTCTTTAAAAATATATATATATATATATATATATATATATATATATAGTATATGTGATAATCAACTATTCTATATATGTATTCTTGTTAACCTATCTCTATAATGAGAAAATCACCATCCTTTATGTAACCTAGCGGGTAAGCATATTTTTCACTTAACGGATGTGAGTTAACATTGAGAAGTAATACTTATTAAATTCAAACCCTAAAGAGTTAAAAAGGGCCCATTCATTCTTAAACTCTCCACTTCTTATTTTGATTAAGTATGAAGAACATGTCGCTGGAGTTGAGGGATTCTTCCACCGCCACTTGCTGATTTGTTTTAATGAGGAAAAACTACATGGAGAATTCGGTGCAAACCCCCACTTTAGTTGCTTTAATGGCAAGCGCACAAAGCCTAAACGAGTAGTTAGTTGTGTAGTGGGGAAACCTCGTTGAGAACTACGAGGGAGTTTGTCTCCTATCTAAAGTTAAAGACCGCCACGCGTCCCTCAGCTATCGCCAGTTGTCATGTAGGTGGAAGGAAAGACTCTCGTTATATGAAGGTAGAGTTGGTAGTAAGTAGGGGGAAGTTCAAAACCTGATCCTGGGGAATCGCATCGGCGAACTCTACGAAGCGTTGATAAATGTTTCCTTGATGGAGTGTTGGGGAAGAAAAGTGAACCGTAGTCGCTTATATTGTAATTAGAGTTCCTGCGTTTAGGGGGAAAAGGCAAGTTCTGCTCTGAGAAAAGGAAGATACATCTGAGGAATCAAGGAGATCATTGAGCCATGCGAAGAGGTAAGCGCGGTGATAATTCTCTGTGTTGAACTAGGACGACATCCAGGTATCGGATCTGTATTCTCCGCTTCATTTTATCATGATTTATCAAAGGCGAAACCCAGGTATTCCATTCTGTTGCTCTACGTTGGATTATGCGTTCGATGACTATAAATGCCTTTCAACTTCTGATACTTGGTTTACAGCTATGGAAACGAAATCTCTGTTATGCATTTCAAATTTTGTTTCCTCTAGAATACTCTGAAAACGTTCTTACACCAGCATAGTCTGAATACACTGTAAGAACTCGTCTACCGGCATAGATCCATGATCTTGCTGCTAGACTGAATCGGGGTCGTTCTCTACCGGTTCTTTATGTAAGTAATTTTTACTCTATTTACAACTCCGCATGGCTGAATAGCTGTAGGATGCGATCCTATGTTTATTTTCCTTGAATGGACATGTTCCTCTCAGTTTTGTTTGTCGCCTTTAAAAAAGGTTCTTCCTAGCATGTTAGTCTGCTTCTGATTGACCTATGTGTTAAATACGTTCACCTTCTCACAAAAATGCATGATTCGTGGATAAATTACCGAGTATGCTAATGGTTCTGTTTGAGTATGATTTGCAAAAGTGAACGACTTGGGTATCCCGGTTTTAATAGTTTATGTTTGTAAATGTTGTGTGATTAACATTCAAGTATTGCAGACAAAGTTATTCTAGATTTTAACGCTGTTAAAATTATAATTACCGAATCATGAGCTTGGAGCCAGATTTGAATTTCCAACATAATCTCTTTATAATTATTTTTGTTTGAATTTGTGATCTCTATGGAGATCGGGAAAATTGTTCCAGTGTTCCTCTTTGTGATATATCAGTTGGAGCGTCCTGCATTATGAATGGCGGATCATTCCCCGATGTCGGATTAATTAAATGTTGCATGATCCTATTTTTATTTATGTGTCATAGTACCATGAGCTACAAAAATGCTAGGGTATTCGTATGTTTTGGTTATGGTTGTGTCCGAGCATGCTGCGAATTTTTCCGCAGGGTTAAACATTTGGAAAATTTCAGATGCGAATAGCTCTACGTTTGGTAGAAAAACTAATATCTACACACTTGTATGATATTCTGGTGATGCGTTTTTGAGTTTCTTTTGCTGTGGCAGATCTTCTTTCATTTATTTTTTTTATCTTTGAATGTTAGTAGACCTATCAAGGATAACGCCCAGCTCGTCTGGTGCTATTGTAGGATCTGTGTGAAATCGATTGGGATTCTTAACCCATGATCCCTGTGGGAAAAATTATAAGTTACTTCCGGTTTTCTTTACTGTCTGCATTGAGAATGGATAGGAGGTTAACTTTGATACTTTCCTGTATATATATTAAATGTGTATATCTATGCTGTATGTATTGCTAATGGGAGTAGCATTTTATTATTTAAACTCCTAGTGCCACTTGAAAACATACTGATATCTGTTTAGGTTGTTACACTTACCAATACTCCGTTAGTGCAGGGGTTAACTTAAGACAAGTAAAAATATACTCTAACGATATCAAGACCTATGTCCAGGGTTTAAGATACAGACACCCTATAGCTTCAAGGAGAAATCGTTGTTAGAGATACCTTGCTCATTAAAAGGAAATCACCCATAGATGGTTGAAGTTTTATTGTTTTGTATGTAGCTACCCTTCACCATAAAAGAAGAAATCGCTGCTAAAGATAGGGTAAAGGGAATAGCCCCGGTCTAGATGATTATTTCAAAATATGTGGATTTGGTAGATCCGTCATATAGTTTGTTTTGAGAGAGTGTTCGATTGTTTTTATTTCTGTCATAATCGAGGAAATATCTCTATAAGTGATACCTGCTATGTGCAGACCACATCCGAGGTGATTCTTCTGTTGGGTAGTTCCTCTTGTGAGATGTATTTTTCGCTATGCCGAGTTTGGGGAAGGGACGGCTTGCTGCAAAGCCAATCACTGTGAGTTGTTATTATTTCAATGTATTTCTATAGTTGTGTAAGAGCGTAAACCTGAGTGTTTTATACTTGCTACGTGCAGACTCCATCATAAGTTTTTGCTATCTGCTTGGCTCATTACATCTGTTACATTGTTGGATTTTAACTATATACACATATAAATAGGTAAAGTATGTTTCGTATAAACTTGGCAATATCTTAGAATATAGTCTTCATAGAGTAAATAAGTGTCAATGGTTAGATCCACTTAAAAAGATGATTAAAGAAGTGTGGATGAATTAGTTAAATTATATTAGCTTTTTACGGCTTTGGTATGAAATTATTGAAGGGAAAATAGGATTGTATATTTGTTCATGAGATATTATGTAGGAAGAAAAATTGAAATGATATTTGTTCTAGATAGTTAGAAGAGCTTGGAATGTTGGAAATTGAAGAAAGCAACAATTGGTTGCAGATGTAAAACCCCCCCTCTTGTTGAGTAATAAAAGAAATGACATGTCTTTGTGGACGTAGCCCAGTAGGGGTGAACCACCTGAAATTGTTCTCTTTTTATATGTATGTGTGTTATTGTTGTTGATATATATTTGTTATGGGAATTCTTTGATGTCATGGAATTAAATGTATGGTTTGAAGGAGACAGTGGTTCACTTAATTATATCAATGATCAAGGT
The DNA here is from genome assembly GCA_027924585.1 of Larix kaempferi. Classification (NCBI taxonomy): domain Eukaryota; kingdom Viridiplantae; phylum Streptophyta; class Pinopsida; order Pinales; family Pinaceae; genus Larix; species Larix kaempferi. Next base: position 13,739,562 of record BSBM01000422.1, read on the forward strand.
ATGATAAAGAGGTTGCAAAGATATGAATGATGGTACAAGTTTCAATGAATAGTTAGCCAATATTATGTTTAAAAGTATTTAGTATAATTTTGATCTTATTGTTAAAACATCTATTACTGAATTTTAGTTCGTGACAATATTAAGAAAAGAGTTAAATATATATAATATGTGGAGATGTTATTGACTATAAAATATGGAAGCAATTACATGTGGTTGAAAAAAGGAATTTGTAAATATGAATATTATTTAGTAAGAGGGACATTACATAATTACACCAGATATTTACGAAGACCCTCAATTAAAATTATTAATACATATTTTCTTTTGGGTGTATTTTTTGAGGGACATTACATTTTGATTTTTGCTTGACCCGCAGACTTCTCTATGTTGTACCTTCAATTGAGAGACCTCTTTATTAATCATTGATTGTGTTTGGTTTGCTTTTGTTGATCTTTGGGTTTCATTTGGTCAATTGATATATCTGGTGATGGCGGGAAATTTCAATCCCCCACGGTCATCCACTCGATCTTGCATTCCCTTGTCACCTTATTAGGTCTATTCAACATGCTAGATCTGACTTCCAAACCCTTCTTATGCTTAGCCATTTATTTTTGTTTGCATTTGATTGATTTAGAGTGACTTGAGTTTCTTTGGTTCATTTGAGTGCTTGCTATTTCAATTTGAGAATTTCTGAGTTACTAGGGTGTTGCGATTAGTCTCTTGTTTTCTGCTATTTAGATCTAAAAAGCATACTTATTATCAGATCTTGTTTTGATATACATATTGGAAAAATCCAAAGTGTCCTATTCTTCTGTTTTCAAATTCATTTAAAAATTGTTGTAAGATTTTTTCATGCATTGGAATTCGTTACTTACCAATCTTTGATAAGTTTGACAAAGGAATCGATTGCGTGTATTTTTCTTAAATTATGAGTTATTCATCTTTTCTAAAAATCAAGTGAATTCAAGATTTTGCAAAGTGGTTCCAAGTTTGAAGCATTCTATGCACTTTTGATCCTTTTACGCCTTTTAGTCTATTATTGCGAAAATTAAGGGTTAGTGCATGCTAGATAGAAATTATCCTTTTTTCATCAATACTTAGTTCATTCTAGTTGGAAAAGACAAAAAGAAAAAGTTTTGAATTGGTTTTATTATTTTTTGTGTTTTGTTTGAAAAAATGGAAAAGAGTGCTTTAATCATCTTTGGTATGTATTTGAACTTTTGGGAGTTTTGTCTTATTGAGATCATTGGAAAAGAATTTATCCTTCCCTTACACAAGTTTCATTGGAAGGAAAAGTGCATTTTCATGTCATTAGGGTTGCATTATGTTTAAATTTCTGTCTTCACCTCATGCATTCACCTAAACGTCTAGATAAAATTTACCGGTAGAGCTAGGTTAAAATTTAATAGTAACTTGTGTGTTAAGTTAGTGGCGTGTTCCGGCATTGTAAAATGTGGCAGTTGTCATTATTTGCCTACACTGCATCCTGGGGGAAATGTACATCTTCCACGTACCAATCGGTATATCGAAGGATCTTTCACGTACCTTAGGGTATTGTTGGTTGGATTAATTGTCTAATTAAATAAACAGCTGAAACTCCCAGAACATAAATTGTCAACCCGAGGAAGTCTTTTATTTCAAAGCTATCGTGCAAGATCTATGCAAGCACAATTTCTACCTGAAACTGTTATCTATTGGTATGAAATCAAAACTATTTGTAAACTAGATCACACCTTCTTGAAAATAAATCAAACCTCAACATATTCATAAAACCATACTGTAAAACTAATAACAAAATAAACTATTAGGAAGAAATATCTAATTACATAAATCTGAAAGAAATTCTATGTTAGCCAACGATCTATAAAAATGAATTAACAAGAAAACATCTATGATAAATCTAATGAATGGAAGCATACAACTATGATAAATCTAATGAATGAAAGCATGAACTAAATAATAATAAAACTTACATAATAAAACGCTTACAATCAACACTAGCAGCATCTGCTTAGGGAAAAGGGCCCTTCCTCCACTAAGCAGAGCTAGATCTCCACAATGAAAGTCTACAACTCCAGAATTAAGAAATCGCCAGCATGTATTGTCATAACGAAAGTATTACAACAGAGTCTGGATCAAATCCTACAGCATAACATTGCTTGCTCTCTTCCCCCCAATACATCATAATTATTACATATTTACAGATAAAATCCTCTCAGGAGAATGAGAAACCGAATCCCGAACTTGTGATCTGTTTCAACCAATTGCTAATTTGTAAAACCCACTGCAATAGTAAATCTGAGAATTACACGTTTAGAGAACCAGTTGTACATCTCAAACCGTGGCTCTGTTTGGAGATTCCCTCATGAGTCAGATAATTGAGGTCGTTACGCACAAAACCCATGTCCTAGATTTTCGATATTCTTCTCCATCTTCCCGCAAATTGCGATGCAAATCAATGTTTTCTTATATGGCATGTGTTTTTGGTTAAGGTCATTTGATCATAAGCTGGAGGCTGCCATGTTGGACTTGGACACAAATTGAAATCACAAATCCACATAATCAATCCTAGGAATGAAACCATGTTGTGAATATCCATGTGGACGTGTGCTAGCATGCCAACCTTTGAGGCTCGAACCATGAGTGTTGCTATTGTTAATATGAAAAATCACTCCGCAAACCATCATCAATAAAATTATGCATAATAGTCTTCAATTCATCAAAAATAAAGGAAAATAATCATTATTAACCACTAAAGCATCAATGGAAGTAATATTGTATTTTATGTGCAGTTACAACAAATGGATGGAAAATGGAATGATAAATGGATAATAATAGGAAGAAGATGGATGAAATAGGTGTCAATAAGTAATGAAAATAGGGACAAATTCGTGACCCAACATCTCCCCCAAACTAAACTTGTTGCATGTTCTCATGCAACCCAATACCTGTGTAGCATCCAAACTAGAAGGACTCATTTGACTATTGCTTTCATTTTACCATGCATAATGACCAAAACCAATCTGCTTGTCCACTAATGATGCTAATGGAATATGATGCTTCTTTTCAAACAATACTTTAAACTCCTTCAAACAATAGTTGTTGCATTTCTCATCAAAGGGTGATCTTCAAAAAATAGCCTTCAAATGATCTCTAGCAATTCTGATGGAGTTTCAGCAATTAGTGAAAAAATTAGCAAAAACTTTAGCAGAGAAGTTAGCAGAAAATTTGGCAGTGTTGTAGCCATTTAGCGGAGAATTTAGCAGAAAATTTGGTGGTGTTGTAGCCATTTAGCGGAAAATTTGGTGGTGTTGCGGCCATTTAGTGAAGAATTTAGCAAAAAATTTGGTGGTGTTGCAGCTGCTTAGCAGAGGATTTAGAGGTGTTGCATCTACTTAGCAGAGGATTTAGCGAAGAGTTTAGAGGTGTTGCAGCTGCTAGAATAGGGAAATGGACAAAATTGGCGGAGTAACAGCTGGTGTTGCAGCAAACTTCCTGAGCTAATATCTCACAAAATACAAACTGGATTTGGCTGAAATTTTGCATGCAGGTTTCTACAAGTCCAATGCATCTCCACACCGAAAATCAGAGATGCCCACATCACAGACTTCAAGAAAAATGCAAATTGGCTATAGGTGATGATGGCCTTTTTTTCTCAATCCGTGAAGTATTTTTTTTATGAAAATTGATGAGTGTCTTTCTCTTAACATAATGCTTCTGCTCCCCAAAGCTCAAATTCATTTGATGCACAGATATCGAGATATAGGCAAAATGGTTGTAGGTGATGGTGGCCATTTTCTCGAAAACCATGCATTGGATTGGGCTGAAACTTACTAGAGTTGTTCTTCATGATGATATGCATTCCTTGTCCAAAAATCACGAGAATATGATTCTCGGTTTGTAAGATATCATCAGTTCAATTTCTGCATTAAATATGAGCATTAGTAATATGAATGTGAATGGCAAACCAGCAAGTATAGTAGCTCCTCCCCCAAAATGAATAATTTCCATGTCCTCATGGAAATTAAGAGTTGTTATCTCAATTGGAAAATATCCATCTCCCCCAAACTTAACATTATTCCATTATCTGATGCATTGGAAGGTATAAACCAATACATGCATCAAAAGACCTTCAAATTAATTACCACAAGCCTCACTGCCTTTCTGTGTTCCCACTGATTCATTTTTAGACTTCCCTCTTTCCAATATGTAAGACCACATCCATGCCAACAAATATTTAGATCCATTATTGCAGACATACCAAGCATGAACAAAAGGTATGAAATCCCACTTATGAATCAAATTGTGAGTCAAATATGTTTAAATCTGCACATCCCATTTACCACATCCATTTTAAGATTAATGCCAAAAAAATGTTGCCAAATGTTTGTTAATGCTACTGTATATATGGCTCTAAATATGCTGCCTCAAAATTTTGGAAAATAGTAGGCTAAAACTTACATGGTTGCTCCACTGCTACTCTATATTATGGTGCTCTTAGCAAACATTTTAATGTCATGGTGGCTTGATTATAGTCCTGGAAATTCCATCAACATGCTTTTTCAAGCCTACATTTCATCCTTGCTTGCCTTTAAATCATGAATGTGTTGCTTTTTAAGGTTGCCCCTTGTTTCACAATCTCAATTTTAATTGCAGCCATATGAATGCTCTGCTATTGTTGTTGTATGTTGTAATGATCCAAGCAACTAGTCCATACTGCCGTAATATCTAGAGGTTAAATATCAACAAGTGTTGAAAATTATGTTGTCCTCATATTCCCCATGTGACAAGATGCTACAGGAATGCAGAGATCATATTTGTTTGGGAAGTGAAAGAATTTATCAATTTCCTGCCATAGATTTCCTTCTATGATTGCAATAGCATGCTAAAGTCTAAATATACAATGGAGATATTGAATAAAATATGGACAATGTGTCGATGGCAATGCAGAAAAACAGAAATCAAGCAACGAATATATTGTGTTGGAGATGGCATTTAGAAAATGTTGTCTAGTAGAGGATGCTTTGGCTTCTTGATTTTTTCTAGCATATACCTTCACTTTCTAAGATGCAGCAATGACATGAGCTAGAAATAGATGGTTGATCATGAAACCGTGGGCTGAGCATGGATTAACACTAACAATTGATGCTTTTGTTATGTGGATAGAAACCCTGTAATCATGAAATCTCATATCTCAAAAAAAAATTTGTTTGCTTCCATGTAAATATAAGCATGTTTTCCCAAAGGTTGGTCTGTCTTTCATTGTTACGGGAATATTTTCATAGTGTCATCAAGATCTCTCTTCCATTATGAATCACAACATCAAATATGCAAGGACCATGGCAGCAATTGTAAATCAATGTAGGTATTAGTGATCCATGAAACTCATACCTCTGAATCTATTCTCTGTTATATGGCAGCATAGACTTCTTCCACTGTAAGTTCTCATGAAGCAACAACAATGCCTTGTGTTCCTACTGTTGGTTCTTGTGTGGCAGCAGTAGATCATTTTTTTTAATACTTGGATGTTGGGAAGGACTTGAATTGGGTTGCATGAATTGGAATGATGAAGTGTTCGAATTGAGTGGGCAAGGATGGGAATGGATGGACATAAAATGCTATATAGAAAATGAAAATGGATAAGGCTTAGTGGTTCTTCATGACATATTCCTAAATCTTTAATAAATCAAAAACTCATGCTATTTCACCTCAAGTGTTACCTCTGTGGAAGCCTTTGTTAACTGCTGCTGAGAGATGTAGCTGGAAGATGAAGCTTATGATGGTTGAATCTGATCCATGATGACGAATTGTGCAAGCTGACTGAAAATAAATGTTGCCAAATGAATGAAAAGAATACTGCTGAACTACTGGAACAATAAAAATATATAGTCTTCATCCAATATCCACGCTTATGTACAAGTTAATCCATGTGAATGAATGTTCTTGAAGTCGAACATGGAGAAACTTCGTTGGATTACCAATCAATAATGAAAATTGTTAACCAACGCGAGACAACTCACCAACAATGACAATGAGCTATCAAGGTACAATAATACAAGCTGTCAAGTACGAATGTATGTGTTGAAGTCGAGTCACCTGCAGGATCTGACAAACAAGAGACATTGATGTATTCCCTTGATCATTAGCGAGGAAATTTACCATTGATGCATGTAAAATTCCAAGGTACTATACATAAATCAAGTCTTGTTGCCCAGATAGTGTGTTGATGTCGATGGGACAAGATCATTGGAAGGTGGACCTTAATGAATTCCACATCATCCAATATGAGTACAAAACAAATGATTGTGAAGAACTAGAGATGAAATATTTTCTCCAACAGGTAGGCTTTATTATTAAAATGAAAAGGATAGGGGGTGACTTAGCATGTAAGAGAGATACGAGACATTATTCATGGGTTAGGTGTGAGTGGAGTGGATAGTATGGGAGTGATGAAATGGAGCATACGGTCATGGAAGTGATGGAATGGTGGAGGCAAAAATGAAATGTATAGGCAATCATGGTGTTGGTAAATGAGCATGATGGACGAAAGGTCTTTTGGGAGGCTTCTTCAGTAGCAATTCATGTAGAAATGGAACATGAATTAAGCAACATTGGTATTCATATGGTTTGCACATCAATCTATCCATTTTTTATGTGCTCAATCCATTTCCAAATTGAGAAAAAGTCTTCAAGAGTCACTCGTGCATGCATTGACCTTCTTCTTCTAAAGACTTGCAAAAACCTAGCACTTGCCTGCAATAAAACATGAGATGATGGAAGAAGAGAGGTGATTGGTCTCTCTTCACCCAAAACATATGAAAAACAACAACAAAAATCAATAAATTATCAAACAAATCCAAAGAAAAATGAACAAAGCAAATTCAATTTATACCTGTGGGAGAGCAATGGCCATCTACACTCACCAACAATATTCCGATCATAAATTCTTCGTTCCTTGTCCGATTTAAGTGATTCAAAATCCAAATGAAAGTAAATTCATAGGTATATGTCCATTAGAAACAGGTTTTAAAAATTCTATGTGATGATATTCCAATTTGCTCAGTAACAGCCTGCATGACAAGGTGTTTTTCAAAATTTGGACTAGACCAACAGTCACGGTTTTTGGCATAACGTTTTCGTTTGATAATGGATTGAAGTGATTCCAATTGGAGATGAAAGTATATTCATGTAGGGATATCCAATAGAAATATGTTTTTAATCCAATAAGAGTGCATGATTCGAATAGTCCAATGAACAGTCTAGGTAACTGAGTTTTAAAAATGTTGATTTGTGATAGGCAGCCGGTATTTTGGTCATAAAATTAGAGTACGATATCGGAATTGAGTGATTAAAATTGTTTTGTAAACTATATTCATAGGGGAATATACCAATGAAACATGTTTTCAATATCTATCAAATAAGGCATTCAAAAAGTGATTGTCCCAGCTCTGTTCCTAAGCTTCCTACTTGACACCTCGTTAGTATTTTGACCATATATTTTCCGTTTGATGCCCAATATCAAAAATTCAAATTGGTTTGGAAACTAGATTCAAAGGGATACTTGGGATGTAAACAAGTTTTAAAAATAATTCCATTTGGTCTCCCAAAAATGGACTGTCCCGACAGTGTCTCAGTAAAAATTTCAAGCCAAATTGCCCCAAAAATCCAATAAATAAAAATTGTCTCCCAAAACGTGATCGGAATAGATGTGAATGTTTTTAATGATATAAATTTAAATAGAACACACACCCACACCAAAGATTTCAAGCATTGAGTACCTAGATTGACTTACACGGTGTGTTGCGACTACGGCTGCAACTCTTAAAAAACGATATAATGTTGAAATAAAGCATGTGTATTTTTATGGATGTGTTATATAGAAATGAAAACTAAACACATACCATGATGATCGCACAAGTTTCAAGCTTGAATGTTTCCATAATTGTTTGCCTCATTTTCCCTTAATGTCTTCATTCACTAATGCTTCCTTCCTTTTACCCACTTCCTGAAAAAGAGAGATTAGTTAAATGGGTGGCTCTTACTGCACCATGCGTCCAAGAGTTATTATTCAAAACAAAATGATACTATCTATGCATCCTATATATAAGTGAAAAAATGAATGAGATATTACCAATTTTATTTATTTACAATGTCCTACACTACTTGGAAATAACAAATTCTTCTCAAGTGTAGGAGAACTTCCAATGGAGCCACTTTCAAAGAAATGACTCAAATATGCTCATACTCCCAATAGCAAAATATAACTTTTTGAATGCTACAATATGAGAGACCAACTTCCATTGAAATGATGGTGACAAGAATTGGTGAAGTATGGAATGATGTTGTAGACCAATGACAGATTGAAACCAAGCTTCAATATAGTCCTTGTTCTCTTGATTTCTCATGGTTGTTACACCATGAAGCTCTTTATTAAACTGATCTTCCTGAATGCATAAGAGATTCAGATCTAATGATGTGAAGGATGCTTCAATCTTTGGTTCCAATGTTCATTCTTCATCAAATTTGTTGAGCATGTTAACTTGTTGATGATCATAAGAAACTTCACTTCCAAGTCTTGGATTTAAAATAGGTTCAGGCCTCATATGGATTTGTTGCCACAATGCACAGTACTTTTGTAGCGGTGTAGGTGAGGTAGAACATGAGAGAAATGTAGGAAAATTTTGCAGTTCAGTACTGTAAGCATACTGTACTGCTTTATTATGGTTATGGTGGAGAGTGGATTGGACAGGAAATTGTGTTGGATACCAAGGAATTTGATGAGAAGATAGATGTGGATGATGTAGAGGATTGGTTTGTGAGGTTGATATTGAAGGACCAAGTTGTGTTGCAGCATGAGAGAGAGTGGCCATGTGATCATAAGATAGGCCTTTCCAACCTTGTGGATAAGGTAGGTAAGAGTTAAATTGAGGTTGCAATAGCTGCCATGGTGGAGGAGTATTCAATGATTGAGTATGAGGGTAAGGAAATAGAGGGATAGAGTTTTGAACCATACATGTAGGCCACGATTTCCATGACTGTTGCAACGAGTTGGCTGCAACTCCCATATCTCTTTGATATGTTTCTTTCATCCTTGGTAAGGAGGGACAACGATCTGTGGAATGATTCAAGTCACATATGCCACAAATTGTGAGACTGTCCAAAGGACAATCTATTGCAAGATGTTTCTTCTGGCACCAAGGGAAAACTATTTCTTCAAATTCCTCATGTTTTTCCTTAACATGCAAAACACCCAATTGGGAATTTAGTGAACCATTGATATCAACATTAGAATTTTCAAATAAATTACTGATTTCAGCTCCCATAACTCTTGTTCTTGTAGCAGATTTCAAAGATTGAAAATAAGGATTACTAGAATTCTTACAAGTATTGAAGTTTCCTCTTGAATACCTTCTACATAACTCACAAATATCATCATATGCTAACTGAAATACATCACCTATCCCCATCTGATTTAATATTTCTAAATATTTAGCCTGGATTCCTTTAAGTAGGAGTGTTTTCAAGGTCTCTTTCACCAGTTTCCTTTGTTTAGATCTTTGAAGATTGTATTGAATGCATTCCATGTAATCCTCCAAACTCTCTTCTTCCGCTTGTGTCATTTTGAAGATATCTTCATTGACCCTGCAATAATCTTGGTACCTTTTCAAGAATACATGTTTCATGTCTTCCCAAGTTTGTATACAATTCCCACCAAGGCTCATGAAACATTGGAGGGATGCTCATTTTAGAGTAAGGGGAAACACATTCAACTTTTTGATCATTAGTACGATCATATCCTCTACAAAGTACTTCAAATTCAAATAAAAATACATTAGGGTCTTCATTTTCCAAACCATGAAAATTTGGTAGAACATGTAGGGGAATGCTTTTCATTGATGTCATTCCTCCTGAATCTCTGATGGGAAATTGGAAGGTAACAACTTCTGCATCTTTCTTACCTGCCATCTCTTCACTAGATTATTCATGTGCTATCTTGAGGCTCCTCCTTCAAATGTTCCTGTCAACTTGTTAGTATGATGGGTGGTGCTTACAACACCACCAAGGGGAATGATAATATCTACGATCCAAAAATTGAAAATGAAATAAAACTAAATGAAAAGAAATAAAAAGAAATAAAACACACTCAAAGCAAATTCAATAAACTGAAAAGTAATCATGCAACCTACATGCTCTACTTTAACAATGCATCTACAAAACAATGTCAGATGTACTTTTGCACTATTGATAACTTCTCTGGCAACGGCGCCAAAATGTTGGGTAGATTAATTGTCTAATTAAATAAATAGTTGAAACTCCCAAAACATAAATTGTCAACCTGAGGAAGTCTTTTATTTCAAAGCTATCGTGCAAGATCTATGCAAACACAATTTCTACCTGACACTATTATCTATTGGTATGAAATCGAAACTATTTGTAAACTAGATCACACCTTCTTGAAAATAAATCAAACCTCAACCTATTCATAAAACCATACTTTAAAACTATTAACAAAATAAACTATTAGGAAGAAAGATCTAATTACATAAATCTGAAAGAAATGCTATGTTGGCCAACGATCTATCAAAATGAATTAACAAGAAAACATCTATGATAAATCTAATGAATGAAAGCATGAACTAAATAATAAGAAAATATACATAATAAAACACTTACAATCAACACTACCAGCATCTGCTTAGGGAAGAGGGCCCTTCCTCCACTCAGCAGAGCTAGATCTCCACAATGAAAGTTTACAACTCCAGAATTAAGAAATTGTTAGCATGTATTATCATAACGAAAGTATTACAACAGAGTCTGGATCAAATCCTACAACATAACATTTCTTGCTCTCTTCCCCCCAATACATCAGAATGATTACATATTTATACAAAAAATCCTCTCAGGAGAATGAGAAACTGAATCCCCAACTTGTGATCTGTTTCAACCAACTGCTAATTTGTAAAACCTACCGCAACAGTAAATCTGAGAATTACACCTTTAGAGAACCATCTGTACATCTCAAACCGTGGTTTTGTTTGTCGATTCCCTCAAGTTTTAGATAATTGAGGTCATTACGCACAAAACCCATGTCCCATATTTTCTAGATTCTTCTCCATCTGCCCGCACATCGCGACGCAAATCAATGTGTTCTTATATGGCATACGTTTTTGGTTAAGGCCGTTTGATCATGAGTTGGAGGTTTCCATGTTAGACTTGGGCACGAATTGAAATCACAAATCCACATAATCAATCCTAGGAATGAAACCATGTTGTGAATATCCATGTGGATGTGTGCTAGCATGCCAACCTTGGAGGCTTGAACCATGAGTGTTGTTGTTGTTAATATAAAAAATCACTCCACAAACCATCATGAGTAAAATTATGCATAATAGTCTTCAATTCATCAAAGATAAAGGAAAATAATCATTATTAACCACTAAAGCATAAATGGAAGTAATATTGTATTTTACGTGTAGTTACAGCAAATGGATGGAAAAAGGAATGATAAATGGATAATAATAGGAAGAAGATGGATGAAATAGGTGTTGATAAGTAATGAAAATAAGGACAAATCCGTGACCCAATGGGTATATCGAAAGGAACTTCACGTACTCGGTAGTATATCGAAAGGCTCTTGTTGTACAATTATGCATTAGACAACACCACTACAGATTTGAGCTCCCACATACCTTGAGTATATCGGGAAACACTCCTAGAATTCTTAAAACCAATCGAGCTAACCATTTGGCCCTCTTGGCAGAGCAATACACTGAGAATAGCACTCGAGTAGCTACTACGCACGTATTATCAGGTAGTCGGGTTATATGGTCAGGGGTACAGTCCTAATACTCCCTAGTTAGTGCTCTGAAATATTGGGCCGAGTATAACTGTTGGACCCTGGAGTATATCGCGAGTTGTGAAGCCTTGACAATCCTGTGAGGTTCCAGAATTTTGAATCCACACCTATCACATAAGTTTTCTTGCGGCCTTAGTTTGTGTAGATTTTTCTAGATTTATTTTTCTTTTGTATATAATACATTTAGGAGAAATTATGGTTCAGTCATTCTGGCTAAACAACCTTTGAGAAGGTCCCGTAGAATTTTAAACTTGCCACTCGACTATCCCCTTAACCCGGAGGTGCTTTCGAGGGCATGAATGGATCCACAAACTGCTGTCATATCACCTGAAGTAGAAAACTCCATCATGGATTTGGGAGTGAATTTTTCACTTCCTTTGAGTTCACCAATTAGTGACCCTCCAAGGTCTATGACCATGGAACCCACTGCTTCACAAGCCACCTCTTTCCACCATTCGATGGAAGGAGAGCCTGGGGATACATAATGGTTTAATCAACCCTAGGATGAACCTGTATCCACAGCTTTTGGTCCATCTGCAATGTAGGGACCCCCATTTTGAGATGTAGGACCCCTCTTTTAGGGTCCCCTTGAACTGAACCTGAAACTTTAAAAACTTCATACAAACAAATTAGCCATCATAGTTATTGGAAAAATAAAATAAAATAAAAAAGCGTGAATAACTTAACAAAAATAAGCAAAACTTTAACCTGTCAACCCGATCCGGTTGGTCCATTGTCGCCTTCGTCTTCCGTAGGATCCCTCCAGCAAAGCTCGTTTAACCATAGGCGAAGCAACCGTTAGCTTCGCCACCCAACCATAGCCTCATGCTTTCAGTCGCATGGCCTCCCCCGAGCTTTGGGTCGTAGAGCTCACACAAGTATTTCAGAAATTCAGCTTGGGCTTCCCTTCCCACCAGGATTTCTAAGCCAAACCCTTAGATAGCAGCAAGTCTTTGAGGCATTCGAAAATTACGACAATCATCCAAATTATGGGCCCTTTACCCATTCCCCAAGTCTTCCTTATAAAGGAAAATCTCATGCGACACATGTCGCTTCATGCATAATTAAATATTTTTAATTAATTATTTAATTAAAACACTCACCCATCCAAGTGTCATTTTCTCTAGGAAGTGCACCAACACCCCTAAGTTTGCTCCAGTTTGTCCCCCAGATATTTTAATTAACTCCTAGCTTTTAGTTGACTAGGTGTCTAATCTTAGGATTCTATTTTGCTCCTAAATAATGATTTCTATTATTTTAAATGCTCGACAAAAATAACTATTCATGTGCAAATGCCTAAATTATTTTTATGCATTTGCTAAGTAATGATCTAGAGTTATTCTCATAAGTTTTTATGCAGTTAAATTTAACAATCAAACTCACTAGGATCACGGTGCCGCGCCGTTGGGCTCCTAGTTCCTTAATTTTAATTCCTTGACATGGCACCACTCCGTCGGGTCCAGTCATCCATGGTTTCCATTCCTTGGCATGGTACCACATCGTTGGGTCCTTGCATCCATTCTTTCCGTTCTCGACAGGGTACCGCATCGTCGGGCCCTTCTGCCACCATCTTTCTGTTTTGACTTGCGGGAACTCTTGTAGGGATTTTAGGAATCGTTACCATCCATCCTCCGTCTACATGCTATCTAGGGACTAATGGCGCTGAGGAGTGAGTCCGTTCTCACTGTGCGCCCCTCAACTCGTACGTGACCAGCTCCGTCGTGGCCCACCTCGTACGCCCTCACGCTTTCCTCTTGAGCAAGCGGATCAGTGCTTATCTGCTCAAGCGTGGTATTCCGTCGGAAGTCGACATCGTCATCGCTCTCCATGTGTGTGATTTACTCGTACTCTACGACCCTCCATGTTCCTTTGTGTGTCCGTTGGTGAACCGTCTCACTTGTTTCTACACACACTTCTCGCAACATATTATTAGTAGCACTGTTCTCAACAATCATCATCTGGTTTCTAACTCTAGCATTGTTAAACATTTATGATTTATTCAAACTGCTCATTCATCTTATCAAATATACATTTCGTCGTCAAATACATAATCACCATACAGCTAGTCGTTAAGCATTATCCATCAACATAATTTTCCATAGTCATAGCTAATCGTTTAACATATGCAATTATTCATTTACCTCAACAGTTCAGATACACATACTCAAAAAAATAAGGTCAAAAGGTTATTTAATTAATGTTTCAATCAGTCGGGTCACTCAGCAGGTGCCCTCAATGTCTACACAAGTCTAGGGGCACTACATACACCCCTACTTAATTAGAACTTCGTCCCGAAGTTAAGTCTCATGTGCTTCCATGGTGAGTTTTCACTTCCTTTTCACATTCATTTCTTCAATATATATCCAGAATTGATAATAAAATTTCATTTCTTCTTTTCTACCCTCATATAAGTATAAGCAGCATAATTGGTAATATAACTAAATCGTACCTTTCGTAGTGTAGTAATCCCCACAACAGTTCTCTCTTGACTCACTAATTGTAACCGAGATTGAAATCGTCTACAACAAATTCTTTCAATTCAACAAAACTATAAGTATATCACTTACGAAAATACTGAAAACATTGACATATTTCAACATAAGGGATAAAATATTCAATTCCAACTTCTCCCTTTTCTATAATTATGTATAACTATCACATGTTCAAAACAATGTTCGAATTTCAAAATAAGAATTTACCCTTCCCAATTCTATTCTTCAATGCATTCCTTAACCATTACTGAACTAATCTTACATGCAACCTCTATCTTCTCATAATCCAAAGTATAATTAAATACTAGAGTGCCATTTACTTAGTATAGTTAAAAGTATAATCTCAGATTTTTATAAACAATGTCATGTAAGGTTGTCTTCTCTTCCTAATCTTAAGCACAATTAAGATTCTATGATTCAAGTAAGTTTAACTTCTCTCTTTTCACATTTCAAAGCACGATTACAAACTAGTAGTGCATACCTACGAAGCTATCACCTTGATTTCAGAGAATAAGCATTTGTTCAAGAAGCTCGAAGTATCCTTGTCGAAGGAGAAGAAGTAAAAATCGCAGCTTCGATTTTTCTACGTTGATCTTCATACATCACCGATGAACTCAATGTAATGCTCTTCCAGAAGTGATTTTTTTTTTTTGAGTACCTATTTTATTATTCTAGAGAGGTTCCTTATGTCATTTGCCACAATTAATATTGAACCTTATCATTGTCTACTTACAATCCTATCTCCCAGTAAAAGTTAAGCATATTTAATCAAGGTATTTAATTCAAGGACTTCCATATAGTACTACTCACTTTACTATACTCCTATCCCGAAATATCTTCAACCATAATAATGGAATAAATACAAATTCCTTAACTTTAGCGATTATACAAATTATCCCAAATTTAAGAGACTTCCTAGTGAATCATCATTCACTTTACTATTCGCGTATTCATAACAAAAGGTCTACAAATAATGAATGATTTATAATTCGAGGTCTCATATCAAATATTTCCTAGCTCTGATTTCATCTTTTCCATGATGCTCAAACTTTCACAATTCAATAAAGGAACTAAATGAATTCTTCCTTAGATAATATTAATTTTTGACAATATTTGAGAACACAATCTTTTGTAATCTGTGTCACGGATTAGATATCTTATTAAACGAATGTGAGAGTGTTCAACATAAATTCAAATATGATTCTCACTTCATAGTTACAAAATATATATATATATATATATATATATATATTCAAATCTTAATCACAATAAGAACATTGACTATGAAGCATCATACATCAAATTCCCATAATCTAATTGTTCATATCATTAACAAGTAACAAATGCAATGTCGATTATTATATGAATAACTAACACATATATATAAATATATTGTCCTACAATATATATATATATATATATCCAAATTTTAAGCACAAAAAAAAAAAAACCTCATTTTGTATTTCCCATGTGTTCAAAACCTACCATAAATATTTACAATATTTTATCACCCTTCATCATAATCAATATCACTACCTAACATTCTCAACTAAATGTAATAACGTTATAGAAGGCTTATTAACCTCCATTACTTTCAATAAACAATGAATGCCTTAATAAACTTTCACTGTATGCTTATACTCATCTCATTCATGATAAAGTGATTTTATTGCAAGGTATCTAACAAACATTTAGAATTCCTCTACCTATGAAATCCCATTGTTCACATAACATTTTACATTTCCCAATATCTTAAAAAGAATAGTTAATAAACAATTACAAAATATTAACAAGTGAATAACATTTACCTTTCCCTATATCTTAGAAGAATAGTCGATAACGATTACAAAAACATTATCAAGTTGTAATGTCTCGTCCAACGAGGATGTGTATATATATATATATATATATATATATATATATATATATATATATATAAATATAAACACACTCAACAGAATTTAGGGATTAACACTAATTTTCAAGGTTAAGATGAGATGACGAACATTAAGGAACCTAACTCCACTATCTTTTAGTTTCTACTTTTTATTTTATGAATGTATAAATAATCCTAGCTTATTTAGAATCTTAACAACCTTACATCTCATGGGTCCACTATGACTCTATCTCACTTCATAGGTATTATTTTAATCAATCAATATCTCTAACATAAAAGAATCCTACTTTATATTTTTATCGTGCTATTTATAGTCCTACAATACTTATATTTTCTGAGATATATCTCTATTCCACAGTGATAAGATTATAATCCCCTTTTATTATACAACTTATTTTATAATAAAATTATGAATTCTATTTACAATCCCTATCTATCCTCTATATAGTATGATTAGAATTTCTTTCACTATGTATCTCTTAAAATTCTCAATAGTATTATAATTCTCACTTATTTTATAATAAAATTATGAATTCTATTTACAATCCCTATCTATCCTCTATATAGTATGATTAGAATTTCTTTCACTATGTATCTCTTAAAATTCTCAATAGTATTATAATTCTCTATTTTACAGTTCATATCTATACTAGGCAAGATTTGGGTCTCCTTTACGAGCTCTAGCTTTTCTCAAGATAAGTTTCAAGGACATTTTATTTGAACATTATATATATATTATATATATTTCAATAATATAAAATAACACTCCCATGATAAGATTTAAAAGACATATTTTTGAACTTCATACCTTTATTTCAATATTATAAAAGAACACTTCCACGATAAGATTTAAAAAACATATTTATTTGAATCATCATGCATCTATTTCCATAATATAAAAGAACATGCGTTCAGTCAATTAATGAGGATGAGTAGCTTCATTTAGTATAATAAGACATATAATTCCGTTTCATGCATAATGCCGCAGCTAGATTCTGTTTCGTTTCCAGACTATAACGACCAAAAGCATTTTGTTAATGTCAAAAATAGCGCCACAATCGAATTGAACAGGTTGTTTGTAATAATTCAACGTTGTATTTAATTCTTATTTGGAGGTAAATGATTATGATGATTCTTGGGAATCTATAGTCTAACATTTACTTAAGAAAACGTTTGAGAGATCAAAACTATGGCAATTTTCTCAACATAGTAATCTCCCTATAATCGGCATATAATTCGATCTGGAAAAAAAATAAGAGTTATACCGGTCCTTGGGGAATTAAAGTCCCACTACTTATTTATTTATTTAATCGAAACAAAATCTTAAGAGCTACAACCCGTGTCAAATTTTAAGGAATACGGTCTTAACAAACCGACTGGAAATCTTGAAATCGTTGTGGGTCAATGTATGATCTTAAGTGATTGCACCTATTCACTGTATGATGAAGACGTTGACCGTTTAATACTCCGTTTAATTCTCACGGTAATTTTTAAATGCTATGAGTTAATGTACAGCGTAAATCACGCACTGGAAATCAGTGGGGAATCAGGATCGGCTGATCCGATCTATCGTTCTATCAATTCAGAGTTTCTCATTTGATTTCGTGCTTCTAATACGGAATGGTTCTCTTATGTCCGCGGTTCAGAGTAAAATGAAATTTTAGTTATTTAAATCCAGGCAAAGGTTTGATATTGAAAACATTGCTTCTTAAACTAATGAAAATTACTTCTAACAATAATCATCATTTTTAAACTATAATGAAATTCATCATTCTTAAAATAAATGAAATTCACTAGCATAATTTAATAATCATCATTCCTACATAGTTAATAATCACCACTTCCTAACTAACAGAAATGTATCACAAATTCGCTTTAAAACTGAGATGTAGGCTTAAACAGAAACACAATAACACTATCATACATCCGGGAATTTACATCACTGAGTGTCAGTTAATAAGGAAATTTAAGAGCTGTAACAGTAATAACCTTATGTTACAGTCAATCGAGTGACACATACCACAGAGTCTGAATATCAACGGGGTCACCTGCCGGGACAGAGGTCGATAATTGTCCGGTGGCACAGAGCTGGGGCTTCTATTTTCTGCGCATTTACATAGATATAATAACAACTTAGAGACAACATACATACAGAGTTAATTAAAACAAATGTGGGCACATCAGTCAAGATTTTCCGGGAAAACCAAGGAACGCCCGAGCAGAGTCATAAAGAATTACATTGTTATGACTATAAAGGGATAGTTTTCAAGGCACTGAGCATTAAACACAGGGTGACTGACTTTAAATGCAAGACAAGGCTCGGGGTGTTAACGCGCCCCCCCCCCCCACCGAAAAAAAAAGGAGAACAACAGGCTGCGCCACGCGTCGATGGTATCCAATGAAGGCACGTTCCTCCTTCTCTACTGCCCTTTCCTTTCCTTTCTGCGAGCAATCAATCAAGGAGCAGTGAAGGTTCGAGGCAAGGAAAACTGAAGTGAAGAATGCAATCGTGTGGCTCTAAAGCCTATGTTACTCCGCTGATAAATGGGAGAGGCTAACTCGGTACACGTAGAGAGAGACAACAGGTTAGTTAAACACTGAGCTGATCGTTGTAGGTTCAATTATATTAGATTTCATCGAGCCAGTACAATGGACAGAGATTCAATTTCCAACAAAATCCGCAATGAATGAACCGTTCAGGTAAAGATGGGGACACAATTCGGACCCGTTTAGATTTCGTCGAACTCTGTTGAAACAGAGGTTTGATTTGAATTAGAGTCTTGGAATGAGCAGATCGGGTTTGGAGAATACGCAACAGTTTTTTTTTTTTTTATTTAAATGGATCCCATAGAACATGAAATAAGAGCAGTGACTTGACTTTCAGTTAATGATTTCTAAATTGAATGGATCGATCACACAGGTTGAAGAACATGCATTGGTCTGTATCTAATAGGATCTCAGTCGTGATTATCCTTACTGTTTTCTGCTACAGAAAGGAGGAAAGACGAATTCCTGTGATCTACAGTCGATCCCAGGAAGTAAGTTGTTCATACAGCAATTTCACAATTCAGATTTATTTCTCAGAGATTTAAATGGACGATCCACTCATTGATTTCACCATTGAGTTTTAATTACACAGTGATATCAATCGATAAATTTGATTACACAGAGATAAAAGAGACCGATAATCCCACAGCATTTTCACCGTAGGATTTTTTTTTTTTTTTTTCAATTACACAGAGATGTAGAAATTCGAAAGATCATACAGTGAATTCACCGGTAATATTGAATTACACAGGGCTATCACAATGGATTGGTTCACATCTATTGAGTTCGATTTCCTCAACCCATACTCAAGATCTATAATTATATATGCATTTTAAAACACAATTATAAATGCACAGAAAGGTAGATCGATTCTCAACCAAAAATAGAACTAAAATATAAATATCAAACACTGAAAAACAACATTTGAAAGACGTTGAACCTGATTGGAATGTCGAGTCTGAGATGGAGTAGATATTGTAGTAGGGGCCGATTCGACGGTCTGGGTTGATCTAACTTTGATGAAGATACTGACAACCCCTAAATAATATGAGTCCGGTGCCCTCAAGGGTCGACCGGCTCTGATACCAAATGTAGGGACCCCCATTTTGAGATGTAGGACCCCTCTTTTAGGGTCCCCTTGAACTGAACCTGAAACTTTAAAAACTTCATACAAACAAATTAGCCATCATAGTTATTGGAAAAATAAAATAAAATAAAAAAGCGTGAATAACTTAACAAAAATAAGCAAAAATTTAACCTGTCAACCCGATTCGGTTGGTCCATTGTCGCCTTCGTCTTCCGTAGGATCCCTCCAGCAAAGCTCGTTTAACCATAGGCGAAGCAACCGTTAGCTTCGCCACCCAACCATAGGCTCATGCTTTCAGTCGCATGGCCTCCCCCGAGCTTTGGGTCGTAGAGATCACACAAGTATTTCAGAAATTCAGCTTGGGCTTCCCTTCCCACCAGGATTTCTAAGCCAAACCCTTAGATAGCAGCAAGTCTTTGAGGCATTCGAAAATTACGACAATCATCCAAATTATGGGCCCTTTACCCATTCCCCAAGTCTTCCTTATAAAGGAAAATCTCATGCGCCACATGTCGCTTCATGCATAATTAAATATTTTTAATTAATTATTTAATTAAAACACTCACCCATCCAAGTGTCATTTTCTCTAGGAAGTGCACCAACACCCCTAAGTTTGCTCCAGTTTGTCCCCCAGATATTTTAATTAACTCCTAGCTTTTAGTTGACTAGGTGTCTAATCTTAGGATTCTATTTTGCTCCTAAATAATAATTTCTATTATTTTAAATGCTCAACAAAAATAACTATTCATGTGCAAATGCCTAAATTATTTTTATGCATTTGCTAAGTAATGATCTAGAGTTATTCTCATAAGTTTTTATGCAGTTAAATTTAACAATCAAACTCACTAGGATCACGGTGCCGCGCCGTTGGGCTCCTAGTTCCTTAATTTTAATTCCTTGACATGGCACCACTCCGTCGGGTCCAGTCATCCATGGTTTCCATTCCTTGGCATGGTACCGCATCGTTGGGTCCTTGCATCCATTCTTTCCGTTCTCGACAGGGTACCGCATCGTCGGGCCCTTCTGCCACCATCTTTCCGTTTTGACTTGCGGGAACTCTTGTAGGGATTTTAGGAATCGTTACCATCCATCCTCCGTCTACATGCTATCTAGGGACTAATGGCGCTGAGGAGTGAGTCCGTTCTCACTGCGCGCCCCTCAACTCGTACGTGACCAGCTCCGTCGTGGCCCACCTCGTACGCCCTCATGCTTTCCTCTTGAGCAAGCGGATCAGTGCTTATCTGCTCAAGCGTGGTATTCCGTCGGAAGTCGACATCGTCGTCGCTCTCCCTGTGTGTGATTTACTCGTACTCTACGACCCTCCATGTTCCTTTGTGTGTCCGTTGGTGAACCGTCTCACTTGTTTCTACACACACTTCTCGCAACAAATTATTAGTAGCACTGTTCTCAACAATCATCATCTGGTTTCTAACTCTAGCATTGTTAAACATTTATGATTTATTCAAACTGCTCATTCATCTTATCAAATATACATTTCGTCGTCAAATACATAATCACCATACAGCTAGTCGTTAAGCATTATCCATCAACATAATTTTCCATAGTCATAGCTAATCGTTTAACATATGCAATTATTCATTTACCTCAACAGTTCAGATACACATACTCAAAAAAATAAGGTCAAAAGGTTATTTAATTAATGTTTCAATCAGCCGGGTCACTCAGCAGGTGCCCTCAATGTCTACACAAGTCTAGGGGCACTACATGATACATAATGGTTTAATCAACCCTAGGATGAACCTATATCCACAGCT
This sequence comes from Larix kaempferi, assembly GCA_027924585.1. Lineage (NCBI taxonomy): Eukaryota > Viridiplantae > Streptophyta > Pinopsida > Pinales > Pinaceae > Larix > Larix kaempferi. The sequence goes on from BSBM01000422.1 coordinate 13,761,217, forward strand.
TTTGGTCCATCTGCATCTTTTTGGGAAACCACTCTAGGCCAACAGCTCATTTTGTCATTTCACCTCCCAATTAGGCTTCCCATGAGGAGCTTCTGGCACCCTTTCGTGACTGCCTGAATCGAATACGTACAACCGGCGAGGAACTTAGAAGACAAATCCTCTCACGAAGGGATCAGGACCCGGAGGTACCCATGTTCAGACATACCCCATTACGTTCTTTATCTTATGATTCATCGGAAACACCTGCACCCAATATGACCACTTATGAACCTGGTCAACCCTCATTTCCTGCAAGTACACCTCTTAATCAAGAGACAAGTTCCATACCTCATATGACTCAAAACGTTGAAGGACAATTGTCCAACACCCCACTTACTACTTCTGGAACACTACCTCCTCCCCCACCTGAAAATTCGAGGGGAATATACTCTTTACCTCCTAATTTCGTCATAACTATTGTTCCTTCACTAGTAAGTTAGCATCAACCGATTGCGATTTAACCATCCGCAAGTGGTCAAAACATTGTTACTGGGGGAAAACTCTTGTTCGCTATCCATAATACAAGTGGAGGAATTCCAATCGGTCATTCAGTTGGTAGCTCCTTACCCATTGTGGGATCCACCATGGGATTACATCATGGTAGAGGTCCATTCATCTCAACTCAACCACCATGGAGTCACATGTATCCAAGTCATTTTAACCCTTTGTCGGGACAATTCAATCCTGAAAACGTACTCCGCGGGATACCTTATCTCGGAAACCCATACACTCCATGGGGAAATTATAATGTTGCACCAATTAGACCCCCACCAACTTTTCCTCATTTCCCACCACCCCCACCACCGTTTGGTCCACCTCCACCTCCTTCTGGATGCGGAGGACCCCCACCTTCTGGCGGAGGTGGAGACCCACCTCATTCCGATAGTGGAGGCCCACCATACTCTGGTGGCGGAGGCGGAGGACCACCACTTTCTGGAAATAGAGGACCCTTACCTTTTGGAAGAGGCCCACCTTGTTCTGGAGGCGGTGGACTCCTTTATTCCGGTGGCGGAGGCGTTGGCCCACCCTATTCTCGCGACGGAGGTGGCATACCCCCTTATTCCAGCGGCAGCGGAGGACCCCCACCTTCTGGCGGAGGCCCACCTTATTTTGATGGTGGAGGAACCCCACTTTCTGGCGACGGACAACCATCTGGCCCACCACCTAACCGAGGAGGCCCACCCCCTTATGACCAATTCCCTATGGGAGGACCTTATAATTGATTCAAGGTCCTATTGGTATGCAAATTCCATATCAATACTACCATTATCCGCAATCGAACCAATAGCTACCTTTTCTGGCTACTCTGGATCTTCCAGATCTGTCTCGATTGACGAACGATCCCATCTTACACAGTTATAACTAGCCACCCATTTCGGTCAAGTTTCCATCTGATATTCCAAAGTTTGACGGCAAGCCTGATGAGGACCCTAAGAATCATGTGATGCCTTACCATCTATGGTGCTCATCAAATTCCTTGATGGACGATTCAATCCATCTAAGGTTACTTCAACGAACCCTCACCGGTACAACTTCCAAGTGGTATATTGAATTACCACCGCACTCATTTCTTGATTTCTTCTCTCTTGCTATGTCCTTCCCGACTTATCTCCAGTTACTCATACGCTACGAGACTGGTACGGACCTACTAACGTCGCTCCTCCAAACCACTACAACTCATATATCTGACCATATCCATGAGTGGCGGAGGAGATGACGTCTCATTAAGGCCCCCATTCCAAACAAATTATTAGTGGACTGGTTCACAAAGTCTCTTTTACCCACCATAGCTCGAGATGTGGCCATGGGTGGGGCTGTCACAGAGGAACAATCTATTGCTCGTGTCCAGTACTTAGACCTTATCTATGCTCAATATGGCACATTATATGACATTCTTCTGGACGCCCCCCGCCCTACATACGATCCTGCAAAACCACCTAAGAGACCTCAGGTCAACATAATTATTCGTTCGCTTAACTCTCATCCTTTTACTCAAACCGGTAGATCGTCGAACCACCAGGGCTCTTCCCCACCCTCATCACAGGCTGGAAGCAACACCACCAAGTCACCCAACCCTACTCCCATCGAGGAGGTGAGTTCTGTTTAGTTAGCTTCGCCTCAGAAATCTAGTGGCAAGAAGAAAACCAAAGGTAAACCCAAGAAATATTCCAACTAACAGGAACATAAGAACCCCCCCGAAGACATGAAACATAAACGGAAGGTCAAGTATCATTGTTTACTGTGTGGTGGTGACCATTTCTCCAAAGAGTGCCCACACAAAGATGAAGTGCAATAGTTTCTTAAGGGCCACCCCACACCCGCTATTCTTAATGATCCCTTCCCCACCTAGAATCAACAAATGATAACCCAACCCTCTCCTTCTCAAGGAGAAACATCCTCCATCGCGCATGTTCTCATGATGCATAGTGAAACGATTAACCTGAATACACGATCATGATCATACGACTCAGTCCCTCCTAAGGAACACGCCGGAAGTAATACTGAAAAAGCTTATGCCTCTACTCCAGATATTTCCGTGCCATAAGCTCCTCTCACCATTGAGAAACCTTCATTAGATTCAGTGTTACATCCGCCCAAGAGTACGATTCGAAAAGAATTTTTCAATACTAATGCTCGGGCAGCTTAGAATTATAACATTGTAGAGGACTTGACACAAGCTCCTTGTGCCATGTCGATGCTAGAAGTCTTGCAGAATTGTCCCAATCAACACAACACTCTTCTCGTTACCATTGGCACGGTAGACCCAGATTCCTCAAATACGATCATGTTCAAAATCGAGTACTATAAACCGAGGCTTCTCTATTAGCTGGCCTTCTAATTTTCCATGAAGGTTGTTGGGAAGACAATCCATCGTACTTTATTAGACGAAGGTGCTTCCACCTCGGTCATGTCGTTATCCTGTTGGCAAGCAATCGGCTCTCCCGAGTTAAACCGTTCTCCCACCACCTTGAAAGCATTCGACGGTCGTGGATTCCAACCTCACGGACTCTTAAAAGCCTTAGCAGTAGAGTTGGGGGGAAAGAACGTAACCATTAACGTGGAAGTGGTCTTTGCCCCTTTGGATTATAATCTCTTACTTGGACGTAATTGGTTTTATGCCATGACTGCGGTCGCGTCCTCCGTCTTCCACATTGTGCAATTCCCCCATCAAGGTCGAATTGTCACTGTCGACCAATTGGAATTCTATACACCAAACACCGCTACTCATCCCGATGATAATGTCCCTTTTCTAGGGAAAACTTCGCAGCTATATGAGAGCGTGGGGGTCGGCCTCATAAAAGACTCATCTCTTATGGGTGTCTTTCCAACCCCAGATCCCCCTAACCATGTTGCCACGGTGAACATGATCTCCTCCATGATTCCATCATCTTCCAACTCTCGCGACCCATTTCTTGTACCGGATAAGGCCACCATGCATTTGATTGGAGACACCATGCCTCTCTCACCAGCTGAAGCTACTTATGAGGCTATCCAGTCAACCCCCTAGGACCACTTGGTTGTGGCCTCTACATCTTTTTCTCTACAGCGAACGTCATCATATCCAAATCCTCTGCTCCAGACTTTTCACTTCGACGAGTCCATTATGGAGATTATGAGTGCGGATGACCCCCCATGGGAAGACCTCCACCATCAATCGTCTTTCCTACCTCCATTAGACTATGTGGAGAACAATATAACAACCATTTTCAAACCAGATGTTTATCCTTTCTCGTAGTCACTGATCCTCACTTGTGATATGGTCACTGAGGGAAATTTGGCAAACATCGATCCCAACATTTCAAATGACATCTCGGTTAGCCCTGGTGTCGTGGAACATATTCGTTTAGGCCAAAACCGTTATCCCGAAGAGATCACCACATACACGGACTTATTCAAACAATTATGTGACCTGTTCGCATGGTCCATTGTTATGCATGATATCCAAACCTATCTCGATGCTAAACCAGTCCACCAAAAGTTACGACCAGTGCACCTTCGAAAAAATGCGGCAATTAAAGCTGAGATTGAAAAGCTCTTGAAAGTCGACTTTATCTACCTTGTTTCTTTAACAAAATGGGTCTCCAATGTTGTCCCTGTTGGTTGGATTAATTGTCTAATTAATTAAACAGCTGAAACTCCCAAACATAAATTATCAACCCGAGGAAGTATTTTATTTCAAAGCTATCGTGCAATATCTATGCAAGCACAATTTCTACCTGACACTATTTATCTATTGGTATGAAATCAAAATTGATTATAAACTAGATCACGCCTTCTTGAAAATAAATCAAACTCAAACCTATTCATAAATCCACACTATAAATTTAATCACACTTCAAACCAAATCAAATCTAATGAAGCAAGATCTAATTGCATAAATATGAAAGAAATGTTATGTTGGCCAACGATCTATCAAAATGAATTTAATCAAGAATACAACTATGATAAATCTATTGAATGAAAGCATGAACTAACTCTAATGAATAAAAGCATGAACTAAATCTAATGAATAAAAGCATGAACTAAATAAGAAACAAATCTACACAATAAAAATCAACACTACCAGCATCTGCTCAGGGAAGAGGGCCCTTCCTCCACTGAGCAGAGCTGGAACTCCACAATGAAAGTCTACAACTCTAGATTATGAAACTGCCAGCATGTATTATCAGAATGGAATCATTACAGCAGAGTTCTGGATCAAATCCTAGAGCATAACATTGTTTTCTCTCCTCCTCCAATACATGAGAATGATTACATATTTATACATAAAACTCTCTCATGAGAATGAAAAAACGAACCCCAACTTGTGATCTGTAAGAGCTGGAATACAGCCGTAACTGCTAATAACTTTGAAACCGGCCGCAACAGTAAATCTGGGAAATACACGTTCAAAGAACCATCTGTAGAGCTCAAACCATACCTTTGTTTGGCAATTTCCTCGCAATTCAAATAAATGAGGCCGTTGCGCACAAAACCCATGTACCGGATTTGCGAGATTCGCCTCCAGCTGCCCGCAAATCAAGATCTGAATCATTGTGTTCTTATCGGACACACGTTTTTGGTTGAGGTCGTTTGATCATGAGCTGGAGGCTACCATGTTGGATTTGGGCATGAATTGAAATCACAAATCCACATAATTAATTATAAGCTGAAACCATGTTGTGAAATATCCATGTGGACGTGTGCTAGCATGCCGACTTTGGAGGCTTGAACCATGGCTGCTACAGCTGCTAATATGAACAATCACTCCATAAACCATCATCAGTAAAATTATGCATAAGAGTCTTTAATTCATCAAAAATAAAGGAAAATAATCATAATTAACCACTAAAGCATCAATAAGATTAATATGGCATTTCTCGGGCAGTTACAGCAAATGGATGGAAAATGGAATGATAAATGGGTGATAATAGGAAGAAGATGGATGAAATAAGTAATGAAAATAGGGACAAATCCATGACCCAACATCTCCCCCAAACTGAACTTGTTGCATGTCCTCATGCAACCCGAAACATGTGTAGCATCCAAACTAGAAGACCCATTCAATTGTTGCTTTCATTTTACCATTGGCACATTTTGCAGTTGAAATGAGAAATTTAGCAGAAAATTTGGCGGAGTCACTGCTGGAAAAATGGCCAAATCTGGCGGAGTGACAGCTGCTGTGTGGATAAATCTGGCGGAAATGGTCAAAAGTGGCGGAGTCATAGCTGCAAAATTTGGTGAAAATTTTAGCAGAGAATTTAGCGGAGTCCTAGCCATTTAGCGGAGAATTTGGCGGAGTCACAACTGCCAGAATAGGGAAATGGACAAAATTGGCGGAGTCACAACTGGAAAATTTGGTAGAAATTTTAGCAGAGAATTTAGCGAAGAATTTAGCAGAGTCCCAACCATCTAGTGGAGAATTTGGTGGAGTCACAGCTGCCAGAATAGGGAAATGGACAAAATTGGCAGAGTCACAGTTGGTTTTGCAGCAAACTTCCTGAGCTAATATCTCGCAAAATACAAACTGGGTTTGGCTGAAATTTTGCAAGCAAGTTTCTACAAGTCCAATGCATCTCCACACCAAAAATCAGAGATACCCACATCGCGGATTTCGAGAAAAATGAAAATTGGCTGTAAGTGATGATGGCCATTTTTTCGCAATCCATGAAGTATTTTTACCTAAACATTGGTGAGTATCTTCCTCTTAACATAATGCTTCTGCTCCCCAAAGCTCAAATTCATCTGATGCACGGATATTGATATATAGGAAAAATGGTTGTAGGTAATGATGGCCATTTTCTCAAAAACTGTGCACTAGATTGGGCTGAAACTTACCAGGTTTGTTCATCTTGATATTATGCACTTCTTGTCCAAATTTCATAAAAAACTAGCTTACCAATTGCAAGATATCCTTATTTCAATTTTCTGCACTTTTGCCAAAAACGTGTATGAATAAAACATGAACTAGCCATCATGATTTTTGATGTCCTAAGTGCCCACTGATCACAGATTCCACGTCAAGTGTTGAGCTTCAAGGTCACTAATTGATTATCAGAGCATTCAATCCTTTAATAAGACAAATGAACTCCATAAAAAATCTCAACCATACTGTTAGCAAGAGAACTTATGGCAAAAAGAGAAACATGTTGTTGATATCTCAAATTCACAAGTCATTTGTATAATAGTGCCTTCAACCCAGCATCATATGCAATTTAATTTGTTCATTCTTGGTGTACCAACTATGAATGCTTCAAAGTATCCTCAAGATAGTGCAAACCTGTGAATTTTTTCTTTGAATCTGTCCTCACCATTTAGAGAGTGCTTGGGAAAACAACAAATATTGTCATCCTACTAAAAAAAATTCAGCCCGTAGTTATAGATCATAGAATTTGTTTGGCAGAATTCAAAGGCCCAATTCAACTCTTGATTGTCTCAACAAAATACCAAGAGGTGTATGAAGAAAAATGCATGGACAACAAGCAGATATGAACTCATGTCTATGTTTTATACTCATGTGCATTCAGGTTGTTGGATAAGACACTCTCATCCATTCTGCCATCATCAATGAAAACTGAGAGCTTTTGTCTGTCCACTATGCTTTTGTTGCTTGAGAATTCTAATAACTGCAGGTCAGAAAATACATTCATCTCCATAATAGTGGCACTGATTTACAAAGGAAACAAGCTGCTAGAGGAAATTAACTCATAATATTTGCAAATAAATGGTTTAAGATATGCATCCCATTGCTTAATGCAACCAACAAATCGATTGCACACAAGTTCCAGTAATCAAATCCTTTAATACATCCAATTTGAGAAACCCATGAGGTATGGAAAACCTTATTGCAACCATAATGAATTTTCAACTTTTCTCACTAGTGCATGAAGGCAGCAAAAACATAATGTTCCCAAGTGCTTTGAATACCCATTGATCAAGTTGCAAATCAGATCTTGGAAATATAGGATTGTCATGGAAATTTGGAAAAATTTGAGTTTACCAATAATTTGCATTTTAAGCCAGTGATCTGCCTCACTTGGATTTTCCTGTAGTAGATATTGACCCTTGTAAAAGAAAGAACAGTCTTCCCTATAGGTTGCAACATTCAATCTGATTTCACTTCCATTCAAGGTAAATGATCCAACTTGTTTGTCTCTACCAAAATCTTCATGTTGCTCTGAAAGTAACAATTGCAATTTTCTCTTTCAATGCTAGAACATGCATGCACTTGTGGACTGTGCCTTATCTTTAGTTAATTGCTTGTAAACATATTCACTTTTGCAACACACAAGATATAATCATTGACTTCATCAACTAAATTGTAATCTGCCTCAGTCTGGGGATGAAAATAATATTGCATGTATCATATTAATGCATTGGTTGTTCAGTAAATGAAAATATCATAGAGTGCACAATAATCCTTCTTCTCCCCCAAACTGATTGCAAAGCATGTCCTCATGCATCATTTCCTGATAATAGAGCTGGAGCATAATGTATGATTCAATTTACAGCCATAGAAGATTTGTAGTGCCCACATGCATAAAAATTCTCAAATCTGGAAAGAACAACCTTGAAGCAATGACCAGAAAATTATGAAGCAAAATACCATGTTCTCCTTTATGTTTGAGTGAAAAGTAAACCATGAGGTCCATGATGATCCATATGTGGGAGCTTAGAGTAATCTCAGCTTAATCTTTTTTCACAATAGCTTCTTCCGCTATAGGTTCTCCTGAAGCAACAACAATGCCTTGTGTTCCTACTGCTAGTTCTTGTGTGGCAGCAGTATATCATTTTCTCATGCTTGAACAAGATGTTGGGTGGGACTTGATTTGGATGTACATGATTTGGAATGATGAAATGTTAGAATTGAGTGGGAAAGGATGGGAATGGATGGATAGAAAATGCTATATAGAAAATGGAAATGGATAATGCTTAGTGGTCTTTCATGACATATTCCTAAATCTTCAATAAATAAATAAAATCATGCTATTTTACCTCAAGTTTTACCTCCATGGAATCTTTGATTGGCATGGATGGAATGATGTCTGTTGGAGCTGATGTAGGCCAAACTATTGCTGAGATAGATGTATATGAAAGTTGAAACTGAATGAAGTTGAATTTGATCCAGGATGAGGAAATATGTAAACTGACTGAAAACAAATGCTGCCAACTAAATGAAAAGAGTACTGCTGAACTACTGGAAGAAAATGGAAAGGAATTGCAAAACTACTGAAACAAATGATGCTGCAAGTCACTGTTGAAGCCATTAAATCACATAATCTTCAGCTGCTACAAATCGAGGTACAATTCTTACCATGCAAATGAATATGTTGAAGTCGAGCACGGAAAGAAATCATTGGATTACCGGCCATTAATGTATACTGTTAACCAATATGAAGTAACTCACCTTTGATGACAGTGAGCTCTAAAATACCTTAGTGCATCTTGACAGGTACGAATGGATGTGCTGGAGTCGAGTCACCTGCAAGATTTGTCAATCAAGAGGCATTGATGAATCCCTATGATTAATAGCAAGGAAATCTACCATTGATTCATGCAGATCCCAGGGCACTATAAAACTCTGATCTCAATCCCAGATGATGTGTTGGAGTCGATGGGACAAGACCATTGGAAGGTGGACCTTAATGAATTCCACATCATCCAATACGAGTACAAAAATGATTGTGAAGAGTCATAGTGAAAAATAGTACCAACATGAAACTTGGAAGTGGAAAGTATATGTGAAGTCATGATGTAGTAGTGATAGCAAATAAAAAGGTCAAGGTTGACTACATAAGCAATGGAAAATGGGAGTTCGACATTAATGGATTTTTAGAGCTTTGAAAGGGAGAGGGTGAATGAATATATCATAGGACAATTGGCTTCTTGAGAGGGTTCTTTTGGAAACAATTGGTATCAAAGGATTCTTGGCATGTAGCAATGCGACTTGACTTCGGAAACATTGTCATTTGTATGGTTTTCACATTAATCTCTTCATTTTTTTATGTGCTCAATCCATTTACAATTTGAGAAAAATTCTTCAAGAGTCACTCGTGCATGCATTGACCTTCTTCCAAGGACTTGCAAAAACCTAGCACTTGCCTGCAATAAAACATGAGATGATGGAAGAAGAGAGATGATTGGTCTCTCTTCACCCAACACTTATGAAAAAAAACAACAAGCAATTTCTTATAAAACAACTCCAAAGAAAAATGAACGAAGCAAAATCCACTTTATACCTGTGGGAGAGTGATGGTTATCTAGACTCACCAACAGTATTCTGATCATGACTTCTTCATTTCTTGTCCAATTTAAGTGATTCAAAATCCAAATGAAATTAAATTCATAGGTCTATGTCCATTAGAAACAGGTTTTAAAAATTCTATGTGATGATATTCCAATTTGCTCAATAACAGCCTGCATGACAAGGTATTTTTCGAATTTTGGACTAGACCAACAGTCACGATTTTAGGCATAACTTTTTCGTTTGATAATGGATTGACGTGATTTCAATTGGAGATGAAAGTAGATTCATGTAGGGATCTCCAATAGAAACAGGTTTTGATTCCAATGAGAATGCATGGGTCGAACAGTCCAATGAACAGTCTAGGAAACTGAGTTTTCAAAATGCTGATTTGTGATAGGTAGTCGGTATTTTGGTCATAAAATTTGCATACGATATCGGAATTGAGTGATTCAAATTGTTTTGTAAACTAGATTCATAGGGGAATATACCAATGAAACAAATTTGCAATATATATCCAATAAGGCATCCAAAAAGTGACTGTCCCAGCTCTGTTCCTAAGCTGCCTGCTAGACACCTTGTTAGTATTTTGACCATAAATTTTTCGTTTGATGCCCAATCGCAAAAATTCAAATTGTTTTGGAAACTAGATTCAAAGAGATACTTAGGATGTAAAAAGGTTTTAAAAATAATCCCATTTGATCTCCCAAAAATGGACTGTCCCGACTATGTTTCAGTAAAAATTTCAAGTCAAAATGCCACAAAAATCTAATAAATAACATTTGACTCCCAAAAAGTGACTGGAATAGGTATGAATGTTTTTAATGATGTAAATTTAAATATAACACACACACATACCAAAAATTTCAACCATTGAGTACCTAGATTGACTTACATAGCGTGTTACAGTTGTAGTTGTAACTCTTAAAAAATGATAGAATGTTGAAATAAAGTCTATGTATTTTTATGGATGTGTTATATAGAAATAAAAACTAAACACATACTATGATGATCGCATAAGTTTCAAGCTTGAATGTTTCTATAATCGTTTGGCTCATTTTCCTGTAATGTCTTCATTCACCAATGCCTCCTTCCTCTCACCCACTTCCTGAAAAAGAGAGATTAGTAATATGGGTGGCTCTTACTGCACCATGTGTCCAAGAGTTCTTATTTAAAACAAAATGATACTATCTATGCATCCTAGATCTAAGTAAAAAAAAAAAAACACTCTTGAATTTTATTTATTTACAATGCCTTACACTACTTGGAAATAACAATTTTTTTTTCAAGTGTCGGAGAACTTCCAATGGAGCCACTTTCGAAGAAATGACTCAAGTATTCTCATACTCGCAACAGAAAAATATAACTTTATGAATGCTAGGATATGAGAGATCAACTTCCCTTGAAATGATGGTGCCAAGAATTGGTGAAGTAAGGAATGATACTGCAGATTGATAACAGATTGAAACAAAGCTTCAATATAGTCTTTGTTCCCTTGATTTCTCATTGCTATTACACCATGAATCTCCTAAACTAATCTTCCTGATTGCATAAGAGATTCAAATCTGATGATGTGAAGGATGCTTTTGGTTCCAATGTTCGTTCATTAGATTTGTTGATCTTGTTAACTGGTTGATGATCATAAGAAACTTCACTTCCAATTCTTGGATTTAAAACATGTCCAGGCCTCGTATGGATTGGCTGCAAGAGTGCACAGTCTTTTTGCAGCGGTGTAGATGAGGTAGAACAAGAGGGAAATGTAGGAAAATTTTGCAATTCAGCACTGTAAGCATATTGTACTACTTTATTATGGTTAGGGTGGAGGGTGGGTTGGACATGCTAGCATGCCAACTTTGGAGGCTTGAACCATGGCTGCTATAGCTGCTAATATGAACAATCACTCCATAAACCATCATCAGTAAAATTATGCATAAGAGTCTTTAATTCATCAAAAATAAAGGAAAATAATCATGATTAACCACTAAAGCATCAATAAGATTAATATGGCATTTCTCGAGTAGTTACAGCAAATGGATGGAAAATGGAATGATAAATAGGTGGTAATAGGAAGAAGATGGATGAAATAAGTAATGAAAATAGGGACAAATCCGTGACCCAACAGTCCATATGGCCAAGAAGCAGGGAACCATCTACGTCTGTGTCGATTATAGGGATATGAACAAGGCTTGTCCTAAGGACAACTTCCCCACTCCCTTCATCGATTAGATCATTGACAATTGCGTCAGGAGTGTCATCTTCTCATTTATGGATGGCTTTTCCGGTTACAACCAGATTGAGATCCACCCAGTCGACCAACATAAGACTGCTTTCATCTGCCCCTAGGGTACGTTTTCTTATCGTAAACTCCCATTTGGACTCAAAAATGTTGGTTCTACATTCCAGCGGTCCATGTCGTATGTTTTTCATGATGTGAAGTACTTTGTGGAGCCCTATCTCGGCGATCTTCCTGCTCATTCACAGCATCGCGAGTTCCACATCGGCCATCTGACAGCAGTATTCCTCAGATGCAGGTAGTATAACATCCGTATGAATCCCCACAAGTGCATATTCTGTGTCGAATTAGGACGCCTCCTAGGATTCATCATTTCAAAATACGGGATCCGCATTGATCCCTTGAAGGTGGAATCCATTGTTTCTCTCCCACCTCCCATTGAAATTCCAGAACTACAAAGTTTGCAAGGGAAGGAAAACTACTTATGGCGTTTTATTTGTAATTTCATTGAAAAGACATAGGGCTATATGCAATCACTGAAGAAGGACATCCCCTTCATTTGGGACAACCAAGTGCAACAATCCTTCAATAGTTTGAAACATGCCATTACCCACACTCATGTGCTCCAATCGCCCAATTACTATAAGGATTATATCATTTTTCTTGCCGCTTCCACCACAACGATCGCCATGGTCTTGGTCCAGCAAGATGATAACGCCCAAGAACATGTGATCTATTACCTAATTAAGGGTATTATTGACTCTAAAACCCATTATTCGCATGTCAAGAAACTCACTCTCGCGACAGTTATTGTCGTCCAAAAGTTCTAGCACTACATACTGCTTTGCACCACTACCATTATTGCCGACTCGAACCCCATGTACCACGTCCTTACATGTCAGGTGCTCGGGGGAAAGTATTCACACTGGATCATGATACTTCAGGAATTTGATCTCCTATTTGACAAATTCAAGTCAAAGAAATCTTTAGTCTTCGCGGAGCTCATTTGCGATCTTCCCCGTGTTGATTCGGGAACCGAGCCCAATGATTCTCTCTTAGATGAGTCATTTTTTGTCATCATCACGTTAGACCCATGGTATGGAGATATCACCTTATATCTTCAAACCCAACGGTTCAACCCCCAACTGTCTCGTGACGATCGTCGTCGTATATGCCACCACGACAAATATTACTTAATTATTGGTGATACCCTATACCATCGCGGTGTTGATTCCATTCTTCGACATTTTCCGACACACAAGGAGGCGGAACACGTACTGAATTACTGTCATGTTGGGTCTTGTGGCGGTCATCTCTCTGGGATGGCTACGGCCTAGAAGATACTACGCGCGGGATATTAATGGCCTTCAATATTCAAAGATTGCATTGAGGCCATTAAGAAGTGTCCCCCATTCCAAAACTTTCAATCTAAAATGCGCTCCCATCCAGCCCCTTTGTTAAATGGTCCATAGATTTCATGCACTGTAAGCCTACCTCGATCGGAGGGCATGGTTACGTCATTGTAGCCATCGATTACTTCACTAAGTGGGCCAAGGCTATGCCTACGTACAATGAGGATGGAAAAAACATTGCACTCTTCATGTTTAATCACGTCATTGCGTGATTCGGAGTCCCACAAGCCATAGTCACTGATCATGGATCTCACTTTCAAAACCACATGGTAGATGAATTAAGTGCCAGACTGGGTTTTCGCCATGAAAACTAAACCCCTTACTACCCACAGTCCAACAGACAAGTAGAGGCCATTAATAAGGTCTTGAAAACCATGATTCAATGCATGGTGGGTACACACAAATCAAACTAGCATAACATGCTCTTTTCTGCACTATGGGAATATCGGACCGCCATCAAGACTGCCACCAGATTCACACTGTTCCAATTGGTATACGGATTGGAGGAATTCCTACCAATAGAGTGTGAGATTCCATCACTGAAACTCACAGTTGAAATTCTCCCAAACGCCACTACCGAGGAAGAACGCTTCCTTCACCTAGAAAAACTCGACGAGACCCGCCACGATGCCGCTCTTGCCAATGAGGCACATAAAAAATGCATCAAAGATCAGTATGATAAGTCAATTAAACCTCATGTCTTCAACGAGGGTGATTTTTTTCTCACATGTGACCAAAAGCACGATAAGTTGGGGGCAGGTAAGTTTGAGTCCATGTGGCATGGGCCATAGATCATAAAACGTGTCTTAGAGAAGGGAGCATACGAGCTAGAAGATTATGATGGAATATCTCTATGGGAGCCTCGCAATGGGATCTAACTAAAGAGATACTATGCTTGATTCTTTCACACATTAGTACCTTGTATATATTGTACATGATGTGTGTTTTGTGTGGTGTGATGCTTTGCTTTAAGTGTGTTAGGATCTTGGTTTTTTACGCTTATGTCATGTCCTTCCTATGTGTGCAAATGACAACCTGCTTTGGATTCGCGGACGGTGGCAGCCGGCATAACCACAGCCTCGCCTCAGCAGCTTGGGTACTTTATTCACCCGGCGAGCTCATCAGTTCGGGAGGGAGTTGTCTAGGATATGCAACCAACAACACCGTTGAGTATCACATGGTGATTGGAGTCTTAACCGGCGCTCTTTCCCTAGGTATGGACCACATTGTCATTCACCTTGACTCATAATTAGTGGCCTCCCATCTCAACCGAGTCTATACCATTCGTGATCCCACGTTACTCTGTCTTTTTAGACGAGTACATCTCTTGGAGAGGACCTTCGAATCCGTTCAGTACTTGCACATCACAAGAGACATAAACACAGTTGCAGACTCCATGGCCAATTTCATTCTGGATTGGTACATTGCAAACACACAAAATAATCATGAATCATAAAAATGGCATGACATGTACACAATGCATAAAAACAAACACATAGATAAGATCTTACTTTCATCCATAAGAATGCAATATCTATAAATCCGTCAACAGAGTCTTTATATATCAAGTCAGTACAAAATACAAAATGATAGTGCTTATACAAAAATCTGAAGCATATAAGCTTTCAGTAGAAATCATCCAGTACAAAATATGAATCTGATGGATTTCAGTACATATACATATACACGAGTCTAGCCTCCCTGACGCTCGTGGTAGCAGATCACCACCCTTGCTACTTTTCTAAGCAACGAGCCAAAACACTTGGACACACCGACTGTATGTCCCTGATAATTGTGCGGGGGGGGGAATGGGCTGTTGGCTCATTGATATCTAATTTAATCCTCCAGACGTTCTCTTCCACCTCCTCCATCTCCTCAACGACATCCTGTGTTGCGGGGCCTATCTCCGGCACCGCCCCTCTCTGTGCAATAGAAGAGACTCTGACCGGTCGCACTAAGCCCACATCCGCATAAAAAAATTATCGATTATCAGTACTAATCCAAAAAAATATAATATATATAAAATGAAAAACATAGTCAAGTTGTTTTTCTTACTGATATCACCCCACTGTGCCCCTTTAGGAAGCACTAGGCCACGACCGCCTCTTAAGTCAGTCCCGTCATAGGGGAAATCCTTGACCATGAGGAGTTGGCCCCTCAACCAACTGAAGAAACTTGTACTGAAACCAATAATGGGACCCCCGCCACCATGGTGATCCATCACCTCTGCCCATCGAATCATGTGAGGATCCCATGCATCCCGATCATCGACCTCAACTTGTGGACGCAGGTGTGGTACCCACTCCAGAAAGAATGATACTACCATAGAACCATAACCAAATTGCTTCAGCTCCCCGCGCCGACATTTGGTCAACTGATCTCGTAAAATGGTGATAAGTCCCTCACACCAATTGAACAATTTCGGGGCCATACACTCCTCAGCATACATCATCTGGGATTTAATCGCCATATGAGGGGATCTGCTGCTGGTCACTCTCACAATGGTGAACAAGACGGTCCGAAGTGGTCAATCTCTCACCTCCTTGATGGCAATTTCCCCACCTTCCATCTATGTTCCGGCATGGCACCACTGATCTATGATATCCTCCACATTGCGAACACCTCCTTGTGATCCAGATAGTGCTACGGGATTTCCCCGTCAAGATAGCCCCGTCAAGAAATATATGTCCTCGACATCTATTGTTAGAGTGCGCACGCCGATCTGAATGTGTTGTTGCACCGGATCCCAACATTGGATCAGGTACTCCAATAGTGTATCTTGGGCCCTCATTCCTGGAACATGGAAGTACTTTAGTAATCCACAATTCCTCAATGCATCCATGCATTGAGGGTCATTTGTCACTTGGGCATCGTCGAGCTCATGCTCCCTTTCACGCCACTCAATCATTTTTACCACTCCAACCTTGTCCAATGGCCAATGAAAACAATGTTAGAATCTTTCCAACTCATCAAAAACACTTTTCTTTTGTTGGATTTTGAACATGCCATATGGTCTTCCGCCGGCGCAGCCTGCCTTTGCGGATAAGAAGTCATCGGCGCAAGACACTAGTTTGGGATTTGCGCCGGCGCAGTTCCCGAAAGGGTAGACTGCGTCGGCCCGCGAGCGCAATATCCCCCACCAAGCAAGCTCAAAACCCAATAACATGCAAGAAAATAAAAAATGTAATCCACTGGAAAGAAACAAGCTAAGTTTAGGATTACCTGTCACTGACGACACGGAAAATGGTCGATCATAGCTCCCGGAATCAACATTGGAAAAACAACTCCAAATGGTATTTCTCACCTCCACAACTTGGTAAAAACAAATAGTAATTGATTTTTACTATTTAACCCTTTTTATATAAAAAAAAGAGCATATTCCTTTTTTAATTTTATTCCATTCCGGGTTATTTTGCTATAGTTGAGATTATTTCTATATTTGAATACCTGGTTAATCTTTTTGACCTAGTTTCGAAGCTTGCAGCTGAATTTAAGTAGCCTATTAATATTGTTTTTCGCAATTGTGGTCATCTCGCACGTATTTTCAGGTATGAACAACTTGGTGAGCGTTTTTATGTCATTATTTTGCTCGTTAAATTCAATTATTAATGACATCGAGCAAGCTCTTTGTCCTTTCTCATGCTCGTAAAATGATGAGAATAAGTCACCAAGTTATAGTTTATCACTTTTTCGGGCTCATTAAACTTCCACGAAAAAGGAACCCCTTGGAGTCTTTCTTTAAGATCTTTTCAGGCTCTCGAAATATGAAAAGATTGCCAAGCGAACTTGATGTGTTCACGCTTGTAAAAGTATTTGAACAATCGTCTTTTTGGTGATAGTTTACCCCTTTTTTGGACCAGGAGGCACTATTTACGAAAAAGGAATACTCCAGCCAACAATGACTAGAAGCGTCCTCTCTCGTGTTGTTTTACCCTTTTCAGGCGAAGAGGCTAACTTTACAAAAAAGGACCTTCAGAGTCTTCTTTAGTTCTTTTCAGACTCTCTAAACATGAAATGACGTTGAGTTTACCTTCTATGGACTCGCTAAAATTCAACATTGAAGGGCCTGTCATGGGACGAACCCCTCCAATCCTAGGTTTGTAAAACATTTGGAATTGGACTCGTCCATGGGGTGAGCTATACCGAGCATCTGTTTAACCTCCTCAAGCTCGTTAAAAAAAAAAGAGGCACTCATCAGTCATGATGGGGAAAAGGAAAGATATTGTGTTACACTATAATTTATGGAAGTACATAGTCTCTCATGAACATGGCACTCATTTGCATTTGCATTTAGTACTTGGGTAATCTATTTGTCTTCGAGTCCTGCTAATTTCATGAGTCTTGTCACTCTTTTGGGTCATCGAAAGAATGCTTCCATCATTAGTTGCATTGGGGGTTGGTATCATTCTCGTCCTGTCAATACTGCCAAGTCATGCCGTGCCCATGTTCAAGAGATGTTCATTACTCATCATCGGCAGTCAGTACACCTTTCGTCATGTTGGTCTTCCCTGAGTCAGTCTTACATATTACTCTACCATCCAATCTACTTCAAATAACATCTTTTATCAAGTTTTGTGTCGATGATGGGGAATTCATCATGGCCCTGCTTTCACATATTCATCCTTGTCGACTTCAACACATCATCCGGGGATTGAATCTAAAAACCAATCAAGTACCTTGGGCCTGAATTCCTCGCTTTCAACATGAGTTTACATCATTGAATCTTGATTGAAATATTTCATTGAGCATTCGACCTCAATTCATTGATTCACGCTCGGTGATGTGCACTACAATACCTTGGGGATCATTGACATCAATGGTTATTTCCCTCTCACTTCTTAACAGTATACATCATGATCGGTAATCAAGTGGTTTCTACCATGTTAGACTACAAGACATTGTAATCACATGGATATATTCGTATCATTACGGGTTCGGCTTGAAGACCTTGGGGAAAATCATATCTTACCCAGGTTGGGATGGAGATTGTTTGAGTCATGTTACATAGATCCACTTTGTATTGGTTGTGCCTGTGTTATCATCTCATCATGGATCTACGATTGTGTTTAGTATCCATGATTATGTTCAGTCAGTCCCTACTACCATGGACCTGCATTGTATTGGTCGACAACCATGTTATGCATCATACGAGACTTGTATCTTAGAGTCAGTTGTACTGCAACAGCATCTTCCATCTGACAAGTCCTTTCCATCCATCTTTCAAAGCATTTCACCTGCCTTGTTTTTGTTAAAATTCAATATGCTAAGACAGAAAATAGCAGCATTACATTCCATTTCACAATAATAGCATATACAGGATCACTGAAGAAACAACAAGCACAGCATAAACACAACAGACAGAGATTTATCCTGGGAAACCCTCATGGGGTAGAAAACCCAGCAAAGCTTCCTCAATATAGATGACCAGCAATATACAAAGATGAAACCCTGAGACATGATCTCCTCCTCCACAATAGAAGACCTCTCCTCCACAAGTGCGCTATCCTCAAGTGTGTGAGTGTGTCAAATGAGGAACATACCTCCTATATTTATACACTACACTGACATGTATTTTACACAAGTACATGTAGGCTCGTATTTAACCAATGGGTTAAATACCCCACTACAACTGACTGGGCCGACCCCTCTAGGGTGGTCTAATAACCCTTTGACCCACATAACACATACAGGGCCGACCCCCACTAGGGAAGTCTAATAACCCGAGTTACCACATTCCGACGGAGGAATAAACATCTCCGGATATACAATAAGATCTTCAAGGAGGAATGAAACATCTCCAGAATAATAAAGTACAAATATAATATTCTTTGAAGTTACAATATCTCAACACTCCCCCTTAACAAGAAGGATATTATAACAGCATCTGCACGAGCAAGGAGTCATCAACATCATACATGATACATCTATAAATCATTGGAAGCTTTCTCAACATCATCAGTAACTCAAGCAGTTACTGGAACATCTTCAATACTGGAACATCAACATCTTCAGTACTGAGTCTTTATCTTCTGCAGCACTCAAACAGCTACAACAACATCAACATCTGGATCCTCATGATCATCAGTATCATCATCTCACGATCATCAGTATCGTCATCTCACGATCATCAGCATCGTCATCACACGATCATCAGCATCGTCATCACACGATCATCAGCATCGTCATCACACGATCATCAGCATCGTCATCACACGATCATCAGCATCGTCATCATACGATCATAAACATCGTCATCATACAATCATCAGCATCGTCATTACACGATCATCAGCATCATCATCACAATCTACAGCATCTGGATCATCACGATCTACAGCATCTGGATCATCTCGATCTACAGCACCTGGATCATCTCGATCTACAGCATCTAGATCATCTCGATCTACATCATCTAGATCATCACGATCTACAACACTTAGATCATCTGTATTAGTATCCACACTAATACATCTATCATCAAAACATGTATTCTTACTAATACATATATCATCAAAAGCATGTATTCTCACTAATACATCTATCATCAAAAGCATGTATTCTCACTAATACATTTATCATCAATAGTATGTATTCTCACTAATACATCTATTATCAAAAGCATGTATTCTCACTAATACATCTATCATCAAAAGCATGTATTCTCTCTAATACATCTATCATCAAAAGCATGTATTCTCACTAATACATCTATCATCAATAGCATGTATTCTCACTAATACATAGCAGCATATCCTACAACACACACGATCATATTACAGGATGACCAATCCCGCTCTCTTTAGGACATAGGTCCATGGATGATACAATCCAGATCAAGTTCCAGGATGATCAATCCTTATCACTTTAAGATAAGTCTCATGTCTAGGGACGATGCAATCCCATCATGTACATTTTGAACCCAGTTCATGGACGATGCAGTCCTCTCACGTACATTTTGAACCGAGGTCCAGGGACGATGCAGTCCTATCTTCAATTCTCGGAGACATCAGTCTACGGATCAATTCTGGGACCTAAGTTCGGGGAAGATACAATCCCCTACCTGTTCATTCAGGACTTTATTATCGGAGACCCAGTCTACGGCTCAATTCTGGGACCTCAGTCCGGGGATGATGCAATCCCCTACCTGTTCATTCAGGACTTCATTATCGGAGACCCAGTCTACGGCTCTATTCTGGGACCTCAGTCCGGGGACGATGCAATCCCCTACCTGTTCATTCAGGACTTCATTATCGGAGACCCAGTCTACGGCTCTATTCTGGGACCTCAGTCCGGGGACGATGCAATCCCCTACCTGTTAATTCAGGACTTCATTATCGGAGACCCAGTCTACGGATCTATTCTGGGACCTCAGTCCGGGGACGATGCAATCCCCTACCTGTTAATTCAGGATTTCATTTATCGGAGACATCATGTCTACGGCCCTATTCTGGAACCTCAGTCCAGGGACGATGCAATCCCCTACCTGTTCATTCAGGACTTCATTATCGGAGACCCAGTCTACGGCGCTATTCTGGGACCTCAGTCCGGGGACGATGCAATCCCCTACCTGTTAATTCAGGATTTCATTTATCGGAGACATACATCTACGGTTCTCTTTAGAACAGATGTTCAAGGATGATACAATCCCTTTTCTTTCTCGGAGACACCTGTCTACGGCTCACTTTAGAACATGTGTTCAAGGATGATACAATCCCTCTTCTTTCTCGGAGACACCTGTCTACGGC
The DNA here is from genome assembly GCA_027924585.1 of Larix kaempferi. Taxonomy (NCBI): domain Eukaryota; kingdom Viridiplantae; phylum Streptophyta; class Pinopsida; order Pinales; family Pinaceae; genus Larix; species Larix kaempferi. The sequence continues at coordinate 13,782,370 of BSBM01000422.1, forward strand.
TCACTTTAGAACATGTGTTCAAGGATGATACAATCCCTCTTCTTTCTCGGAGACACCTGTCTACGGCTCTCTTTAGGACTGAAGTCCAGGGATGATCCAATCCCCTCATGTCCACCAAGGACTTCATTCTCGAAGACATATGTCTACGGCTCTCTTGAGGATGATGCAATCCTATCATGTCCACCAAGGACTTCATTCTCGAAGACATATGTCTACGGCTCTCTTGAGGATGATGCAATCCTATTATGTCCACCAAGGACTTCATTCTCGAAGACATACGTCTACGGCTCTCTTGAGGATGATGCAATCCTATTATGTCCATCAAGGACTTCATTTTCGAAGACATACGTCTACGGCTCTCTTTAGAACATATGTTCAAGGATGATGTAATCCCCTTGTCATCTTAGACCTTGTCTAAGGACCATCCACCAACCTCTCTGTTGGCATCACCACATTATTGACCTCACTGTCGATGCGGGAAATCTCCTCATAAGTGATCACATCACTCCCCCTTTCGAGGAGGGTCCTTCTGAACTATTTTAAGTTTGCCTCGGAAAACTTTACTTGAGGTATCGGTTTGGTTAGTACATCGGATCGGAAGAGGTTTGGTTAGTACATTGGTAACTTGTTACAAATTCGAACTTTAATTCCTATCTGCACCATATCTTGTATATAGAAATGCCAGATCTCTATGTGCTTTTGACTTATCATGGAACACTGGATTCTCTCTGTTTGTCACATAGGATCATAGTTGGGTCCATCTCTAAGTCAAACAATTCTGAAGCCATGCCGTTTCACAATTAGCAGAGCAAGCAGCCATATATTCTGCTTGTGCTGAGAGCCACACTAGACTGATTCCTGCTAAACCACAAGATCATGGCTGATCCCAGACAATAACATCTTCTCAATGTGCTCTTCCTGTCTGATACACTTTCTGCTCAATCAATATCTGTGTAGCCATTTGAATTCATGATCTCCATAGATCAAAGTCTATTGTATCCTTTAGTTACCTCATCACATTCTTTGCAACTAACAGGTGAACACTTCTAGTTTCCACTAGATATTGACTCAAGGTGTTTACAGCAAAGCATATATCTGACCTACTATTCGTTAGACACATCAATGACTCAGTAATTTGTCTGTACAGAGTTATATCCACTAACTCTAATGAGTCAACTGCTAAGAACTTCAAGTTGGAATTCATGAGAGTGGCCATTCCAACACATCAATTCCTTTTAATATTTCTCAGCATACTTTCCCTGGTTGAGAAAGATTCCTTATAAGCCTTGCCATACTTCTAGACTTAGGAAGTAATGCATCAATCTGAGATCTTTCATTTTTCATTTCTGCAGCCATCTTCTTTTTTCTTTTCATGATCTGTTTCTCATTCCCTATAAGAAAGATATCATAATAATAGTATGATCCATAGCCTTAAGGTAAAGGTTAGGAACAACTTTACTTTTGGTAAAGCCCAAGCTTATCAAGAAACTATCAATTCTTCCTTTGTGACTGAACATCATTCACACTCTGCATTGAATGATTTTCTGCATATCTATCTGTGCCATCTCTCGATAGATGGGTCTACTGATATGAGCCTCAATATTATTCGAACTCTGTGGTGAGTTCCTTCTTGCATCCATGTCATCTGTGTATAAAAACCATATTCAACATTGTAGCAAAGGTTGAGATCCACATCACTCATGGTGATCATTAAGCTCATCAATTGATTATCGATCCTGGGTACCCATACAGAACCTGAATCACACTTCTTATTAAGAGAATGGTTTTATCTATCGACTTGGAACAAACATCTCATCATGATTCTCTTTCTCTTTTCTAAGAGAATCTTCTAGCCACAAGCCTTCTATATTGTGTTTGATTTGTAAATCCTTTTGTTGAACATCCATCGCTTGTTCATCATTCATCATGATTTTTCCTACAAATCAAAATTAGGTACATGATTAGTAATACTTCATAATCATCAAATCATATTGACATGATAACCTATTATGCATACAGATATCATTTACATAGTTATGCAACTATCTTGACCAATACTTTGGCACAACACTTTCCCATATCCTGTATGCATACAGTGGCTATCTAGATGCCTTCCATCTCTACCAGAACATACTATCGAGAGTGTGCACAACTCTCAGCATGTCAGCAAAGAGGTTTCATTCTAGACAAGCAACAATGGAATGTTTGTCCAACTTACCAATCATATGCATATTAGTAGTATACTGTTCAATGTTCTATGAATATTTACACTCAGCATGATATATTATAGTAATAAAAATATGCATACAACCTATTACAGGCAATATCATTTACTATTTCAAATAACAACTCAAATACTTATCTTTTATGTTTGTGTGGTTGCCTCCCGCTTGATCTTCTGTATGTCTTTTGAACTTCTATTCATTATGTACCACTGTGCATGTTCAAGTGTCATCCTCATGATCTCATACACAAACATACACCCATTAGTATGTTCTAAATGTTATCAAAAAATTATAGTTCTAAATAATCTTGAGAATGTATAGTCATGATTATAGTTAATAAACATTAGTATTCAATATTTCAGGGAAGTCTTCTTTTACTCATGCATATCATCAATCAAGATAAAAGACATAATATGCATAATACCTTGATTACTAACTTTATGAATAAGCATAACCAATCATACCAAGTATACTTATATAAGGGATCCTAACACAAGGTAAGATTCATGGGAAACATACCTGGATTAGTATACCTACTTAGTTATGTACAACATACCTAAACAATCTCTTCAATGATTTAGAGATCCTGAGCTAGAACCTGCATGTCTCATAGGTTAAGCATAATATAATAAAGTCATACATACCTCGTAAGTAGAACAAAGATTATGGATGAGTCTTTTTCTTCATGTTTTCATGGTCATGGAACCTGATTTGTCTTTTGTGATGTACCTGTATCTTGTTAGCAGACAACATCAACCTCACACAACATCATAATGCATTAGTACAATCATATAGCGCTAATCAAAGAATGTCTTTGATCATTCACATGCATTCATACTGTTACTAGGGTGATAAGACAATTCTAACATGAATCAAGATTGTACTAATAAATAATATGAAGACAAACACATCATGAACTTAATCAAGAATTAGATTTCAAGACATACCTGAGCCTCCTTAAGTCATACCTGTCGAGACTTCTTGTAGTCTTCTTATGTAAGGCCTTAGCCTCAACTCCCCCTGAAACTTGATCTGGAGCTTGATTAGGGTTTTCTAGAGAAACCCTAAAAATTCAATCTTTGACTTTCACACTTCTGAATGGATGAAAGAATATGTCTTGCTGAGCTGATCAAACTAGCATACTTCAATTTTTGAATTTCCAAAATTTGACCCCTCAAAATTGCCTTTGAAACTTCTGGATCTTCTGGACAGGATCCCGAACTAGGGTTTGATGAAGCCCACCCTTCTTCCCAAACAAAAGGTTCGATCCTAAGGCTCTAAACTCTTATTTTTCTTAGGAGCTTCCAGCCGTGGTTACAAACTTCAAAAATTCCAACTTTTGCTGAAGCCCTAATTTTCCATCTTTCCGATCAAAATCCCGAACTAGGGTTTGATCAAGCCCGGTCTTCTACCCAACCAAAAAATTCGATCTTGGTCTCTAAATTTCGATTTTCCTGAGTAGCATTCAGTCGTGGACTCCGATTCCAAAAATTCTAACTTTCTCCGAAACCCTAAATTTCGGAAGCCATGAATAAAGGTGCTCCAAAAATAATTCTGTTTTGACAGAAATATGCACCTGATTGTTTCTGCTATAACTCTGCAATTTTTGCTCCACAGGGTCTGAAACCTTTTTTCTGCAGTAGCCTGACCTGTCATCTTTCCATCCTGACAGGTCTGACCTCAATTGGATTTTCTGAGAGAGATTTATGCCAAGTGTCGCAACGTGACCTGTTTATGGGATAAAACAGGAGATCGAACTTGTACGGCATCCCACGTGTCACTGGTTCATCTTCGGCCTTTGAAAAAGTTTCCTGAGATATTACAGTCTGTGTACTACCTGTCACTTTTTACGAAATTTCATTTGGAGCTTCCTAGCCCAAATTATGCCAAGTGTCGCAACGTGACCTGTTTATGGGATAAAACAGGAGAGCGAACTTGTACGGCGTGCCACGTGTCACTGGTTCCTCTTCGGCCTCTAAAAACGTTTCCTAAGCTAGTACAGTCTGTGTACTACCTGTCACTTTTTACGAAATTTCATTTGGAGCTTCCTATCCCAAGTTATGACCTTTTTGCCAAGGTCACCTGATTTTGACTGAGATCTGGAAGAGGCAGAAACCCCAACTTGTACTGATCATAACTTACAAAGCACAACGAATCTGAGGATTCCCTTTGGACACAAGGTACCTGGGGATGTTATATTCGACCTGTAAACTTTTCAGACCCTGAACCTTCGCCAAAATGGAGTTATAGCGAAAGTTCCACGATGACTGGTTTTTGCTATGTAAAACCCTAACCTTCAAATTGTCGTAAGTAAAGCAAGTGTCGTAAGTGCCATACCTTGTCTTCCTTCAGGTTAGCTCTGATACCATGTTAAAATTCAATATGCTAAGACAGAAAATAGCAGCATTACATTCCATTTCACAATAATAGCATATACAGGATCACTGAAGAAACAACAAGCACAGCATAAACACAAGAGACAGAGATTTATCCTGGGAAACCCTCATGGGGTAGAAAACCCAGCAAAGCTTCCTAAATATAGATGACCAGCAATATACAAATATGAAACCCTGAGACATGATCTGCTCCTCCACAATAGCAGACCTCTCCTCCACAAGTGCGTTATCCTCAAGTGTGTGAGTGTGTCAAATGAGGAACATACCTCCTCTATCTATACACTACACTGACATGTATTTTACACAAGTACATGTAGGCTCGTATTTAACCAATGGGTTAAATACCCCACTACAACTGACTGGGCCGACCCCTCTAGGGTGGTCTAATAACCCTTTGACCCACATAACACATACAGGGCCGACCCCCACTAGGGAAGTCTAATAACCCGAGTTACCACATTCCGACGGAGGAATAAACATCTCTGGATATACAATAAGATCTTCAAGGAGGAATGAAACATCTCCAGAATAATAAAGTACAAATATAATATTCTTTGAAGTTACAATATCTCAACAGTTTTACCAGCCTCATGCTTTGGGGGGGCATTATGTTACACATAAATCTCGTCATCATGAGACCCATGTCAACTTAGTGCCTTGATCCCTGAAGTCCCGATCCTTATCAAGTAATCAATTAGAGCAATTTTTTGACCTTTGTCCACAATTTCTAGTTGGGTCGGCACAGATTTCCTTCTAGCAAGGAGTGCCCAACTAGGTCAGGCGTAGATTGCTTTCTGGAAGACTGTGCCAGTGGCTCAGGTTGTCTTTGTGCATCCTGCGCTTTCCCTCTCAGGCGCAATTCTGGTAGTTGGTCAACTGATCTCATAAACTGGTGAGAAGTCCCTCACACCAGTTGAACAATGTCATGGCCATACACTCCTAGGCATACATCATCTAGGGTTTACTCGCCAGATGAGGGGATCTGCTGCCGGCCACTCTCATAATGGTGAATAGGATGGTCCGAAGTGGTCGATCTCTCACCTCCTTGATGGGAATTTTCCCACCTGCCATCTGTGTACCGGAATGGCACCACTGATCTATGAGATCCTCCATAGTGTGCCCACCTCCTCATGATCCAGATAGTGTTACGGGATTTCCCTGTCGGGACAACCTCGTCAAGAAATAGATGTCCTTGACATCTATCGTCAGAGTGTGGATGCTGATCTCAAAGTGTTGTTGCACCACATCCCAGCATTGGATCAGGTACTCCAATAGTGTATCTTGGTCCCTCATGCCCGGAACCTGGAAGTACTTCAGTAATCCGTAATTCCTCAATGCAGCCATGCATTGAGGGTCATTCGTCGCTTGGGCATCGACGAGCTCATGCTCCCTTTCACGCCACTCGATCATTTTTATCACTCCAACCCTGTCCAATAGCCCATGAAAACACTATTAGAATCTTTCCAACTCATCAAAAAAACTTTTCTTTGGTGGATTTTGCACATGCCATATGGACTTCCACTTGCGCAGCCCGTCCTTGCGAAAAAGGCACCTCCGGTGTAATACACTAGTTCAGGATTTGCGCCAACATAGGCTCGATGTAGTTCCCAAAAGGGGAGACTGCGTCGGCCTGCAAGCGCAATATCCCCCACCAAGCAAGCTCAAAACCCAAGAAAATAAAAAAATGTAATCCACTGGAAACTTGAGGGAAACTTCAAACAACATATTTTATCAAGTTTTGTGTCGATGATGGGGGATTCATCATGGCCCTCCTTTGACGGATTCATCCTTGTCGACTTCAACACATCATCTAGGGATTGAATCTAGAAACCAATCAAGTACCTTGGGCCTGCATGCCTTAATGGCAAGTTACCTCGCTTTCAACATGAGTTTACATCATTGATTCTTGATTGAAATATTTCATCGAGCGTTTGACCTCGACTCATTGATTCATGCTCGGTGATGTGTACTGTGATACCTTAGGGATCATTGACATCAATGGTGATTTCCCTCACGCTTCTTAACGGTATACATCATGATCGGTAATCAAGTGGTTTCTACCATGTTCAACTCCAAGACATTGTAATCACATGGATAGATTCGTATCATTACGGGTTCAGCTTGAAGAACCTGGGAAAATCATATCTTACCTAGGTTGCGATGGATATTGTTTGAGTCATATTTCACAAATCCACTTTGTATTGGTCATGTTGTGTTATCATCTCATCATGGATCTACAATTGTGTTTAGTAGCCATGATTGTCTTCAGTCAGTCCCTACTACCATGGATCTGCATTGTATTGGTCGGAATCCATGTTCTGCATCATATGATACTTGTATCTCAGAGTCAGTTGTACTGCAGCAACATCTTCCATCCGACAAGTCCTTGCCATCCATATTTCAAATCATTTCACCGCCTTGTTTTACCAGCCTCATGATTTGGGAGGCATTTTGTTACACATAAATCTCGTCATCATGAGACCCATGTCAACTCAGTGCCTTGATCCCTAAAGTCCTGATCCTGATAACGTAATCAATTAGAGCAAGTTGTTGACCTTTATCCACAATTTCTAGTTGGGCTGACGCAGATTGCCTTCTAGCAAGGAGCTCCCAACTAGGTCAGGTGCAGATTGCTTTCTGGCAGACTACGCTGGTGGCTCAGGTTTCCTTTGTGCAGCCTACACTTTCCCTCTCATGCGCATGTTTCCCTCACACAACATGCGCCGGTGTTGGTTAAATTGGATAAAGGTGGCTTTCGAGCGAATTCTAGAAGGTGGATGAGGTGGATATCTGTCCCTAACTTGTAGGTGAGTTGTCCTACAATTCCCTAACCTCAAGGAAGGATCCCTTAGTCCTCTCCCCATAATCCTCAACCAACTCTACCCACTTGGTCTTATAAATACAAAGATCCTCTCCATTCCAAAGGGAGGGAGGGAGTCTATAGCACTTACATGCTGGTGGAATTAAACTAGGTGATCCCTATCCATCTCTTGGGAGGCATACATTTCCTTTGGAGGCATTGGCTTGGCTTGTTGGAGGAAGATTGCAGCGTTAAGGCTTGGGTTGTAATCATCACTCTTCTATATATTTCTCACTCATTTACAGTAATATAATCTCTTTCCATAAATTTCTTTTTATTAATGATGTTTAGAGTTCACTTCCTTAACTATTTACTTAGATCATTTAGTGTTTAGATATGCTTTTACTGCTCGTTTGTATCTATGTGCTTTGACAGGTTTTACAGCTATGGATCTGACGACCACAAAGCTTGGAGCAACAAAGAGGAGAAGGATCTACAAATCTGAAGGTAAGGCATCTAATTACCTCGATCTCTAATTGATATAGGAAAGTAGTTCTATATTTTGTCTCTATTTTTTCTAGATCCGCTTGGACTAGGGAGATCATGCTCATGTCTGCTCGAGTAGATTGTCTGAAAACAGAGGTCTCATTATGAGTCGAACTTTTCACTTCTGACATTTCTTGTGAGTGACACTGCCATTATTTGGTTACCATGCTAGGGAAGTGGTTTTTAGTTGATGTTCTTATAATAAATTTGTTGTAAATAAAATAAATTATCAAAATAATAATAATAATGAAATAAGAAAACAAAATTATTTAAAGCATATATCTTGTGGATGGGGAAAAAGAATCTAGATATGTTTTTAAGTTATTAGGATCATATATTTATACTGGTGTTCATTTGATTGCTTTGAATTTTTAGAAATCCATTATTGATGGAGTATAATTTCTATGTAAATATGACAAATCATTATCTTTATAAAATATCTAAATAATAGTCGAGATAGATTCATTGACTTTGATAGTATTTAAACTTCAATCCATACTATATAGGCCAGTGATGAGAGGAACTCATGTGGTGTGAAATTTGACACCTTGAGAATCCCTTATACTACTCTCTCGCATCTATAATTTTTAGGTGGACATAGAGATATAATTGTTTTGCCCAGGTGTATCTCCATTTGTTGGCCTCCCCAACAAGCAACTTTCATTTTATGAAAGTCTCCCATTATAAAATATCATAAAAGGTCGATGATGCTTTCTCATTTTATTGATTTGGTTTTCTTGATGTTTATTATTTAATATTTTGTAGGATTGACCAAATGTCATCAAGGGCCTACAAATTGTTATCTCAAGACTGAATCAAAAGGTGTTATGATTGAACGCATATCATCTTCCCACATTAGTTTTATGTTTTTTATCATTCACTTATGTTGATCTGATTATGACGAGATAATTAAATTTATGAGTGGCTAATTTTCAAGATCATTCGATATGGAAAATTGTTTGTTTCTTAATCATCATTATCAATCAATATTAATTTTAGTTGCTACTGAAAAATTGAGATTGCTCTTAAATTACCTCTTGGATTATACCAGTAAAAATTATTTCCTATTGAATTTCATGCAGGATGTCGTGAAATTAGTGAATTATTTGAACAATTCATTTAGCGAAGATTATTTATTAAAAGTTTCGTAGCTCCTAAATCTCGTATTTTGTTTCAATGATAAGTTGTATGCAATTCAAATATAAATGAGAGGTTTAACATTGCCATATCATGTAATAGTGGTGCATGGATTGATTTTAACCTATATTTAGATGTTGCGTTCCTTTATACTATCTAAGCATTGTATTCAAAATTATTATGTTAACCTCTCGATCCAACATCGTAATGTTTTCAAAGTGCCACTTATTAACATTATGACTTACATTTGTCAACTCAACAATGTATAATGATTATTCATGAATTAATCACTCATGTATTTTATGGCTCCCGAAATTGAACAAACCCTAGACTTACCAAAACATGATTTCTCATCATTTCTGTAGAAGTGCTTGTACTCTCAGGAATCCAATCTTATGGATTTTCATACTCCCCATAGGGACATTTGGATTCGGTTGTGGAAGTCTAAAGTCGTGCTCTGTTTATGGCATAAATTTTCCCTAGCTAACTTGATCTCGTGCTCTATATTTCAATGCTCTGTCAATCTAATGGCCTATGTAGTGCATTTTGAGATGTGTGGATATAAATACCTTTATGCTTATGAAGCGTATTTGGGGCCCTTCCACAAAATAGGAAAGATTCCCTTCTTAAGAAATCTTAATGGATACAATGTAGAGGTTACTATGGAATTTGCATTATCGTTTGATGGGGAAAACACCTGAGTTGAGTATCTCGACCTGCATCTCTCTGAATATTTCATAGCCCATTCCATAAAACTCCCACAGGGTAGAGAGAAGTGGTTTAAGGGAGGCCAAGTCCATAATGACTTATGGAAGCAATTTCTAAAAACTCCAAGTCAATAAATCAACATCAAGTATGTCATTCCTGTTAAGTTGTTCCATAAACGATGGCGTGTGAATTTGTAACTGATCTAGAGGTACATAACTTTTGAAGGTCGATTTTCCTCTGTGTATTTTTATCATATGATCTTTCTCCTAATTTTCAAGGGTCATTCACTCAATATTCCCTATTATCTATTAAATATCCTGAAGAAGATGGCCATCACGGTTTAGAAAACGCTAGGTGGAGTTGATAGAAGTGTTAGCACTAGATTTGTGCGTAAGCATTTGGAGAGGGGAGAGGGTTAAGATTTGTGGAAATAACCAAGGAAAACCTAGCTCTAAATCCACATAGCCCTAGGGTTAATGTAATCAAGCTCTATGCAGTTGGGCTCGATCTGAAATGAAGAGGTCTGAGAAATCTAAGGTTTTAATGGCACCGAGAAGGTTAAATGCAAAGAAGGCGCCTACAGTGCATAGTGGCACCTATGGATCGTGTGGATCGCGATCGGAGAAGATCAACGATCGAGGGCATCCTTCATGAAAAGAACTGGAAGTTGTTTAAACGCGGGTAGGGCTGTTAACCGGAAGGCACCTTAAAGTTCAATCGATAGCAGGTGGCGCAGATCAACGGCCGGGAGGTTGTTCGCACATTGGACATGCGCGAAAAGGGCTATCTTTCATATTTGCGGACTTTTGTTAACCCCCCGCACTTTTCGATGGCGGCGATCTAACAGGATGGAGATCCACGGTTGGGAATGAGTTCACGGATTTGACTTACACATGAAGGCTACAAGACAAAAATTTGCAAACATGGTATGGTCTGCACCGTTCGACGGTCCATATGCAAATAAGGTTGAAATATAAGGTGTTGGTTTGATCATGGGAATGGGGAGTTGGAAAGCATCTCCACTGCAAGCAAATGATTGTCTATGAGATGGAAGCCACCTCAGCGTCGTCAGGTGTTTTTCCCACCTAACCTAAAGGCTTGTTTCGGCATGTTTTGCGTCAGCTCTGACCTGAAGCATCATTCCTACTCGTTTGGGAAATCCGGTCAGAAAATCATGGCGAAGGTGGTCGCGCGTGGCTGCCATCATTATTAGGATCATTATAGCCAAGGGTCCCTGCGGTTGCTGTTCACAATCGTTGCATGAGAAAGGTGGCAAACCCAGAAACTTAGGTATCTTTTGGTTCGGATCCAGTCATGGAGAAGGATCAGGGAGCCGAAGTGATTTTTATGCCTAAGCATGCATGGTCTGAGGTGGAGGAGGAACACATTCCTTCAGCCCCTGTAGTCTTCGACCACGTAGAGACTAGAACTTCCAACGAAGATGAAGAGCCCGAGGAGGGACATGTGTGCATAAAGGTTTGACGTTGAAAGAAGAAGAAGGAGGCCCGAGAAGAGGAGCAGGACACCCACCAAGACATGGAGATTCTCAAAGATTTCATCCTCTCCACTGAGGAAGTGACACCTCCTCCAGCAGAAGAAGCATAGGTAGAAGATTCCTTGAAGATAAAAGACTTCTTCGATCAGCATGGCCAAGTGAAGGCCCAGGAGTGAGGTGGCAACTTGTTCATAATGTTTTTGTTTCCCCATCGTATCAATCTATTTTGGACTTGACATGTATGTAATATTCCTCTATTTTTGAAGCCAATTGGGGTTGTTATGGTCCAAAAATACTGCAAATGACAAATTGTTGAGTTAGTTATATCCTATCTATTAGCAATCCTTTTCATTTTGTAATTTGCTGTCAAAGGTGGCGGACTAGGCCACGCAGTTGTCAGCATAGCTGTAGCTGTTTTCTGTTAGATGTCGAGCCTAAAGGGCCTGTAAATACATATGTAATAGAGATAGAATAGGTTGGAAAATCAATGGGCTGAGGCCTGGGAGAACTAAGCTCTGTTTTTGAAGCATAAGCATTAATAGAATTGCAGTGTTTGAAGCTGGTGTTTAATAGAGATTCATGTGTCGTTTAGCTTACAGTCTGTTTCCTTCTTCTTCTCATGTGAATGTGCTTCCATTAATTTACTTCCATTATGTTTTCTTTTCATATATGGAATTAGTGTATAATAGTGCAGAATTCTTACTCACAAGATCCGGCTATTGTTTCAAATATCCATTAAATATTTCCTCTAAAGTTGACATCGAATTCATCCCTGTTTGATGCTCATGTCAATGGACTATTCGTTTCTTCTTATTTTATCACCGGACAACAACATTTTGATTGGAAACAGGTGGCTATCTTGCCCCTGTTTTGATATTCCATGCAGCAACACCGTTATTTGACTTATGTATTATGTTTTGACTCCATTGCCCAATGTTTTCTCTCCTAATTATCTCACCAAACCCTTAAACAATTGTCCCATCAGAAATCTGACCTTTTGAATGTTTTTTGATTGAATAACTTGAGTAAGAAGGCTGTGTGTTTCTCATTGATTATTTTTAGTATTCTGTAAGTTTAAGAGAGATCCCTCTCTGATTGTACTGGGTCAGAAGTGTAATCTGAAGTGGTTTTGTGGTTACCCTGACTTGGCCTTCTCCCACAACCTTGAGAGTCAATTTGGGTGTTAACAAAGTGGTGCCGTTGCCGAGGACAAGAGTCATATTGTCCCTGGGAAAAATGACAAAGGTTTCAGAGCTGATTGTTGATGGTGAACAGCAGTCAGACATTGTGAAGGTTGTGTACCATTCACCTGGCGACTCCACTCATCGAGATTCCAGTATGAAGGTGACTCCACTGGTAAGATTGGTGACCCCGTGTCAAATTTAAGATGCTGAAGGTTTTATGGTGACTCCGTATTGAAGAGACCCATCATTCTACTATTTCGCAGGCTGCTCCACTCATGATTCAAGTAGATTTGCAAGCTCCACTCAAGAACGAACCCAACTATACAAAATATGGAAGAACTAAGGTTCAGGTATCAAACTACAAATTTCTTCAAAGAGGTCTTGTTATTTTGGTTTGGTTTCCTTTTACATTTATGTGTGTATATCAAGATATTTATGTTTCACCGAAGATCTCTTAGTCCTGAGAGAGATTCCTTTGTATATCCTTCATTAGATTTTGTGGATGTACCTTCCTCTTTCATCCCCAGAGCTGATCCAATTCCTTCTTGTGAATCATGTAAATTCCATAGTTAGCGTTGCAAACCCCATGAGATTGAGGCTGGTGACATTCTTCCTAAACATACTCCTTTACCTTCTAGACCTCAGCAGAGATATAGCCCTTTGAAGTTTCCCCTTGTTCTTCATGAATATCCTCCCAAATACCATAGATGCCTCCCTTTTTTTGATGGAGAAGATGATGGTCTCACAACTGAGAGACATCTCCAGGGTTTTGAGCATTTCTTGGACCTTTTTGAAATAGAGCGTGATGATGTTTGTATGAGGGATTTTGCCCAATCTTTCCAAGTAGACGTGAATAAATGGTTCAAGCACCTGCAGCCTGAATCCATCCATACATGGGAGGAGTTTTCTGATATCTTTTTGGGGTTTTGGGTAGAATAAGGTCATTAGACCAAGTGCTTTCAGAATTTTATTCCATGAAAAGGCAAGAAGGTGAAGCCCTGTCTAGTTTCAACAAGAGGTTTGCAAGTTTTTATTATAACATGCCAAAGGAAATTCAGCCTCTAGAAAATGATGCTAAGTTACATTATGCATTTGTCCTTCCTTCTGAATTGTCTTTTCTACTATTGGAGAGGAAGTCTTCCACCTTGTAGCAGATGTTCGTTGATGCATTGGAGGTTGAAGATAATCTCAGGATGTCTGGAAGAGTTTCAAAGCAAGGTATTTAGGGTGGAAGGAAAAGGAGATCGGAGATGGAAGAAAGATATGAACCAGAAGAGTCTGTTCTACATTCTCATCCTTCTCATGATGAATTGAGAAATGGTCAGCCCATCCATGTACAAAGAGAGGAAAGCACTGATTTGTTTTATGTGGATTCCAATCTGCAGGTTGAAGTTCCTGCTGGGGAAAGTTTTAAACAGGATTTCAATCCTCCTATGTATGATGAATATGAAGATGAACACTAGGATGAGGTCCCTAAACAACCAACAGAAGATTCTGCAGGGTTTGAAATAGTTAGTGAAGAAAGCTTAAGATCCTTGCATGAGGAATCATACCCTCACCAAAGGGATAGAAAAGAAGCTAATTGTCAATGTATTCGTGAAAGTTTCCTTCATGCATAATTTTTTCCCTTGATAGAAGGTGAAGTAGATTGTGATATCCATGAAGAGTTTCTTGAATCTGACACTTACATTCAACAAGCTAACTAGATAATAGGTATACCGGAGGAGGACCACGACAGTCATTCTAGTTTTTCTTCATATCATTCAGGCCTAGAATCCTTGTCTCGAGGAGAAGTTCTTCTTCTTGATCCATTTGAAAATCAAGAAGGGAGCTCTTTCGAAGCACCAGAGAAGAATCAGGTTTTTAACCCAGGGATTCTAGATGGACCAGGAGGTGATGTTATGGACAACTCATGTGTCGGAACAACCTCTCAGGTTACAAAGCTACAGTCACATCAAAAGGAGGTACATGAAGCTGATTGTTTCAGTCCTATTGGGTTGTATAGGGGTTTTAGCATTCTACTTGAAGCCTGCCATGAACATCCCATCCCTATACCTAATGTGAATGACAAAGAAGATGATCATGCTACTTCCAGTCCTTTTGAAGCAAAATTTGCTAGCCTGCAAGAGAATTTACAGTTTGATAGGGTGCCAGAGAAGTTACAGCAGGGGCACTTTTGTCCTACCAGGGGAAAGGCAGGAAAAATTGGAGGATACCATTTTTTATATGACCCAATAGCTGATTACATGGAGAAATTCTTCAACTGGGGCGATTGGTATGGATTTTTCCAGAAAAATCACACCTATCATCAATACTTTTTGCCATTATGTTCTTACCCTTTGATTTTAGTTAATCATGATGTGGAGGTTTTCCTTTTGGATCAATTGTTGGATTGGTTGCATTGGCATTTTCATATCATTTGATATGACAGTCATTTCAGTAGTATAGGGTAGAGTAATTTGTGCATAAATAAGCTCGGCATGTCGAGCAATTTTTCATCATTTCAGTTGCAGTAGTGTTTTGCAGTCTTCAGTTCAATATCCAGTATGTATAGTTCAATCTGTTTTTCAAATTTGGTCTTAGATCGGGATTTGCAAGCAGCTAATTTTGTGATAAAGAAGGGCCCAATGGATAAGTCACTGGTCTGCGGGGTTCTTTGCTACCTCACAGGGAGGATAGCATCCCTAGTAGGAGCTAGTTGTTAGCACTAGATTTGTTCTAAGCATTTGGAGAGGGGAGAGGATTTAGATTCATGGAAATAACCAAGGAAAACCCAGCTCTACATCCACATAGCCATAAGGTTAATGTACTCGAGCTCTATGCAGTTAGGCTCGATCTGAAATGAAGAGGTCTGATAAATCTAAGGTTTTAATGGCACCGAGAAGGTTAAAAGAAAAGAAGGCACCTACAGTGCATAGTGGCACCTATGGACGGTGTGGATCGCAATCGGCGAAGATTGACAATCGAGGGCATCCTTTGCAAAAAGAACTGGAAGTTTGTTAAGTGCAGGCAGTGCTGTTAACCCGCGGGCCCCTTAACGTTCGATCGAATGTAGGTGGCGCAAATCAACGGCTAGGAGGTTGTTCGCACATTGGACATGCTCGAAAAGGGTTATCTTTCAAATTTGTGAACTTTTGTTAAACCCCCTGCACTTTCCGATGGCGTCGATCTAATAGGGAGGATATCCACGGTTGGGAATGAGTTCGCGGAATTTTGACTTACACGTGAAGGCTATAGGACAAAAATCTGCGAACATGGTATGGTTCGCATCGTTCGACGGTCCAGATGCAAATAAGGTTGAAATCTACGGTCCTGGTTTCATCATGGGAATGGGGAGTTGGAAGGCATCTCCACTACAAGCAAATGATTGTCGATGAGACGAAAGCCACCTCAGCGCCGTCAGGTGTTTTTCCCACCTAACCTGAAGGCCTATTTTGGCATGTTTTGCATCAGCTCTGACCTCAAGCATCATTCCTACTCGCTTGGGAGATCCGGTCAAACAATCATGGTGAAGGTGGTCGAGTGTGGATGCCATCATTATCAGGATATTTATAGGTAGGGGTCCCTGCAGTCGTTGTTCACGATCGTTGCATGAGAAAGTTGGAAAACCCAGCAACTCAGGTATCTTTCGGTTAGGATTCGGTCAAGGAGAAGGATCAGGGAGCTGAAGTGTTTTTTATGCTCGAGAAGGCATGGTCCGAGGTGGAGGAGGAACACATTCCTTCATTCCCTATAGTCTTCGACCACGTAGAGACTAGCAACGCCAACGAAGATGAAGAGCTCGAGGAGGGACAGGTGTGTAGAAAGGTTCGATGTCGAAAGAAGAAGAAGGAGGCCTAAGAAGAGGAGTGGGACACCCACCAAGACGTGGAGATTCTCAAAGATTTCATCCTCTCCACGGAGGAAGTGACACCTCCTCCAGTAGAAGAAGCACAAGTGGAAGATTCCTTGAAAGATAGAAGAATTCTTCGATCAACTGGCCAAGTGAAGGCCCAGGAGTGAGGTGGCAACTTGTTCATAGTGTTTCTATTTCCCCGTCGTATCAATCTATTTTGGAATCAACATCTATGTAATATTCCTCTGTTTTTGAAGCCAATTGGGACTGTTATGGTCCATAAATCCTGCAAATGACACATTGCCGAGTTAGTTATAGCCTGTCTATTAGCAGTCCTTTTCATTTTGTAATTTGTTGTCAAAGGTGGTGGACTAGGCCACGCAGGTGTCAGCATAGATATAGTTGTTTTTTGTTAGATGATTCAAGCCTAAAGGGCCTATAAATACATATGTAATAGAGATAGAATAGGTTGGAAAATCAATGGGCTGAGGCTTGGGAGAACTAGGCTATATTTTTGAAGCATAAGCCTTAATAGAATTGCAGTGTTTGAAGCTGGTGTTTAACATAGATTCATGTGTCATTTAGCTTACAGT
This sequence comes from Larix kaempferi, assembly GCA_027924585.1. Lineage (NCBI taxonomy): Eukaryota > Viridiplantae > Streptophyta > Pinopsida > Pinales > Pinaceae > Larix > Larix kaempferi. The sequence continues at coordinate 13,799,289 of BSBM01000422.1, forward strand.
CTGTTTCCTTCTTCTTCTCATGTGAATGTGCTTCCATTATGTTTTCTTTTCATATATGGAATTAGTGTATAATAGTGTAGAATTCTTGCTCACAAGATCCGGCTATTGTTTCAAATATCCATTAAATATTTCCTCTAAAGTTGACATCGAATTCATCATTGTTTGATGCTCATGTCAATGGACTGTTCGTTTCTTCTTCTTTTATCACCAGACAACAACATTTTGACTGGAAACAGGTGGCTATCTTGCCCCTGTTTTGATATTCCATGCAGCAACACTGTTATTTGACTTATGTATTATGTTTTGACTCCATTTCCTAATGTTTTCTCTCTTGATTATCTCACCAAACCCTTAAACAATTGTCCCATCAGAAATCTGAACTTCTGAATGTGTTTTGATTTAATAACTTGAGTAAGAAGGATGTGTGTTTCTCATTGATTATTTTCAGTCTTTTGTAAGTTTAAGAGAGATCCCTCTCTGATTGTACTAGGTCAGAAGTGCAATCTGAAGTGGTTTTTTGGTTACCCTGAATTGGCCTTCTCCCACAACCTTGAGAGTCAATTTGGGTGTTAACAACAAGTATTTTTCATTTTAGTCTAGTTAAAATCTTGGTTCAACATATATTGTCTGAATTAAGTGATATTTGGGAATCATTACTATCCCAAAATTAGTTTGGGGAAGACCAATTTTGGCCTACATATAAACCAACTATCTTGAAGAAACTGAGGTTTTCTATCCAAGCATATGTTGATAATGAAAAATTGGCTCATAGCATGTCAAATGTACAGGGTTTTGACCATGAAAATGAATTGCACTCTAGATCATGTAACCTCGAGGTCGATTACCAATGTCCACTAGGAAAGGGTAAAGGAGTGGTTGATGGAAGTATAAAATATGTTAATAAGAAGGGTAAGAACGATTACCTTGGTGAAACCAATCAAGCCTCTGTTGGGATTGCCTCGAGATCCATTACCCTTGTTCATATATCTCATTGAGTCTAATGAAGAGCCACATGTGAACTCATTAGAGAAAGGGGATAATCATCAAGCTAGTTTTCAACATGCTTATAGATATACCCCTATAGCAACTCATAGTGATTTTAACTCTGATCATAGTACATATCAAGTAAAAGGAGAAGAAACACAATCTAACTATGTGTGAAAATCCTCACAGCAGATCTAAGAGATGATGTATACCTCACAAGAGTAATTATGATTAAGCAGGAAAATAGAAGAAGAGTGAACAATATAGTATAATGAGCAACATAATAATATGGTACAGTAGAACTCAAATAGAAGCAATAATACTTCACACACACTAATTAATTAATCACAGTATGGACAAATAAATAGTACAATGGTAGAGAGGATTCGAATGCCTAAGGTGGAAATTCGAATTAACCTCTCAGAGTGATCATAAGATCAATAGAGTGTCATTGGAGCACAACTAGGTGTCCTCAGTATCATCAGAGCGCAACTGGAATTCTTCATCATCATCAGTGGAGTCATCAATGCTCAAGTAACTGTCAATCATCAGTCAAACTAACTCTGGTAGGTGTAACTGAGTGTAACTCAATGTAACTAAGTGTAACTGAGTGTAACTGACTGTAACTGAGTGTAACTGAGTGTAACTAAGTGTAACTGAGTGTAACTAAGTGTAACTGACTGTAATTGAGTGTAACTGAGTGACAACTGGACTGGTAGGTGAAGAAGGGCGAGTTGCTCCCTAAAATCAAGGAAGAAGGGCACATTAAGCAACTGGAGGGCTAAAACTGAATAGTGAGAAGCTCCTGGGGGATGGCTAACTGAGGGCTAGGTGTTGGACTAATGATTGGGATGCATGCAAAATGCATGCAAACCCTAAAGGTGCATGCATGACTGAAAATGTAAATGATCAAAATACTGGTGGGACTAGGATGGAGTATATGAATATCCTAACACTATGATCATTGTATTGATGATTTTCTTGAGACATTAAAACCTTTAGAACCAGGTTTTGATCAAACACTACATGATAGAGTCAAATGGTTGGAAAAATAAATAAAAGAGTTGGAGTTGATTAATGGCTATTTAAAAAATGAAAATATTAACCTGAAAGTGGATGTTTCTCAACTCATCAAAGAAAGGGACAAACTGAAGACTAAGAAGACTCAATACAAATATAAAAGGGATATTATGATCCATGAGGGAAATAAATGGTTTATGTAGAAAAATTCCAATAAAATGAAGCTTAACAAACTCAGGGCTAAAAACGAGGAATCGAGAAGGATCGCTCTGGTCTAGGTGTCGATCAATGCCACTCATATGGTTTAGAGTTGGTTTTGATCGTCCAACAATTTTTCCATTTTTGGATACTTCTATGTGTTATCATAATTTTGATTATCATTTCTAGGAATATTATATATAAATATATGGTCAGGTAACAACCTCATTTTATTTTCCTTATCATTTTAAATCATTCATTATCATAATAGTACCTACAAGATTAAATATTATGTACAAGCACTCTCATTTATGTTTTTCATTGATTAATTTTGCAGTTGATAAATTTACTTCTTGAAGATGCTTTACATTTAAATGATTCCTAACTTTGATTTATGAAAATAACAGGTATCTTTTAGTTTTGGTCTCATTGATGAAGTGGTCCACTCGCTCCATATCATCTCAAGTAGTTATGATGATTGGGTTTGTAGTTAATAAAGTCCTAAAACAATGTTGAAAAGTATATTCCATAGTTGGAATCATACTATTTGATGAAGTAAGTGCAACTAGTCTCATTTGGTTATTTGAAACAAACACTCTCCTACTTGGAGTTATGTGTCGTAATCTGGTTAAATTACTTGTATTTAGGTGATGACAACTTTAAGTTTCATCATCTAACATGTAAGCACTGTGAAAAAACTACAACAATTAATTAATAAGAATATGTGAAATAGCAGAAATGACAGAACTCATAATCACTTTTATATTGATCGCAGGCCACTTTGAGGGGGCAACCTCCTTTGAGCAAGCTCAATACAAATAACTTTACGGTGCCTTCATAGGCCTCAACACACACTTATATACTAAGTCTAGGCGCCAATACTATGGGTCAAAACCATGGGCCACTACAAACTATGGATCAACAATACTACAGGCGACATACAAAGCATATGTGCCAACAACAATAACACAAACTATTGATCAACAAATACTACGGGACGACTTACAAAGCATATGCATCCATCAACAATATACTAACAAAGTAAATACATGGGTTCCTAACATCCCCTCCCCCTTAAAAAAAGCTTTGTCCTCGAAGCTTTAGATGTGGAAATTGTTGTTGAATCTGAAGGAGTGGTTCCCATGTAGCATCCTCTGGTTGCATTGCATGCCACTGAATTAAGACCTATGTGAAAGAGCGAGAGCGAAGCTGACAAGTGCGTTGATTGAGGATGGTCTCTGGCTTCAAAAGGATGGATCCTTCATTATCCAGTTCGGGTAAAATAGTTTGTCCACTGATGTTGGTGCCAAGAACTTTCTTCAGACAAGAGACATGAAATACTGGATGAATGTGGGAAGAAGGAGGAAGTTCCAATTTATAAGCAACGAACCCAATCTTCTGAAGAATCCGATATGGCCCATAGAAATTTGGAGTGAGCTTATGACGCCCTTTGAGTTTCAGGGAGGATTGCTTGTACGGCTGGAGATGAAGAAAAACCATATTGCCTACTTGAAAAGTGCACTCAGAACGGTGATGATCATGTTGTTGTTTCATGCGATTTCTTGCCATGTGAAGATTGTCCCGCAAAATGAGAAGAATCAGATCGCGGTTTCGAAGGACCGTGTCAACTTCCTGAACTGGTGAACTGTTGGGGGTGTATGGAAGAAGAACTGGAGGTGCTTGACCATAGACCGCTTCATATGGGGTCATTTTAGAGGCATTGTGGTAAGAGGATTGTACCACCATTCAGCGAGAGGGAGCCACTTTGCCCATTGATGTTGTTGTTCAGAGGTGAAGCAACGAAGATAAGTTTCCAAGCATTTATTGATAATATTAGTCTGACCATCTGTTTGTGGGTGATACCCTGAACTCATCTTCAGTTTGGTGCCAGTGTGGCGAAATAGTTCTGTCCAAAAATGACTGGTGAAAGTCGCATCACGATCCGAGACAATGGAAGAAGGGATGCCATGAAGACGAAAGATCTGGTCCAGGAAAATTTGAGCAACTGAGGAGGCTGTATACGGATGGCTGAGAGCACAAAAATGACTATATTTGGAGAGGCGATCAACCACAACAAGAATCACTGTCTTCCCGCCATATTTAGGGAGCCATTCAATGAAATCCATAGAAATATCTGTCCAAATCCATGTAGATATGGGAAAGGGTTCGAGCAATCCTGGAAGGAGTGTTGTTTCACCCTTTTTGCACTGGCAGGTATCACATTCAACCACCATCTGTTGAATTGTCCTTTTCATGCCCTGCCAAAAGAAGTTACGTAGTGCCCGTTCATACGTTTTGAGGAACCTAGAGTGCCCTACAGATGGAGAAGCATGGAGTTCATAGAAGATAGCCTGTTGAAGATCTGTTCTTTGGGGAAGCACCAGACGACCCTTGTATCTCAGAGAAGCACCATCCCAAGAGTAATTTGGTACAGTAGAATGGTTGTTGGTCAAGCGTTGGATGATTTGAGATAAGGAAGAGTCATTGGCATGGACCTGTTGAACAGATTGCAACCAATTTGGAACAGGCATAGAAATAGTTGAAAGAGAACCTTGGGCATCAAATGTGTGAGAAAAAGCATCTGCCACAATATTGTCTTTACCCTTCTTGTAAGTGATCTCATAGTCATAACCCATGAGTTTGCTATCCCATTTCTGTTGTGTTGGGGAGGAGACATGCTGTTCCAAGAAATATTTCAAACTCTGGTGATCAGTCTTAATGCAGAAATGATTCCCTAATAGGTATGGTCGCCACTTCTATACTTCATGCAAAATAGCCATCATTTCCTTCTCATATGTAGAGGCAGCTAAATTCTTACCTGAAAGGGCTTTGCTGGTGAACCCAATGGGGTGTTCATGTTGAAGGAGAACAACACCAAGTCCATTTCCACAAGCATCACTCTCAATAGTGAAGGGCTTGAAAAAATCGGGCATAGCTAGAACAGGTGTAGTACACATAGCTTGTTCCAGTTTGTCAAATGCACACTAAGCAGCATGTGTCCATGTAAAAGCATCCTTTTTCAATAGAGCAGTTAATGGAGCTACAATATTCCCATAATCCTTGACAAACTTGCGGTAGTAGCCAGTCAATCCCAAAAAACCACGAGGCTCTTGAATGTCTCAGGATGCGGCCAATTGTTCATGGCATCAATTTTGGCAGGATCCACGCGAACCCCTTGTGCTGAGATAATGTGCCCGAGATACTCAACTTCCTTCTATCCAAAAACACATTTAGATTTCTTGGCGTGGAGATGATGGTCAGAGAAAAGTTGCATGACAAGATCCAAATGCTGGATATGTTCATCCCATGTTTTACTGTAGATGAGGATATCATCAAAGAATACCAGAATGAATTTCCGCAAGTAGGGCCAAAATATTTTATTCATTAAGGCCTGGAATGTGGAAGGAGCATTAGTGAGGCCAAAGGGAATGACCCAAAACTCATAATGGCCATCTTGTGTGCGGAAAGCTGTTTTAGGGATATCATCCTCATGAAACCGAATTTGATGATACCCAGAACGAAGATCCAACTTGGAGAAAAATTGAGCCCCATGAAGCTCATCAACAACAGGAATTGGAAACTTATCCTTGATGGTGAGGTGATTAAGTGCTCGGAAGTCAATGCAAAGGCGCCATGACCCATCTTTTTTGTGGACAAGAAGAACTGGAGAAGAAAAGGAACTAGTGCTTGGGCAAATAATACCTTGCTTCAATAAGTCCTGAACGAGCATTTCAATCTCTGTTTTTTGGTGAAATGGGTAACGATAAGGCCTGATGTTGGGAGGAACGCTGCCAGGAAGGAGATGAATACGATGGTCTTCTGGCCTTGAAGGTGGCAATCCCACTGGTTCAGCAAAGACACCTGTATATCGATCCAGAATTTGTTGTAGATCCAAAGGAGTAGTGGAGACCACTGATGGTTGCATATGAATGAAATGGATCTAAGCGATGACACCATGTGAATTCTTCTTGAGGATTTTTTCCATGCGATGTGAACTAATGATGCTGAGAAACCCTCATTGTAATACTGTCAATGTGTGTTTTTGTCCATTGAGGGAAAACTGCATACAATGTTTAGCAAAATCCCATAAGATAGGGCCAAGTGTGTATAGCCATTGAGCGCCCAAAACCACATCACATCCGCCTAAGGTCAAGGCAAACATGTCAAAGCGCAAGGTATAATATCCCATAGAGATACGCACATTTCGACACTTCCCTTTTCAAGGTAAGGTGCCCCCATTGGCAACCATGACTTCAAAGTTAGAGCAAGGATGGATAAAACAATCAACTTGTTTGGCAATCCGAGGGTCAATGAAATTATGAGTGCTACCAGAATCAAGGAGTATTGTAAGAGGAAGCTTCTTGAAGTAACCCCTGACTTGCATTGTTTGGGGGGTGGTGATTCTAGCTAAAGCATGGAGAGATATCTCTGGCTGGTCATCCTGAGACGGAGGGTCAATAGGCGGTTCCTGAATGTCGACCTAAGCATCCACTATATCTGGATCTTCGTCACCAATTTCATAGGCAGACAGAGAATTCCTATCCAAGAGATAGAGCTTTTGCTGAACACATCTATGTCCCCGAGTGAATTTCTCATCACAATTATAGCAAAGCCCCTTTTCTCTGCGTACTTGCATCTCTATTTCAGAAAAAACGATTGATAGGAGTTGGTCAAGGAGCCTGCGGTATGGGTGGTCGTTGAGAACCCATATTTCAGAAGGGAAAAAAAGTGGGCTTGGAGCGCTGTTGGGCTACAATCTTGTCTTCTTCCAACTTAGCCAACCCTAGGGCTTCCATCATTGTGTTGGGACAGAACATTTTGACCTCAAAGCGAATGGCATCCTTTAGACCACTAATAAAACAACTCCGATAAAAGTCATCAGACAATCCTTCAGTGTGGTTGGCTAGTTTCTCAAATTCAGTTTGATACTCTCTCACAGTGTCAATTTGGCGAAGTTTAGTGAGGGCTCCTGTGAAGTCATCAAAAACACTAGGACCAAATCGTTGCAAAAGAGCTGGCAAAGTCTGGCCATTTGGGCTCTTCATGAGCCTTGATGTACCAACGGTACCATTGAAGAGCTTCCTGTTCCAAATGAAAGGATGTAAGCGGAACTTTGTTGACATCAAAAGTACTATGCAGATTGAAATACTGCTCTGCACGATAGATCCATCCAGTTGGATCAGTACCATTGAAGCGAGGAAAATCAAGCTTCGGACCACGGAAATTGTTGGAAGAAGAGAACCCATTGTCTGATGAAGACTCGGACTGTCGTTTGTTGTTCATAGCTAAATGTTCAAGATGGGGGCCGAGAAATTTTTCATCCAGATCGTATAGTTTGGCTTGGATGGCTGCAAGTGCTTCTTCCATAGTTTTTGCTCTTGCGCGGGTGACAACCATAACCGGGATTTTTTTTTTTTTTGGTGGCCGAGGGTTGATTGGGTAGAAAAACAAAAACAGAAACTGCTTCAGTAAAGGAAAATCTGGATTTGGGAAAAAATATGAAGGGTAATTGGGGTTTGACTAGGTTTTGGACACTCTCGAATAGACAGGGAAGCAAAAAATGAGGATTTCAGAAGCGGGGTGAAAGAATGGGAAAATTTGGCAGAGGGAGACAAAGAAGCAGAATTCAGAAATGACTCTGTGGTAAAATTTGAAGGTGATTGGATGAAATCTGAGGAAGTTATGGAAAACCCTAAAAATAGACAAATGTGGGATTTTGGGCTTTGGGAAGTGGAATTGGAGATAGGGTCCTCAGGAATGAAATATGCAAAATGGGATTACAAGGCTTCCCTGGAAGTTTCAAGGGAAACAGAGTGAAAACAAAGGAGATATGGAGAACCCTGGAAGTTTCAAGGGAAACAGAGTGAACAAAGGAGATATGGAGAAATTTTTTTATTTTTTATTTTTTATTCAGTTCAGTATGGAGCGGCTCGGAAGGGATCTGAAATAGATAGATATGCACCGGCTCGGAAGTGAGCGAAAACAGAGGGATCTGAAACGGCACCGAATGGATTGAAAACGGCTGGATCTGGAACGGCTTTCAGAATGGATCTGAACGGCTGGATCTGAAACAGCGCAGCAGTGATCGACAATAGTTCAGTTGAAAATAGATATGGACCCCAGGTATGTGCGGCTTCCTAACAGTTCAGGGGTTTCACTCGACCACCAATGTTGTTTGACGGCTTGCGTATTGGGGCAGTACCCCTCACTCCACGGCTCAGGTAAAACTGATAACCGCTTTGCCACAAACGACAGCTCTTGGTTTACCTCACGGGTGGGAACTAGTCAATCAGGTAGGGTTCGTTTCCCTTTTCGCTGGTAGGTCCTTTCAATGGGCTAGCTACTTCGGGGTTCCTGTGGTACTCCTCACAATGTGTTTTAGGGCTTATGCCCAAGTACTTCCCACAGTTAAGTGGATAGGGATTATTCCCAAATCCGAACCTGTAACAGATGCAAAAAAAAATTTGGCAGAAATTTCACCCAACGAGCCCAAGAAAGTGCTCTGATACCAGATGTGAAGCACTTGCAACAATTAATTAATAAAAATATGTGAAACAACAGAAATGACAGAACTCATAATCACTTTTATATTGATCGCAGGCCACTTCGAGGGAGCAACCTACTTTGAGCAAGCTCAATACAAATAACTTCACGGTGCCTTCATAGGCCTCAACACACACTTATATACTAAGTCTAGGTGCCAATACTATGGGTCAAAACCATGGGCCACTACAAACTATGGATCAACAATACTATGGGCGACTTACAAAGCATATGCGCCAACAACAATAACACAAACTATTGATCATAAAATACTACGGGATTACTTACAAAGCATATGCGTCCAACAACAATATACTAACAAAGTAAAGACATGGGTTCCTAACAAGCACCTTCATGTCTTCATCTATTTTGGGAAATTCAGATGTACTGGGTTTGATGATTCAACCCATGAGTTTAGGTCTGTTAGTTGTAGTCCTATGCTATAAAGATAAGTTCATTTTAGTCTTTAGGGGAGTTCGAGGAGTAGCAAAAAGGAAGTCATAAGGAGTTTCATCTAGCCTCTATATATATTCCAACCATTTCGAACTTATTTCAAGGACAAGTTGATTATGTGATAGCTTCACTATGTTGGTATCTTCGTGAATTTATTTTCATTATTATAAAACTCTTTTTGGTCTCTTTATGCTTATACATACTATTGATATAATCATTTTTTTATTTATGTTCATACAAGTTTATTAACTCTTCAGTTTTTTGTTATCTAAATCTGCTTTAACAATTATATTCCCATGTGATGATAAATGTTTTGTTGTTAATATAATCAATATAGTTAACCTTTTTAATATGACGTGATTACGATTCAAATTTTGTTTCTTGGAAATTTTAGTTATATCATTATTAATCTTTTATTCATATTTATATAAGAGTTTTTGTCTTAATCTACTCTAATCTAAGATAGAGTATATTTTATATAGTTAGGTTAGATTAGTTATAGTTTTTAGTAGCTACAAGAAATTTCTTTTCTTTAGCTGCTAAAACATATAATTAATTTAGATTCTGTTAGTAATTATATTTGCATTTTAAGTAGTAGTTAGTGTCAATCTAGCTTACATAAGAAGACTCTAAACCATTCAGTCTCTCTAGATTTAGAGAGTAAACTCTCTCATAGAAAACATGGCCTTTATTCCTATGAAACAAAGCTATTCCAAATGAATGGAGAACTGTTTTAAGGGATCTTTTTGGGATGTGTTTCCTTTATGACGAGTGAACATACTTTCCCATCAACAAGTAACTAGAGCTTTTTTAAGTTTTGGTATGCCCCAGGGTAGTTTGCCTTTCCCTGGAATGAGAGGCATGGGTGTTGTAGATTTTTCAGGATTCAATATTCCCTAGGGTAGTGTTCCTTTCCCTGGAATGGGGGTCATGGGTTTTGGAGCTACTTCAGATGCATTGTCCTAGAATGAGTGGCATGGCTGTGGGAGTTGCTTCAAAATTTAATGTTCCTTAGGGTAGCATGCTTTTCCCTAGAATTTGGGGCATGGCCAGTGGTGTTTCCACACCATATGTCTAAACTCAACCTGGTTACACTTAGATGCATGGGAATCAACACAATCCTTTTATGGTACCTATAAATACTTACATGCTAGGGAAGTATTTCCTTAACACAAATCAAAGGCCAGGAAATGCCCTAAGGAATTGGAACCTAATAGCATAGACCAAGTTTTAATTCCTGGAAACCTTGAATCTACCTAACTTATCCAAGATATCCAATGACCCAATGTTTCTCAATCCTAGTTGGCCCTTTGTCCCCAAAAAACTCCTTTCCTATATAGCTAAATTTGAGGGGAAATATGGAGATGACTCTACCACACATGTCATGACATTCCATATTTGGTATTCATCCAACTCATTGATGGATGATAGCATTAGGATTTGTCTCTTTTAGAGAAAATTAATTAGGGTAGCTACCAAATGGTACATGAAAGTACCACGATCTTCTTTCCAAAATTTTGATGAGATTGCAATAAAATTCCTCGATCACTTTCGATTTTCTGTCTGCTATGAGACTGGCACTAAGATTTTGACATCCTTTAGACATGGTAAATCCACACATATCTTAAATCACATCCAAGAGTGGAGATGAAAGCGTCAACTTATAAAATTTGAGATTCATGATGAATTATTAGTAGATTGGTTTATAAATTCATTGTTACCATTCATTTCAAAATACATAGCTCTATCAGGGGTCACTACTAAGGATCAAGCAATCATAAAGACCCAACAATTGGATTTGGTGTATTCTCATTCTCGAATGTTATATGAAATCATGTCTATTCCCCCTAGAGAAGATTCTAACCCGACAAAACCAAAACCTAGACCACATGTCTATGATGTGATTGGTTCAATAGAGAACTCCACATCTATCCAGGTTGCCACTCAAATGGGACAATTGTTCTTAAAAGTGCTCACAACTCAACAACACCAACAACCTACTCCCAACCCACTATGATCCAATGCTCTATCAATACAAGCATCTAATGCAAAAGGAAACCAATAGCCTAGATGGAAGAAACAAAACAAAAAAAAGAACAATGGGAATAAGGGACATAATAATGAAAACAACAATAATGTTGGTGGATACAAGAAGGAAAAAGGGAAAGCAAAATTCATGTGCAATCTATGCAGAGCAGATCATTTAACTCACCAATGTCCCAAAATCGAGGTGGATCAACATTTATTGGCACAACAAGAAGCTCTCAATTAACCAATTGTGTTGACCAACCTATTTCCTCCACAACATCAGTACATGATTGTTGGAACTCCTACCAACCATGCATCCCCACAAGGGGTGAATTAGGTAGCCTCCTCCTAAGGGGGAAACCTGATGAATGAAAACATTTATATGTGTGAACGAGAGGTGAATGTCTAGACTATAGCTTGGAATTGTGAGACATTTATGTCTGGATCAAAGGAAAAGGATGCATACGAGCCTAAAAATACCAATCCTCTACACATTAAAAATCCATCCAATGACACAATTCCTCTCATACTAAAAGGTGTGCTAAAGTGGAATACGTATAATCCTACTGTACGTGTTTCTAAAAGCTATAGCATTATTGAATATCTGTAACAAGATCCTGGTGTGATGTCTACTCTAGAATTTATCTAGAGTTGTCCTACGCAACAAAAAACTCTGATCAGGACTGTAAGAGATTTAGATCCTTTGGACTCTCAACTTATTAAGTTTGACTTGGATAACTGGAATCCTTTCCTTTCTCATTCTTCCACATTTTAGATCCAGGTCTCAACTAGAGGATCGAACATTTTAAGGAATGTCGTGGATGAATGGACTTCCACATGTGTTATGTCCTTGTCATGTTGGAAACCTATAGGATCACCTAATACTGTTCCTTTGACTACGATGTTAAAAGAGTTTGACAGACATATTTTTAGGACTCATGGATTTATCATGGCTCTCCCAATGGAGCTAGGGTCCAAAACTGTAACCATGTAGGTAGAATTTTTTGATGCTCCATTGGATTATAGCCTCCTTCTATGTCACATTTGTACGTATGCTATGATGGCGATAATGTCTTCGATATTCCAAGTGATTAAGTTTACTCGTGAAGGGAAAATCGTCACAATATACCAACTGTCGTTTTGTAGAAATGATTCCATTCAAGATATTAGGACAAATTTTCCTTTAATTGGTCATTCCATGATGGCTTGTGAAAACGTTGCAGTGGGAATGTACTCTACCCTTATGGTAACTTTTAATATTACCCCACCTAACCCAAATGACAACAATTCCCCATACATGCGGTCTCCTCAGTTGCCACTCATTCTGTGGTGAGAGTATGTTACTTCAGAACATCTTAATTTGAATATCCGTGGATAGTGTTAGACTCCTCTCAGAGAACCGAATGTGGAAGGGTACCTTTATATTTTTCTACAACTAAAATAGCATATCAAGTTATCTTATCCAATATAATAGACCATGATCGTAATTCTACATATTTGGAAGAGTGCGATCAATATAACATGCCCATTTGGACTATAAATTCTTTACCTTGTGAAGATCCCTTAGACATGGTTCTGCCTTTTGTGAAGCTATCATGGAAGCCATTTCTTTGGAGGAAATTCCATAGAAATATATGCACCAACATGCGTCTTTTATTCCTACCACAAATGGATTAAGGATTGATGTGAGTGGAGTTATTAGACCAAGAACTATGGATTGGAATGGGAGGCCTCTTTCTACTCATAAAGTATAGGAAAAGGGAAATATCGCTAACATCTCTAAAACCATCCCAATTGATATATCCAAGACACCCACGGTCATAGAGAATGTCTCTATTTGTGTAGATTGTTCTCCATAAGAGATATAATCTTATATTGCACTATTTAAAGAATATTGTGATATTTTTTACCATGGTCTTATGAAGAGATGTCAGGTATCAATCCTAGCATTGTCGAACATGAAATTAAAACATACCCCAATGTTAATCCTATTCAACAAAATTTGTGACCAGTCAAGCATCGGAAGGTTGTTGTTGTCGAGGTATAAGACAAGAAACTTCTCCATGCTGGTTTCATCTATCCCATCCCTCTGACTGAATGGGTGTCCAATTTGGTGTCCATCGACAAGAAACAAGGAAACATTAGAGTATGCACTAACTTCAGAGCCCTGAACCTTCAATGTCCTATGGATAATTATCATACTTTGTTCATTGATAAAATTATCGATGAATGGGTGGGAAATGAAATATTCTCATTTCTAGACGAGTTTTCAAGATACAATCAAATACAAATTTGCACAGAAGATCAACATAAGATTGCATTCATTTTTCCTTGGGGAACATTTGCATCCATGAAGATGCATTTTTTCTTGAAAAACATTGGTTCTACATTTTAGCAAGCTATGTCACATGCTTTTCATGACATAAAAAGATTGTCAAAGCTTACTTAAATGACCCGATGGATAAATCTACAAGGAGATTTGATCACCCCAAACATCTTAGGGTTGTCTTTGATAGGTGTCTGCATTACAAGATTCATTTGAATCCCCATAAATGCATGTTTTGTGTCATTTCAATATGATTACTTGGATTCATAGTTTCTAAGCACGATATTCTAGTAGATCCATTCAAGGTTGAGGTAATAGTTCAATTGCCTCCTGCATGCAATGTGCATCAATTAAAAATCCTCTAGGGAAAGGCTAACATATTGTGTCCATTCATTTCCAATTATGATGAAATCACGAAACACTATATACACCTATTGAAGAAAGGGGTCCCATTCATTTGGGACAATCATGCTCAAAGATATTTTGATGCATTGAAAAAGGACTTGATTTCTTCCCCATTATTGATTGCACCTAACTATAGAAAATATCTTATTTTATATTTGGAAGCGTTTGAATCAACCATCAAAATGGTTTTGGTTCAATAATATGAACTACATAAGGAAGATATGGTGCATTATCTGAGCAAGAATTTGATTGGACCTAAACTGAGGTACTCTCATGTTGAAAAATTGGCATTGGTAGTTCACATTGTCCAAAGAGTCTAACATCATATCATCTTGAGATGGACAATAGTGATTGTAGACGTCAATCCATTTCAACATATATTGTCTTAATGCGTAGTCAAGGGAAAATAAAATAAGTGGACTTTAATTATACATTAAGAGTTCGACTTACGATTTGCATCATCAAAATAAAAAAGTCCTTAGCATTTGTTGAGATCATGTTGGAGATCCCTAGAGAAGGTGAGGAATATGTTGATGATGAGTCATTTCCTGATGAACATGTCTTCCTCATCGACACAAATAACCCCTGGTACAGAAAAATCCTGGTATATTTTCAGAACTAGAGGGTCCCATCTCGATTCTCTCGTGAGGACCAGCAATGAATTTGTTACCAAGAAAAAAATTATGTTATCATCGATGACACTTCATAACATCAAGGAGTTGATACAATACTAAGACGATGTATAACTCACAAAGAAGTTGATAAGGTTCTAAATGATTTCCATGAAGGAGCATGCGGTGGTCACTTATCTAGGATTTATACAACCCAAAAGATATTGTGTTGTGTATTTTGGCCTTCGATGTTTAAAGACTGTATTTAAGTAGTGAAGAAGTGTCACCCATCTCAACATTAACCAAGAATATGCACACACACCCTACTCCACTTTACCTCGTTATCATTGTCGGTCCCTTGATGAAATGTGGAATGGATTATACAAATTGTAACCCAGCGTTAGCGAAATTCCATAAATACATTATTTTGGCTATGGACTACTTCACTAAGTGGGTTGAAGATATGCCTTCCTTCACATGTGACAGTGATACAATAGCACACTGTGTATTCAACAAAGTAATAGCTAGATATGGTATTCCCATAGAGATTGTCACTAATAATGGTAGTCACTTTCAAAATAAGATGATGATGGAATTAGATACCAAACTTGGATTCCAACAACATTTCTCCTCTCCATACTATCTGAAATAAAATGGACAAGTAGAGGTTGTTAACAAGTCCTTGAAAATGATGTTGCAACGAACGGTAAGTAGGAGCAAGAACAATTGGCACATTATGTTATACCGGATGTTTTGGTTGCATCGAACTTCATTCAAGATAGCTACAAGATTTACCCCATTCCATCTTGTTCATGGAGTCAAAGCCGTGTTACCAATCAAGTGTCAAATTCTCTAATTGAAACAAGATATTGAGCTCTTACCTGACACCATCCAATATAGACCTGAAGGTTTAGTATATTTAGAGAAATTAGACAAAGATAGGAGGGATGTCATTAATGAAAATGAGGCGCATGAAAAGCACATCAAATCTCAGTATAACAATTTGATCCATCCTCATGTCTTATATGAAGGAGACATGGTGCTTGTCTATGACCAAGAACATGACAAACTAGGGTCAAGGAAATTCAAATCAATGTGGATTGGTCCATACATTGTAAAATGACTTTTGAATAAGGAGCCTATGAGTTAGAATATTTCGATGGAAACATGCTAGGAGGTCCTAGAAATGGGCTCTATTTGAAGAGGTATTATTCCTAGAAGCAACGTCTAGGAAAATCCACTTTGTTTTATTATATTATAAGTTACTTAACTTTCTTTTCTTTTATATATTTTTATTCTTTGTGTTGGTCATCGCTTTTATTTTATATATTTTTATTCTTTGTGTTGGTCATCGTGCTATGTGCTCAATTGAGAGATGTCGTCAGAAGAACCTATGTTTATGTGATTTGTAGATGGTGCCAGTCAATGCACTCGACATATTCTATCGCTTGGGTTATTTATTCTCTCACATGCCATATTGTGAGCTCAGGAGGAGTGTGTCTCAATTTAGGGACTAATAACGTTGTTGAATAGAGTTTTGTGATAGAGCTATTATTAGAGGAAATTTATTATGGAATCCAACATTTTACAATTCACCTAGATTCACAACTAGCAATGTTTCAATCGAATGGCACATATTGAGTCTATAATACTATGCTATTAATAAATTTCTTGTGGGTGTGACTTCTATAATGTTACTATGAAACTATCGCATATGTTCATATTCCGAGTTTGAATTATGTATATGATTCATTAGAAAATAATGTTTTGAACTGGAATTTGTCACACATTTAATCAAGCATATTGTAAATAAAAAGAGTGTGTATACATTGTATATAAAGCCAACCGAGAAAAAAAAAAATTTCATATAAAATTTTTACATCAAGTACAAAAGTGTTTAATATTATACAAAAATAGGCATCATATCCCTCAATGATGCATATAGAGGAAAAAAAAAAAGTAAAAAATGGAAATCCCAAGTAGATTAGTCACGGGGCTTGATAAAATCTTGGTAGAAAAATACAATAGTATCCACTTCTCGGAAAAGGAAATCCTTCTACGCGGTACCCCCACCACCTATCGCTGCATCACCTCTCGAAGTTCCTTGATCCAAATGGTGGGGATCAGTGTAGGAAATTCAAATGACGGACACCCATCAAAATTGACGGTTTTAATTAAATTCTGGAACGTTTTCCATGTTACAAGCCAATTTGTGACGGCCTGGCTGAAATGTTAACTGTATTTGACGGTCAAATTGGCCTCTGACGGGCAATTCAACAGTCAAATTCCATCACTGGTGGGGATACCAACAGTGAGACCTGTAATATTATTATCCTCCAATGATGCTAAGGTACTCTTAGGTCCCTCCTCGGACTGAGGCTCCTACCATTGAAATCAAGGATGACCCACTGGGAGTACAGGTCCTACATCTATATCAATGAAATTTTTCTTAGTATTCCTTCACACCAAAATTTTTTTTTACCTTTTCGTTTCAATATCATAAAAAAAAAACTTGAATAAGTTTAAATATATATATATATATATATATATATTTCTTACAAATTCCTCCCCAATGCACGCTAGGAGGAAGAGATAGATTTGGATCTCCTCATAAATCCATGCCGACGAAGGGAAATTCCTCGATGGATGGAAGCTGTCGCCTCCACCAATATAGGAGTCATCATTGAAAGTAGTCAATATCATCCCGCCTCCTGCCAATACGTCATGTCTATCCACTGGGACATCCTAGGTTGTTGTAGATTAAGAGGAGGAAGCAAGACACAGGGGCTCATTCCCATAGTCTCTCCATGAAGAAAGATACCAATATGCTTCCATAGACAAATTTATTTTGTTTACCTGTCTTGCAATCGGGGATTTGGGATTTCATGCTCACCAACAATCCACTGCTTGAAGATCCAGAAAAAATTTGGACTCTTGCAAAGAGGTAAAATGAAAATAATTCAGTATTTTTCTTTGGTAAAAATGTTTTAAATTAATTTTTACCCACTTTGACATATTTTTTAAGTGGTTAATAACTAATATTAATGCTATCTCCAAGTTCATCTTATGCTTGACATGTATTTTTGCAAATGAGGTTACCTTTTAATGGTCCAAAGGAGGTTTGTTTAACAGGTTTGTATCTTGCCACTGACATTTAGGATAGGGTTCACTCTATCATGCATATTTTTCATTGTCCTTACCAATGTTGGCACACATTAGGATCCCACCACATGGAGTTGTGACATCATCCCTTCTTTGTTTTAAAGGTTGTAATTTCCATGGTAGAGCCTACCGAACATGGGTTACCTAGCTTAGAACCTATGTTGTCTTTTGGAACCCATGCTAAATTTTTCTAAAAGCCCTAGAGTCCCTTATTATTCCCTCCATGACTATGAATTGAAGTTGCATGGCTCTTCCTTAATATCATTATGGCCACTACCTATGGGGGGACTCTCAATTTTTTCATTTTGTGTTGCTGCATTGCATATTGCTTCTTACGCTTCCAAGTATAATACTCTTTACAGTTCACCATTAGTTTCTTATTGCTTATGCATTCTCATAGTCACTCGCCTTTTCTACTATTGTAGCCACATCTTGTAACCCTTATGTTATGCAACAAATTTCCAAAAAGATGATGAAAAGAGCATAAATAGATCAAAAAGAGTACTCCACAACTTTAATGAAGAAAATAGATGAATAGCGAGCCTCTTCAAGGGGGAAGCCTCCTTATACAATGGACTAAGTACACAAGACCAGACAAGAGAAGATGCTCCAAATGAAAAGGTATTCTTCCTATATATAGGAGACTAAGAGGTACAATTCCAACTAACTGACCTAAGCCGACATAACAATATAACCATACTAATGACAATTACAACTAATGGACCAAATCCGACATAAAAACTAATGTAATGCACCACAATATAGGGGGGAATGTGCCCACATTTAGGGCTCAACACCTTACTAGAGAGTACATGCTTAAAGAGCACCCATATCCTCCACATATTTTTAATGTATTTTGGATAGATATGTTATGTGCGCTTGGAACATAGTTGCACACCATGCAACACTCGTCCTGAATATGTATTGTAATAAATCATTCTTTTATTTTTTTTCAGTCTCCATAATATCAAAAAGATTTAAAAAAAAATGAAATATTTTAAAAAAGAGAGGGGGTAGAAAGATTTCAAATTTATGTTATATATTGACAACAAATCATATCATCCTTGAACAAAGCACTAGTCTTGAGTCTCCTCATCGAATTGGGTTTTAGTATGGCCTCATGAATTGAACAACGATTCTAGATTCTTTACTCCTCTGATTGGTTACTCTTCCAATCATATGAGAATCTATTAATGTCTCCTACATTATAGATTTATATCATTGTTCCCTTTGTGTTAAATGCTTCCCAAGTCACTATTGTGTTGTGCTCATTGTTCAAGGATTTTCCTAGCATGTGTCAGTTATTCCTCAATTTGACTTTGCATGTCGACCTTCCTTGTCATCAAGTTTTTCTCAATGTGTATCATCAAAACCAATGTTTGTACTCATACTAGTGTGGAATGTCCCCATCGAATTCTCATTGGTGGTTCATGTGTCATTGACGATTACTCATGGCTCTAAGATTTTGACCTAGAGTAGCAGTAGCCTGGGCATATTTTCATTATTGGTAGCTTACCTTCAAATTTTAGATGTCAAGAAATCTATTCACATTTAGGGATTCATGATGTACCTTGGATTCCATTTTCATCATTGGTGGAATCCATCGCCTTTTTCAATAGCTTTCATTATCAATTGTTTCTCAGAGGTTCTCTTTCATGTGTTATTTACATCTAGTGCATGCGAGAGACGTACTCAATGGTCCCTCTTATAAAACATTTTCCAAGTACTTTTCCAAGTCAAATTAGTTCTTGATATTTCCTCATGTTGGCTGATGGAGAATGCCTTAATGCCTCCCATCCAATAGATCTCTTCCCATCGAATTCAACAGATCCTACTCTGGGAATGGAATTTAGAGTCTCAATAGTACCTTGGGGCTTGTAGTCATCAGTGGCAAGTTTACCTCACTATCAAGTAGTGGGAATACGACAATGTCTCCTTCTTGATGGATTTACAAGTGTCTGATTCTATCTCATCTATTTGCACATGTTAGAATGTACTAGGAACCCATTATCATTATCGATAGGTTGTCTCACATTTGTTAATGGTATACATCAATGACGAGTAATCAAACATTGTCCTCCATGTTTGAATTCAGATCATCTATTCATATGGTTAATATTTGTACCTTTTGGCAGTTTGGATGGAAGACCTTGGGCTAACCATACAACTACCTCATTTTGTTATTGCCTGAGTTGCGGAAGACTATACCATACACAATCCGAAGAGCCAATTTCACTCATTTCAGTTGCAATTGTTCTCTTAATATATACTAATACATAGATCCATTGTGTATATATTCATGTCTATGATCTCTTGATTGACATGGATCCATTGTGTATCATTGTCGTTCCCATGATTCTACATTACTTATATACTACCTGGATCCATTTTGTACTCTTTTTGTGGCCATGATTTCTTTTATCTCCTATATGTCATGGATATGCAGTGTACTTGATTTGGAAGCCATGTTCTATCAAATATGAGCATAGATATTCCCTCATTAGGGAAGAGTAATTTTTGACACCTTTATTTCTATTACAAGTACCTCTTTGGAACAATGATCGAGAAATTTGGCCTTGATATCACTTGACTCCCATCTATTGGAATTATAATGTATTTCATCCATTATCTCCTCTTCTGACCTCCAATATTAGGGGACATCTGTTATAGCGTAATTTGGCACTTCCTCATTTGTGATGACAACATCCGAAGATGACACCTAACTATCCATGATCGATGACAAACATGATCCTATAAACATGGAAGGGACCCTAATTTGACCCTATTTGATGTTCTGAATCCCATTGAGAAGAATCCAACTCATTTCCCTTTGAAATTAATAAGTTGCGAGCATAAAAGAGACCTCACGCATCTTTTTCTTCTACAAGATGCATTCCATACATGCTGCTCTTGAGAAGGGTGCATGGGCCAAGAAAAATATCTTAAAAAATATTAAAAAAATAGAAATTAGAAAGTTATGATAATTTTGGAAGAATTTGGTCTCGTTTGTAACTTTTATAACTATTTTGTAACCATCAAAACTATCCTAGCCATGCAATAAAAAGGATTTGGATGGACCAAATGAGGGAGCACACCTATTACATTGTAATGCTAGAGGAATCCCACACCATTATGAATCCAATACTCTTTCTCTTGTCCCTCAGTGACCCCTGTCCCTGAGCACCCTTTCAAAAAGTGTTGAAGTCATTCTCACATGAATTCTACCATATACATGTGATATACATACACAATTGGAGAATTGAAGCGTTTGGAAGTAGGAGTATAAGTGATTCATGTGAATAGAGGAATTCGCCATTGGCTTCGAAATATGCCTTAATAATAGTAAGGTAATTGACGTATTAATTAATTTGTTGCATTTAAATTTGCTATCTTTCCCTCCCCACATACAAGTGTAACGTGTTAAATATTCAATTATTTGAAATTCATTAATCCTTTTCAAGAATATTATTAAGGCTAGTTGAAATTGAATACATGTTATTTATTTGGTTAAGGTTTTCATCAGAGTAATAAGGTTTGTGAGGAGGGTATTTGGTGTTTCTTCTAAGTTCTAGGTTGTTACAGCAGATCAAGTTGAAGGTGCAAAGTAGAAGGAGCGACGATCAAACTTAAAAAAAGGTCCCTCCTCTTCCTCCATCTCTTTCTCTTTCCTATTTATTTGTTGTCTTTCCTCTAGAGTGGTGAAAACATATTTCCCTGAGTATGAATTTCCTGTATAGAGAGCCGCAAGATCAAGTTTAGTCTATCTCAGTATGTTGGTGACCTACCCTAGTCATTAGGAAGTTTTTTCCCACAACGTGGAAACATAACAATCACACCATATTTGTAGGCCACAATGGGGACACTTTTGTTAGTCGTGCCTGGCCTTGAGCTTCACATTAGGAATATTTTCAATGCAATTGCATTATTTACACACTCATTAATTATTTCTCACTAGATTGACTCTCATCACATAATATACTTATCATTCAAAATAATACATGGTTTAACGTATTCAAGGGATGAAACTGGGATATTACATTCCCTCCACTTTAGAGTAACATTGTCCTTGGTGTTCATATTTCTATCAACAAGACATTCTCTCCCTTCTTCAATTGCATATGCAATGATATCTTCTCCAATAAAAACTTGCACTTGTTGGCTATCTTGGACATAATTATTTATCAGTCCCTTTTTTTAGCATTGGAATACCTCCAAGGCATTAACATTATAGTATATACATGTAGCAATCATCAAAGGAAGAACAAGAACATCATATCCATTTTACGCAACAATTATGTTATGACACAAGGGGGGGAATATACATGGGAGTTAATGTATATGATATGATCCCAAGGGAGGCATATGTGGGGGTAAATATATGTAAAGTATATGTAATAGGATTGGCCTAATAAACAGACCATGTGTGCAATGAGTTGGAATATATATATATATATAGTCATTATAAGGGGACATGTGAATTGGATATATAAATGCCTTGGAGTATTTGGAGGAGATTTTCCTATTCTCTAAAGAGTAATTGGATACATCATCTCTCTTATTTATCTTGAATTTGTGCTCCATTGACATTTGTTGTGCATTGTGTGTACTCTAATATATTATGACATTATAAAATTTTAAACCATAACATTTTAATATATGAATTTGAAATCCTTATTAATGGGATAATTGTTACATAAAATGGCTATAACATACATGTTTTTCTTTTGATAATTAATATTGAAGTATATACTTATAGCAATCATAAAAAAAGAAACGTACATGTCATAGCCATTTTATACATAAATCTCTAATCACAAGGTTGTCATAAGTAAGATTTCACTTATTATCTTCCCTAACATACACAAAATATATATTTCCTTCTTTATCCCAATTAATATATACACAAAATATATTCCTTCTTTATCCCAATTAATATATACACAAAATATATATTTCCTTCTTGATTCCAACTAATATATAAAATATACATTTCCTTCTTTATCCAAGCTAATATATACACAAAATATATATTTCCTTTTTGATCCGAGCTAATATACAGCATGAATTTCTTACAATAAATTGACTCAAGTTGTCCCTTTCTTCACTCACCGTTTTAGGATCATAATCCCATTCCCTTTTTTGGTATAGAATCATTGAGGCAATCATGATCGAGACGAAATACTAGCAGTTTTAGACAACTCGATTAAATATGTATGTCTTCAAAACTGGATCAATAACTGCAACGTGGAAACTGACAGATCCGAAAGCCATATCTATCCTATATACCTGTTTCGATGTCCCATCTGTCTGGCATATCCTATCTCCAATAGTTATTACGCTGCCCCACCAGACCTGTCCCATTGATACTAATGCCAGACGCATCCATGTCGTAGCTGCAATAGCTGTTTTGCTGTTTCATCTGTCTCTGTCTCAGTGTTCGTAGCGTCTTGCTCAAGTTTCGGAGGGAGGTGATGACCTTCACTTGGACACGCTCTTCCTTTCCTGCGCTCAATGCTATTAGACCACTCAGCCATTGCGTTGAGAATATGTTGAGAAGAGATCCATCGTACCACTTCGCTATTGTCGAGACTCGATAGATAGCATATATTGAGAAGAGGAGAATCGATCAGTTGAGAAGAGATAGTCTCCGTTATCTTTATTCCCTAAATACAATAAGGGTATGCAATATGAATTAATTTATTTAACCAGTTTCTAATAATAATTTATAATATGATATAAAGCACTTGAGTTCATTTATTGAATCAATTTGATAGAGTACATTACTATTTAAAATGTAAGTTGGCTTATTCCTACTTAGTAAATGAGTGCAAAAGCTGGAAAATGTATACTATCAAATGAGTAGATATATTGTGCATAACGATAAGAAAAAACTTGAAAATATATGCTGTCAAAGAGTAGTTATATTGTTACCAGCAAATGCAGTTGTGTGATCCAGGTAATGATAAAGAAGGGAGGGTCACAGTCATTGAATAATAATTGGTTGGCGAAAAAAATTGTAAGAAAGTAATAAGATATGTATTTTTCGGCATACTTAAGGCTTTTTTAGTTATAAGTTGGTAAGTTGTTACTTTGACAGTAATGTATCTTTATAAGATATGTATTTTTCAGCATACTTAAGGCTTTTTTATTTATAAGTTGGTAAGTTGCTACTTTGATAGTAGTGTATCTTTATAGCAGAGGTAAACAAAAAGGGCTTATTTGATTTTAGGATGAAAGGAAGGCTGATTTAGTATCAACCCATGGTTGATTGTTTATTAACGGGACTTTGAATCCTTATCCAGATATTTTGGTAATGAATATCCTAATATTATATAGGGTTTAAACCTTCGACCATATATTCATTACATTAGCACAATGGGATATGCCATAGAACCTTTGGGTAATGAGTATCCCAATATAATATTATATAGGGTTTAAACCTTCGACCATATATACATCACATTATTCGCGGGAAAAAAATATATACATCACATTAGCACGATGGGATATGCCATAAGACCTTTAATATCATAACTTGTGGTAGAACGGTATGGGCACACATATACGTGTTTATATATTTTATAATCAAATGGAATATATATACACATTCATATAAATGAATAGAATTAGGGGAAAGAGTATTAGAATTATTAAATAAAAAGGATGAAAAATAAATATATAGATAATGTTTTCCAATCTTATGGAAATTATGAGAAGAGGATATATAGATTATATCTTCCAATCTTATGGAAATTATGAGAATAGGATGCCCTTAGGAATATAGGGTTTTAATAATAAGCTTAATCACATTGAGAAATGAAATTAGGATGGAAGTATATAGTAACTTAGTGGTTAAGTGTTAATAGACATCACATCTAAATTTTGTCAACTATTTGTTAAATTGATAATGCAGTATTTATAAATTTAGATATCATAAACATTTTTATATAAGATAAATAAAAAATAATTACTCACAAAGACATACAAAGTGCACTCAAAATTTATACTTGAATGTATATATAAATTCAGTTGGGATGTACAACATGAATCATCATTCAACATTGATGATGAAAAAGATAAACAAATTTCACCCTACAAGCAAAGCAATGATGTTTCACTGAAATCCATAATCCTAGCAAACTTCAAACATGGTGAACAAATGTGGATTACCAACTAGTGCTCTCACACTAAGCCCTTCTGGAAATTGGTCTCACCTAGTCTTCAGCGGATGAATGCATGTGTAACGTGTTATGGCACCAATGGGCCACGGAAACTGGTCTCATCTCTCTAGCGGATGAACGCATTGATGGTTCCTTGGGGAATACTTTCATATCTTAAACCAGATAAAATAAATCCTACTTTATAGTTGTTTAAGACTACGGCAACCTTGAGAGATAATTCATTGTTTGTGGTCTGCTTCCGCATCTTTCTATAGCCTGACTCTCAGGATACCAGGTTTCAAATTCAAGTGAAGAATATCAACAGTAAAACTTGAAATGAATGTTTGCTTAATAAAAGACATAGCAATGTTTCCATTTAAAAACTTTTCAAAAACTGAAACACACTTCCTATTTTCTATTCCCTGCAGCTGCCAATTGCTCTCAAAGTTTTTCAATAATTACCTCCATTGGTTTGCGTTGTACATGATGAACCAAACGAGGAGAGGGTGAAAATTACTCCCTCTTGCCTATAATACAAATTGATATTTACCAACACTTCATCTACATTCTTTCTATAGAGCAATATCATGTTGTGCGCCTGTGCTTGCATGCACAACAAGCATCTGTTCCGCAACTTTGGAATGCGGTTGCGCTTGTAGCTCCTTCTTTTGATTTTGGAATCCGAGAAGTGTCCATGGTCGGCTCCAATACTGAGATAACCCTAGCAACGGGAGTATTTTGAACATGTTGAATATCTTACCAATAACAACGATGCCCCATGGCAACACATCACATTAATTGGACTTTATTGTCATGTGACAAAGAAAAATAAAGCAGCGTGAGCTACCAGCTACCTCATATGCCCGTCGCCCCAACCTCACCAGGTAAATGGAAATACATATTTATACATAATCTCATGGAATTGTACTCGTTGTTGCATAATCAACAAGAATAAACAAAATGTTGGTTCAACTATTCTGAAAAAAAATCGCTAGGGAAATGAGTCCACCATTGAATTGAATAATACATCAACACTTGAAATCAACACTCACATGTTTTGTTGGCCTTAATCTCCTAGCCATAATACTTAAAATTGGAAGAATTAGTTCAGAGAGCAAAGCACAAAGCGAGTCACACAAAATACACACATTTCTTATTACTTATACATCAAATACATTTATAGTTAATGAATTGTTTCAACAGATTTAAGAGACTGATCTCAAACCACTTAGTTTCTAAATAATAGTATTGGATAGCAACAGTTTACTAATCATGGCATTTGGTCATTATTATAAAAAATTATAATTTATTATTTAGAATTGATAATTGGAGAGATAGTATATAATCAATAGTTTAAGTTTAATTATAAAAATTCTATGATTTATAATCCATGAGTTCATTTTATTTAGAATCAATCCTCTCTTAATTTCAACCTTGGTTTTTTAAAAACAAATATTGCTATGTGTAGGGCAATGAGTAATGTTATCGTGCAATTTATGAATCCAATCAAGATTAATAAATGGTGCACTCGGAGTGGTCATGTATATACTCACCTAGATCTAGCCCTCCTAAGTTACCATCCTATGTTGTGGTGGCACTTGATAATTACATTGGGCGTCTGTGCGGCCAATCTCAATTAGAGCACATACCCATTCCACCCATAAATCAAAGTAACAAGAAACAAATCCCCTCAAGATGGCTTGGGCATTGAATATCCATAAATCCCAAGGATTCACTTTAACAAGATCAACCATTAACATTGCTAACATTGAATGTCAAGGCTTGACCTTCACGGCTATGCCACACACTACAACATTAAAATGAATGTGAATTTCACCATCGTGTCCACTTCAAAGAAAGGAAAAGGCACCCCTTCATATAATTAGAGTCAAACTTGATCACTACATGTAAAAATTCCCTAGAGCTACCCATGAGGGGGTGTTGCAATATCTGTTATAACTCCCGCACCTCCAAGAATATAATGGGGATTGATCTCCCACTTCTCGGTGCTTGGACTTGTGCTTGGTTGCAAATGTTCATCACCCTCTATAGGTTAAATGGTGTAACAATAACCCTGGATTGATCTCCCACCCTAAGATCCTTGGACTTGTGCTTGGTTCCAAATGTTAATCACCATCTACACATTTTGGTATAATGGCAAACCTTATAGAACTTTATGCATTCACTAAACATTGTATTGAACTTTCTAGATTCACTATGTAATTGCTTATATAATAGACTAGTTTAAGGTGGACACTCCACTTATCTTCAGTATCCATATAAAATTTGCAGAAAATACCATATTACAACAAAGAAAACTAAAATAATAACAGCTAAAAGGAGCAGAAAAAACTAAGTTTAATGCGACCAATCATGCTTTGAGCCTATACCTATATTAATATCAACCATCGGAGACTGACAATTTAAAAATTACATTCACCAACCCTTTGTTTCAACAAAACACAGTTCATGAGTTGAAAATGCAGGGCTAGGGTTGTGTTATGTGAACTGAAATCCGATGGCAATATTTAATAACTCCACGGGTTAATGATTCTTCTCTCAATCGAGTCAATCTTTCTATCTTATGCAGACTAAATTATTAATTGGGGTGAAATGGCGTGAAGTAAGCAATAGTGCCCTCCAACTCCCTACAAGAAGAGATTGAGAAAATAACATGAGACAGATAGATCCTAATCCCTGAGAGATTCTATATTTGTAAAATTCACTCTCAACCATAAGAGAATTGAGTTGTTGAGATTATGTAAATACTGTATATTAATGTAATTTTTCCACATTGTTGTAGGTCTGTACATTATTCGACTATAGCAAGATAAGCTTCTTAATGGGGCCTATACATTTAGCTCTTCACTGCAAGCTTGCAAGGCATGGACGGCCTGATATACTGTTATTGTTCTATGAAGAATTGCTATTTAATAATAAAATAACTCTCCACCAATCTAGACTGCATGTCACATATCTTTAATTTCTCTTCATATTAATAGAAACGAAAGGTTATATAACATCCCCGGTTACAACAAAAGTACAAATCTCCTCCGAACCATACTATACTAAACATGGGTTGCTAATCGGATGGCATTCGTATCTTATTCTATATTCCAAATTCTAACACACACAGTATTACTATTCATATTCATATGATTATGTTTATAATGAGGGAAAAAGCAACGCATCATTCCTTGTTACGGCCTCCGGGGAGCCTTTCTTTGATTTTTTCCCCCATACCCTTCTTCTCACCAGGATTACAATCAGCAGTCTCATACTGATTCTGAGGATGGCCCTTCTTCTCACCAGGATTACAATCAGCAGTCGCATACTGATTCTGAGGATGGCCCTTCTTCTCACCAGGATTACAATCAGCAGTCTCATACTGATTCTGAGGATGGCCTCCGGGAATCTTCTCTTTAACTTTATCCATCATCCCTGCCTTCTCAGCTGGATTACGCTGAGCGGTCTGAGGATTACACTGAGCAGTCTGAGTCTGGCCTCCAGGCAGTTTCTCCTTGACTTTATCCACGAGCCCCGACTTCTGAGCTGGATTCGGGTTGGGACGAGTACCCTGATTCTGCATCATGTCATCATGCTGTCTTCCCTCGTCCTTCTTGCCGAAGAGACCGCGGTCCTGGCACTCCTGATTTGCAGCCATGGTAATCCTAATTTCAAAAACAGATAGATATATCAATGAAACAAATTGAGATAAACAACAACTTCGTAAAATTCTAGGTGAAATGTGATGAGAGAAAAGCTGAGCCGTTCGTGTATTTATAGCTTACAGAGGTGGAGTGTGGAGTTGGGTTCCTCTGCTGCGTTGCCGTGTGGAGGATAATGTTATTTTCTTTAATCAATTACATGAACGTGACTTTACGTGCACCTGTACCCTTGATGGGATCATTCTTGCCTTCTCCGATCGAGATAAAACTCTAATTTCAGTGTCGGTTACAAATAATCGAGGTTAATTTCATAGTTTCTTTCCAACTCAAGTCCTGGTGAATACTTGGTGTTTTTTTATTTTATTTAGAAGATGTTAATGATAATATCTTGCCAAAATCTTAATATCTATTTTAATAAATTTTATAAATTTGAAATGACATTTGGACTTTGACATATTATTGCTTTTTATTTATTTTTATATTAATGTAAGTATTTAAATGTTGCTCCGCCAAATTACTATAACTCTTTTAAACTTAAATATGTCAAAAACATCTAAATTTTGAAATTTGACAAAATATATATTTTTTTAATTTACCATCGTAAATACTGTGTCTTAACTATTAGAAATTTTGGATTTGAAAAAGGATATTGTACTCACAATTATTTTCTAAGGTGTAAAAGGTATGTTGGTTAAAAATGAATATTTTAAAGTGGTTTATTTTCAAATTTCTTTGAAGATTGGAACGATATGTAAATCCAAAAGTTAATAAAATCTAACCTACTTTGAAAAGTGAGTGATCTTTAATTTTGTTTTTATCAAGGTTTTTAAAAACGTGGGTGATCTTTAATTTTGTTTTTATCAAGATTTTGAAAGCATTTTTTCTATTAAATCTATATTTTGATTTTTAACATTTGGACCATAGCATTGTTAGATAATGAAAGATATGAAAGGGCATTGAGCATAGAGTAAACACGAGGAAGAAAACTTTAAGTATTTGAGTGTGACCATTTAAGATTTTCATTATGTGTCAATGTAGTGCAGATCAATGAGGAAGGGAATGACAAGGATTATAGATTGGAAAGATGACAACAATCCAAACAAAGAGAAGGCCATTTAAGATTTTCATTGTCTGTCATTTAAGTAGTAAAGAAGATTAATATCCGTAAGGATATATCTCCATGCCACAACGATACAATATATAATGTGTGTATTATTTAATCCACATATGCAAACACCTAAATGTATATTGCCTTGAATGTGTATTTAATGGCCAATCTATTTTTAATGAGGTGTTGGGTTGAACAATTTAAACATAGAGAGTGTGTTATCTAGTTGGCTCATAATTGGAGTGATTTAGTTCCATTTTATAATTGATTTTTACATAAAAAAAACAACCAAGCCTTGAAGTCAGAGATGAACGAATCCATTTGTCTTGGTTGATAAATTCATATAAAAAAATTTGATCTCAAATTGAGTGTGAATTGAAGAATTCGTGCTCGTGAGTCGAACATGCCAGACTCACCTTTCACTGATCAACAGTGTTTGCACAAATATGAGACTCTGCATTGTCAATTGACCTGGAAATGCACTTTAACACCAATTTCATTAAACTTGGACATATTAGGCAAATTTTGGACTAAGAAAGTGTGAATTTAGACTTTTAAAGTGTCAATATCAACATTTCTAAAGTGCAAAATCAGGTTCTGGAAGTGGCAATATTGGCTTTGGAAAGTGTGTTTTTCTATTCGAATACTGTCTTTTTTTACTACTTATGAACCTTAAAATTGCAGTTTTTTGTTATAAAACTATGAATTTCAATTCAAAAAATGTGAATTTCAAAACAAAAAATGCAAATTTTGATTTGAAAAGTGTGAATTTCAGATCAAAAAATGCAAATTTTGATTTGAAAAATGTAAATTTCAAATAAAAAAATGCAAATTTTCATTTGACAAGTGTGAATTTCAAATAAAAAAATGTAATTTCTGATTTTAAAAGTGTGAATTTCAAATAAAAAAATTCAATTTTTTATTTGAAAATTGCAATTTTCATTTGTAAATATTCAAAATTTTAAGGTGAAAAGTTCAATGTTTAAAATATTCAGTCATTGTTTGAATAACAAGTCAATCGGCTAAGTTATAACATATAAAAATGGTGGGTGGAAACGCGAAGGTGGGTAACACTTTGGTGAGAATCAGCGGGGGAAGAACTCTAGCGTAGGTTATTCGGCCGAATAACTTCAATTATTTGGCCGAATAATTAAAGTTATTCGACCGAATAATTAAATTATTCGACCGAATAATTAAAGTTATTCGGCCTAATAATCTAGTATTTATTCGGCCGAATAACCGTTAACGGGCCACTGTTAGACATAACGGAGGCCTCGAAATATGTGCCATGTGTTAGCCGGACGGAGGAAACTCACGGCGGTGGCTATAATTGTTCGGCCGAACACTTGTTCGGCCGAATAATTATTCGGCCGAACAATTATTCGGCCGAACAATGGTTCGGGCCGAACAATTATTCGTCATAAAAGCTCGGTCTCGGCCCTTCACCCGTCACTTTCACTGGATCCCGTGGACCCCTGTTGCGTTGATAGAGGCCCGTTTGCTCCGTCATCCCTTTGCCCTGTCGCCTGTCAGCCACTCTATTGGTCGACGGCGTGTGTTGTTGACCTATAAGCCTGCGTGTAAGTCTTCTGTTCATCGTAGCCCACGCCTCTCCTATTCGTTTGTCAGAAAGCATCTGGTATCGCCACCTGCACATAAGTGAGGTTCTCTATTTTCTGCCTGTATGTAATATCGTTTCGGCCGTTGGACGCGATAACATCTGTAGCAGTTTTGGGCTTGTAGAGCTTCCCAGCAGTTGGTCGAAGGTCGTTGAGGAGCTGCGGCTGGTGACAGATCGACACGGCGTGTGCAGAGGTAGAAGGTATCGTTTTTCGATTTTGAAAATGTGTATTTTATTGAAGGTGTTATCGTTATTTTGTGTTGTCTAAAATGTTACTGTTTTTACTGCAGGTCTCCCAGTTCGTCTGCTACAGCCGCTCTATTTCGGGCGTTTCAAATTTGGATTTGCGCTGTCCTCAGTAAGATTTCAGGTTGCGCTCATTTGTTTTGGTTGCGTTTTAGAGGTAAGGTGGATATAGTTTTGTAATTCTTGTTTATTTTAATTGCGTGCGATCGTTTCGTTTAAATAACGTGTCGGCTGTGTCTACGGACAGAGTCCATAGACTCTGTATATTGCACTCTGTCCCACTAGGCAGAGGCCATGGGCTGCAACAGGGTAGAGTCCATGGACTCTGCCCAGTTGGACAGAGTCCATGGACTCTGTTCAACTGGGCGGAGTCCATGGACTCTGTCCAGTTGGGCAGAGTCCATGGACTCTGCCCACTTCATTAGAGTTCTTGGATGTTGGTCGTATTGAATGTCCAAAATGTCTTAAATTAAAATATGAAGAGGAATATTTAAATTTAAATATAAAGAGGAATATTGTCAAGTATTTTTTTAAATTGTTGTATTTGACTGTGTTTAGAAAAGAAATTAAAGTAGGACAGTAATTTTATTTGGAAAGAACATTTCTAAGTTGTATGTAGACTTGTTTTACTCAAGGACTCTGTCAACATGTCTAAGTTGACAGAGTTCATGAACTCTGTCGACTCGTCTAAGGTGACAGAGTTCATGAACTCTGTCAACTCGTCTAAGTTGACAGAGTTCATGAACTGTGTCTGTTTACAAAGTGCAGAGATTAAGATATTAATTATATTACAAACTGTGGGGATAGATAGTTCAGATACAATCAAATTTTAGACAGTTAAACTCTATTTTTGATAAAACAATAATTTAAATGGACTTGAGGTACAAGGGAACTATAGACATGAATAGGCTTTAATTTAGAAGTATTATAATAAGTTTTATGTAATTTAACACTCATGAACTCTGTCAACATGTCTTAGTTGACAGAGTTCATGAACTCTGTCAACATGTCTAAGTTGACAGAGATCAAGATATTAGTTATATTACAAACTATGTGGATAGATAGCTTAGATACAAACTCTATTTTTGATAAAACAATAATTTAAATGGATTTTATGTATAAGAGAACTATAGACATGAATAGGCTTTAATCTAAATGTACTATAGTAAGTTTTATAAAATACTAGGTGATGTTATGTCACAATGGTTTGAGTTTTATTCTAGTAAAGGTGGTGATCTTGGTATTATGTTTTCTTTTGTTTGCAACATGGCAGACTTGGAGAACATAATACCAAGAATTGTTACCGTTATTAGATTGAAATTAAAGATCATTGTCAAACAAGGCCAATTTGAGAAACATGACATTTAACTCAATCATAATAATATGAACAATAATTTTTTTTTGTTCTATGGAACAATGAGATTATTTGTAGATATAATTTATGTTTAGAGTAATAAAATATCTTGTTTAAATTTGTAGTTTAAGAAACTGAAAACGATTATCAAAAATGGCAAATTTTGAAAACATTTCAACTCAAAACATAATACATGAATTGTCAATTTTTATTTTATTTTGTGCAATAATGAAAATATTTTCAAGATGTAATTTATGTTTTAGGTATTAAGTTATGTATTAAGAAGGTAAAACATATTCATGAACTCATACTTTGACATAAAAAAATGAACCCATTACTTAGTACTTAACTATATTGGTTCCATTCATTTTAAACATCAAAAACACCTAAAAGATTGGTACATTATCATCATCTAACAATATTAGCTATACTCTTTTTGAAAACTATTAGATGATAAATTAGGTAAATCTAGGTACTTGTTAAATAACTTAGTCTC
The DNA here is from genome assembly GCA_027924585.1 of Larix kaempferi. Lineage (NCBI taxonomy): Eukaryota > Viridiplantae > Streptophyta > Pinopsida > Pinales > Pinaceae > Larix > Larix kaempferi. The sequence continues at coordinate 13,832,672 of BSBM01000422.1, forward strand.
TTCAGTAGTTAGTTTTTAGAGTTCATAGAATTAACTTGTAGGATTTGAATATGTAATTAGTTGATTTGTCTTTAGGTGTAGGCATTATATATCAAATGGAAAGAGAGGATTCTTTGAGGCGAAAGCGTAGGAGGTCTTCACAATCTTCTGGGGTAGGTGGTACGAGTGATAATCGGAGGTTGTCAACCTCTCCTCGGGACTCTAATTTATTGTATAGTTCGCATCGACGAGGTGAAAGGGGTACAAATGATTCCCCTGTATCTTCTGTGGGAGAACGTCGATCTCGACCCTCTATTGGTACATATGAATATCAATCTTTTAACATTTATATATGCAAATTGTCTTTTTGTGTGTGCAAAATTTGTAGTTGTGTTTAAACGAGACTTTGTCATTTGAAGCAGAGCATGGTTCGAAAGATGCTCGTAATTCTATAGGGAGGGAGACAGGGCAAGCAAGGGAGACGGATGACGGTGCAGAGCAAGGTTCTCAAGAGGCTCACCATTCGACACGAGGTGATGATGGTCGAGATAGGACGCAATATGTTGAATTAACCGAGGGTTGTACACCCATTACAACATATCCATCTGATCTACCTCGAAAGCTTCCATGGGAAGGTGGTGATCATCAAATGACTCTTGAAAGATGTAGATCCCACTATGAGAAGTTGCAAAATGATTTGTCTACTATGGATCTCCCTCCGAAGAGTAAACAAAGTTTGGAGATTGTTTTGGGATCATTGCAAAACTTCATTCAAGCATATGAGAATCTCGGGCCAACTACAGATGGTTTTGTAGATTTGATGCGAAGACGAAGGGATCAAGTGATGGGTCCAGACAAATGGGATGTTGTGAAAGAAAGAGTGACAAAAGAGCAGGCCAAATCAATGTTTAATTTCAAAGAAGGTTTGAAAAAAGAAATGTTGAAAGTGCAATATTTCAAACATCCTCATCTGGCACACTTACTTTATGATCGGTTTCTTGCAGCCTACGGTCGTTTTCCATGGAACGATGAGGTTTCTCAGTATTTTGCTAGATTTTTTTATGCTGAGTTTTTTTTAAATATGAAGCCAGATTATACTGATGTTCATTCAAAATTTTATGGAGTTGGAAAGGGTCGAATATATGAGCGAGAGGGTGCGCATAGAGATCCTGCAACTCTTAGACCTCCACCCCAGATATCTCGTCCACCTAGGTTGGTGGCATTAAAATCAGAGATGGAGCCCACATCTCAACTTGGGACAACAGCAAGGAATTTTGTTAGCGATGGGTTATCATCAGTATTAGTGGGAGTAGATGTGGGGTTGGTTAGAGAAATGGCTCGTTCTGCTATTCGTCAAAAGTTTGTTTATAAAACTGATGATGAAATAGATGGAATGAGCATTGAAGATCTCAGGGCATATGCGAAGATTTGTCGTGACTTAGCAGCAAATGTTATATCCAATGACACATCGAGTTTGGGAGAGGTTTGTTGACTACATGATATGATTTGATTTGAATTAAATATTTTATTTATTTTGATTTTATTTTTTTTGTTACATTATCATAGGTACATTATGTAAATGTTTAAATTGATTGCAGTTTTCAAGAATGATGAATGAACATTCTTTCCACATTTCAACTATTGAAAATCTTGGGAGAGAGGTACATATTTATTATCAACATATTTGTAATTATGTTTGAATTTGATATATATATATATATAAATTATTATTTTTTGAATGATAATTTAACTATGTATCTTATTGTTAATTTGACTCATCCATGCAGGTTTCTTTAGATACCAACTTTATAAATGATTTACCATCTATTGTGAGCTAATGTTTTTTAAACTTTTAGTTTTAGTTTTAAGTTTTAATTGGTATAGTAATTTTTTTGGTTTGCATTGTATGTTTTATTTATTAATACAATTTAAATTTTAGGGTGGAGATATAGGTTCTTTGCTTAATGAAGCAGATATTGGTAGAGAGGTAATTTCATTGATTGCTTTAATTTTGCTTTAATTTTGTTTACTGTTTTAATATTTTAATTTTTGTGGATTTAGATTTATGAGATTCATAAATTGATTTTATATATGTCGCAGCTTGGGTCTCTCAAATCTTTTGGAGGCAAAGGAAAAACTCATTTGAAGGATGGTGGTGGACAAGCATTTGGAGAATTTGATGTAATATTGTTAATATTTGAATTGTTTTTTGATATATTAGTTTAATATTTTAATTCTTTGATTATAGTTTAAATAATTTAAATGATATGAACATAATTTTTTTTTACACATGTTGTAGGGAGGGTTGAGTCCAGGGGGAGGCCCGAGTGGAGGATAGCATGGCACGGACATTTTATTTTTATAGTTCATGGTGGACAATTTTTTGTTGTTGATATGCATTTAGATTGGAAACATTTGTTTTGGACATGTTGAGGAGGTTTATTTTTGGACTAGATATATACATATATGGATGTACATTGAATTTGCATGTTCATGAGTATTTTTTTGGAGATTATATACATGTAAATTTTGAACTTACATATTTCGTGAATCATGGTTTTTAAATGATTTAGTTTATTTTTATTTATTTGACATATTTAGTGTTAAATTTAGTTTAAAATATGTATTTGCATGTTTGAATGAATGAATGAATATATGTAAAAATGAATGTTAAGAAACATGACATTCTTGAATATTATTAAGTTTAAGAAATGTTATTTAGGAAGTTTAAAAATGGATAAACATAGGTTTAAAGTTTATAAATGAGGAAGTTTCGATTGAAGTTTAAGATTTATGTTATTTAGAAAATTTTTAAAAGTGGATGTTCACATATAGGTTTAAAGTTTATAAATGAGGAAGTTTTGATTAACATGAATGAATGATAAGATTGAGTGTATTAAGAACAAGAATGTTAGGAAGTTTAGAAATGGATAAACATAGGTTTAAAGTTTATAAATGAGGAAGTTTTGATTGAAGTTTAAGAAATGTTATTTAGGAAATTTTTAAAAGTGGATGTTCACATATATAGGTTTAAAGTTTATAAATGAGGAAGTTTTGATTGTTCGACATGAATGAATGATAAGATTGAGTGTATTAAGAACAAGAATATTAAATGAAGTTTAATAATTTGTTAGAAGTTTTGATAGAAATATGAATCAGGAAGTTTAAAAATGAGTGTTGTCTTTGAACGTTAGGATGTTTAGTTAGAAGTTTTCATACACATGGATAAATCAGGAAGTTTAAAAGTGATAACATGTTGAGTTCAAATTTTAGAGATGTTAGGAAGTTGAAGAATGTTTGAAGTTTTGATGAAAATATGGATGAAATATAAAGTTTAAAAATGAAATTTAAGTACTTGAATGTTATCTTCAAGGATGTTAATATGAAGTTTTAAGGAATGTTAGAAGTTGATAGAAATATGGAAGAAATAGAAAGTTTAGGAATGTTATAAAGTTTTAGGGAATGATAGAAGTTTTGATAGAAATATTGGATGAAATAGGAAGTTTAGGTTCATGTTATGAAATTTAGAAATGTTAGGAAGATTATGAATGTTAAATATAAGTTTTGATAAAAATATGGATCAATTAGGAAGTTTAAAATGTTAAGAGTATATTCAAATGTTATTTTTAAATGTTAAAAAGTTTATGAATGTTAAAATTTTTGATAGAAATGTGGATGAACTAGGAAGTTTAAAAGCGAATATATGAAGTTCAAATTTTGATATAATGGATTTTTAATTGATTTAATTTTTATTTTCAATGTTCAGGTACATTTGATGCGGTTGAAATCATGGCAAATGGGGGTAACGATTTTTTGTTTTTTAATCATAAGCGAAGATTACAGGATTGTGAAGTTTATGTTAAATTAGAGTAATGATTTTAAACAACAATTTGATGAAAATTTTAATTGATTTGTTGTAAATAATCATTTCTCTAATTTAGCATAAGCTTCACAATCCTGGAATTTTTTCTTGTAATTAAAAATCAAATGATCGTTGTCTCCATTTGCCATGATTTCAGTTATGGGAATTTGCACAAGCGATATTTTAAATTAAAGATTTGGGGCGGAAAACTTGGTGACAATTACAGATCTGTTAGATCTTATCATTTAATTGGTCTAATAAACATATGTGTCCACGTGAATAAAGTATTTGAGATATCTATTTAAGACATTTTATACATTCAGGTTTTCGTTATCAAATAATTTTATACAAGCGATCATATTTTAAATTAAAGATTCAGGGTGGAGAGTGGCGACAACCACAGATCCGTTATCTCATCCCTTAAGTGGTCTAATAGACATATGGGGACCCGAATAAAGTAAATTTCAAACAGAATTAAGTCAAAAATTTTACACATTGAAATTTTCAATATCAAATAATTTTTGAATTCAAATTTCAGCATACTAGAATACAATTATTTAAACTTTTATATATTATAGTTCTTTTCAAGATTATAAACATAAAAATAAAAAAATATATTGTACACATTTGACAATGACATCGGCAAAATCATCTATTAATTTTAAATATATAGTTTTAAAAACATTGCAATGGAATGCCGTCTTCAATTATCCGTTCATGGTCATATTTGGACAGTTTCCATTTTTTTATTTTTTTATTGTTTTTTCGATGGAACTTGAACCAATTTTATTCGAGATGCACATACTAAATGGCTATATTGACAACATATGACATCAGGTTCCTAATCCTGAAAGTAGACATAATTTTGAGTCATATGGGTTTGCTGAAAAAAGTAGCCCTTTAAAAGGATGGATCCTCTCTCGTATGTATATCCGTTGTCATTATAGTCTTCCAATAGCTTCATTTTTCCTTCAGTGCATCGCATCAAATAATACTTCACATTTTCATCATTGTCGACAGGAGCAATCACAGCAAAAACATCTCCTGTGCAAATTACAATTGATGTCAGGATTTTTAATTCAACTAAATTGACTAATATACATGTGTATAAAGTGAATGACAAGAATGAATAATCGATAAAAAAGTGGTATGTGATCATTACCTTCTCTAACGAGATCTGAAATTCTGTCACCGTCAGATGATATTGCTATATCTTCTGATTCTAATTCTTCTATGCTTGCTAGTGGCATTTTTCCTTTAGGATTAATTTCTGTGTGTTTTCAATGTTTCACGTAGTTGTTCGTTATGTTTTCACAAACTTTTGTAGATTCAATATTTTCAGTGCAAATATGGCAAAAGCATGATTGCTTTCTACTGTCAAATGCATAAATGTTTTGGAAAGCTTTTGTTTGAATAGAGTGAAAATCTCTAGTTCCTTGTATGGTGCTAGCGTCGTAGGGTATTGATCTATTTATATCTTGGATCCCGACATGCCAAAAAAACCTAGTAAACAAATGACAAATTTTGATGTTAGGTACATATATATATATTTTTAAATTGACTATAAAATATAAATTAAAATATTTGTGTGTACATACCTGCGCACATTTTTTGATTGTTGATTATAATCATGGTTTAGATGTGATTTACACCATTAGACAACCTCTGCAGCTGAATGGAATCGTGCAGAACTATGGTTCATTTTCCATCTTCGAAGTGCTCTTTTTACGCATGCTCCAGCACCATCATGTTCACCTTTTCCATGACCAGTTTCAAAGAAATTCCAGTGATGTTTAATGTTCAATGCTTTATGAAGTCGACATAACCAATAAAATGATCGCGAAGATTTAAATTGTCCGGCGCATCCATATGACCATATCCAATGCTCATTGAATTTAATGTTACGTTCCTTTAGTGAATTGTAGAAAATACTTTCAATACAATGCTGAACAAAATGTGTATCGTGTGTACGATCGTCGCTGATATAAAAGTGATATTCTTTAATCACATCTCGATTATCACACGTGCTTTCAATGCCATCAACATCCTGTTGAGAATGTCTATATAAAACATGGACGAATATTGAAACTTGATCAGAATGATAGTATTGACAATGAGTGATCATCAGTGTCGATAGGATATTTATTGTGGTATAAAACCAAATTTCCACAACGATTACAATGTTTTCCATTGACACATTTTTTATTATAAAATACTTCATCGTGATTTCTCTCACATAGGGTTTGAGATATGAATTCACGTATTGTAGGCGGAGGCGGTGAATTTGTCCAAAACATTTTACCAAATTCAAGAAATGTGTCATAATATAATTGGAATTGCACATGATAACGACAACAACATGTATCACGGATAGTAATAGGTCTAACATACCATGGTTTTATTTGCACAAATGTAGTGATTGACACATTAATTCCACGATGATCTTCCTTGACCTTATTGAACAATTGTACTTGTGTCATATCCATTATATGTTTTGGACTGCTTACATATACTCCTCGTGATACTCTTTGTCGTATTACATCTCTTGAATTTGGTGAAACTCGATCATGTGTCAACCAATATTCTCGTACAATATCTTTAACCCCTGCCCCCATTCTATCTTTGTAGGGCTGTCTACAAATAATTGCCTAGCAAGCAAGTTCATCATTTTCATCTATTTGCATTCTGAATTTGCTATGTCTGTATAATGTCTTTCTTGAGGTTCCAACTGCTTTTGCTAGCTGTGTTGTCAAACGTTTTTGTTTAGTACTAGTCGAAATAATTGCTGTATGAATTGCTCTTCGTGCAGCACTAATGTCTTTCTTCCTAGATTTTCCAAACTTTTTTATTGCATCACCTATATTTTCTATCACATTATGTTTTAATTTCGACTCTTTGGTCGCCTTGTGAATACCCAATAATGATGTAGCATCTTCTAACTTCTTGGTCACTAATAAACATCTCAAAATTTGTGCTTGTCCTGTTGCTGAATAATTCCTCAGAACATCATCATAAATTTTTTGAGCCCGATATCGTGCAGCGTGTATGGGTATTTTTTTTCCATATTTATTGCAATCAACGTTTTCTAACGTTTCATCATCAATGGTGAAAGTACCTATACATCAAGATAAATTTAATTTAAAACATGCATCCAAAAATACAATTCATTATAAAAATCAATTTGGAAAATACATTCAATATATACATACCTGGTCCAATTTTTGGTTCTTGAACTCGATCTTCAACATTGACTTCATCGACATTAGTATGTAAATCACTATTTACATCCTCAACAATGGTTTCTTCAACTTCAATTTGTTCCTCTTGTACTCTATTTTCAATTTTCATTTCATCGACATTATCATGTAAAACTGTATTTGTATCTTCAATAATCGTTGATTGCGTTTCTGCAAGGCTTTCTTTGTTGGCATGATATTTAATTTTTTTTCTCTATTATTATCATCATCAACACGTTTACGATCATATTTTCTTTGACGGTTTCTCTTACTGCCCATGATTGTTGAATCTATAAATGATAAATTAAAGAAGATCATCATTTTATTGTAAATAAACAAAATGAATATTTAAAAATAGTTACGAAATTTATGAACACATGAACTGAAATTTACTTCACCTTATCAAAATCTTGTACTTGAGTATTTTGAAGAAAAAGTCTTTGGAAACAAGTTCCTTTTGAAAAGAACCTTTTCTGAATGAAATAAGAACTTTTCGACAATAAATCACCTTTGAAAAAATCTCATTGGAAATGAATAAGAACACTTTCAAAATAAATCTTCTTTGAAAAAATATCTGGGAAAAAGATTTTGTAAAAACTTTTGCAACAAAATAATTTTTTTGCAAAAATAACTATGGGAGATTTTGAAAAAATCCATTTTCAAATAAATACGAAGAAAAAATATATTTCCTTTGTAAAAATAACTTGAAATAAAATCTTATTTGCAAAAACGCCTTGGAATAAAAAATCTGTAAATGCACACTTTGGAAAGAAACATTTGATGAAAACCCATTGGAAAAGAATAAGAAAACTTTCTAAATAAATTTTCTTTGTAAATCCACTAGAAAAAAAAAAAAAAAATCTTTGTAAAAACCTTTGCAACAAAATAATTTTTTTGCAAAAATAGCTTGGGAGACTTTGAAAAAGCCCATTTTCAAATAAATAAGAAGGAAAGAAACGTTTATTGCAAAAATATTTATAAAAAAAAACTTTAAAAAAAGTCATTTGAAAAAATCACTTGAAAAAATAAAAAAGAAAAAGACAATCCCTTTGAAAAAATAACTTGGAATAAAAACCTATTGCAAAGAATTAAGAAGTATAAAAACTTGGAATAAAAACTTATTTTGCAAAAATGCCTTAGAAAAATAATCTTTCAATGTATTTCTTAGAAAGAAGTAACAAAAAGAATACTTCATAAAAAAATTCTCTTTACAAAAAAGCTTTTTAGAAAACCCTTGGAAAAATTGCTCATTCCAAAGAAATGAAAAGTGGAAATAGCTTGAAAAAATATTTCATAAAAAAAAAATTCTTTGCAAAGAAAGGCTCCTTAAAAAATCCTTGGAAAAAAACCCATTGCAAAGAAATAAGAAGTGCAAAAAACTTGGAATAAATACACCTTTTGCAAAAAAATTCTTTCAATCTATTCTTTTGAAAGAAGTAAGAAAAGAAATACCTCATAAAAAAACTCTCTTTGCAAAACAAGCTCCTTAGAAAATCCCTTCCAAAATACTCTGACCAAAAAGTATGCGAAATTGAAATGTGCGAAATTAATCGAAGTATTTAGTTTTATTTATAGGAGTGTAGAATTTTTTGAATTTTTTTTTATTTTTTTTTTATTTTTTTTCGGCTGACGAGTTTTTTTTTACATTTGGTTATTCGGCCGAATAACCAAACGTTAAATTGACGTGGCCGTTACGGAAAACAATTGTTCGGCCGAATAATTATTCGGCCGAACAACCTCTAAAACCTGAAAATCTGATTGCTACTCACAGTTTTCAGGTTTCTCCATTTTCGGAAGGTAAAAATGATCTGTTACACTATAAGGCGACTGTCAGACTTGATACCATTAGTTTCGTTATTGAATCTACGTTCCAAATATATAGATTTCTTTATGTATAGGTAAGATCTGATATTTGTAATTGTTTGTTTTCTTAATAGGTGTCGAGTTTAGTTTCAGGTCTTTCAAAATGTGGTGAAATGAAAAATCCATAACTTTAAAAATACACCACCAAAAAATTTGAGAAAACTATGGTGCAGTTAATTGGCGTGTCTACTTCAAAAGGGTATTCATAGAATTTTTAGTTTTATATTCATTTCAGAGAAAAGTGTTGCGACAAAATATATGTTGAAAATCGACAGGGTTTCCCCATTGATTGAATTCAAATGAATATAATAAGAAGTATATAGATCCATTTGCTACAAACTTATAGTCATGCAGTAGTATACTGTGTGTAGATTGTTGTAGCATATTTTTTTTTTGCAAAACACAAGTTTAACAATGATTTTAGGTGTGCGACAAAACATGACTATTTTGTAGTCCTTTCGTTTTATAAGAACACACTGTCAAACATTTGTCGAATCGACATATCAAATCTCAATATAAAAAATTGAAAAAAATATGGATAGCAATCTAACATAATTCTCTAAAAGTTTGCTTTTAAGTGAAAAGTGAAATTCCAAACAAAAATATCTCTTTTATTCGCCCAAAGATGGAAAACATGAAAAATTCAGAAATATTTTATCATGGAACCCCCCAAAATAGACACCCATCTTCATGGATTCACCCTGGTCTATCCCGACTTTCATTTTCCGACAAGAAGGATCGGCCGCCCCTTCTTTTCGTAGTTAATTGTGAAAACCTTTATCCAGCAATTCAGCTATATCCATAATGAAGAACACAAGAAGGATCGACCGACCCTTCTTCCAGTGTCGAACTATTATGAAAATTATATAGGGAATAAGAAGGGTCGGTCGACCCTTCAATTACGAGGGAATTGTAAAAATAGAACACAATGGAAGTTATAACATATAAAAATGGTTTGTCCAAACTTCCATTTTCCAACAAAAAGGAGCGGTCGCCCCTTCTTTTCGTAGTTAATTGTGAAAACCTTTATCCAACAATTCAACTATATCCATAATGGAGAACACAAGAAGGATCGACCGTCCCTTCTTGCCATGTCAAACTATTATTATCAAATACCCAAAATATGAACATTTAATGTTGTGAGAAAAACATTATGTTATAAATTATTGTAAAGTTTTTATGATTATTGACCAAGTGGGGTCAAGGATGACTGTAATTAAATACTCTAATATTTTATTATTAATAAATAAAAGATGAGACAAATATCCAAATGAGACTATTAAAGAGTGTTCACTGACCCACTAGGAGGAATGAACTGCGGTGGAGAGCAAATTGACACTTGGCAGCATCATCATTCACTTCTAGCTATTGCAGGGGGCAACTTCCCTATATTTGTGGTCATGTTCCCCAAGAAAGTGGAACAAAGCAAGTGGCTCAATAATTATAAAACTGACCAAAGACCTAGGCACACTATTTATACCCATCGAATTGAGCAGGGGGCTCACCAAGTTTTCCTTGTGACAATTCTAAGAACAGAAAGATAGAATACACAAGAGATTCGATGAGGGGAAGGCTAGGGAGTGGATAATTGAATTAAGTCTGCATAACTGAACTAGTACTGCTAAATGCAGAGTTCAATATTGCTTAATTTAGAGACATACTACTGAATACAAAAAACATTGATGCTGAGTTGCAGAAGGATAATACTTGCCTCCACATAGTATCTTTGTCCTGGTGGTTTAGTGAACAGTCTTGGGGGTCCTAAGGCAAGTGATATTGGCTATCTTCAAGAGAAAGTTAGGTGGAATGGGCTCCTTTGGGTGTTTGTCCTCCTCTATAGTTATCAGGTTCTTCATTGCATCAGTTATATAATTTTGTTTGCTAACCTGTACTCTGAAATTTTATAATCTACTGAACTGCTAGATTAGAATTATTGAACTATTAGTTTATTTATGAATGAATGAATAAATGATTGAATAAGGAATTCTTCACTGTATTTTTCCACTCACAAACTGTGACGTACTCTAGTACAGAGAGATGAGCTTATGTAGATAGATTTCATTGATCATATTTGATAGATTGAATGAACTATAATTAGGACAATGATATCCTATTTGACATATTGTAGAATGTATACTGATTTACAATTCACTTCTTTTATCAGTACATAATGAATGCAATGTTAAGTTAAATAATAATTCATTTCATACTATGCTGGAAAATCCCATTGGTTCAACAGTCAATATTAATATTAAGTAGATAATTATAGAATTGATTATATCAATAATAGTTAATATATGAACTATTAATCTGTTATAAATTCAAGTATGGTTTTAGAATAGCTCTATACTTTACACGGGGGGTTCACTAAATGAACTTGTTACATAGCACGATCGTTCGCATGATATTGAAGAATATCCCTAATTTCACGTAATATTGGAAAATGCCTCATAAAATTGTATTGTTGAACCCCCCTCCCAATATGTCTTTTCAATTAAGAAAACCCATAATTTCACCATATATTATAGGTATCCGTTTTTATCAACCCATTTTTAATACCCCCTTTATATTGTATTATCAATTTGTAATAAATAGGATCCCTAATACATCTTAGTATAAGAAAACATGATGCTAAATGAAATAATAGTATAATGCTAATAATGATCCTACTAGGACTGCAGGTGCGACTTATCAATTTGTAGCGTTGGATAGTTTAAGACCCAATGAAATAGTACCCGGGAAGGAAAAATGTGTAAAAGGAAACCCAGTCAAGAGATCAACATAACAAAGAATGTAAAAGAATGATAGTCCACTATTTAGTGCAATGCTTAGAAAAGATGAGAATTGCAAATGTTTCACACCAAAGCCTACCAATCTACCAATTTTATATCATGTAAATACACGTATATTCATAGAGAGCTCATGTTTTCTATAATATTAATAAATTAAACTCCATAAACATGCGAAATTGAAACCCTTTCGTGGATAGACTCCCCTACCTTCCTATCAAAACAAACATCTTGGTTCCAATGAGCCAAGAAACATTGATCTCACTTTTATTGGTTGTTGTGGAGCAAGGTTTGATTGAATCTCAATACCCCCCTAAACTCCAACCTAAAAATGAAGAGTTAGATCTTTTACTCAACTCGAATTCCTACAAAAAATACAATACAATTGTTAAACTCTGGAACTCTCGATTAGCTACATATCTTAACATAAAGATGAAAAAAATACAACATCAATTCAAACCAATCTTAAATAAGCTATTAAATGAGGATTGCTCAAAGCTACTAATCCAAAGAGACTTCCATTGATATTATCATTGATACATTATTATCATATTTACGCAAAGTTTAGGATCATAATCAATATCAAATAAAAATGGAGGGTCAATAAGTTTTAGGTTGGTATGAATTGAGCCCATGATTTGGAGGTATGAATCCATCCCACGATTTTGAGGTTATTCCTCAGCCCATCCAAATAAAATAACCCCCAATATTTATATTGCTATGCCATATTAAAAAAACCCTTGACCCCTTAATATGAAGCAATATATTTTTGAGGATTTTAAGAGTATTCAAACCCCTAATATGAAGGGACGTGATATGATATTACCTCAGTAGTGAACCCCCCATGTCATTTCCTTCTCATATGTAGAGGCAGCTAAATTCTTACCTGAAAGGGCTTTGCTGGTGAACGCAATGGGGTGTTCATCTTGAAGGAGAACAACACCAAGTCCATTGCCGCAAGCATCACTCTCAATAGTGAAGGGTTTGGAAAAATCGAGCATAGCTAGAACAGGTGTAGTACACATAGCTTGTTTCAGTTTGTCAAATGCACACTAAGCAGCATGTGTCCATGTAAAAGCATCCTTTTTCAATAGAGCAGTTAATGGAGCTGTAATCTTCCCATATTCCTTGACAAACTTGCGGTAGTAGCCAGTCAACCCCAAAAACCACGAAGTCTCTTGAGTGTCTGAGGATGTGGCCAATTGTTCATGGCATCGATTTTGGCAGGATCCACGCGAACCCCTTGTGCTGAGATAATGTGCCCGAGATACTCAACTTCCTTCTGTCCAAAAACACATTTAGACTGCTTGGCGTGGAGATGATGGTCAGAGAAAAGTTGCATGACAAGATCCAGATGTTGGAAATGTTCATCCCATGTTTTACTGTAGATGAGGATATCATCAAAGAATACCATAATGAATTTCCGCAAGTAGGACCGGAATATTTTATTCATTAAGGCCTGGAATGTGGAAGGAGCATTAGCGAGGCCAAAGGGCATGACCAAAAACTCATAATGGCCATCATGTATGCAGAAAGTTGTTTTAGGGATATCATCCTCATGAACCCGAATTTGATGATACCCAGAACAAAGATCCAACTTGGAGAAAAATTGAGCCCCATGAAGCTCTTTAAGAAGCTCATCAACAACAGGAATTGGAAACTTATCCTAGATGGTGAGGTGATTAAGTGCTCGGAATTCAATGCAGAGGCGCCATGACCCATCTTTTTTGCGTACAAGAAGAACTGGAGAAGAAAAGGAATTAGTGCTTGGGAAAATAATACCTTGCTTCAATAAGTCCCGAACGAGCATTTCAATCTCCGTTTTTTGGTGAAATGGGTAGCGATAGGGCTTGATGTTGGGAGGAACGCTACCAAGAAGGAGCTAAATACGATGGTGTTATGGTCTTAAAGGTGGCAATCCCACTGGTTCAGCAAAGACACCTGTATATCGATCCAGAATTTGTTGTAGATTCAAAGGAGTAGTGGAGACCGCTGATGGTTGCATCTAAATGGAATGGATCTAAGCACTGAAACCATGTGAATTCTTCTTGAGGAGTTTTTCCATATGATGTGAACTAATGATGCTGAGAGACCCTGGTTGTAATCCTGTCAATGTGTGTTTTTGTCTATTGAGGGAAAACAACATCCAAAGTTCAGCAAAATCCCATAAGATAGGGCCAAGTGTGCGTAGCCATTGAGCGCCCAAAACCACATCACATCCGCCTAAGGTCAAGGAAAACATGTCAGAGCGCAAGGTATAATATCCCATAGAGATACGCACATTTCGACACTTCCCTTTGCAAGGTAAGGTGCCCCCATTGGCAACCATGACTTCAAAATTAGAGCAAGGATGGATAAAACAATCAGCTTTTTTGGCGATCCGAGGGTCAATGAAATTATGAGTGCTACCAAAATCAATGAGTATTGTAAGAGGAAGCTTCTTGAAGTAACCCCTAACTTGCATTGTTTGGGGGGTGGTGATTCCAGCTAAAGCATGGAGAGATATCTTTGGCTGGTCATCCTGAGACAGAGGGTCAATAGGCAGTTCATGAATGTCGACCTGAGCATCCACTGTATCTGGATATTCGTCACCAATTTAGGAGGCAGGCGGAGAATCCACATCCAAGAGATAGAGCTTTTGCTGAACACATCTATGTCCCCGAGTGAATTTCTCATCACAATTATAGCAAATCCCCTTTTCTCTGCATGCTTGCATCTCTGTTTCAGACAAACGATTGATAGGATTTGGTCGAGGAGCCTGCGGTATGGGTGGTCGTTGAGAACCCATATTTTGGAAGGGAACAAAAGTGGGCTTGGAGCGCTATTGGGCTGCAATATTGTCTTCTTCCAACTTAGCCAACCCTAGGGCTTCCATCATTGTGTTGGGACAGAACATTTTGACCTCAGAGCAAATGGCATCCTTTAGACCACTGATAAAACAACTCCGATAAAAGTCATCAGACAATCCTTCAGTGTGGTTGGCTAGTTTCTCAAATTCGGTTTTATACTCTCTCACTGTGCCAATTTGGCGAAGTTTAGTGAGGGCTCCTGTGAAGTCATCAAAAGCACTAGGACCAAATCGTTGCAAAAGGAGTTGGCAAAAGTCTGGCCATTTGGGCTCTTCATGAGCCTTGATGTACCAACGGTACCATTGAAGAGATTCCTGTTCCAAATGAAAGAATGCAAGCAGAACTTTGTTGACATCAAAAGTATTATGTAGACTAAAATACTGTTCTACACAATAGATCCATCCAGTTGGATCAGTACCATTGAAGCGAGGAAAATCAAGCTTCGGATCACGAAAATTGTTGGAAGAAGAGAACCCATTGTCTGATGAAGACTTGGATTGTCATTTGTTGTTCATAGATGAATGTTCAAGATGGAGGCCGAGAAATTTTTCATCTAGATCCTGGAGTTTGGCTTGGATGGTTGCAAGTGCTTCTTCCATGGTTTTTGCTTCTGCGCGGGTGACAACCATAACCAGGATTTTTTTTTTTCGAGGGGGTGGGGTTGATTGGGTAGAAAAACAAAAACAGAAACTGCTTCAGTAAAGAAAAATCTAGATTTGAGAAAAAATCTAAAGAGTAATTGGGGTTTGACTAGGTTTTGGACACTGTCGAATAGATAGGGAAGCAAAAAATGAGGATTTCAGAAGCGGGGTGAAAGAATGGAAAAATTTGGCAGAGGGGGACAAAGAAGCAGAATTCGGAAATGAACTCTGTGGTAAAATTTGAAGGTGATTGGGTGAAATCTGAGGAAGTTATGGCAAACCCTAAAAATAGACAAATGTGAGATTTCGGGCTTTTGGAAGTAGAATTGGGGATAGGGTCCTCAAGAATGAAATATGCAGAATGGGATTACAGGGGTTCCCTAGATGTTTCAAGGGAAACAGAGTGAAAACAAAGGAGATATGGGGAAACGACGACTGGATCTGGAACGACTTTCAGAATAGATCTGAAACGGCTGGATCTGGAGCGGAAGTGATCGACAATAGTTCAACTAAAAATAGATATGGACCCCAAGTATGTACAGCTTCCTAACAGTTCAGGTGCTTCACTCAGCCACCAATGTTGTCTGACGGATTGAGTATTGGGGCAGTACCCCTCACTCCACGGCTCAGGTAAAACTGATAACCGCTTTGCCACAAATGACAACTCTTAGTTTACCTCACGAGTGGGAACTAGTCAATCAGGTAGGGGTCGTTGCCCTTTTCGCTAGCAAGTCCTCTCAATGGGCCAGCTACTTCGGGGTTCCTGTGGTACTCCTCACAATGATTTTTAGGGCTTATGCCCAAGTACTTCCCACAGTTAAGCGAATAGGGATTATTCCCAAATCCGAACCTGCAACAGATGCGAAAAAAAAATTGGTAGAAATTTCACCCAGCGAGCCCAAGAAAGTGCTCTGATACCAGATGTGAAGCACCTGCAACAATTAATTAATAAGAATATGTGAAATAGCGGAAATGACAGAACTCAAAATCACATTTATATTGATCGTAGGCCACTTCGAGGGGGAAACCTCCTTTGAGCAAGCTCAATACAAATAACTTCACGGTGCCTTCATAGGCCTCAACACACACTTATATACTAAGTCTAGGTGCCAATACTATGGGTCAAAACCATGGGCCACTACAAACTATGGATCAACAATACTACGGGCGACTTACAAAGCATATGCGCCAACAACAATAACACAAACTATTGACCAACAAATACTACAGGACGACTTACAAATCATATGCGTCCAACAACAATATACTAACAAAGTAAAGACATGGGTTCCTAACAAGCACCTTCATGTCTTCATCTATTTTGGGAAATTCAGATGTACTGGGTTTGATGATTCAACCCATGAGTTCAGGTTTGTTAGTTGTAGTCCTGTGCTATAAAGATAAGTTCATTTTAGTCTTTAGGGGAGTTCGAGGAGTAGCAAAAAGGAAGTCATAAGGAGTTTCATCTAGCCTCTATTTATATTCCAACCATTTCGAACTTATTTCAAGGACAAGTTGATTAGGTGATAGCTTCACTATGTTGGTATTTTTGTGAAGTTATTTTCATTATTATAAAACTCCTTTTGGTCTCTTTATGCTTATACATACTATTGATATAATCATTTTTTTATTTATGTTCATACAAGTTTATTAACTCTTCGGTTTTTTGTTATCTAAATCTGCTTTAATAATTATATTCCCATGTGATGATAAATGTTTTGTTGTTAATATAATCAATATAGTTAACCTTTTTAATATGACCTGATTACAATTCAAATTTTGTTTCTTGGAAATTTTAGTTATATCATTATTAATCTTTTATTCATATTTATGTAATAGTTTTTGTCTTAATCCGCTCTCATCTAAGATAGAGTATATTTTTTATAGTTAGGTTAGATTAGTTATAGTTTTTAGTAGCTACAAGAAATTTATTTTCTTCAGCTGCTAAAACATATAATTAATTTAGATTATGTTAGTAATTATATTTGCATTTTAAGTAGTAGTTAGTGTCAATATAGCTTACATAAGAACACTCTAAACCATTCAGTCTCTCTATATTTAGAGAGAAAACTCTCTCATAGAAAACATGGCCTTTATTCCTATGAAACATAGCTATTCCAAATGAATGGAGAACTGTTTTAAGGGATCTTTTCGGGATGTGTTTCCTTTCTAACGAGTGAACATACTTTCCCATCAACAAGTAACTAGAGCTTCTTTAAGTTTTGGTATGCCCCAGGGTAGTGTGCATTTCCCTGGAATGGGAGGCATGGGTGTTGTAGCTTTTTCAGGATTCAATATTCCCTAGGGTAGTGTTCCTTTCCCTGGAATGGGGGTCATGGGTTTTGGAGCTACTTCAGATGCATTGTCCTAGAATGAGGGGCATGGCTGTGGGAGTTGCTTCAAAATTTAATGTTCCTTAGGGTAGCATGCCTTTCCCTATAATTTGGGGCATGGCCAATGGTGTTTCCACACCATATGTCTAAACTCAACCTGGTTACACTTAGATGCATGGGAATCAACACAATCCTTTTATGGTACCTATAAATTCTTACATGCTAGGGAAGTATTTCCTTAACACAAATCAAAGGCCAAGAAATGCCCTAAGGAATTGGAACCTAATAGCATAGACCAAGTTAGCATTCTTGGAAACCTTGAATATACCTAACTTATCCAAGTTATCCAATAACCCAATGTTTCTCAATCCTAGTTGGCCCTTTGTCCCCAAAAAACTACTTTCCTATATAGCTAAGTTTGAGGGGAAATATGGAGATGACCCTACCACACATGTCATGACATTCCATATTTGGTATTCATCTAACTCATTTATGGATGATAGCATTAGGATTTGTCTCTTTTAGAGAAAATTAATTAGGGTAGCTACCAAATGGTACATGAAACTACCACAATCTTCTTTCCAAAATCTGTTAAATTTTCAGTATTAAATCACAATACTATAGGATCTTTGCTGAGAGAATAACATCTACAGTATATCAATGCATGACAATCATAATATGGCAAGCATCACAAGCATCACAAGAATCAAAAGCATAGAGACAAGAGACACAGAGTTTCCGTGGGGAAAACCCTAAGGTGAAAAACCCCACAACTTCCTCAGAGATAGAGAGAGCAATGGCTCAACCAAAATACAACCAAATAACACTGAGATAGTCTCCTAGCAGATGATCCTCCTCCTCCTCACTAGTGCGCTACTTTTCAGAGAGAGAGATAGATACTTTTCCGAGTGATTAAAATAGAGATCTCCTATCTCTATTTATACTCACCTTTTTGCCCAGTGACCTACTGGGGCCGACTTGTCTACTTGAGTACATCCACATTATATTATATATTAATTAGGGCCGACCCCATA
This sequence comes from Larix kaempferi, assembly GCA_027924585.1. Taxonomy (NCBI): domain Eukaryota; kingdom Viridiplantae; phylum Streptophyta; class Pinopsida; order Pinales; family Pinaceae; genus Larix; species Larix kaempferi. Next base: position 13,851,258 of record BSBM01000422.1, read on the forward strand.
AGGTGGTCTAATAACCCATCGGCAAGTACACACACTTGCGACACTTGTCAATCCACATGACGACACTTCCTTATAGAGGAATAACACATCTCCTATAAGGGTACAATAAATATATATATAATATACTGATGAAATACATTCCGAAGTTACATATACATCAACACTCCCTCTTAACTAGGAAGGTATTTCTCGACACAGATTTGCTAGACAAGTCTTCTTCTCTGGATCATCGTCATCGTCATCGTCACTGCTGCTGCTATCTCGTCCAATCTCTGTCTCTACTCGTCATAGGAAGTTCTACAGAGCCAGTCCTTTTTCATACTGGATGTAGGACCACCACCTGCAGGTCTTCGTCATCACTGGCCATACTGTGGAATCCTCAGGACTTATTACGTGCGTCACAAAACCTCGAAAGAGCATCCCAGGATATTACGGGTACACAACTCCAACCTGTAGGATCTCCCAGGGCGCTATTACATGTGACCCCACCACAAAACCTCGAAAGAGCATCTCAGGATGTTACGGGTACACAACTCCGACCTGAAATCTCCCAGGGCACAAATTACATGTGGTCCACCACAAAACCTAACAAGAGCATCTCAGGATGTTACGGGTACACAACTCCGACCTGAAATCTCCCAGGGCACAAATTACATGTGGTCATGGCAAAACCTCGCAAGAGCATCTCAGGATGTTACGGGTACACAACTTCGACCTGAAATCTCCCAGGGCCCAAATTACATGCCATAGGACAAAACCTCGCAAGAGCATCTCAGGATGTTACGGGTACACAACTCCGACCTGAGATCTCCCAGGGCACAAATTACATGTCCTCCCAGAGCAATGTCTCGAAAGAGCATCCCAGGATGTTACGGGTACACAACTCCGACCTATAGGATCTCCCAGACATGCTCATCTGCACAACCTGATCCACGGCCACAGAGTATCAACCTGACACTCACCATACATCATCCTGATGTACTCATGATCGTCCTGATCATCATCACTGCAACGTCCTGCTGCATGTCATCTGGAGCAACATCCTGAAGCTCATCATCTATGATCATCCTGATCATCAATGCAACATCCTGCTGCATGTCATCTGAAGCAACATCCTGAAGCTCGTCATCCATGATCATCCTGATCATCACTGCAACATCCTGCTGCATGTCATCATACATGATCCACCTGATTATCAATGCATCTACCTGATGCACACCAAGTATCTACCTGATACATATCATCATACATGATCCTCCTGATCATACAATGTATCCACCTGATACAAATACAAATACATGATACATATCACCATACATGATCTACCTGATCATACAATGTATCCACCTGATACATATACAGATACATGGTCCAAGCATCCAACATGATGCATATACAAAAATACATACACATGATCCAACTGATCATATCCAGCATCCAACATGATGCGTACATACATACATAAAAATGATCCAACTGATCATATCCAGCATCCAACATGATGCGTACATACATACATAAAATGATCCAACTGATCATATCCAGCATCCAACATGATGCGTACATACATACATAAAATGATCCAACTGATCATATCCAGCATCCAACATGATGCGTACATACATAAAATGATCCAACTGATCATATCAAGCAGAAACTAGAACATCATCCTGATGCTCATCATCCAGCGCTTACATCCACAGCCATGTGAAGGATCCTCCTTCCAACATGCTTGGAATGGCTTCAGCAAATGTGTCCATCACTTCTTCCTCAAAGTGTCCTCGATCTGAAGAACGCCAAGCCTCTCTCTGAAGTACTCGAACTTCACCCTGGCTAGTGGCTTTGTCAGCACATCTGCAATCTGCTCGTCCGTCGCAACATACAGGAGCTTCACAGCTCCTCTCTGCACCATATCCCTGATATAGTGGTATTTGATCTCTATGTGTTTCGACCTGTCATGAAACACTGGGTTCTCGGACAACTTCACACAACTCTGGTTATCACAGAAGATACCAGTAGCCTCCAACGGGAGATCAAATAACTCAGACAGTAGCTTCCGTAGCCATACTGCCTCACAACTAGCTGAACAGGCTGCAACATACTCTGCCTCAGCTGTACTCAGTGCTACGCAGGACTGCTTCCTGCTAAACCAAGAGATCACACCTGATCCCATACTGAAGCAACACCCAGATGTGCTCTTCCTATCTGCAGCACTGCCAGCCCAATCTGAATCAACATAACCCTGCAGGTTAAACTTTTGATTCGCCTCATATCTGAGCCCATAATCCACTGTACCCTTCAGGTACCTCAGAACATGCTTTACAGCAACCAGGTGAACACTCCTCGGATCCGTCAGAAACTGGCTCAATGTGTTCACAGCAAAGCAAATATCTGGTCTCGTGTTCGTCAGGTACATCAAGGACCCAATCATCTGACGATACATAGAAACATCAACTGGCTCAGATGAAGCATCACAAAGAAGCTTCAGATTCGATGCCATAGGTGTGGCCATGGCCTTGCAATCCATCATCCCAAATCTCTTCAGGATATCTACTGTGTACTTCCCTTGACCAAGGAAGATCCCACCTGCATTCTGCCACACCTCCATACCTAGGAAATAGTGCATCATTCCCAAATCTTTCATATCGAATTCAACTGTAAGCTTCCTCTTAGTATCTGCAATCATTCTGTCATCTCCTGTCACAAATAGGTCATCCACATATAGTAGTAGAATCACAGGATTCCCTTCCTCAACCTTGTAGTAAAGGTTGGAATCCGCTTTACTCTTGGTAAAGCCCAAACTAGATAGGAAACTGTCCATCCTACCATACCAGGTTCTGGGAGCTTGCTTCAAGCCATACAAGGCTTTCTTCAATCTGCATACATAAGATTCCCTGTCATGTATTTCAAAGCCGAGTGGCTGTTCCACATATACTTCCTCTTCTACTACACCGTTCAGGAAAGCAGTCTTGACATCCATCTGGTGTATCTTCCATTTCATTGCTGCAGCCAGGGAAAGTACTGTTCTGATGGAAGTATATCTGGCTACAGGTGCAAAGGTTTCTTCATAGTCTATTCCTTCCTTCTGAGAGAAACCACGAGCTACGAATCTTGCTTTATATTTTTCCACACTGCCATCTGCAGCATGCTTGATTTTGTAGATCCACTTGGAAGTCACAACAGACTTCCCTTTAGGTCTTGGGACAACATCCCAAACATCATTCTTCATAATTGATTGATATTCCTCAACCATAGCATCCTTCCATTCTTTCTTTTCTGCCGCCTCTTCATAACTGGAAGGCTCTTTGTTCATGATGTCACAGAGTAAAGCAACATAACTGGTGTGTGATCTGGTTCTCTTCTTTGCTCTATGTTCTTCTTCTGGAATGCCAAATCTTTCTGCATCATGAATGAGCTCTCTAGCCCATACAGATTTCCTCTTGTGAGAGTTATCCTCACGGGGTGGATCTACAGGTTCTTGTGGATCTTCAAACTCACGAGCAGTTTCTGGAACTGCTTCAGTCATGGTAGTGTCCTGAAATCTTGTTTCCTTAGGTTCTTCATAAACTTCGGTAGGTGCCTTTCTTGATTTGATGAATGCTGAATTCTCATCAAATGTTACATCCCTGCTGACATCAATCTTCTTGAACCCTGGAAAATATATTATGTAAGCCTTCGAGCTTTCACTATAACCCACAAAGATGCCCTTCTTTCCTGAAGGATCTAGTTTAGTCCTCTTCTCTTTTGGGACATGAGTGTATACTGGACAACCAAATATTCTGAGATGGCTGACTTCAGGTTTCTTACCAGAAAAGACTTCTTCTGGTGTCTTGTTGTCCAATATCTTGTGGGGTGTTCTATTCTGCACATATACAGCTGTTCTAGCTGCTTCTGCCCATAGATGCATAGGAAGATCCTGGTCATGCAACATTGCCCTTGCTGCTTCCATGATGGTTCTGTTCTTCCTTTCTGCAACTCCATTCTGTTGAGGATTATAAGGAGCAGTCAACTCCCTCTTAATCCCTGAATCACTGCAAAGCTTCTTGAAGTCATTTGAGGTGAATTCTCCACCATTGTCAGATCTGAATGTCTTGATTTTCTTGTCAGTTTGATTCTCCATCAAGGTTTTGAATTCCTTGAATTTATCAAGCACCTCATCTTTGCCCTTCAAGAAGTATACCCAAGTCTTCCTGGAGAAGTCATCAATAAATGATACATAGTAAACATACCCAATTAGGGAACAGGATGACATGGGGCCACATACATCTGAGTGGATGATTTCCAGGATGTCTTTTGCCTTGCTTTCACTGCTTGGGAAAGCCTTCTTAATGTTCTTACCTTTTGCACATCCTTTGCAAACCCCTTCATGTTTGGTCTTGATTTCAGGAAGACCTTCTATAGCCTTGCTTGCAATTGGAAGTGCTCTATAGTGCATGTGAGCAAGTCTCCTATGCCAAAGTTCACTTGGCTCCATGGATTCATGTACCATGGCATGTTCAGGTTGACCCTTTAATTTATACTAGCCTCCCTCTTGCTCTCCAATCACTACTGCATCATCTATAGTCTTTGCCTTTGGCCACATTAGTACTTGGCCATCAACAAATGCAACCCTCATACCTTTTGCATCTAGAGCAGAGATGGAGAGTAAGTTCTTCTTGAGCCCAGGTACATAGAGGACTTCCTTCATCTTCAAAGATTTTCCAGAATCTAAGTTGTAAGAGGCTTCACCACTTCCTTTGATTGGATATTGATAATCATCCCCAAGTTTCACCTTATGGGGTGATTCATGTTCAGAAAGGTTCACAAATGATTCCTTGAACCCAGTCATGTGTTTGGAAGCCCCACTATCAATCAACCAATCATTACATCCATGGGAGATGGTACCTGCAAGAGCGGAAATTAGAACATATTCTTCTTCACTTGATGAGTCATCATCACTACTACTTTCTGCCCTAGCCTTCTTCTTTGGAGGTTCATCATCTTCAGCAGCATGAGCATGAAACCTTCTTTTGCTGCCTTTCTTCTTCTTACTGGAGTTGTTCTTATTATCCCTTTTGTTCTTGGGACAATCTGAAGCAAAGTGACCCTTCTCATTGCATGTGAAGCATCTTAGGTCCTTCTTACTCTTTTGATGGAATCTTTTGGGGTGAGGGTGATCCTTCTTGGTTTTGCTTCTTTTGGTGTGGGCTGCAAGAGCTTGATCTTCTCCTCCCATCTTTTCCTCACGAGCTATAAGTCTAGCTTATTCTTGAGAGCATTCTTCCCTCAATCTGTTGAACGAGATCAATTTCTTCCTTGCACAAATTCCTTGAATAAAGGAATCCCATGACCTAGGTAGGCCATTTAGAGTAGTCATCACCACCTCACCATTCTCCACCATTTCATCTACTCCTTCTAATTGTTCCTTGATCTGAGAGACCCTTGAAAAGTAAGATTGAATGGTTTCTCCATTCTAAAACTTTACTGCTTTCAATTGGTTTTGCAGGGTCATCTTCCGATTTATGTTCTTTCCTTCAAATAGCTTGGTCAAAGATTCAAACATCTCTTTGGGTGTCTTGAGAGAAGACACATGGGGTATGAGATGATCTTTGATAGAATCAGCAATGATTCTCTTTGCCTTGACCAAGTTCTTCTTGTGCAATACCTTGGCCTCTTCATCCTCTGGGATAGGGATGTCTTCTTTCACATATGAGTCCAACTCATTCTCTTCCAGGATTAGCCCAATCCTATACTTCCAGGCTCGGAAGTTATCAGCCCCTTCAAGCTTATCCTCAAGCTTGGTGTGAAGAGACATCTTTAAGAGTACTTCAAATGGAAATAGAAAAGATTTAGAACTTACCACTTGAAGTGCTGAAAACTGGATCTGGTCCCGGATTAGGGTTTGTCAGAGAAACCCTAAAAATTCAAAATGTGAATTTCAAAATTCCGAAAGGATAGAAAGATGCACCTTGGAGAGCTGATCAGCCTAGTACATTCAGAATTTGAGATCAGCAAAGTCTTGCCCTTCAGAATTGCCTTTTTGTCCTCCCGGGTTCACTGGGGAGAGCCCTGAATTAGGGTTTGAGTTTCCCGGAGATCTACCCAGCCAAAAATCTCGATCCAAAGCTCAAACCTTCGATTTTTGCAAGGAGCTTCCAGCTGTACCTTCAGTTTCCAGAAATTCCTATTTTTGTGGAAACCCTAATTTTTAGGGCCAAAACTGAAAATGCTCGGAACTGAAATCTGATTGGACAGAAAGATGCGCCTTGATGAGTAGATCCAATCTACTATACTGAATTTCAAAACTCTGTGGAGAGAAACCCAATAAACAAGGAATACAAGCTTCCGTCATTGCAAAATGTCTTCTTCTCAGTTAGGCTCTGATACCATGTTAAATTTTCAGTATTAAATCACAATACTATAGGATCTTTGCTGAGAGAATAACATCTATAGTATATCAATGCATGACAATCATAATATGACAAGCATCACAAGCATCACAAGAATCAAAAGCATAGAGACAAGAGACACAGAGTTTCCGTGGGGAAAACCCTAAGGTGAAAAACCCCACAACTTCCTCAGAGATAGAGAGAGCAATGGCTCAACCAAAATACAACCAAATAACACTGAGATAGTCTCCTAGCAGATGATCCTCCTCCTCCTCACTAGTGCGCTACTTTTCAGAGAGAGAGATAGATACTTTTCCGAGTGAGTAAAATAGAGATCTCCTATCTCTATTTATACTCACCTTTTTGCCCAGTGACCTACTGGGGCCGACTTGTCTACTTGAGTACATCCACATTATATTATATATTAATTAGGGCCGACCCCATAAGGTGGTCTAATAACCCATCGGCAAGTACACACACTTGCGACACTTGTCAATCCACATGACGACACTTCCTTATAGAGGAATAACACATCTCTTATAAGGGTACAATAAATATATATATAATCTACTGATGAAATACATTCCGAAGTTACATATACATCAACAAAATCTTGATGAGATTGCAATGAAATTCCTCAATCACTTTCGATTTTCTGTCTGCTATGAGACTGGCACTGAGATTTTGACATCCTTTAGACATGGTAAATCCACACATATCTTAGATCACATCCAAGAGTGGAGATGAAAGCGTCACCTTATAAAATTTGAGATTCATGATGAATTATTAGTAGATTGGTTTATAAATTCATTGTTACCATTCATTGCAAAATACATAGCTCTATCAGGGGTCACTACTAAGGATCAAGCAATCATAAAGACCCAACAATTGGATTTGGTGTATTCTCATTCTCGAATGTTATATGAAATCATGTCTATTTCCCCTAGAGAAGATGCTAACCCGACAACCAAAACCTGGACCACATGTCTATGATGTGATTGGTTCAATAGAGAACTCCACATCTAGCTAGGTTGCCACTCAGATGGGACAATTGTTCTTAAAAGTGCTCGCAACTCAACAACACCAACAACCTACTCCCAACCCACTATAATCCAATGCTCTATCAATACAAGCATCTAATTCAAAATGAAACCAATAGCCTAGAGGGAAGAAACAAAACAAAAACAAGAACAATGGGAATAAGGGACATAATAATGAAAACAAAAATAATGTTGGTGGATACAAGAAGGAAATTCAAATCAATGTGGATTGGCCCATACATTGTAAAATGACTTTTGAATAAAGGAGCCTATGAGTTAGAATATTTCGATGGAAACATGGTAGGAGGTCCTAGAAATGGGCTCTATTTGAAGAGGTATTATTCCTAGAAGCAATGTCTAGGAAAATCCACTTTGTTTTATTATATTATAAGTTACTTAACTTTCTTTTCTTTTATATATTTTTATTCTTTGTGTTGGTCATCGCTTTTATTTTATATATTTTTATTCTTTGTGTTGGTCATCGTGCTATGTGCTCAATTGAGGGATGCCGTCAGAAGAGCCTATGTTTATGTGATTTGTAGAGGGTGCCAATCAATGCACTCGACATATTCTATCGCTTGGGTTATTTATTCGCTCACATGCCATATTGTGAGTTCAGGAGGAGTGTGTCTCAATTTAGGGACTAATAACGTTGTTGAATAGAGTTTTGTGATAGAGCTATTATTAGAGGAAATTTATTATGGAATCCAACATTTAACAATTCACCTAGATTCACAACTAGCAATGTTTCAATTAAATGGCACATATTGAGTCTATAATACTATGCTATTAAGAAATTTCTTGTGGGTGTGACTTCTATAATGTTACTATGAAACTATCGCATATGTTCATATTCCAAGGAGTTTGAATTATGTATATGATGCATTAGAAAATAATGCTTTGGACTGGAATTTGTCACACATTTAATCAAGCATATTGTAAATAAAAGAGTGTGTATAAATTGTATATAAAGCCAACCGAAAAAAAAAATCATTAATATAAAATTTTTACATCAAGTACAAAAGTGTTTAATATTATACAAAAATAGGCATCATATCCCTCAATGATGCATATAGAGGAAAAAAAAAGTAAAATATGGAAATCCCAAGTAGAATAGTCACGGGGCTTGATAAAATCTTGGTAGAAAAATACAATAGTATCCACTTCTCGGAAAAGGAAAATCCTTCTACGCGGTACCCCCACCACCTATCGCTGCATCACCTCTCGAAGTTCCTCGATCCAAATGGTGGGGATACCAATGGTGAGACCTGTAATTTTATTATCCTCTATTGATGCTAAGGTACTCTTAGGTCCCTCCTCAGGCTAAGGCTCCTGCCATTGAAATCAAGGATGACCCATTGGGAGTACAGGTCCTACATCTATATCAATGAAATTTTTCTTAGTATTCCTTCACACCAATTTTTTTTTTTACCTTTTCGTTTCAATATCATAAAAAAAAAACTTGAATAAGTTTAAAAATATATATATATATATATATATATATATATTTCTTACAAATTCCTCCCCAATGCACGCTAGGAGGAAGAGATAGATTTGGATCTCCTCATAAATCCATGCCGACGTAGGGAAATTCCTCGATGGATGGAAGTTGTCGCCTCCACCAATATAGGAGTCATCATTGAAAGTAGTCAATATCATCCCGCCTCCTACCAATACGTCATGTCTATTCACTGGGACATCCTAGGTTGTAGTAGATTAAGAGGAAGAAGCATGACACAGGGGCTCATTCCCATAAGTCTCTCCATGAAGAAAGATACCAATATGCTTCCATAGCCAAATTTATTTTGTTTACCTCTCTTGCAATCGGGGATTTGGGATTTTATGCGCACCAACAATCCACTCCTTGAAGATCCAGGAAAAATTTGGACGCTTGCAAAGAGGTAAAATGAAAATAATTCAGTATTTTTCTTTGGTAAAAATGTTTTAAATTAATTTTTACCCACTTTGGCATATTTTTTAAGTGGTTAATAACTAATATTAATGCTATCTCCAAGTTCATCTTATGCTTGACATGTATTTTTGCAAATGAGGTTACCTTTTAATGGTCCAAAGGATGTTTGTTTAACAGGTTTGTATCTTGCCACTGACATTTAGGATAGGATTCACTCTATCATGCATATTTTGCATTGTCCTTACCAATGTTGGCACACATTAGGATCCCACCACATGGAGTTGTGAAATCATCCCTTCTTCGTTTTAAAGGTTGTAATTTCCATGGTAGAGCCTACCGAACATGGGTTCCCTAGCTTAGAACCTATGTTGTCTTTTGGAACCCATGCTAAAGTTTTCTAAAAGCCCTAGAGTCCCTTATTATTCCCTCCATGACTATGAATTGAAGTCGCATGGCTCCTCCTTAGTATCATTCTGGCCACTACCTATGGGGGGACTCTCAATTTTTTCATTTTGTGTTGCTGCATTGCATATTGCTTCTTGCGCTTCCAAGTATAATACTCTTTACAGTTCACCATTAGTTTCTTATTGCTTATGCATTCTCATAGTCACTCGCCTTTTCTACTATTGTAGCCACATCTTGTAACCCTTGTGTTATGCAACAAATTTCCAAAAAGATGATGAAAAGAGCATAAATAGATCAGAAAGAGTACTCCACAACTTTAATGAAGAAAATAGATGAATAGCGAGCCTCTTCAAGGGGGAAGCCTCCTTATACAATGTACTAAGTGCACAAGACCAGACAAGAGAAGATGCTCCAAATGAAAAGGTATCCTTCCTATATATAGGAGACTAAGAGGTACAATTCCAACTAACTGACCCAAGCCGACGTAACAATATAACCATACTAATGACAATTACAACTAATGGACCAAATCCGACATAAAAACTAATGTAATGCACCACAATATAGGGGGGAATGTGCCCACATTTAGGGCTCAACACCTTACTAGAGAGTACATGCTTAAAGAGCACCCATATCCTGCACATATTTTTAACGTATTTTGGATAGATATGTTATGTGCACTTGGAACATAGTTGCACACCATGCAACACTCGTCCTGAATATGTATTGTAATAAATCATTCTTTTATTTTTTTCAGTCTCCATAATATCAGAAAGATAAAAAAAATGAAATATTTTAAAAAAGAGAGGGGGTAGAAATATTTCAAATTTATGTTATATATAGGCAACAAGTCATATCATCCTTGAACAAAGCACTAGTCTTGAGCCTCCTCATCGAATTGGGTTTTAGTATGGCCTCGTGAAGTGAACAACAATTCTAGAGTCTTTACTCCTCTAATTGGCTGCTCTTCCAATCATATGAGAATCTATTAATGTCTCCTACATTGTAGATTTATATCATTGTTCCCTTTGTGTCAAATGCTTCCCAAGTCACTATTGTGTTGTGCTGATTGTTCAAGGATTTTCCTAGCATGTGTCAGTTATTCATCAATTTGACTTTGCATGTCGACCTTCCTTGTCATCAAGTTTTTCTCAATGTGTATCATCAAAACCAATGTTTGTACTCATACTAGTGTGGAATGTCCCCATCGAATTCTCATTGGTGGTTCATGTGTCATTGACGATTACTCGTGGCTCTAATATTTTGACCTAGAGTAGCAGTAACCTTGGCATATTTTCATTATTGGTAGCTTACCTTCAAATGTTAGATGTCAAGACATCTATTCACATTTTGGGATTCATGATGTACCTTGGATTCCATTTTCATCATTGGTGGAATCCCTCACCTTTTTCAATAGCTTTCATTATCAATTGTTGCTCAAAGGTTCTCTTTCATGTGTTATTTACATCTGGTGCATGCGAGAGACGTACTCAATGGTCCCTCTTATAAAACATTTTCCAGGTACTTTTCCAAGTCAAACTAGTCCTTGATATTTCCTCATGTTGGCTAATGGAGAATGCCTTAATGCCTCCCATCCAATAGATATATTCCCATCGAATTCAACACATCCTACTCTGGGAATGGAATTTAGAGTCTCAATAGTACCTTGGGGCTTGTAGTCATCAGTGGCAAGTTTACCTCACTATGAAGTAGTGGGAATACAACAATGTCTCTTTCTTAATGGATTTACAAGTGTCTGATTCTCTCTCATCTATTCGCACGTGTTAGAATGTGCTAGGAACCCATTATCATTATCGATAGGTTGTCTCACGTTTGTTAATGGTATACATCAATGACCAGTAATCAAACATTGTCCTCCATGTTTGAATTCAGATCATCTATTCATATGGTTAATATTTGTACCTTTTGGCGGTTTGGATGGAAGACCTTGGGCTAACCGTATAACTACCTCATTTTGTTATTGCCCGAGTTGCGGAAGACTATACCATACACAATCCGAAGAGCCAATTTCACTCATTTCAGTTGCAATTGTTCTCTTAATATATACTAATACATAGATCCATTGTGTATATATTCTTGTCTATGATCTCTTGATTGACATGGATCCATTGCGTATCATTGTCGTTCCCATGATTCTACATTACTTATATACTACCTGGATCCATTTTGTACTCTTTTTGTGGCCATGATTTCTTTTATCTCCTATATGTCATGGATATGCACTGTACTTGATTTGGAAGCCATGTTCTATCAAATATGAGCATAGATATTCCCTCATTAGGGAAGAGTAATTTCTGACACCTTTATTTCTATTACAGGTACCTCTTTGGAACAATGATCGAGAAATTTGGCCTTGATATCACTTGACTCCCATCTATTGGAATTATAATGTATTTCATCCATTATCTCCTCTTCTGACCTTCAATATTAGGGGACATCTGTTATAGCGCAATTTGGCACTTCCTCATTTGTGATGACAACATCCCAAGATGACACCTAACTATACATGATTGATGACAAACATGATCCTATAAACATGGAAGGGACCCTAATTTGACCCTATTTGATGTTCTGAATCCCATTGAGAAGAATCCAACTCATTTCCCTTTGAAATCAATAAGTTGCGAGCATAAAAGAGACCTCGCGCATCTTTTTCTTCTGCAAGATGCATTCCATACATGCTGATATTGAAAAGGGTGCGTGGGCCAAGAAAAATAGCTTAAAAAATATTAAAAAAATAGAAATTAGAAAGTTATGATAATTTTGGAAGAATTTGGTCTCGTTTGTAACTTTTATAACTATTTTGTAACCATCAAAACTATCCTAGCCATGCAATAAAAAGTATTTGGATGGACCAAATGAGGGAGCACACCTATTATATTGTAATGCTAGAGGAATCCCACACCATTATGAATCTAGTACTCATTCCTTTGCCCCTCACTGACCCCTGTCCCTGAGCACCCTTTCAAAAAGTGTTGAAGTCATTCTCACATGAATTCTACCATATACATGTGATATACATACACATTTGGAGAATTGAAGTGTTTGAAAGTAGGAGTATAAGTGATTCATGTGAGTAGAGGAATTCGCCATTGGCTTCGAAAGCTGCCTTAATAATAGTAAGGTAATTGACGTATTAATTAATTTGTTGCATATAAATTTGCTATCTTTCCCTCCCCACATACAAGTGTAACATGTTAAATCTTCAATTATTTGAAATTCATTAATCATTTTCAAGAATATTATTAAGGCTAGTTGAAATTGAATACATGTTATTTATTTGGTTAAGGTTTTCATCAAAGTAATAAGGTTTGTGAGGAGGGTATTTGGTGTTTCTTCTAAGTTCTAGGTTGTTACAGCGGATCAAGTTGAAGGTGTAAAGTAGGAGGAGTGACGATCAAACTTAAAAAACGGTTCCTCCTCTTCCTCCATCTCTTTCTCTTTCCTATTTGTTTGTTTTCTTTCCTCTAGAGTGGTGAAAACATATTTCCCTGAGTATGAATTGCCTGTATAGAGAGCCTCAAGATCAAGTTTAGTCTATCTCAGTATGTTGGTGACCTACCCTAGTCATTAGGAAGTTTTTTCCCACAACGTGGAAACATAACAATCACACCATATTTGTAGGCCACAATGGGGACACTTTTGTTAGTCGTGCCTAGCCTTGAGCTTCACATTAGGAATATTTTCAATGCAATTGCATTATTTACACACTGATTAATTATTTCTCGCTAGATGGACTCTCATCACGTAATATACTTATCATTCAAAATAATACATGGTTTAACGTATTCAAGGGATGAAACTGGGATATTACATTCCCTCCACTTTAGAGTAACAATGTCCTTGGTGTTCATATTTCTATCAACAAGACATTGTCTCCCTTCTTCAATTGCATATGCAATGATATCTTCTCCAATAAAAACTTGCACTTGTTGGCTATCTTGGACATAATTATTTACCACTCCCCTTTTTTTGCATTGGAATACCTCCAAGGCCTTAACATTATAGTATATACATGTAGCAATCATCAAAGGAAGAATAAGAACATCATATCCATTTTATGCAACAATTATGTTATGACACAAGGGGGGGAATATACATGGGAGTTAATGTATATGATATGATCCCAAGGGAGGCATATGTGGGGGTAAATATATGTAAAGTATATGTAATAGGGATGGCCTAATAAATTGACCACATGTGCAATGAGTTGGAATATTTATATAAATAAAATACATGCAGTCATTATGGGGGGGCATGTGAATTGGATGTATGAATGTCTTGGGGTATTTGGAGGAGATTCTCATATTCTTCAAGGAATTATTATATAACTCATCTATCTTTTCCATCTTGAAGTTGTGCTCCACATTTACATTTGTCAAGGACATTTTGTGTACTGTAGTATATTATGATTTTTTAATGCTTTGGACCATAACATGGAAGGGACCCTATTTGACCCTATTTGATGTTCTGAATCCCATTGAGAAGAATCCAACTCATTTCCCTTTGAAATCAATAAGTTGCGAGCATAAAAGAGGCCTCACGCATCTTTTTCTTCTGCAAGATGCATTCCATACATGCTGCTCTTGAGAAGGGTGCGTGGGCCAAGAAAAATAGCTTAAAAATATTTAAAAAAATGAAATTAGAAAGTTATGATAATTTTGGAAGAATTTGGTCTTGTTTGTAACTTTATAACTATTTTGTAACCATCAAAACTATCCTAGCCATGCAATAAAAAGGATTTGGATGGACCAAATGAGGGAGCACACCTATTATATTGTAATGCTAGAGGAATCCCACACCATTATGAATCCAGTACTCATTCCCTTGTCCCTCAGTGACCACTGTCCCTGAGCACCCTTTCAAAAAGTGTTGAAGTCATTCTCACATGAATTCTACCATATACATGTGATATACATACACATTTGGAGAATTGAAGTGTTTGGAAGTAGGAGTATAAGTGATTCATGTGAGTAGAGGAATTTGCCATTGGCTTCAAAAGATGCCTTAATAATAGTAAGGTAATTGACGTATTAATTAATTTGTTGCATTTAAATTTGCTATCTTTCCATCCCCACATACAAGTGTAACGTGTTAAATCTTCAATTATTTGAAATTCATTAATCCTTTTCAAGAATATTATTAAGGCTAGTTGAAATTGAATACATGTTATTTATTTGGTTAAGGTTTTCATCAAAGTAATAAGGTTTGTGAGGAGGGTATTTGGTGTTTCTTCTAAGTTTTAGGTTGTTACAGCAGATCAAGTTGAAGGTGCAAAGTAGGAGGAGTGACGATCAAACTTTAAAAAAGGTTCCTCCTCTTCCTCCATCTCTTTCTCTTTCCTATTTGTTTGTTTTCTTTCCTCTAGAGTGGTGAAAACATATTTCCTTGAGTATGAATTGCCTGTATAGAGAGCCTCAAGATCAAGTTTAGTCTATCTCAGTATGTTGGTGACCTACCCTAGTCATTAGGAAGTTTTTTCCCACAACGTGGAAACATAACAATCACACCATATTTGTAGGCCACAATGGGGACACTTTTGTTAGTCGTGCCTCGCCTTGAGCTTCACATTAGGAATATTTTCAATGCAATTGCATTATTTACACACTGATTAATTATTTCTCACTAGATGGACTCTCATCACATAATATACTTATCATTCAAAATAATACATGGTTTAACGTATTCAAGCGATGAAACTGGGATATTACATTCCCTCCACTTTAGAGTAACATTGTCCTTGGTGTTCATATTTCTATCAACAAGACATTGTCTCCCTTCTTCAATTGCATATGCAATGATATCTTCTCCAATAAAAACTTGCACTTGTTGGCTATCTTGGACATAATTATTTATCAGTCCCCTTTTTTAGCATTGGAATACCTCCAAGGCCTTAACATTATAGTATATACATGTAGCAATCATCAAAAGAAGAACAAGCACATCATATCCATTTTATGCAACAATTATGTTATGACACAAGGGGGGGAATATACATGGGAGTTCATGTATATGATATGATCCCAAGGGAGGCATATGTGGGGGTAAATATATGTAAAGTATATGTAATAGGGCTGGCCTAATAAATTGACCACATGTGCAATGAGTTGGAATATTTATATAAATAAAATACATGCAGTCATTATGGGGGGGCATGTGAATTGGATGTATGAATGTCTTGGGGTATTTGGAGGAGATTCTCATATTCTTCAAGGAATTATTATATAACTCATCTCTCTTTTCCATCTTGAAGTTGTGCTCCACATTTACATTTGTCAAGTACATTTTGTGTACTGTAGTATATTATGATTTTTTAATGCTTTGGACCATGACATTTGGTATCGGAGTTATCAAGGATTAAGACAAAAAAAAATCCAATTTTGATGGATGGATCATCATCAATGGCAACAAGAAAGTAGGAACATAAGGAAATCCTATTACTTAGTTTTATCACATGTATGTTACAAAGCCCTCAACTACAAAGCATTAAGGACAAAGATTTTTTAATAAGGGCACTATGTTATAACCCAATGGGAGGTAATATGGGAATAAATGCATATTATATGACCCCAAGGGGAGTATATGTGGGGGTAAATATCTGCAAATGTATATGTAATAGGATTGGCCTAATAAACAGACCATGTGTGCAATGAGTTGGAATATATATATATATATATATATATATATATATATATATATATAGTCATTATGAGGGGACATGTGAATTGGATATATAAATGCCTTGGAGTATTTGGAGGAGATTTTCTTATTCTCTAAAGAGTTATTGGAATATATATATATATAGTCTCATTATGAGGGGACATGTGAATTGGATATATAAATGCCTTGGAGTATTTGGAGGAGATTTTCCTATTCTCTAAAGAGTTATTGGATACAGCATCTCTCTTATTTATCTTGAATTTGTGCTCCATTGACATTTGTTGTGCATTGTGTGTACTCTAATATATTATGACATTATAAAATTTTAAACCATAACATTTTAATATATAAATTTGAAATCCTTATTAATGAGATAATTGTTACATAAAATGGCTATAACATGCATGTTTTTCTTTTGATAATTAATATTGAAGTATATACTTATAGCAATCATAAAAAAGAAACGTACATGTCATAGCCATTTTATACATAAATCTCTAATCACTAAGTAAGATTTCACTTATTATCTTCCCTAACATACACAAAATATATATTTCCTTCTTTATCCCAATTAATATATGGGTGAATCCATGAAGATGGGTGTCTATTTTGGGGGGTTCTGTGAGAAAATAATTCTGAATTTTTCATGTTTTCCATCTTTGGGCGAATAAAAGTGATATTTTTGTTTGGAATTTCACTTTTCACTTAAAAGCAAACTTTTAGAGAATTATGTTAGCTTGCTATCCATATTTTTTTCAATTTTTTATATTGAGATTTGATATGTCGATTCGACAAATGTTTGACAGTGTGTTCTTATAAAACGAAAGGACTACAAAATAGTCATGTTTTGTCGCACACCTAAAATCGTTGTTAAACTTGTGTTTTGCAAAAAACAAATATGCTACAACAATCTACACACAGTATACTACTGCATGACTATAAGTTTGTAGCAAATGGATCTATATACTTCTTATTATATTCATTTGAATTCAATCAATGGGGAAACCCTGTCGATTTTCAACATATATTTTGTCGCAACACTTTTCTCTCAACTGAATATAAAACTAAAAATTCTATGAATACCCTTTTGAAGTAGACACGCCAATTAACTACACCATAGTTTTCTCAAATTTTTTCGTGGTGTATTTTTAAAGTTATGGATTTTTCATTTCACTGCATTTTGAAATACCTGAAACTAAACTCGACACCTGTTAAGAAAACAAACAATTACAAATATCAGATCTTACCTATACAGAAAGAAATCTATATATTTGGAAAGTAGATTCAATAATAAAACTAATGGTATCAAGTCCGACAGTCGCCTTATAGTGTAACAGATCATTTTTACCTTCCGAAAATGGAGAAACCTGAAAACTGTGAGTAGCAATCAGATTTTCAGGTTTCAGAGGTTGTTCGGCCGAATAATTATTCGGCCGAACAATTGTTTTCCGTAACGGCCACGTCAATTTAACGTTTGGTTATTCGGCCGAATAACCAAACGTAAAAAAAAACTCGTCAGCCGAAAAAAATAAATAAAAAAATAAAAAAATAAAAAAAAATTCTACACTCCTATAAATAAAACTAAATACTTCGATTAATTTCGCACATTTCAATTTCGCATACTTTTTGGTCAGAGTATTTTGGAAGGGATTTTCTAAGGAGCTTGTTTTGCAAAGAGAGTTTTTTTATGAGGTATTTCTTTTCTTACTTCTTTCAAAAGAATAGATTGAAATAATTTTTTTGCAAAAGGAGTATTTATTCCAAGTTTTTTGCACTTCTTATTTCTTTGCAATGGATTTTTTTCCAAGAATTTTTTAAGAAGTCTTTCTTTGCAAAGAAAGTTTTTTTTATGAAATATTTTTTCAAGCTATTTCCACTTTTCATTTCTTTGGAATGAGAAATTTTTCCAAGGGTTTTCTAAAAAGCTTTTTTGTAAAGAGAATTTTTTTATGAAGTATTCTTTTTGTTACTTCTTTCTAAGAAATACATTGAAAGATTATTTTTCTAAGGCATTTTTGCAAAATAAGTTTTTATTCCAAGTTTTTATACTTCTTAATTCTTTGCAATAGGTTTTTATTCCAAGTTATTTTTTCAAAGGAATTGTCTTTTTCTTTTTTCTTTTTTCAAGTGATTTTTTCAAATGACTTTTTTCAAAGTTTTTTTTTATAAATATTTTTGCAATAAACGTTTATTTCCTTCTTATTTCTTTGAAAATGGGCTTTTTCAAAGTCTCCTAAGCTATTTTTGCAAAAATATTATTTTGTTGCAAAGGTTTTTACAAAGAATTTTTTTTTTTCTAGTGGATTTACAAAGAAAATTTATTTAGAAAGTGTTCTTATTCTTTTCCAATGGGTTTTCATCAAATGTTTCTTTCCAAAGTGTGCATTTACAGATTTTTTATTCCAAGGCGTTTTTGCAAATAAGATTTTATTTCAAGTTATTTTTACAAAGGAAATTTATTTTTCCTTCGTATTTATTTGAAAATGGATTTTTTCAAAGTCTCCCATAGTTATTTTTGCAAAAAAGTTATTTTGTTGCAAAAGTTTTTACAAAATCTTTTTCCCAGATATTTTTTCAAAGAAGATTTATTTTGAAAGTGTTCTTATTCTTTTCCAATGGGATTTTTTCAAAGGTGATTTATTGTCGAAAAGTTCTTATTTCATTCAAAAAAGGTTCTTTTCAAAAGAAACTTGTTTCCAAAGACTTTTTCTTCAAAAGACTCAAGTACAAGATTTTGATAAGGTGAAGTAAATTTCAGTTCATGTGTTCATAAATTTCGTAACTGTTTTTAAATATTCATTTTGTTTATTTACAATAAAATGATGATCTTCTTTAATTTATCATTTATAGATTAAACAATCATGGGCAGTAAGAGAAACCGTCAAAGAAAATATGATCGTAAACGTGTTGTTGATGATGATAATAGAGAAAAAAAAATTAAATATCATGCCAACAAAGCAAGCCTTGTAGAAACGCAAGCAACGATTATTGAAGATACAAATACAGTTTTAAATGATAATGTCGATGAAATGGAAATTGAAAATAGAGTACAAGAGGAACAAATTGAAGTTGAAGAAACCATTGTTGAGGATGTAAATAGTGATTTACATACTAATGTCGATGAAGTCAATGTCGAAGATCGAGTTCAAGACCAAAAATTGGACCAGGTATGTATATATTGAGTGTATTTTCCAAATTGATTTTTATAATGAATTGTATTTTTGAATGCATGTTTTAAATTAAATTTATCTTGATGTATAGGTACTTTCACCATTGATGATGAAACGTTAGAAAACGTTGATTGCAATAAATATGGAAAAAAATACCCATACACGCTGCACGATATCGGGCTCAAAAAATTTATGATGATGTTCTGAAGAATTATTCAGCAACAGGACAAGCACAAATTTTGAGATGTTTATTAGTGACCAAGAAGTTAGAAGATGCTACATCATTATTGGGTATTCACAAGGCGACCAAAGAGTCGAAATTAAAACATAATGTGATAGAAAATATAGGTGATGCAATAAAAAAGTTTGGAAAATCTAGGAAGAAAGACATTAGTGCTGCACGAAGAGCAATTCATACAGCAATTATTTCGACTAGTACTAAACAAAAATGTTTGACAACACAGCTAGCAAAAGCAGTTGGAACCTCAAGAAAGACATTATACAGACATAGCAAATTCAGAATGCAAATAGATGAAAATGATGAACTTGCTTGATGGGCAATTATTTGTAGACAGCCCTACAAAGATAGAATGGGGGCAGGGGTTAAAGATATTGTACGGGAATATTGGTTGACACATGATCAAGTTTTACCAAATTCAAGAGATGTAATACGACAAAGAGTATCACGAGGAGTATATGTAAGCAGTCCAAAACATATAATGGATATGACACAAGTACAATTGTTCAATAAATTCAAGGAAGATCATCGTGGAATTAATGTGTCAATCACTACATTTGTGCAAATAAAACCATGGTATGTTAGACCTATTACTATCCGTGATACATGTTGTTGTCGTTATCATGTGCAATTCCAATTATATTACAACACATTTCTTGAATTTGGTAAAATGTTTTGGACAAATTCACCGCCTCCGCCTACAATACGTGAATTCATATCTCAAACCCTATGTGAGAGAAATCACGATGAAGTATTTTATAATAAAAAATGTGTCAATGGAAAACATTGTAATCGTTGTGGAAATTTGGTTTTATACCACAATAAATATCCTATCGACACTGATGATCACTCATTGTCAATATTATCATTCTGATCAGGTTTCAATATTCATCCATGTTTTATATAGACATTCTCAACAGGATGTTGATGGCATTGAAAGCACATGTGACAATCGAGATGTGATTAAAGAATATCACTTTTATATCGGCGACGATCGTACACATGATACACATTTTGTTCAGCATTGTATTGAAAGTATTTTCTACAATTCACTAAAGGAACGTAACATTAAATTCAATGAGCATTGGATATGGTCATATGGATGTGCCGGACAATTTAAATCTTCGCGATCATTTTATTGGTTATGTCGACTTCATAAAGCATTGAACATTAAACATCACTGGAATTTCTTTGAAACTGGTCATGGAAAAGGTGAACATGATGGTGCTGGAGCATGCGTAAAAAGACACTTCGAAGATGGCAAATGAACCATAGTTCTGCACGATTCCATTCAGCCGCAAGGGTTGTCCAATGGTGTAAATCACATCTAAACCATGATTATAATCAACAATCAAAAAATGTGCGCAGGTATGTACACACAAATATTTTAATTTATATTTTATAGTCAATTTAAAAAAAAGTATGTATGTACCTAACATCAAAATTTGTCATTTGTTTACTAGGTTTTTTTGGCATGTCGGGATCCAAGATATAAATAGATCAATACCCTATGACGCTAGCACCATACAAGGAACTAGAGATTTTCACTCTATTCAAACAAAATCCTTCCAAAACATTTATGCATTTGACAGTAGAAAGCAATCATGCTTTTGCCATATTTGCACTGAAAATATTGAATCTGCAGAAGTTTGTGAAAACATAACGAACAACTACGTGAAACATTGGAAACACACAGAAATTAATCCTAAAGGAAAAATGCCACTAGCAAGCATAGAAAAATTAGAATCAGAAGATATAGCAATATCATCTGACGGTGACAGAATTTCAGATCTCGTTAGAGAAGGTAATGATCACATACCACTGTTTTATCGATTATTCATTCTTGTCATTCACTTTATTTATTTATTTTCCTCGAAAAAAAAGCGTAATTTCATTTCATCCTTAAGAGTACGAAATTACATAGAGAGTCAACACTCAGATTGAGTGGATGAAGTCTTTGAAAACTAGTAGAGCCTATGTCTTAGATAAAGAGTGATGTTCTCACCACGTGAGCAGTAACATCCAGTACATCATGTATGAAAATAGCCGGTAAAAGGAGCAATATAATTATTAGAGAAGTTTACTGTGTGGATCGTTTGGTTACAAAATCATGCTAGTTAATATATACATACAATTGTGGATAACTGTGTAAACAGTAAGTAAAATGATCACCTAGAAAAACATAGAGGGCAAAAACATAGTTCAGTCGA
Source organism: Larix kaempferi (assembly GCA_027924585.1). Classification (NCBI taxonomy): domain Eukaryota; kingdom Viridiplantae; phylum Streptophyta; class Pinopsida; order Pinales; family Pinaceae; genus Larix; species Larix kaempferi. Next base: position 13,873,282 of record BSBM01000422.1, read on the forward strand.
TGAAAGGCCTGTGGTATAAATCCCTGTTGACCCCTTCCATGTATTCAGTAACTTTCCAAAACCCGGGAGCTAGTATCAGTCCTTCCTTCGAGGCTTTGTCCGCCTCTGAGTTGTTTTCCCGGTAAACATGCCTGCAAGTAAAAGTATCAAAGGTGTAAGAGACATGCTGAATCTGTTCCAAAACCCCAGCAATTTTCTGATTGTTGCACTGATACAGTCCATTGACCCAGTTAATCACATTCAATGAGTCCCCAAATACAGTTATAGTATTGACATCTTGTTCCATAGTAAAAGAGAGTAAGAGCTTAAGGATGAAAATCTCAGCCCAGTTGTTGGTTCCTCTCCCTATTCCAAATGACATCACAAAATAATGTGACGGGGATAAAAAAAGGAGCGCCCCTCCCCCACAAATATTGTTCTGGCAGGCCCCGTCGAAGAAACCCCAAGGCTGAGTAGGATCGTGGTTCAAGGGTTGTATATCCCTAATGGGGAGGGTCTGTTTGCAACGATGGAGAGCTAAGTGGATGCCACAGCTGTTGATGGCCACCAAAGCTGGTAAACCAACTTTATCCGAGAACAGGAAGTTGTTTCGGGATAACCATGTGCCCCAGATAACAATAGAGGGAAGGCCTTTGTAGGAAGCAAACACAGAGTTTTCAGTCCAACTTCGCCAGGCCTCTACCAGAGAGTGCCCTTCCCACTGAAAATTTACTTTGAGAATCCGAGACACAACCTGCCAGACCGCCTTAATAAAGCTACAGTGGAGAAAAAGATGTAATACTGTTTCCTCATCATGTGCACACAGGTAGCACCTACCAGGCCCCTGTAGTTTTCTTTTTTGCAGGAAGTCCCAGGTGGGAACTCTGTTAACTAAGATGCACCACAAGAATAGGCGAGCTTTGAGAGGACTCTGCAATCTCCAGATAGATTTCCACCACCACACCGGTTCCCTGTCCCAAAAATTTGCACTGATCCACTGGTAGCCATATTTAGGAGTATAAGTTCCCGAGGGATCCCCATCCCAGACCAAGGTATCATCTTCATCATTGAGAAAGATCTGATCCCTGCTGAGAGCTCGCAAATAAGTTCTAAGTTCATTCTCCAAGACCAAGTCTAGTCCAAATGATTCAGCTCGCCTCCATACAGGCCTTCCCATCCAGAAGTTTTCCCCATCCGCCAAGTGATGGAGAATAGTAATATGCCGCTGCCGCAATTCCATGAGCAGTCTGTCAGACAGGATATGCTGTGCTTCGCAGCCAACCCATGGATCTTGGCCAACCCTCAGCCTTCGTCCATTACCAACATCCCAAACAAGGTTCTGTTCGATAACATGAAAGGAGGAAACAAGTGCTTTCCAAATGACAGACCCCCCTTTATGTGTCTTGAGCGGGGACCTGATCCAATCCTCCACAGTGTCTGGTGCAATATATTTGAGAGTCATAATACGAGCCCAGAAACCTTCAGATGTGATTAGCCTCCAACCACATTTGGCAGCCAAAGCCTGAGAGAAGAAGAAAATGTTTTTGAGTCCCCAACCTCCCAGAGCTTTGGGGGTAGCAATCCGTTCCCATTTCACCCAAGGCGTAACATGTGCATCCTCCTTACCATTCCACAAGAAGCGAAAGAAAAAATTTTGAGCTGCTTCCAGGATCCCCTTTGGTATCCAAGCAAGGGACATCCAATAAACTGGAATGGCTTCCAGAACCGACTTCACCAAGATCAATCTACCAGCACGTGAGAGCCACCTGAAGCTCCAACATTTGAGTCTTTTTTCCAGTTTTTCCAAGAGCCAAACCCAGTCATGTTTCAAATAGTTATTAGGCTTTAAGTGAAAGCCCAGGTATCGTAACCCCTCTGAAAGGTTAAGGAGTTGGAATGGGAACAGATCAGTGAGGGTGTGAAGATCCTCCTCTTCCAGTAGAGAGGCCGTAATAGTAGATTTGTCAAAGTTGATCTCCATTCCGGTTGCAACGGAGAAGAGGTCCAGGATTTCCTTGTATTTAACAGCCTCCCCTCTAGAGCCAGAGCAGAAGATCAATATGTCATCCACAAAGAGCAGATGTGTGAGCGCGGTACCCGGAGCTACAATGATCCCTTCGATATCTCCCGTGCGCTTAGCTTCCTTAATGGCCCTGCTCAAGCTTTCTGCCACCAATAAAAATAACAGAGGGGATAGAGGGCATCCCTGGCGTAAACCACGCCCAGAATGGAAGAAGGGAGTTGCTGCACCATTCATAAGTATCGAAAAAGAGACAGTGGTAATACAACTCATGATCCAGCGAATGAAACCGATCTCAAAACCCAAATGTGTAAGCATAAGACGGATATACAGCCAACTGACCTTGTCAAATGCCTTAGAAAGATCAATTTTGAGAACTGCACCTTTCTGCTTACTGGTTTTGATACTATGAAGACCTTCCTTTGCTAAGCCAATGGCTTCATGAATCTGACGACCTTCAAGAAACCCGAACTGCTCCTCCGAGATGTGTGTGGATAATATAGGTTTGAGTCGACGAGCGATCACCTTAGTGACAATTTTATACACACAGTTGCAAAGTGAGATGGGACGAAAATCATTGAGCTTGGAAGGGGTGTCCCCTTTGGGAATAAGAGCAATGAAAGTAGAGTTGATGCTGGCAGGGATTTTGCCTTCCCTCTTGGAATCCTCAACCAGCAGTAAGAGATCTTCACCAATAATATCAAGGAGAGCTATAAAGAACTCAATCGTCCAACCATCCGGCCCCGGACTTTTGTCCTTCTGAAAGCTGCTAAGTACCTCTTTCAATTCATCCAAAGTGATGTTGTCCATCAGCCTCCTGTTATCCGCCTCTTCAACAAAGCGAGGGAAGAGTTGTGCAACTCTGAGAACCTCTTCAATGTTCACCCTTTTATTGGCTTTGAAAAGTTCTTGAAAGTGATTAACCCCAATCCCAGCCAAACCTTCAAAGGTGGCCTGGGAATTACCATCCGAATCTTCCAGGCTCCAGATAGTATTGACATATCTTCTACCCTTAGCATAAGCATGGAAAAACTTTGAGTTTTCGTCTCCACTCTCCAGCCAAATGGCCCTGCTTTTAAGCCTCCAAGCCTCTTCGTTGTGTAAAAGAATCCTGTTCCTGTTGTCCATCAGCGATACAAGATGTTCCTTAGTGGCCTGTGTGTCGAACCCACCTCCAGATTCCCCCGAGATGTTGGAGATGGCCTCTTCAATGTCTCTAAGCTCCTTGTCCTCCCGTTTTCTCTTGGCTGCAGCCCAAGATTTGATAGGTTCCTTGAGTTGTTTGATGTTCTCCGCAAAATGAAAGGCTGCAGTAAGATTGGAACCCGGGTGGAAAGGTAACCAGTGCTGCTGGATCAATTCAAAGAAGGTTGGATCCTCTAGCCACACCTTGTTAAATTTAATGGGAGCGGGCGGCTTGTTAGGCCCAGCCTTTAGTTCAAGAAAAATCGGATCATGATCTGAGCATCCCCCTGCCCCAATCCATTGCCTCACATAGAAAAAAGTCTCCACAATATGTTCAGAAATAAGAAAGCGGTCTAGCCTTTTGGCCACTCTTTCCAAACCAGCTCTCATGTTCCGCCAGGATGGCTTCAGAGATACCGGCTCCACATCAATCCAGTTGCCATCAGAGAGCTTACGAATAAAAAAGTTAGTAAGAGGATCCACTTGAGCATGTGGCCCCCAAATCTCAGCATGCCCAAGAGAAAAATTAAGATCCCCTCCCAGAATTGTAGAGTTTCCTTTGAGCAGATCTTTATCCATCAGAGCATTCCAAAATGGTTCACGATCACAATAAGGACCATAAATGTTAACAATAGTAAAGTGTTCAGCAAAATCCAAAGACTTGCAGGTCATGCCTAACACAGAGGGCATTCCCCAAAGGGTGGAAACACACACCTTAGCTTCATTCCAGCCAATTGCCAAGCCACCAGAGCGTCCCCTGGCATCCAAGCCCTCAAATCCCCAACCAGGGAACCAAGCCTTTAGACGATTAACAGCATCATTCCCAGTGCACATAGTTTCTTGTAGTAACAAAATATCAGGATGTTCCAGTTGCAGCATCCTACGCAGTACTGATCTTTTGGAGGGACCAGCAAGACCTCGGCAGTTGAAGGACATGATCTTCATCGGAACCCTTCCTGGTGGGCATTCACCGCTCTAAGTGCCCTTTCAATTGACAGTTGTTTACCATTTTTAAGGTCCGAGCAAGCTCAGGTTTTAGCATGGGAGAGGAAAGATTTCCTTCCTCTGGGGTTGCGAGGCTTAGGATTCACCTTCCCTAGCCCCCCCGCAGGAAGTCTGGTCAGGGATCTCAGCCAGTAGCCTGACTTTGAGGAGCCAGTAGGAGAAGAGGGTTCGGGAGAGGAAGTTTCCGGCTCAGAGATGACAGCATGGCTAGTATCCGGAGAGTAAGCAACTAGTGGATGATCCACCTCAAGGTGTGGATCCACAGGGTTTTGTGGGGTCGTGAAAGAAGACAGCAACTGGGGGGAAATGTGCAAATTCTTAAAGCCATCCATCCAATCCTGACCAGGAAAAGAAAAGTTTTTAAAAATAAGACAGAAGGAAGGGTTGGAAAAAGTAACAGAAGGAGCACCTGCAGCCAAGTCTGGTGATCGAAGAAACGATAACAGTGAACCCTCCTGTGTTGGGTCCCGAGACAGTGTAATGTGCGGCTCTTCAGCAACGTCAGTGATACCTGCAACAGGGACCGAGCCATCCTCATCTTCATTTCCAGTAACCTCCTCTCCGCCCGTGGGAACTTCACCATCCGGTTGACTCAACAGTGGCGTCTCCAAAGTTGGAGGTGCATGACCCTGCTGACCCTCGGAATCCTCAGCCGATTCCAAACCATCCTCCTTGGCCACCACCCTGCGCTTTAGAGTATTACCAAACCGCATCCGAACAGGAACAGGGAAATCGACGGCCGGGTGGCCATATCCATGACAGCGCCTACACCTGAAAGGCACATTTTCATAGTCCAGTGTCTGAACAAAGGTATAGGGCCCCCATTTCAGGTCCATAGTCTCAAATAGCCCATCTCTGACATTAATGCTCACCAGAATGCGAGCAACCTTCTGCATCGCCGTTGCCACAAAGGAGAAGTCAGCATCCAGATAAGATCCCAAAATGTTCCCAATCCTTCTGAAATGTTCCTCTGTCCAGTAGTGAAGAGGGAGTCCTGGTAGCCGAACCCAGAGAGGGATAACATCCATTCTTTCACGGCTGGCATCGAAAAGGAGGTTCCACGGCTTTAACAGGAGAGGGATTTTAAGTATAGACCAGTTTAGGCTTAAAGCCCATTGTGCGTGTGCATCCGATAAAAATGGAAAGCATACCACCCGCCTGAGATCCCAACGACACGAGGAACGTAACCACAATGTCCCAACCATGCCCCAGAGGCCCATGAAATCACAGTCCTGAGACTAACAGATTTTCCATAAACCCTACCAACCAAAACCGACTTAACCATCCCTACAATCTGATGCATTCCAATGTCTTCCCCCAACGCGTAGTTTGGTGCCTTTCCGGAGTTCTTAATCCATTTTCTCCGGCTCTTCACACAGGGTTTCTTAGTTAAAAGCCCATCTGATCCCGCTTCTCGTCCACAATCCCGCTGGTCAGAGTCCCCAGATGGACTAGAAAACCCTCTTTGTTCGACAAAGTCCAAGTTGGCTGCAACAAACCCACAGGGATGTAACGGAGGGCCTGTCCGTCGCTCCTCAAAGCCGTCCACCTCGGCTCTGAGATCCTGCACAGAAGAGGGAGGATTTTCACTGTCCGCGGATATAATGAAATCCGACAGGTCGTCGATGCCTGCGCTCAACGGCTCCGGTGATGGAGAGGTGCAGAAACCCCTAACTCCCCAGATGTTCATAGCATGTGTCTCAGGTGAAAGACGAGCAGTAGACCCCTCCCAGAACGGCGAGCAGGTTTGAAAAGGTTGCAAGGCGGTCACCGGGGGGGACTGAGGTCCATCAGGATGCCTCTTACCAGCAAAACCACCGACCCCTAAACCGCCAAACTCCTCCTGATTCCGGAATGCGCCAGGTGGCGATCGCCAGATATCATGATGCCGTAAGTTGTCACTACTGTAGTCGACATCGTCCATTGTAACCCCCAACGGAACCCTAAACGGAACAGGAACCGTCACAGTGGTAGAGAGCCAGAAAAGGTAAAACAACCCGGTAGAGTAAGAACCCAAACGATTTTACCTCGGTGAAGAGCCATCTGGGGTAGCGTGCAGATGTTCGTACAGGCTGACGATCGGCGTTCGTCTGCAGGGTGCCTCCCTACGCCCGCCGCTCACCTCCTTGCTCCCGTCGCTCTCCATTCTCCTCTAACTCCTGTCATTCACTTTATACACATGTATATTAGTCAATTTAGTTGAATTAAAAATCCTGACATCAATTGTAATTTGCACAGGAGATATTTTTGCTGTGATTGCTCCTGTCGACAATGACGAAAATGTGAAGTATTATTTGATGCGATGCACTGAAGGAAAAATGAAGCTCTTGGAAGACTACAATGACAACGGATATACATACGAGAGAGGATCCATCATTTTAAAGGGCTACTTTTTTCAGCAAACCCATATGACTCAAAATTATGTCTACTTTCAGGATTATGAACTTGATGTCATATGTTGTCAATATAGCCATTTAGTATGTGCATCTCGAATAAAATTGGTTCAAGTTCCATCGAAAAAACAATAAAAAAATAAAAAATGGAAACTGTCCAAATATGACCATGAACGGATAATTGAAGATGGCATTCCATTGCAATGTTTTTAAAACTATATATTTAAAATTAATAGATGATTTTGTCGATGTCATTGTCAAATGTGTACAATATATTTTTTTATTTTTATGTTTATAATCTTGAAAAGAATTATAATATATAAAAGTTTAAATAATTGTATTCTAGTATGCTGAAATTTGAATTCAAAAATTATTTGATATTGAAAATTTCAATGTGTAAAATTTTTGACTTAATTCTGTTTGAAATTTACTTTATTCGGGTCCCCATATGTCTATTAGACCACTTAAGGGATGAGATAACGGATCTTTGGTTGTCGCCACTCTCCGCCCCGAATCTTTAATTTAAAATATGATCGCTTGTATAAAATTATTTGATAACGAAAACCTGAATGTATAAAATGTCTTAAATAGATATCTCAAATACTTTATTCACGTGGACACATATGTTTATTAGACCAATTAAATGATAAGATCTAACAGATCTGTAATTGTCACCAAGTTTTCTGCCCCAAATCTTTAATTTAAAATATCGCTTGTGCAAATTCACATAACTGAAATCATGGCAAATGGAGACAACGATCATTTGATTTTTAATCACAAGAAAAAATTCCAGGATTGTGAAGCTTATGCTAAATTAGAGAAATGATTATTTACAACAAATCAATGAAAATTTTCATCAAATTGTTGTTTAAAATCATTGCTCTAATTTAACACAAACTTCACAATCCTGTAATCTTCGCTTATGATTAAAAAACAAAAAATCGTTACCCCCATTTGCCATGATTTCAACCGAATCAAATGTACCTGAACATTGAAAATAAAAATTAAATCAATTAAAAATCCATTATATCAAAATTTGAACTTCATATATTCACTTTTAAACTTCCTAGTTCATCCATATTTCTATCAAAAATTTTAACATTCATAAACTTCTTAACATTTGAATATACTCTTAACATTTTAAACTTCCTAATTGATCCATATTTTTATCAAAACTTATATTTAACATTTATAATCTTCCTAACATTTCTAAATTTCATAACATGAACCTAAACTTCCTATTTCATCCAATATTTCTATCAAAACTTCTATCATTCCCTAAAACTTTATAACATTCCTAAACTTTCTATTTCTTCCATATTTCTATCAACTTCTAACATTCCTTAAAACTTCATATTAACATCCTTGAAGATAACATTCAAGTACTTAAATTTCATTTTTAAACTTTATATTTCATCCATATTTTCATCAAAACTTCAAACATTCTTCAACTTCCTAACATCTCTAAAATTTGAACTCAACATGTTATCACTTTTAAACTTCCTGATTTATCCATGTGTATGAAAACTTCTAACTAAACATCCTAACGTTCAAAGACAACACTCATTTTTAAACTTCCTGATTCATATTTCTATCAAAACTTCTAACAAATTATTAAACTTCCTTTAACATTCTTGTTCTTAATACACTCAATCTTATCATTCATTCATGTCGAACAATCAAAACTTCCTCATTTATAAACTTTAAACCTATATATGTGAACATCCACTTTTAAAAATTTCCTAAATAACATTTCTTAAACTTCAATCAAAACTTCCTCATTTATAAACTTTAAACCTATGTTTATCCATTTCTAAACTTCCTAACATTCTTGTTCTTAATACACTCAATCTTATCATTCATTCATGTTAATCAAAACTTCCTCATTTATAAACTTTAAACCTATATGTGAACATCCACTATTAAAAATTTCCTAAATAACATAAATCTTAAACTTCAATCGAAACTTCCTCATTTATAAACTTTAAACCTATGTTTATCCATTTTTAAACTTCCTAAATAACATTTCTTAAACTTAATAATATTCAAGAATGTCATGTTTCTTAACATTCATTTTTACATATATTCATTCATTCATTCATTCAAACATGCAAATACATATTTTAAACTAAATTTAACACCAAATATGTCAAATAAACAAAAATAAACTAAATCATTTAAAAACCATGATTCACGAAATATGTAAGTTCAAAATTTACATGTATATAATCTCAAAAAAAATACTCATGAACATGCAAATTCAATGTACATCCATATATGTATATATCTAGTCCAAAAATAAACCTCCTCAACATGTCCAAAACAAATGTTTCCAATATAAATGCATATCAACAACAAAAAATTGTCCACCATGAACTATAAAAATAAAATGTCCGTGCCATGCTATCCTCCACTCGGGCCTCCCCCTGGACTCAACCCTCCCTGCAACATGTGTAAAAAAAAATTATGTTCATATCATTTAAATTATTTAAACTATAATCAAAGAATTAAAATATTAAACTAATATATCAAAAAACAATTCAAATATTAACAATATTACATCAAATTCTCCAAATGCTTGTCCACCACCATCCTCCAAAGGAGTTTTTCCTTTGCCTCCAAAAGATTTGAGAGACCCAAGCTGCGACATATATAAAATCAATTTATGAATCTCATAAATCTAAATCCACAAAAATTAAAATATTAAAACAGTAAACAAAATTAAAGCAAAATTAAAGCAATCAATGAAATTACCTCTCTACCAATATCTGCTTCATTAAGCAAAGAACCTATATCTCCACCCTAAAATTTAAATTGTATTAATAAATAAAACATACAATGCAAACCAAAAAAATTACTATACCAATTAAAACTTAAAACTAAAACAAAAAGTTTAAAAAACATTAGCTCACAATAGATGGTAAATCATTTATAAAGTTGGTATGTAAAGAAACCTGCATGGATGAGTCAAATTAACAATAAGATACATAGTTAAATTATCATTCAAAAAATAATATATATATATATATATATATATATATATATATATATATATCAAATTCAAACATAATTACAAATATGTTGATAATAAATATGTACCTCTCTCCCTAGATTTTCGCTAGTTGAAATGTGGAAAGAATGTTCATTCATCATTCTTGAAAATTGCAACCAATTTAAACATTTACATAATGTACCTATGATAATGTAACAAAAAAAATAAAATCAAAATAAATAAAATATTTATTTCAAATCAAATCATATCATGTAGTCAACAAACCTCTCCCAAACTCAATGTGTCATTGGATATAACATTTGGTGCTAAGTCATGACAAATCTTCGCATATGCCCTGAGATCTTCAATGCTCATTCCATCTATTTCATCATCAGTTTTATAAACAAAATTTTGACGAATAGCAGAACGAGCCCTTTCTCTAACCAACCCCACATCTACTCCCACTAATACTGATGATAACCCATCGCCAACAAAATTCCTTGCTGTTGTCCCAGGTTGAGATGTGGGCTCCATCTCTGATTTTAATGCCACCAACCTAGGTGGACGAGATATCTGGGGTGGAGGTCTAAGAGTTGCAGGATCTCTATGCGCACCCTCTCGATCATATATTCGACCCTTTCCAACTCCATAAAATTTTGAATGAACATCAGTATAATCTGGCTTCATATTTAAAAAAAAACTCAGCATAAAAAAATCTAGCAAAATACTGAGAAACCTCATCGTTCCATGGAAAACGACCGTAGGCTGCAAGAAACCGATCATAAAGTAAGTGTGCCAGATGAGGATGTTTGAAATATTGCACTTTCAACATTTTTTTTTTCAAACCTTCTTTGAAATTAAACATTGATTTGGCCTGCTCTTTTGTCACTCTTTCTTTGACAACATCCCATTTGTCTGGACCCATCACTTGATCCCTTCGTCTTCGTATCAAATCTACAAAACCATCTGTAGTTGGCCCAAGATTCTCATATGCTTGAATGAAGTTTTGCAATGATCCCAAAACAATCTCCAAACTTTGTTTACTCTCCGGAGGGAGATCCATAGTAGACAAATCATTTTGCAACTTCTCATAGTGGGATCTACATCTTTCAAGAGTCATTTGATGATCACCACCTTCCCATGGAAGCTCCCGAGGTAGATCAGATGGATATGTTGTAATGGGTGTACAACCCTCGGTTAATTCAACATATTGCGTCCTAGCTCGACCATCATCACCTCGTGTCGAATGGTGAGCCTCTTGAGAACCTTGCTCTGCACCGTCATCCATCTCCCTTGCTTGCCCTGTCTCCCTCCCTATAGAATTACGAGCATCTTCCGAACCATGCTCTGCTTCAAATGACAAAGTCTCGTTTAAACACAACTACAAATTTTGCACACACAAAAAGACAATTTGCATATATAAATGTTAAAAGATTGATATTCATATGTACCAATAGAGGGTCGAGATCGACGTTCTCCCACAGAAGATACAGGGGAATCATTTGTACCCCTTTCACCTCGTCGATGCGAACTATACAATAAATTAGAGTCCCGAGGAGAGGTTGACAACCTCCGATTATCACTCGTACCACCTACTCCAGAAGATTGTGAAGACCTCCTACGCTTTCGCCTCAAAGAATCCTCACTTTCCATTTGATATATAATGCCTACACCTAAAGACAAATCAACTAATTACATATTCAAATCCTACAAGTTAATTCTATGAACTCTAAAAACTAACTATTAAAGAGACTAAGTTATTTAACAAGTACCTAGATTTACCTAATTTATCATCTAATAGTTTTCAAAAAGAGTATGGCTAATATTGTTAGATGATGAATTAATGTACCAATCTTTTAGGTGTTTTTGATGTTTAAAATGAATGGAACCAATATAGTTAAGTACTAAGTAATGGATTCATTTTTTTATGTCAAAGTATGAGTTCATGAATCTGTTTTACCTTCTTAATACATAACTTAATACCTAAAACATAAATTACATCTTGAAAATATTTTCATTATTGCACAAAATAAAATAAAAATTGACAATTCATGTATTATGTTTTGAGTTGAAATGTTTTCAAAATTTGCCATTTTTTATAATCGTTTTCAGTTTCTTAAACTACAAATTTAAACAAGATATTTTATTACTCTAAAGATAAATTATATCTACAAATAATCTCATTGTTTCATAGAACAAAAAAAAAATTACTGTTCATAGTATTATGATTGAGTTAAATGTCATGTTTCTCAAATTGGCCTTGTTTGACAATGATCTTTAATTTCAATCTAATAACGGTAACAATTCTTGGTATTATGTTCTCCAAGTCTGCCATGTTGCAAACAAAAGAAAACATAATGCCAAGATCACCACCTTTACTAGAAAAAAACTCAAACCATTGTGACATAACATCACCTAGTATTTTATAAAACTTACTATAGTACATTTAGTTTAAAGCCTATTCATGTCTATAGTTCCCTTATACATAAAATCCATTTAAATTATTATTTTATCAAAAATAGAGTTTGTATCTAATCTATCTATCCACATAGTTTGTAATATAACTAATATCTTGATCTCTGTCAACTTAAACATGTTGACAGAGTTCATGAACTCTGTCAACTAAAACATGTTGACAGAGTTCACAAGTGTTAAATTACATAAAACTTACTATAATACTTCTAAATTAAAGCCTATTCATGTCTATAGTTCCCTTGTACCTCAAGTCCATTTAAATTATTGTTTTATCAAAAATAGAGTTTAACTGTCTAAAATTTGATTGTATCTGAACTATCTATCCCCACAGTTTGTAATATAATTAATATCTTAATCTCTGCACTTTGTAAACAGACACAGTTCATGAACTCTGTCAACTTAGACGAGTTGACAGAGTTCATGAACTCTGTCACCTTAGACGAGTTGACAGAGTTCATGAACTCTGTCAACTTAGACATGTTGACAGAGTCCTTGAGTAAAACAAGCCTACATACAACTTAGAAATGTTCTTTCCAAATAAAATTACTGTCCTACTTTAATTTCTTTTCTAAACACGGCCAAATACAACAATTTAAAAAAATACTTGACAATATTCCTCTTTATATTTAAATTTAAATATTCCTCTTCATATTTTAATTTAAGGCATTTTGGACATTCAATACGACCAACATCCAAGAACTCTAATGAAGTGAGCAGAGTCCATGGACTCTACCCAACTGGACAGAGTCCATGGACTCTGCCCAGTCTACCCTGTTGCAGCCCATGGCCTCTGCCCAGTTGGACAGAGTGCAATATACAGAGTCTATGGACTCTGTTCGTAGACACAGCCGACACGTTATTTAAACGAAACGATCGCAGGCAATTAAAATAAACGAGAATTACAAAACTATATCCACCTTACCTCTAAACGCAGCCAAAACAAATGAGCGCAACCTGAAATCTTGCCAAGGACAGCGCAAATCCAAATTTGAAACACCCGAAACAGAGCGGCCGTAGCAGACGAACTGTGAGACCTACAGTAAAAACAGTAACATTTTAGACAACACACAATAACAATAACACCTTCAATAGAATACACATTTTCAAAACCGAAAAACGATACCTTCTACCTCTGCACACGCCGTGTCGATCTGTCACCAGCCGCAGCTCCTCAACGACGTTCGACCAACCGCTGGGAAGCTCTACAAGCCCAAAACTGCTACAGATGTTATCGCGTCCAACGGTTGAAACGATATTACATACAGGCAGAAAACATAGAACCTCACTTACGTGCAGGTGGCGATACCAGATGCTTTCTGACAAACGAATAGGAGAGGTGTGGGCTACGACGAACATAAGACTTACACGCAGGCTTACAGGTCAACAACACACGCCGTCGACCAATAGAGTGGCTGACAGGCAACAGGGCAGAGGGATGACGGAGCAGACGGGCCTCTATCAACGCAACAGGGGTCCACGGGATCCAGCGAAAGTGACGGGTGAAGGGCCGGGACCGAGCTTTTATGCCGAATAATTGTTCGGCCGAACCATTGTTCGGCTGAATAATTATTCGACCGAACAAGTGTTCGACCGAACAATTATAGCCACCGCCGTGAGTTTCCTCCGTCCGGCTAACACATGGCACATATTTCGAGGCCTCCGTTATGTCTAACGGTGGATCGTTAACGGTTATTCGGCCGAATAAATACTAGATTATTCGACCGAATAATTTAATTATTCGGCCGAATAATTGAAGTTATTCGGCCGAATAACCTACGCTAGAGTTCTTCCCCCGCCGATTCTCACCAAAGTGTTACCCACCTTCGCATTTCCACCCATATACACAAAATATATTCCTTCTTTATCCCAATTAATATATACACAAAATATATATTTCCTTCTTGATTCCAACTAATATATAAAATATATATTTCCTTCTTTATCCAAGCTAATATATACACAAAATATATATTTCCTTTTTGATCCAAGCTAATATACAGCATGAATTTCTTACAATAAATTGACTCAAGTTGTCCCTTTCTTACTTCACTCACCGTTTTAGGATCATAATCCCATTCCCTTTTTTGGTATAGAATCATTGAGGCAATCCACTTGCCAAGGTTTTAAACATCTTCAAATTTAACATTGCTTAAGATAATCAAGGCGTAACACATGATTCGAGTGTCATCACGTGTCACCAAAGTAGCATCTTCAATGTGATTTCTAGCTTATAACCACCATTAGGTGTCCTCACTAGACAAACCCATGACATCACCTATATAAGCTTGTAGTTTATGTGTGATATCATCTTAAAAAATTTAAATGTTAAATTAATTGAAAATTTACTAGATATCAAAGTTGTAGTTATGTTGTCAAGCTTTCCAGCTGATTACCTATAACTCTTGATCATCACTACCAAAAGCACAACTCAATCAAGTCTAAAAACAATTGATTTATATGAGCTCAATATTCCATATTAAGAAAAAAAAGATAATGACATCAATAATCATCATAAACCTATGAAGATAAGTTTTTGCCGTATTCAAAAGTTCAAAGTAACGTAATCACATGGGTTTCCTGCAGGTTTCGTTCCACCGCTTAAGTGAATTTTCAACGCAAGAAAATATATACAGTGAACGCATCTGTAGATCTCTTGGTCGCCGACTCGCCGTAATGATAATGCTGGAACCGGAAGTAGCAGAGATGACTGTACAATCTGTAGGTCAGTCAAGCCATTACGGCAGCTTCCTTTGGGATGGCAGCTTGCCTTCGGATGGCCATGCTAACTCCAAAACCACGTGTGTAAGCTTAGGCATTAATCCAAGTATATGAAGCTGTTTAAAAGTGGGTCAGAATTTGCTGATATGAAATTTAAAAATCTTGTGATTTGTGTTAATTAAATTGTTTTTTCTGAATATCTAGATAAATTTACCATCCTGATCAAAAACTCTAAAGAATTCAAATTATACAGAATTAATACTGTTATTTAAAATTCTAAAAATTCTATCACGAATTTTTACAAATTCGTATCTAAAACATGATTTTCTCCGAACGAAATCCTAGCAATTTTAGAAAACTCGATTAAATATGTATGTCTTCAAAACTGGATCCATAACTGCAACGTGGAAACTGACAGATCCGAAAGCCATATCTATTTCGATGTCCCATCTGTCTACCTATTTCGATGTCCCATCTGTCTGGCATATCCTATCTCCAATAGTTGTTACGCTGCCCCACCAGACCTGTCCCATTGATACTAATGCCAGACGCATCCATGTCGTAGCTGCATAACTGTTTTGCTGTTTCATCTGTCTCTGTCTCAGTGTTCGTAGCGTCTTGCTCAAGTTTCGGAGGGAGGTGATTCCTGCGCTCAATGCTATTAGACCACTCAGCCATTGCGTCGAGAATATTCTCCTCTTCGCTATTGAGAAGAGGAGAATCGATCTTTATTCCCTAAATACAATAAGGGTTTGCAATATGAATTAATTTATTTAACCAGTTTCTAATAATAATTTAGAATATGATATAAAGCACTTGAGTTCATTTATTGAATCAATTTGATATAGTACATTACTATTTAAAATGTAAGTTGGCTTATTCCTACTTAGTAAATGAGTGCAAAAGCTGGAAAATATATACTATCAAATGAGTAGATATATTGTGCATAATAATAAGAAAAAACTTGAAAATATATGATGTCAAAGAGTAGTTATATTGTTACCAGCAAATGCAGTTGTGTGATCCAGGTAATGATAAAGAAGGGAGGGTCACAGTGATTGAATAATAATTGGTTGGCGAAAAAATTGTAAGAAAGTAATAAGATATGTATTTTTCAGCATACTTAAGGCTTTTTTATTTATAAGTTGGTAAGTTGCTACTTTGATAGTAGTGCATCTTTATAAGATATGTATTTTTCAGCATACTTAAGGCTTTTTTATTTATAAGTTGGTAAGTTGCTACTTTGATAGTAGTGTATCTTTATAGCACAGGTAAACAAAATGGGCTTCAGCTTTGATTTTAGGATGTAAAGAAGGCTGATTTAGTATCAACCCATGGTTGATTGTTTATTAACGGGACTTTGAATCCTTATCCAGATATTTTGGTAATGAATATCCTAATATTATATAGGGTTTAAACCTTCGACCATATATTCATTGCATTAGCACAGTGGGATATGCCGTAAAACCTTTGGGTAATGAGTATCCCAATATAATATTATATAGGGTTTAAACCTTCGACCATATATACATCACATTATTAGCCGTAAAAAAATATATACATCACATTAGCACGATGGGATATGCCATAAGACCTTTAATACCATAACTTGTGGTAGAACGATATGGGCACACATATACGTGTTTATATACTTTGTAATCAAATGGAATATATATACACATTCATATGAATGAATAGAATTAGGGGAAAAGGGTATTAGGATTATTAAATAAAAAGGATGAAAAATAAATATATAGATAATGTTTTCCAATCTCATGGAAATTATGAGAAGAGGATATATAGATTATGTCTTCCAGTCTTATGGAAATTATGAGAAGAGGATGCTCTTAGGAATATAGGGTTTTAATAATAAGCTTAATCATATTGAGAAATGAATTTAGGATGGAAGTATATAGTAACTTAGTAGTTAAGTGTTAATAGACATCACATCTAAATTTTGTCAACTATTTGTTAAATTGATAATGCAGTATTTATAAATTTAGATATCATAAACATTTTTATATAAGATAAATAAAAAATAATTACTTACAAAGACATACAAAGTGCACTCAAAATTTATACTTAAATGTATATATAAATTTAGTTAGGATGTACAACATGAATCATCATTCAACATTGATGATGAAAAAGATAAACAAATTTCACCCTACAAGCAAAGCAATGATGTTCGACTGAAATCCATAATCCTAGCAAACTTCAAACATGGTGAACAAATGTGGATTACCAACCAGTGCTCTCACACTAAGCCCTTCTGGAAATTGGTCTCACCTAGTCTTCAGTAGATGAATGCATGTGTAACTTGTTATGGCACCAATGGGCCACGGAAACTGGTCTCATCTCTCTAGCGGATGAACGCATTGATGGTTCCTTGGGGGAATACTTTCATATCTTAAACCAGATCAAATAAATCCTACTTTATAGTTGTTTAAGACTACGGCAACCTTGAGCGATAATTCATTGTTTGTGGTCTGCTTCCGCATCTTTCTATAACCTGACTCTCAGGATACCAGGTTTCAAATTCAAGTGAAGAATATCAACAGTAAAACTTGAAATGAATGTTTGCTTAATAAAAGACATAGCAATGTTTCCATTTAAAAACTTTTCAAAAACCGAAACACTCTTCCTATTTTCTATTCCCTGCAGCTGCCAATTGCTCTCAAAGTTTTTCAATAATTACCTCCATTGGTTTGCGTTGTACATGATGAACCAAACGAGGAGAGGGTGAAAATTACTCCCTTTGCCTATAATACAAATTGACATTTACCAACACTTCATCTACATTCTTTCTATATAGCAATATCATGTTGTGCGCCTGTGCTTGCATGCACAACAAGCATCTGTTCCGCAACTTTGGAATGCGGTTGCGCTTGTAGCTCCTTCTTTTGATTTTGAATCCGAAAAGAAAATCTCCTGTCCATGGTCGGCTCCAATACTGAGATAACCCTAGCAACGGGAGTATTTTGAACATGTTGAATATCTTACCAATAACAACGATGCCCCATGGAAACACATCACATTAATTGGACTTTATTGTCATGTGACAAAGAAAAATAAAGCAGCGTGAGCTACCAGCTACCTCATATGCCCGTCGCACCAACCTCACCAGGTAAATGGAAATACATATTTATACAGAATCGCATGGAATTGTACTCGTTGTTGCATAATCAACAAGAATAAACAAAATGTTGGTTCAACTATTCTGAAAAAAATCGCCGGGGAAATGAGTCCACCATTGAATTGAATAATACATCAACATTTGAAATCAACAATCACATGTTGTGTTGGCCTTAATCTCCTAGCCATAATACTTAAAATTGGAAGAATTAGTTCGAGAGCAAAGCACAAAGCGAGTCACACAAAATACACATATTTCTTATTACTTGTACATCAAATACATTTATAGTGAATGAATTGTTTCAACAGATTTAAGACACTGATCTTAAACCACTTAGTTTCTAAATAATAGTATTGGATAACAATAGTTTACTAATCATGGCATTTGGCCATTATTATAAAAAATTATAATTTAGAATTTAGAATTAATAATTGGAAAGATAGTATATAATCAATATTTTAAGTTTAATTATAAAAATTCTATGATTTATAATCCATGAGTTCATTTTATTTAGAATCAATCCTCTCTTAATTTCAACCTTGGTTTTTTAAAAATAAATATTGCTATGTGTAGGGCAATGAGTAATGTTATCTTGCAATTTATGGGTCCAATCAAGATTAATAAATGGTGCACTCGGAGTGGTCATGTATATACTAACCTAGATCTAGCCCTCCTAAGTTACCATCCTATGTTGTGGTGGCACTTGATAATTACATTGGGCGTCTATGCGGCCAATCTCAATTAGAGCACATACCAATTCCACCCATAAATCAAAGTAACAAGAAACAAATCCCCTCAAGATGGCTTGGGCATTGAATATCCATAAATCCCAAGGATTGACTTTAACAAGATCAACCATTAACATTGCTAACATTGAATGTCAAGGCTTGACCTTCACCACTATGCCACACACTACAACATTAAAATGAATGTGAATTTCACCATAGTGTCCACTTCAAAGAAAGGAAAAGGCACGCCTTCATATAATTAGAGTCAAACTTGATCACTACCTGTAACAATTCCCTAGAGCTACCCATGAGGGGGTGTTGCAATATCTCTTATAACTCCCGCACCTCCAAAAATATAATGGGGATTGATCTCCCACTTCTCGGTGCTTGGAAGTTTGTGCTTGGTTGCAAATGTTCATCACCATCTCTAGGTTAAATGGTGTAACAACAACCCTGGATTGATCTCCCAACCTAAGATCCTTGGACTTGTGCTTGGTTCCAAATGTTAATCACCATCTACAGATTTTGGTATAATGGCAAACCTTATAAAACTTTATGCATTCACTAAACATTTTATTGAACTTTCTAGATTCACTATATAATTGCTTTATATGATAGACTAGTTTAAGGTGGACACTCCACTTATCTTCAGTACCCATATAAAATTTGCAGAAAATAACAGATTACAACAAAGAAAACTAAAATAATAACAGCTAAAAGGAGCAAAAAAAACTAAGTTTAATGCGACCAATCATGCTTTGAACCTATACCTAACTAAAATAATAACAGCTAAAAGGAGCAGAAAAAACTAAGTTTAATGCGACCAATCATGCTTTAAGCCTATACCTATATTAATTCAGTAGATCCAAATTAATATCAACCATCGGAGACTGACAATTTAAAAATTACATTCACCAACCCTTTGTGTCAACAAAACACGTTTCATGAGTTGAAAATGCAGGGCTAGGGTTGTGTTATGTGAACTGAAATCCGATGGCAATATTTAATAAGTCCACGGGTTAATGATTCTTCTCTCAATCGAGTCAATCTTTCTATCTTATGCAGACAATAGGGGCAGACTAAATCATTAATTGGGGTGAAATGGCGTGAAGTAAGCAATAGTGCCCTCCAACTCCCTACAAGAAGAGATTGAGAAAATAACATGAGACAGATAGATCCAAATCCCTGAGAGATTCTATATTTGTAAAATTCACTCTCAACCATAAGAGAATTGAGTTGTTGGGATTATGTAAATACTGTATATTAATGTAATTTTTCCACATTGTTGTAGGTCTGTACATTATTCGACTATAGCAAGATAAGCTTCTTAATGGGGCCTATACATTTAGCTCTTCACTGCAAGCTTGCAAGGCATGGACGGCCTGATATACTGTTATTGTTCTATGAAGAATTGCTATTTAATAATAAAATAACTCTCCACCAATCTAGACTGCATGTCACATATCTTTAATTTCTCTTCATATTAATAGAAACGAAAGGTTATATAATATCCCCGGTTACAACAAAAGTACAAATCTCCTCCGAACCATACTATACTAAACATGGGTTGCTAATCGGATGGCATTCGTATCTTATTCTATATTCCAAATTCTAACACACACAGTATTACTATTCATATTGATATGATTATGTTTATAATGAGGGAAAAAGCAACGCATCATTCCTTGTTACGGCCTCCGGGGAGCCTCTCTTTGATTTTATCCCCCATACCCTTCTTCTCACCAGGATTACAATCAGCAGTCGCATACTGATTCTGAGGATGGCCCTTCTTCTCGCCAGGATTACAATCAGCAGTCGCATACTGATTCTGAGGATGGCCCTTCTTCTCACCAGGATTACAATCAGCAGTCTCATACTGATTCTGAGGATGGCCTCCGGGAATCTTCTCTTTAACTTTATCCATCATCCCTGCCTTCTCAGCTGGATTACACTGAGCGGTCTGAGGATTACACTGAGCAGTCTGAGTCTGGCCTCCAGGCAGTTTCTCCTTGACTTTATCCACGAGCCCCGACTTCTGAGCTGGATTAGGGTTGGGACGAAGATGCTGATTCTGCATCATATCACCATCCTGTCTTCCCTCGTCCTTCTTGCCGAAGAGACCGCGGTCCTGGTACTCCTGATTTGCAGCCATGGTAATCCTAAATTCAAAAACAGATAGATATATCAATGAAACAAATTGAGATAAACTACAACTTCGTAAAATTCAAGTCGAGATGGGATGAGAGAAAAGCAGAGTAGTTCGTGTATTTATAGCTAATGACAGAGGTGGAGTGTGGAGTTGGGTTCCTCTGCTGCGCTGCCGTGTGGAGGATAATGTTATTTTCTTTAATCAATTACATGAACGTGACTTTACGTGCACCTGTACCCGTTGATGGGATCATTCTTGCCTTCTCCGATCGAGATAAAACTCTAATTTCAGTGTCGGTTACAAATAATCGAGGTTAATTTCATAGTTTCTTTCCAACTCAAGTCCTGGTGAATACTTGGTGTTTTTTTATTTTATTTAGAAGATGTTAATGATAATATCTTGCCAAAATCTTGATATCTATCTTAATAAATTTTATAAATTTGAAATGACATTTGGACTTTGACATATTATTGCTTTTTATTTATTTTTATATTAATGTAAGTATTTAAATGTCTCTCTGCCAAATTACTATAACTCTTTTAAACTTAAATATGTCAAAAACATCTAAATTTTGAAATTTGACAAAATATATATTTTTTAATTTACCATCGTAAATACTGTGTCTTAACTATTAGAAATTTTGGATTTGAAAAAAGATATTGTACTCACAATTATTTTCTAAAGTGTAAAAGGTATGTTGGTTAAAAATGAATATTTTAAAGTGGTTTATTTTTAAATTTCTTTGAAGATTGGAACGATATGTAAATCCAAAAGTTAATAAAATCTAACCTACTTTGAAAAGTGAGTGATCTTTAATTTTGTTTTTATCAAGGTTTTTAAAAACGTGGGTGATCTTTAATTTTGTTTTTATCAAGATTTTGAAAGCATTTTTTCTATTAAATCTATATTTTGATTTTTAACATTTGGACCATAGCATTGTTAGATAATGAAAGATATGAAAGGACATTGAGCATAGAGTAAACACCTGGAAGAAAACTTTAAGTATTTGAGTGTGACCATTTAAGATTTTCATTGTGTGTCAATGCAGTGGGGATCAATGTAGTGCAGATCGATGAGGAAGGGAATGACAAGGATTATAGATTGGAAAGAGGACAACAATCCAAACAAAGAGAAGGCCATTTAAGATTTTCATTGTCTGTCATTGATATTGACACCAATTTCATTAAACTTGGACATATTAGGCAAATTTTGGACTAAGAAAGTGTGAATTTAGACTTTTAAAGTGTCAATATCAACATTTCTAAAGTGCAAAATTAGGTTCTGAAAGTGGCAATATTGGCTTTGGAAAGTGTGTTTTTCTATTCGAATAATGTCTTTTTTTACTACTTATGAACCTTAAAATTACAGTTTTTTGTTATAAAACTATGAATTTCAATTCAAAAAGTGTGAATTTCAAATAAAAAAATGCAAATTTTGATTTGATAAGTGTAAATTTCAAATCAAAAAATGCAAATTTTGATTTGAAAAGTGTAAATTTCAAATAAAAAAAATGGAAATTTTCATTTGGAAAGTGTGAATTTCAAATCAAAAAATGTAATCTCTTATTTGAAAAGTGTGAATTTCAAATGAAAAAATACAATTTTTTATTTGAAAATTGCAATTTTCATTTGTAAATGTTCAAAATTTTAAGGTGAAAAGTTCAATGTTTAAAATATTTAGTCATTGTTTGAATAACAAGTCAATCGGCTAAGTTATAACATATAAAAATGGTTTGTCCCGACTTTCATTTTTCGACAAGAAGGATCGGTCGCCCCTTCTTTTCGTAGTTAATTGTGAAAACCTTTACCCAGCAATTCAGCTATATCCATAATGAAAAACACAAGAAGGATCGACCGACCCTTCTTCCAGTGTCGAACTATTATGAAAATTATATAGGGAATAAGATGGGTCGGTTGACCCTTCAATTACGAGGGAATTGTAAAAATAGAACACATTGGAAGTTATAACATATAAAAATGGTTTATCCAGACTTCCATTTTCCAACAAGAATGAGCGGTCACCCCTTCTTTTCGTAGTTAATTGTGAAAACCTTTATCCAACAATTCAACTATATCCATAATGGAGAACACAAGAAGGATCGACCGTCCCTTCTTGCCATGTCGAACTATTATTATCACATACCCAAAATATGAACATTTCATGTTGTGAGAAAAACATTATGTTATAAGTTATTGTAAATTTTTTATGATTATTGACCAAGTGGGGTCGAGGATGACTGTAATTAAATACTCTAATATTTTATTATTAATAAATAAAAGATGAGATAAATATCCAAAGGAGACTATTAAAGAGTGTTCACTGACCCACTAGGAGGAATGAACTGCGGTGGAGAGCAAATTGACACTTGGCAGCATCATCATTCACTTCTATCTATTGCAGGGGGCAACTTCCCTATATTTGTGGTCATGTTCCCCAAGAAAGTGGAACAGAGCAGGTGGCTCAATAATTATAAAACTAACCAAAGACCTAGGCACACTATTTACACCCATCGAATTGAGCAAGGGGCTCACCAAGTTTTCCTTGTGACAATTCTGAGAACAGAAAGATAGAATACACAAGAGATTCGATGAGGGGAAGGATAGGGAGTGGATAATTGAATTAAGTCTGCATAACTGAACTAGTACTGCTAAATGCAGAGTTCAATATTGCTTAATGTAGAGACATACTACTGAGTACAAAAAACATTGATGTTGAGTTGCAGAAGGATAATACTTACCTCCACACAGTATCTTTGTCCTAGTGGTTTAGTGAACAGTCTTGGGGGTCCTAAGGCAAGTGATATTGGCTATCTTCAAGAGAAAGTTGGGTGGAATGGGCTCCTTTGGGTGTTTGTCCTCCTCTACAGTTATCAGGTTCTTCATTGCATCAGTTATTTAATTTTGTTTGCTAACATGTACTCTGAAATTTTATAATCTACTGAACTGGTAGATTAGAATTATTGAACTATTAGTTTATTTCTGAATGAATGAATAAATGATTGAATAAGGAATTCTTCACTGTATTTTTCCACTCACAAACTGTGATGTACTCTAGTACAGAGATATGAGCTTATGTAGATAGATTTCATTGATCATATTTGATAGATTGAATGAACTATAATTAGGACAATGATATCCTATTTGACATATTGTAGAATGTATATTGATTTACAATTCACTTCTTTTATCAGTTCATAACGAATGCAATGTTAAGTTAAATAATAATTCATTTCATACTATGCTGGAAAATCCCATTGGTTCAATAGTCAATATTAATATTAAGTAGATAATTATAGAATGGATTATATCAATAATAGTTAATATATAAACTATTAATCTATTATAAATTCAAGTATGGTTTTAGAATAGCTCTATACTTTACACGGGGGGTTCACTAAATGAACTTGTTACATAGCACGATCGTTCGCATGATATTAAAGAATATCCCTAATTTCACGTAATATTGGAAAATGCCTCATAAAATTGTATTGTTGAACCCCCCTCCCAATATGCCTTTCCAATTAAGAAAACCCATAATTTCACCATATATTGTAGGTATCCATTTTTATCAACCCATTTTTAATACCCCCTTTATATTGTATTATCAATTTGTAATAAATAGGATCCCTAATACATCTTAGTATAAGCAAACATGATGCTAAATAAAATAATAGTATAATGCTAATAATGATCCTACCAGGATTGCAGGTGCGACTTATCAATTTGTAGCGTTGGATAGTTTAAGACCCAATGAAATAGTACCCGGGAAGGAAAAATGTGTAAAAGGAAACCCAATCAAGATATCAACATAACAAAGAATGTAAAAGAATGATAGTCCACTATTTAGTGCAATGCTTAGAAAAGATGAGAATTGCAAATGTTTCACACCAAAGCCTACCAATCTACCAATTTTATATCATGTAAATACAAGTATATCCATAGAGAGCTCATGTTTTCTATAATATTAATAAATTGAACTCCATAAACATGCGAAATTGAAACCCTTTCGTGGATAGACTCCCCTACCTTCCTATGAAAACAAACATCTTGGTTCCAGTGAGCCAAGAAACATTGATCTCACTTTTATTGGTTGTTGTGGAGCAAGGTTTGATTGAATCTCAATACCCACCTAAACTCCAACCTAAAAATGAAGAGTTAGATCTTTTACTCGAATTCCTACAAACAATACAATACAATTGTTAAACTCTGGAACTCTCGATTAGCTACATATCTTAACATAAAGATGAAAAAAATACAACATCAATTCAAACCAATCTTAAATAAGCTATTAAATGAGGATTGCTCAAGGCTACTAATCCAAAGAGACTTCCATTTATATTATCATTGATACACTATTATCATATTTATGCAAAGTTTAGGATCATAATCAATATCAAATAAAAATGCAGGGTCAATAAGTTTTAGGTTGGTATGAATTGAGCCCATGATTTGGAGGCATGAATCCATCCCACGATTTTGAGGTTATTCCTCAGCCCACCCAAATAAAATAACCCCCAATATTTATATTGCTATGCCATATTAAAAAAAACCCTTGACCCCTTAATATGAAGCAATATATTTTTGAGGTTTTTAAGAGTATTCAAACCCCTAATATGAATGGACGTTATATGATATTGCCTAAGTAGTTAACCCCCCGTGATACTTTATCAACATAGTAAACTTTCTCTGTGTATCATATTTAAACTATAAATACTTTCCAGAACGTATTATAACATATCAAAACAGAAATGAAACTTCATAATCATCTATTAAAAAAAAACTCAACTGATGTTTTAGTAAAATCTCAGAGAATCGAATTTAAATATATAAAGGCTAGGGGCCATGCCCCAGATATTTCTTCAATCTATAGAATGCTTATCAAAATAAAAATAAATATAAATCCTCATTATGGCCGTAACTTTGTAAAAACATACATCACAAACATGGAATCATAATAATCAAACCTACTAATATTATAATCAACCCATCAATCCTTTCAACAAGATTAACACTTTCTACATCATCTTATGTTTTAAAAAGAACTCGAGCTCAGTAAGGGCAAAGCTCGTTGCACATAACTAATTAACAAACAGATAGGTTTAAAACCGTAAGACGAGTTAAAGGATCGAGTCTCATTAAGACTCTCCTGTTTCGTTATTATTTACATAACAAACTAAACCAAGATCTTAATTTAAAAACCAAGTATATGTCGAACAAAGAAAGGATATAAACATATTAAGGTTGCCGGAATAAATACAAAATATAACAAGATTTAGTATGAAAACCCTCAAACAATTACCGACCAATTTCAACAGAATTTCCACCTTAGAACTTAGCCATATCCAAACACCATCAATCAGAGCAGGCTCATAGCCAGGCGTAGCCAAACAATTAAATTAAAATTATTCTTTTAGAAGCTAACAGAATCATGGAGATATGGCTTATGCCCGAAACTGAAGTCAAACCATAGCATCCAAATCAAATAACACAAAGATGATTGAGTCCTATTACTTGGTGGATAAACCCTTTGTATTTTATCCAAACTAAATCAATATACGCATTTGCACATAGAAGTAGGGTTTGAACCCAAAAAATCATACACATTATCCCAACTGGTTTACCGAGCAAAACATACATTTTAAAATGTAAACAGAACCATATATTCATTTAATCATTTGAAATTACATAGAGCCATGGCTCAGAGTTACAAAACCTTTGGTTGTGGCCACCGAGCTAACCAACATAACTATTTAAAAATGAAACAAACGACAACAGGCAACAACGAGTTGGTGGAGCGAAACAAGGATCGGCCACAGCATCAACACATCACCATAACACTTCAAGTAAGAACAGAGTCACGTATAGGAGGTCTAGGGAACTGCCCGAAGCTTACCAGGTCTGCATGCTACCATTTCAAGGAGAAGACCACAACACTTTACGGCCACGAAGCTCAGACGAAGAGAAACCCTGGCACTCATCACACACAAACAACACCCCATAACGCGGCGGTCAATTCCAATATAAAATAAGTGAGAACAAAACTATAAATTAATGGTTTTCGACACGGTCAATGAGCTTACCTTCTTAAGCACAGTTGATTCCAGATCTAGTAGCACCAAAGCCACTATCGAAACTCTGTCATGATGGTGCCAGCCAAACCCTATCTATTCAAAAGCTTGTCGGCCTCACTGCCGAGCAAACAATGCAAATGAAAAAGACTGCGACCTAAAACAAAAGTCTTATGTTTTAATGACTAGGGTTTTACCCAAGGACCGAGAGCATCACGTGAACAACGTCACTAGGATTTCCACTGTGCAATCCACCAAGGTTGAATTAAATAGCATTTACGTTTACCCTGTTGAGAATTCAATACCCTGCCAACCGTAAAGACCACTCAAGTTTAAATAAACTATGTTTGCCTATGGTTTAAATGCCAAATCGCATTACATCCATTGCTCTTACATAATCATGTTATAAGCTTTATATTCGTGGTCGAGGTTTATGATCCTGCTACATTTAAAACATTTCATACATAAGAATTATAATAATTGGAAAATTAGACATGATTATATATATATGCAATCAATCATGATCATATTATATATTCAATGATTGATTAATATGTTAATAATTGGAATATGGAGTTTTGCTAATCCATATTAAGTTACAAAATAGTGTATGCCTATGCTAACATAAGTTATAATGTCAATCCTGTGCAAATCAAATAGATAGACCATTATTATATATATATGTGTCAGTAATCCAAACAAACTCAGTTAAATGGTAAATATAGCTAGGGTAGGTCTTAGCCTAAGTACTAAGTAAGTATTTTACGAGTATGCCTTTAACATCGAAGTCTAGTGTGAGTACAACAAAGCCAAAACGACGTACAACAAATTAATCCTCAAAATGGAGTTATTGCTTTCACCCGTGATCTGTACAAGAGTAGTAAGAGCGTTAGCTATGTGATAGCTAAGTAAGCCTCGAGGTATCCATAGGACCCCTTCAACAAAATAAAATTTAAAAGGTTAGTAACCGTAAGTTATACATATAAAATGCTATAATGATATGAATAAATGTCGATCCATAAATATGACAAAAGGACGATGCTGCATATAAATTAAACAAAGACAAGATGCATTCATATAGGAGTTGAATACTACCTAAGAATTTATTACTTTGATTTCTGCCGAGAATTACATAGACGTTATGTCATTATAACACTTTAAATAGATCAAGACAATGCATAAATAAGTATGTGTCGACATTATAAATAAGAGTGAATAGCTTTTAATGAGACAACTGTCATTGCATATATTATCTGTACAATAAATAATATCGCTTATATTGTTCAGAAAATTTTTAAATTTTTGTGAAGTTTGGGGATGTTACATGTGGTATCAGAGCACAATTTCAAACAGTTGGCCTAAAAGTGGATCAACTCGTGCAATTGAAGTTACAAACATAAATACAATTACTGATTTTTGTTTTAATTTGTTTCTGTTCAGCACATTTAAATTTAGTTTGCAGATATGGAAGGACCAGAAGAGTCAGCTGAGGATAGGTCCCATCATAATGAACAAAATAATAATGAGCAGGAACATATTAATGAAGAAAAAATTTATGTTGAATTAAATGATAATTCGTCTGAATTACTCATAACAGTTAGAGATTTAAAAACTGAGATAAGAACTGTTAAGGAAGAGAATGAGCGGATTTTAAAATCCCAAGAAGAACTGAATCATATCTTGTTGGATAAATTCCATAATAATGAAAAAGATAAAAGAACAGAAATTAATTATGAATCCGGAACCATTTCCTACCAACGTAAGGGTAAGAAACTAAAACTTATTAATTATGAAACTAGATCTTCTTCTGAAATTAATGTTAAATAACGCAGGAAGAAGCATAAGTATTCCAGGGACAATAGTGATAGTGATTACCAGTCTAAAAGGAGAAAGTACAGACCATACGAAGAGATTTCCTGAGAGTTTAATAAGATTAAGCCACCAACTTTTAATGGAGAAATAGAAAAATGAGAGGAAGCCGAAGCATGGTTGTCTGGTATGAATAAATATTTTCAAATCTACAACTACTCAAGCCAATTAAAAACTAAAATGGCAATTTATAATCTGACTAGGAAGGCCGACATCTGGTGGCAAGATCTAAAATGTGTAAAAGGATTAAAAGAGAAACATGTAAATTGGAGTATTTTTAAAAAGTATTTTCAAAA
This sequence comes from Larix kaempferi, assembly GCA_027924585.1. NCBI lineage: Eukaryota > Viridiplantae > Streptophyta > Pinopsida > Pinales > Pinaceae > Larix > Larix kaempferi. The sequence goes on from BSBM01000422.1 coordinate 13,902,294, forward strand.
GAAATTTCTGTCAGAATAGTATTTTGAGGAACGAGCTAAAGAATTCTACAATTTAAAATTGGGTTCCATGAAAATGAAGGAATTAAGTAGCAAGTTTCTAAGTTTGTTGAAATACGTGCCTTACATTATTGATGAAAAACCCAAGGTACAGAGATTTCTGAGCTGTCTACCTTTTCATATAAAGGATAGAATTGAGTATGACGATCTTAAGACCCTTGAAGAGGCCATGAGAAAGGCAAATTTCTGCTATGAACAGAACAGAAAAAGGAAAAGCATACCTAGTTGGAAGTTAAAAGGCCCAATAATTTTGAACAAAGAAAGAAAAAATTTACATTTATTTTGGAAACCATAATTCACGTAATTCTTCTAACATAAAATTTCAAGGAAATAATCCAAGAGGTAATGTAAAACAAAATTTTACAGCTGCAAGAAACAGAGATCCTCCTAATAACTATGCTAAAAAACCGGAAAGAAAATACGGCATGGTCGCAAGCAGGGATAATTTTAAGGACCCATACTTATTTAAAAGTGTATAAACCTTGGCAAATCTTACCAATTCTTAAAACGTCAACTATAAAATATTTGGCGATATGTTTCTAAAATTATTTCAATTTCTAAGGATTCTATATAGTTTATATAATAATTTGACAATTTTTAGAGTGAAAAAAGTTTACCTCATCAAAATTGGGCGAAACGGGGCTTCAAAAAATGCAAATTGGGGAATTGTTTTTGGAAAAAAACATGGAAAAATAGCCCATGGGCTAAATTTTGCCCCTAAAATTATCCTTGGCCACAAGTTCCCCAACCCCCCTGGGGATAAATCTCTAGAAGGTCCCACTACCAGCAACAACTTTGCGGCTTTAGAATAAACTCTAGAAGAACCTTCTATAAGGGAAAAGAAGGAAGTACCTGCTCCCACTCATTCTCAACTGGAACACCCGAAAGGCCAAAGCTCTGAACAAGTTGTCGGTCTCTTAAACTCCCTAAGGCCTGATCCCCTTTATAGACCCATTGTGTTTGTTATGCACGAGATGGTAACTCCTGCACAAAAAAGCACCATGGGCCCTGAAATTCTAATGGATGAAGAAATGAGTGAGATAGAACTAGGAGACCTAGATCTCTTAGGCCTTGAAGAATCTTGCACCAAGAAAGTGTACAGTTCCATTACTCCAAGGCAGATCCAAATATTAAAGGAATATCTAACTCGTGCAAGGGTGTAGAACAAATCAGGAGTTCTCAACACGCCTCAAAAGGTCAAACACAAATCTCAAAAAGATAACAAAAAGCGTTGTCGCAAGACAGATCTTCAGATGGTAAGCATACTTGGTACTAGGCTTATTGATTCCGGACAATATGCGAAGCTAACGGAATTATTTACCACCCTCTCCCTCGGTTCCCAATGAATCTAATATCATGGAATGTAAGAGGCCTAAACGGACCCTCAAAGCACAGGATGTTGAAACGAAAAATCCTTTAGGATCTGTGTATTGTCCTCTTCCTACAGGAGACCCAATTCTCCAGTTCTACTTTCCAGACCCTCACGGCCAAACTGTGGAAAGGATGCCATAGTATGGCCATTGATGCCTATGGGGCCTCTAGAGGCCTAACTATTGCTTGGAATCCCTCCCTTATTTCACTAGGGGACTTCTCCTCAACTACCCACTCCCTCTCGGCCTCTTTCCACCTCACTGGAACCAGTATTCGCGGATTTATTTTGAATGTCTACGAGCCCCAATCCCCTTCCCTCAAACTTCTTCTATTTGGCTATCTATATTGGTTCACCTCCCATCATAATGACTCCCCCCTCATCTATGGAGGATACTTCAACTTGATCACCTCCCTCGAGGAGAAAAAAGGAGGTAGAATTACTCTTTCCAATGAGGACTCAAGCTTCAAAACCATCATCAACGATCGCAACCTGGTGGATCTCAACACCTCTCAAGGATATTTTACCTGGAACAACCGTCAGGGAGGATAAAAATGGATCGCTAAGCGTCTAAACGGCTACTTGTTCTCAGAAAGTGTTATTGACTTGGGGGGCCTTTTGACTGCCTCTGTCCTTTCGGCAGCAGGATCAGATCATTGTCCCATTTCACTCTTGTGAAAAAATGTGGGTGATAAGCTCCTTCGTCCTTTTCGCTTTGAAAAATTCTGGCTTTCTCACCCAAATTTCCAAGACACTATTCGCTCCTGGTGGTTGGGGATGCAAGTGGATGGTCATTCTAAGATGGCCATAATGCAACAGAAGTTGAAAATTCTAAGAGCCAAAATCAGGAGTTGGAATCATCACACCTTCGACAATATCTTCAATGCCAAAAGTGACCTGGAGAAAGAGTCGGAAGAGGTGTAGCAAATAATCATGACTCAGGGCCTCTCTGACACCTACAAAACCAAGGAAAATGAGATCTTGAACCAACTAGACAAATGCTATGAGTAGGAGGAAATCTTGTGGAGAGAAAAATCGCGAGCTCAGTGGCTAAAAAAGGGGAGTGCAACACAACCTTCTTTCATCGCACCACCATTCAACACTGTATGAACAATCGCATCTCCACTCTTAAGGATGAGGATGGAACAAATCTAGAAGATCACGAAGACATTGAACATGAGTTAGTCCGCTTCTGCAAAGATCTGCTGACTGAAACCGTCCCCTCAACGTATCAGGATATTGATCAGGTCACAACCAAGATTCCAAAAATTTTAAACGATGAGCACAATGCCACCCTAATGAGGCCCATCACTCTCTAGGAAGTGGAATCAGCTGTCAACCAGATGGCGGAATGCAAGGCTCCTATACTTGATGGCTTCACCACCAACTTCTTCCATCACTGTTGGGATCTATTAAAAAAAGAGGTGCTGGAGCTGGTGGAGGAATCCAGGCAAAAACAATGAGTGTTACCAGCTCTTAACGCAACTTTCCTCACTCGTATTCCCAAGGAAATTGACACCGCTCAATGTGGTAAGTTCAGAACAATATCCCTCTGCAATTTTATTTACAAAATCAGCACTAAAGTGATCGCCAATAGGCTCAAACCTCTCTTACCTTTGCTTATCTCCCCTGAGAAAACTAGCTATGTTGAAGGCCGTCAGATCCTGGATGGCATCATCCTTTCCCATGAAGTCACTCATTCCCTGAAAGTCACCAAGAACCCTGGTATGCTCATCAAATTGGATCTTTCCAAGGTTTTCGACAAACTTAGCTGGGAGTTCATTGAGAGAATTCTTCTAGCTTTTGGATTCAGGGAGAACTGGACTCATTGGATCCTAGAACTTACCTCTTCTTCCTCCTTCTTAGTCTTGGTCGACGACTCCCTGTCAGCTACCTTATCCCCCTCCAGGTGTATCCATCAAGGAGACCCACTTTCACCCTTTCTTTTCATACTCATGGCCGAAGGTTTGGGCCGAATGATTAATGCTAAGGTAAACGATGGAGCTATCAGAGGTCTCTTTATTCACAATAGTGCCCCCATAGGTTACCAGCACTTTTTTGATAGCAACCTTCTTTTTGGTCACCCCTCTGTCCAGGAATCCCGCAAGTTCAAAAACGTCCTCCACACTTTCTCAGAAGCCTCTGGAACCACCATTAATATGGATAAATCACAAATTTTCTTCTTCAACACGGATGTTATTACTCAGTGCAACGTGGCCCGCATCCTTGGCTTCTCTGCTTCCTCCCTCCCCTCCAAATACTTAGGTGCGCCTCTCACTGACTCAGCTATCAAACATTCCTCCTAGAGGGAACTCCTGGACAAACTCGAAATCAAAATCTCTTCACGGACCTTCAAAACCCTGAATCTTGCGAGCAGATTAACTCTCTTTAAATTTGTTCTCCAGTCCATGCTTCTCTATCTTTTTACGTCCTCGCTTCCCCCAAATGGGTCCTTAAGTGCATCAAAAAATTACAACGCTCTTTCTTCAGGGGAGGGGATAAAAACCACCAAAAATTGGGCCTTGTCAATTGGCGGATAGTCTGCCTTCCAAAGCGAGGAGGCCTAGGAATTCAGGATCCGGAGACAAATAATGCAATACTTTCAGCAAAAAATTTGTGGCGCTGGATCTCCAAGAACGCCCCCCTGTTGGCTAAAATTTGGAACCAAAAATATGTTCCCAATTGGCCCACCTCTCAGCTCATTCACTTCGACCTGGATCCTCCAGGATCCCTTATTTGGAGAGCAACCAACAGCCAAATAGCTTTAATCAAACAACACAGCTTCTGGGAACTCAAAGAGGGGGCCTATGCCAATTTTTGGCATGATTCATGGCAACAAATTCCTAGCCTCTATAACCAAAATGATTCACCAGAACTTTAGAACTTCATGCAGAATAAAGTGGGCCTAAAAGTACGGGACATCTAGACAAACTATAATAATTTCCCCTTCAGAAGTTGGATGGCTCCCACGCTCTGGGGATTCACAGGCCAGGTTGATGGACTCTAGCAGGATCTATAGAAGCGAAAAATACGCAACACTCAAGGACCTGCCATTATCAGATGGGGGCACCAGCCAAAAGGAACCTTACCATCAAGGAGGCATACCTCTTAAAGACTCAACAGCAGGAGGTGGATCCTGAACCACTCCGGGGAAGAATATTAGGATCTGATCTTTGGCCAAAAATTTTGACCTTCCTCTAGCTACTCACTCATCGCAGAATCTTCACTTGGGATAACCTATTGACAAGAGGCTTTATGGGGCCGTCCATATGTGTTATGTGCGGTGCCCAAGCCGAAACTATCAACCATCTTCTTGACTCTTGCGACATAGCTAGTGAGCTCTAGGACATGGTTAATGCCAGATGTAGAAGATCTAATAGAGAAAGGGGTAATATCGTCCTAACCTTGCAACAATGGGAAGATAATCCTTTCCACTACGGCCTCCTGAACAAGTTGTGGGCTCTTATCCCTAGATTCTTGGTTTGGAACATCTGGTTAGAAATAAATTGAAGAATCTTTGAACACAAAAAAAGGCACCTCTCGGTGATTTGGGACTCAATTGCTGGTCACATTTAGGAGACTCTCCTCTTGAAATCTTGGCACAACTTGGATCTTCCCACTACTTAGTCCGAAATTGATATTTTGAAAAGCTAGGATTTTAGAAAGACTATGACCTCTACTATGCCCAAGCCTCCTCCCCTGACTCCTTCCAACCCGAACTCTTGGAGCCCCCCTTGATGGATTTCTTAAACTCAACTTCGATGGGGCCTCTAAAGGGAATACTGGCAAAGAAGGCTTTGTGGGAGTTTTCAAAAATTCTTCGGGCTCCATTTTGAAGTTTTTTTATGGCGCTCTTGGGTATGACAGCAATAATGCAGTTGAACTGGCTAGACTCCCAAAAGGCATCTCACTGTCCATCAAGTAAAATCTATTGCCTCTCATTATTGAAGGAGATTCTCAAATAATTCTCACTATGGCCACTCGCCTCCTCAATGGCTCCCAAGCCTCTAAGCTCTCTCCCAGCTGGCGGCTTGAGAAAGGCTTTCTTATCCTAGCAAACCTTCTCTCTCAGACAAGATCCATCACTTTTCAATATGTCAGAAGAAAGGAGATCTCACTTGTTGATCGTTTATCCAATGTTGGAGTTGACAGCAACTCCTCACTCTGGGATGGGGATTCTTTCCACATCAACTCTGAAGAACCAAGACAAAACTTCTAGGACATTTCCCACAAAGATCTTCCCAACCTAGATGCGGGTGTCGTGGCCGACTTGGCACGTGTTGATCCCACAGTAGAATTGGCGTGTGGCGATCCCAAGGCACACCAATCAATGCAACCAACCTGTGGAAGGAGCGAGGAAGTGAATTTAATGTGTTGTGCAGATTACACCCTGGTGCATTCACTCTAGTAGATTTCATGTCATGTCCGCCAACCTGGTTTTGGCCTCCGGGTACCACCGCGTGTGGATCTAATGGCTTCCGTCATGTACATGTTTAAGGCGGTTGAGGAGGAGTCCTATGGACTGTTTAAGATGATAGTGTGAGAGTCTTGGCTCGCTGCAAGCAATTCTGTGTTCCTCGACACTTCGATTCCACCCGTGCATTCTACTTCCAATACAGGCTCCTGGTTCTCTTTAACCATGTCAAGGCAATGGAGAAATCCCAGAAGAGGGAGGGCTGGTCGAATTGCCAACAACCAGGACTGGGTTGCAACAGACGGTTATGGGGAGGGGGTCTCCATTCCTGTTTATATTTTGATCGACAATTGGGAAGCTTTCCTTCTCACAGACCACCTCTATTCTGGAAAGAATGAAGGCCGCATCAACCACTATTGGCTCATCAAGAATATGTTGGGTGCTCTTATGGAAGACACCAAGCCTAACTGGTCCAAGGCCAGGGACACGACTCATACCATGAAGGCTCACTTGACTCAACTGGAAGGATTGTTGGGAAATTTGGAAACCATCTTTGGTGGGAAGACCTACGCTGGTGGAAGCCATGCTAGTGGTATCCATGTTGGTGGTAGCCATGTTGATGGTATCCATGTTGGTGGCAACACCATTGGTGCAATAGGATCCCCTGGGGAGAATTTTGCAGCGGCTGGGGGAGGTGAAACTGGTCCAGCGACCTCAACACCGCCCGACAAGGATATCGCCATGAACACCTTCCCCATCCCATCCATGATTGGACAGATGGTTGTTAAAAGAGTCCACAATGAGAATGAAAAGATTGTTCTTCCCTCGCATAAGGTGGAACATCAACCTGTCAAGATACCAGCTCAGGAAGCGACGGAGGAGGACAATTTCAGCTATCTGAATCTTGAAGAGGTTCCCCCCAATGGAAATGCAACAAGCTAAAAAGGTTCCTGTGGCTACTTGGGACATTCAACATTGTTTCTACAATCTGCTTATAAATTTTGTATATTTGAGTTGCTTTTTTACAAGTTTTTACAGAGTTTGTTCTTCTCCCAAAAATATTGGCTTTCCCTGCTCTGAGCAGAAGTTTGATAACTTTGGGCCCAACTTTTTTGATCTTTTTGAATACCTGGGCTAGTGGCTCCACATACTTAGACCATTGAAGCCAGTTATTCCCTATGTATTTTTTATTTTCACCGTTTAATAGAATTATGCATCTTACAAAGAAAAAAGTGTTTCTCACTAGATGGAATCTCATCACATATCCTCATGATTCAAAATAATGCATGGTTTGATGTATTCAAGGGATGAAACTGGGATATTACATTCCCCCCACTTTAGAGTAACATTGTCCTTGGTGTTCATATTTCTATCAACAAGACATTGTCTCCCTTCTTCAATTGCATATGCAATGGTATCTTCTCCATTAAAAACTTGCACTTGTTGGCTATCTTGGAGATAATTATTTATCAGTCCCCCTTTTTAGCATTGGAATACCTTCAAGGCCTTAACATTATAGTATATACATGTAGCAATCATCAAAGGAAGAACAAGCACATCATAGCCATTTTATGCAACAATTATGTTATGACACAAGGGGGGCATATATGGGAGTTAATGTATATGATATGACTCAAGGGGGGCATATGTGGGGATAAATATATGTAAAGTATGTAATAGGGTTGGCCTAATAAATGGCCCACATGTGCAATGAGTTGGAATATGTATATATATAAAATACATGCAGTCATTATAGGGGGGCATGTGAATTGGATGTATGAATGTCTTGGGGTATTTGGAGGAGATTCTCATATTCTTCAAGGAATTATTATATAACTCATCTCTCTTTTCTATCTTGAAGTTGTGCTCCACATTTACATTTGTCAAGTACATTTTGTGTACTGTAGTATATTATGATTTTTTAATGCTTTGGACCATAAAATTTGGTATCGGAGCTATTAAAGATTAAGACAAAATAGAATCCAATTTTGATGGATGGATCATCATCAATGGCAACAAGAAAGTAGGAACATAAGGAAATCCTATTACTTAGCTTTATCACATGTATGTTACAAATCCCTCAACTACAAAGTATTAAGGACAAAGATTTTTGAATGAGGGTACTATGTTATAACCTAATGGGGGGTATATATGGGAACAAATGCATATTATATGACCCCAAGGGAAGCATATGTGGGGGTAAATATATGCAAATGTATATGTAATAGGGTTTTCCTAATAAACAGACCATGTGTGCGATGAGTTGGAATATGTATATATAGATTACATGTAGTCATTATGAGGGGACATGTGAATTGGATATATACATGTCTTGGAGTATTTGGAGGATATTTTCCTATTATTTAAAGAATTATTGGATAACTCATCTCTCTTATGTATCTTGAAGTTATGCTCCATTAGCATTTGATGTGCATTGTGTGTACTCTAATATATTATGACATTATAAAATTTTAAACCATAACATTTTAATATATGAATTTGAAATCCTTATTAATGAGATTATTGTTACATAAAAGGCTATAACATGTATGTTTTTCATTAATATTGAAGTATATACTTATAACAATCATAAAAAAGAAACATACATGTCATAACCATTTTATACATATATCTCTAATCACAAAGTTGTCATAAGTAAGATTTCACTTATTATCTTCCCTAACATACACCAAATATATATTTCCTTCTTTATCTCATTTAATATATACACAAAATATATATTTGGTTCTTAATCCCAACTCATATATAAAATATATATTTCCTTCTTTATCCAAGCTAATATATACACAAAATATATATTTCCTTCTTGATCCGAGCTAATATATTATAGCATGAATTTCTTATAATAAATTGACTCAAGATGTCCCTTTCTTACTTCACTCACCGTTTTTTGGTGTAGAATCATTGAGGCAATCCACTTTCCAAGGTTTTAAACAACTTCAAATATAACATTGCTTAAGATAATCAGGGCATAACGCATGATTCGAGTGTCATCACGTGTCACCAAAGTAACATCTTCAATGTGATTTCTAGCTTATAACCACCATTAGGTGTCCTTACTAGACAAACCCATGACCTCACCTATATTATAAGCTTGTAGTTTATGTGTGATATCATCTTAAAAATTTTAAATATTTAAATTAATTGAAAATTTACTAGATATCAAAGTTGATAGGCTCGAGATATGCGATCTAATAGTTATGTTGTTAATTTTTCCAGCTGACTACTTTAACTCTTGATAATCACTACCAAAAGCACAACTCAATCAAGTCTAAAAACAATTGATTTATATGAGCTCAATATTCCATATTAGGAAAAAAAGATAATGACATCAATAATCATCATAAACCTATGAGATAGGTTTTTGTAGTATTCTTTAAAAGTTCAAAGTAACGTAATCATATGGGTTTCCTCAAGGTTTCGTTCCACCGCTTAAGTGAAATTTGAACGCAAGAAAATATACATAGTGAACGAGTGGTAGCCAAGTTTAGTCGGAGGAAGAGACATTTAACACTGTTTTTTTAATAGGATAATGAAACAAAAGTGGGATCGATGAAAATGGATAGTTAATTTTTCATGACTGATCAATTCAAATCATGTAAATTAGAGGTTGAAACGAGGATTCATATAAAATATAAAACGAGGAACGTGTGATCTTTATTTACAACATTTCTTTCGCATCAAAAGAATTGTTGATTGAGCTACACGGAGTGATGCAATTTTTTTTAGTTATATAGATCGCACAGCAAACAAATATATTCCATAAATTCAATAGTGTTGTTAGAGAAGTGTTCCACGATCCCACACTAATGGACCCCGTGACCATGACTGGATGGATACCCAAGTTCATTGAAAGTTTCAAACCACATGCTGCGCAGAACTATTATGCGCGACTTGATCTCGATCATTGTCTGGTGCACTCACATCTCCTTTTGTCGGAGTTCTGTCACGGAAAGAAAGAAAGACTGCCGCTTCAAGTTTAGAGTGGTTTATCTTAGATTCACATTTTTTGGGCAAGAGTTGTGTTTAGGGTTTGGCCAATTCAGTGCCTATGTTGCAAGTGTGAACAAAATGAATAGGAGACGCGGGCAAGTACGCTAGGTCTCTTGGTCGCCGTAATGATAATGCTGGGAGCGGAAGCAGCAGAGATGACGACACGTATGGTTTATGGTATTGTATTGCATCGTGTGAGAGACGGCTTCGACGTATGTCGACTCTACGGCTTATGAAGAGTCACGAGTTACAATTGTACAATCTGCAGGTCAGTCAAGCCATTAAGGCAACTTGCTTTGGGATGGCAACTTGCCTTGGGATGGCCATGTTTCTAAGAACCACGTGTATAAGCTCAAGCATTAATTCAACTAGCAACAACCACATTTTTAAATGTGGTTGATATTTGTTGATCGTTCTATATTAACCATGACCACATATTTAAAAGGGGTTGATATTCTCCGATTGACGAATATCAACCACATTTAAAAATGTAGTTGTTGCTAGTAAACAACTGGCCCGATGAAAAAATAACGAAATTAAAATTTTAATAAAAATATTATTTCGAAATAAAAATGAAAAAAATGGGTATTAAATTAAAACAAATTAAATAAAAATATTAAAACATATTAAAATAAATTAAAGTAAAATAAATAAAAAATATATAAAGTAAAATAAATAAATAGAATAAAAATAAAACAAAGTAAAAATAAAATAAACTAAATTAAAAGTAAAGTAAATAAACTAAACAAAATAAAAGTAAATAAAGTAAAATAAAAATAAAGTAAATTAAAGTAAAAAAATTACATTAAAGAAAACTAAAAGAAATAAAATAGAATAAAAAATAAAGTAAAGAAATTAAATAAAGTAAATTAAATAAAAATTAAATTAAATAAATAAATAAAATTAATTAATTAATGCAATAAATAAATAAAATTAAAGTAAAAAATCAATAAATAAATATAAGTGAAAAAAAACTTAAATAAAAAATAGTAAAATATATTGAATAAAAATAAAAAATAAATTTAATAAATGTTAAAAAATTAAAGATAAGTAAAATAAATAATATTAAAGGTAAATTCATAATAAAATAATGAATTGATATTAAAAAAAATAAAATAGAATCACATTTTTAAATAGTTAGTTATGATTGGTTGTCATCCACTATGACTAAATTTGGTTTGGCATAATGGACTTTGGTTGGCTATGATTGACCATGGGTCATTATGCTTGAGCATGGTTGTTCATGTTTGATAATGGCTGACCATGGTTAACTATGGTTCACCATTGGTGTTGAATACTGACTATTGGTTGATTATAGAATATTTGTTTACTATTGACTCATGGATGATTAGTTGTTGACTAATGTCCACTGAATATTGGTTCACTTTTGACTACGGTTGAGTATGGTTGACCATTGTTGTTATGGTTGACTATAGACTATTGACTAGTTGTTGATTATTGACCCCTTTTTGAATATTATTATTATTATTATTATATTATTAATATGATTATTTTACAGGCTCTATTTCAAACAGATGATGTTAGGAAATGAGTGTATTCTATGCCCCATGCGTTATTATTATTATTATTATTTTCAATTTAAATTTAAATAAAAAAATTAAGAATTACTTATTAATGAAAACATGGAAAAAAAATAATATAAGTAAATATGTAATAAATAAAAATTATATAATTAATAATAATATAAGTTCAATTATTTATACCGTGTTTCATAATTGTTGACTTTGATCCATAGTTATCCTCAACCAAGATAAACTTTGAACCATGGTTGACCATTGTTTAAGCATGGTTGAATTTAGTGCTTCATGGTTGACCATTCAACATTGGTGTTGACCATGGTTGACATAACCAGGAGAACATGGCCAACCATTGTTTGACCATATTAAGAAGTCAACATTGGTGTTGACCATGGTTGACATAACCAGGAGAGCATGGCCAACATTGGATTGAATTCAACATTGGTGTTGACCATGGTCGACAAAACCAGGAGAACATGGCCAACCATTGTTTGACCATATTGTGAAACCATATTAAGAAGTCAATCCACAGTTGACTTTAAAGTAAGCCTAACATCAATCAAGGGTTGAATTCTATCCAAGGTTGAAATCAAACCATGGATGAATTCAATCAAATGTAGACTTCAAACCATGGTTGAATTCATTCCATAGTTGACTTCAATCCAAGTTTGGCTTCCATGGTTCACTTCAATCCATATTGACTTCAATCAATTGTTGACTTCAATATAAGCTTCATTTTGAACCATGGTTGACTTCAATCCCCAACCACATTTTAAAAAGTGGATGATTGACTTTGAACCATGGTTGACTTCAATCCCCAACCACATTTTAAAAAGTGGATGATTGACTTTGAACCATGGTTGACTTCAATTGATAATTGACTTGAAACAATAATTGACTTTTAAGAAAATTTGGCCTCACGCTAATGGTGACTTCAATTCAAGGTTGACGTTAATCCAATGTTGACTTCAATCAACTGCATTTAAAAATGTGGTTGTAGCAACAACAACATTTTTAAATGCGGTTGATATTCGCCAATCCGCGTATATCAACCATAGCCACACATTTAAAAAGTGGTTGATATACGCCGATCAACGAATATCAACCACATTTAAAAAATGTGGTTGTTGCTAGTAGACGAATGACATGTGAAGAAGGAATTATGAATTAATATTAATTATTATTTTTATAATAGTTAATATTATTAAATAATAATATTTATTAATAATAGTATATTTATTTATATCTAATAAATAAATTTAAATATTTTTAATAAATATATACAAATACATATTTAAATATTAAATAAATAAATAAAAATAAATGAGAATTAAATTAGTAAATAAGATATATTTAATATTATATAAAAACATTTATTAGCCATTACTGACCATGGTTGACTATGTTTGGAAATGTTTGACATGGGTTACTATGGTTAACCATGTTCGAAAATGTTTGACATGGGTAACTATGGTTGACCATGGTTGACTATGGTTTCCCATGGTCAACCCATGGCTGACCTTGGTTAACTATGGTAGACCATGGGCAACCATAGTCAACCACAATCAACCATGGGAGACCATGGTCAATCATGATTCGCCATTACTCTCAACCACATGGTGACCATGTGATTGTTAAAATATATGTTAATATTATATAAAATATTTCTCGACCATTACTAACAATGGTTGACCATGTTTGGAAATTTTTGACAAGGTTGACTATTCTTGACTATGGTTGACTATGGTTTCCCATTGTTGACCATGGTTAACCATAGTCAACCATGGGAAACCTTAACCATGGTCAACAATGGGAAACCATAGTGACCATAGCGATAGTCAACCGCAGCCATAGCCATAGTAAACTATAGTCAACCATAACCAACAATAACCATAGTCAGCCATAACCATAGCCAACCATGGTCAACCATGGATTGACCACGTGGTTGACCATGGTTGGCCATTAGTGTCAACCACATGGTGTGACCATGTGGTTGTTAAGAAATATGTTAATATTTTAAAAAAATATTTATTGACTATTACTCACGATGGTTGATAATGTTTGACATGGTTTACTATAGTTGACCATGGTTGACCATGGTTGGCTATTGTTAACCATGGTTTATAATAATATTAATATAATTTTTAACAATCATAGTTGATTATTATTATTATTATTAACCAACCATAGTTAACCATGGTCGACCATATACTTTGGTTGAGGATGGTTAACTATGGTTGACCAGGGTTGACTTGGATTGACCATGGTTGATTGTGGTTGAGTTTGGTTAACCAAGGTTGAGTATGGTTGACCATGGTTGACCATGGATAACTTTGGTTTATCTTAGTTGATCATGGTTGACTTTGGTTTACTATGGTTGGCATTGGTTGACCATGGTTGGTTATTATTATTATTATTATTATTATTAACCAACCATGGTCAACCATATGGTTGACTTTGGTTGACGATGGTTAACTATCGTTGACCATGGTTGCCTATGGTCTATCATGGTTGACTTTGGTTGGCCATGCATAACAATGGTTGACTATGGTTGACTTTGGTTGAAAATTGTTGACTATGGTTAACTTTGGTTGGCCATGGTTGACTATGGTTAGCTTTAGTTTCCCATCGTTGACCATGGTTGACCATGGTTGAATTTAGTTGACTTTGGTAAACCATTGTTGACATTAGTTGACCTAGTTTGGTCACAATTGACTATTAGTTGACCATGGTTGACTATGGTGGAATATGGTTCAATATGGTTGACTATGGTTGACCATGGTTGGCTATGGTTGACTAAGGTTTATATTGTTTAATTATGTTTTACTTTATTCGATTATGAATGACTATGGTTGACCATGCTTGACCATGTTCGACTATTGTTGAATTTGGTTAAATGTGGTTGGCCATGGTTGACTATTGTTGTCTTTGTTTAACTATGGTTGACTTTAGCTGACTAATTGACTATGGTTGGCTACGATTGTCCATGGTTAGCTAAGAGTGACTTTGTTTTGTTGTAATTGACTATTGGTTAACCTTGCTTAAATTTTGTCTATTGTTGACTAATTGTCTATGGTGACGATGGTTGACTATGGTTGACTTTTTTGCCACAATTGACCATTCATTGAACTTATTTAACTTTTAACTATGGTTGACTTTGTTTGATTGTGGATGACCATGGTTTACAATGTTTAATTATGATTTACTTTGTTTGATTATGGATGACTTTGATCATGTTCGACCATGGTTGACTTTCGTTTTTCATAATTGACTTTGCTTGACTATGGTTGACTATGGTTAGCTTTAGTTTCCTATGGTTGACTATGGTTAAGTTCGGTTGAATATGGTTAAGTTCGGTTGACTATGGTTAACGACGGTTAATTGTGGTTAACTAATTCACTATGGTCAACTATGGTGAACAATGGATGGCCATGGTTGACCATGGTTGACTTTGATAAACCATTGTTGTCTTTAGTTGACCTAGTTTGGCAACAATTGATTATTAGTTGACCATGTCTGATTATGGTGGAATATGGTTCAATATGGTTGACTATGGTTGGCGATTGTTGACCATGGTTGGCTATGGTTTATGTTGTTTAACTATGGTTGACTTTATTCGATTATAGATGACTATGGTTGACTATGGTTGACCATGTTCGACTATGGTTGAATTTGGTTAAATTTGGTTGGCCATGGTTGACTATTGTTGATTTTGTTTAACTATGGTTGACTTTAATTGACTAATTGACTATGGTTGACTACGATTGCCCATGGTTGGCTAAGGGTGACTTTATTTTGTTGTAATTGACTATTGGTTGACCTTACTTAACTTTTGTCTATGGTCGACTAATTGACTATGGTTGACTATGGTGGCGATGGTTGACTATGGTTGACTTTTTTTTGCCACAAATGACCATTCATTGAACTTATTTAACTTTTAACTATGGTTGACATTTGTTTGATTATAGATAACTATGGTTGACTTTGTTTGATTATGGATAACTATGGTTTACGTTGTTTAACTATGGTTGACTTTGTTTGATTATGGATGACTATGGTTGACCATTATTGACTATGGTTGTCTTTGGTTGAATATGGTTAAATTTGGTTGACTATGGTTAACTATGGTTGACTAAATCACTATGGTCTACTATGGTTTCCTATGGTTGACCATGTTTGAATATGGTTGACTTTGGTAAACGATTGTTGACTTTGGTTGACCTAGTTTAGCCACAATTGACTATTCGTTGACCATGGTTAACTATTGTTGACGATGATTGACTTTGGTTGACCATGGTTGGCTATGGTTGACTAAGGTTTATGTTGTTTAACTATGGTTGATTTTGTTCGATTATGGATGACTATGGTTGACCATGCTGGACAATGGTTGAATTTGGTTAAATGTGGTTGGCCATGGTTGACTATTGTTCACTTTATTTAACTATGGTTGACTTTAGTTGACTAATTGACTATGGTTGACTATGATTTCCCATGGTTAGCTAAGGGTGACTTTGTTTTACTGTAATTGACTATTGGTTGACCTTGCTTAACTTTTGTCTATGATTGACTATGGTTGACTAATTGACTTTGGTGACAATGGTTGGCTATGGTTGACTTTTTTTGCCACAATTGACCATCATTGAATTTATTTAACTTTTAACTATGGTTGACTTTGTTTGATAATGGATGACTATGGTTTACATTGTTTAACTATAGTTGACTTTGTTTGATTATAGATGACTATGATTCACCATGCTTGATCATGTTCAACTATTGTTAACTTTCGTTTTTCATAATTGACTTTGGTTGACCATGGTTGACTATGCTTAACTTTATTTTCCATGGTTGACTGGTCATTACTAACTATGGTTGTCTTTGGTTGAATATGGTTAACTTTGGTTGACTATGGTTAATGACGGTTAACAGTGGTTGACTAATTCACTATGGTCGACTATGGTTTCCCATGGTTGACTATGGATGGCCATGGTTGAATTTGGTTGACCTAGTTTGGCCACAATTGACTATTAGTTGACCATGGTTGACTATGGTGGAATATGGTTCAATATGCTTGACTATGGTTGACTAAGCTTAATGTTGTTTAACTATGATTGACTTTGTTCGATTATGGATGACTATGGTTAACCATGTTTGACCATGTTCGACTATGGTTGAATTTGCTTAAATGTGGTTGGTCATGGTGACTGTTATTGACTTTGATTAACTATGGTTGAATTTGCTTAAATGTGGTTGGCCATGGTGACTATTATTGACTTTGTTTAACTATGGTTGACTTAGCTGACTAATTGACTATGGTTGACTATGATTGCACATGGTTAGCTAAGAGTGACTTTGTTTTGTTGTAATTGACTATTGGTTGACCTTGTTTAACTTTTGTCTATGGTTGACTAATTGACTACGGTTGACTATGGTGACGATCGTTGACTATGGTTGAATTTTTTTCCACAAACGACCATTTACTGAACTTATTTAAATTTTAACTATGGTTGACTTTGTTTGATTATGGATGACTATGGTTTACGTTGTTTTAAAACTATGGTTGACTTTGTTTGATTATGGATGACTATGGTTGATCATGCTTGATCATGTTCGACTATGGTGTTAGGAACCTATGTAAACCCTTCTCTTTACTATGTTAGTATATTGTTATTGGACGCATATGCTTTGTAAGTCGTCCCATAGTATTTGTTGATCCGTAGTTTATATTAGCCCATAGTATTGACCCATAGTATTGGACGCATATGCTTTGTAAGTCGTCCCGTAGTATTATATGTCCCATGGTTTTGACTCATGGTATTGGGCATAGACTTAGTATATAAGTGTGTGTTGAGGTCATTGAAGGCACCGTGAAGTTAATTGTATTGAGCTTGCTCAAAGGAGGTTGCCCCCTCGAAGTGGCCCGTGATCAATATAAAAGTGATTCTGTTCTGTTATTTATGATATCTTGTGTATTTGCATTAATTAATTATTGCAGGTTCATCACATATGGTTGACTTTCATTGGCCATAATTGACTTTGGTTGACCATGGTTGACTATGGTTAGCTTTAGTTTCCCATGGTTGACTATGGTTGACCATGGTTGACTATGGTTAGCTTTAGTTTCCCATGGTTGACTATGGTTGACCATTGGTGACTATGGTTATCTTTGGTTGAATATGGTTAACTTTGGTTGTCTATGGCTAACGACGGTTAACTATGGTTGCCCATGGTTGATTATGGATGGCCATGGTTGACCATGTTTGAATATGGTTGACTTTGGTAAACTAGTGTTGACTTTGGTTGACATAGTTTGGCCACAATTGACTATTAGTTGACCATGGTTGACTATAGTGGAATATGGTTCAATATGGTTGACTATTGCTGACGATGGTTAACCTAGTTTGGTCTAATTTGGTTGACTATGGTTGACCATTGTTGATTATGGTTGAGTATTCTTGACCATGGTTGACTTTGGTTGACCTACTTTGGCCATAATTGACTATTGGTTGAACTTGTTTGACTTTTAACTTGGGTTGAATTTGGTTGGTTATGATTGAAATGGGTTGGCTATGGTTTACTATGATCGACTTTAGTTTAATATGGATGAATTGGGTTGGCTATGGTTTACTATGATCAACTTTAGTTTAATATGGATGATTTTGGTTGAATATGGTTAACTTTGGTTTACCATGGTTAACTATGGTTGACTATTTTTACTATGGTTGTATAATTTCATTTGGTCAACTATGGTTGACCATGGTTGACTATGGTTGATTTTATTTGACCATAGTTGACTATGTATGGTTGACCATGGTTAAATTTGGTTGACTTTGGTTGACCATGGTTGATTATGGTTGAGCAGTGTTGACAATGGTAGACTTTTGGTTAACCATGGTTGACTTCGGCTAACCATGGTTTAATTTTTTACTTTGGTTGACTTAGGTTTACCATGGTAGATTTTGGTTGACCATGGTTAACTTTTGCTTGAATTTGTTTGACCATGGTTGTCTTTGGTTAACTTTTGGTTGACTTTTGGTTGAATTTGGTTAACTTTGGTTGACCATGGTTGACTTTTGGTTAGCTTTGGTTAACTATAGTTGAGCATGTTTAACATGGTTGACTGTTTATGGATGACCATGGTTGACTATGTATGGTTGACCATTATTAAATTTGATTGACCATGGTTGATTATGGTTGAGCATGGTTGAGTATGGTTGAATTTTGGTTAATCATGGTTGACTTTAGTTAATCATGGTTTACTTTTTTACTTTGGTTGACTATGATTGACTTAGGTTTACCATGGTTGACTTTGGTTAACCATGGTTAAATTTTGCTTGACTTTGTTTGACCATGGTTGTCTTTGGTTAACTTTTGGTTGACTATAGTTGACTTTAAACTATGGTTTCCTTTGGTTGATCATGGTTGACTTTTGGTTGGCTTTGATTAATTATGCACACTTTGGTTGATTATGGTTACCATGGTTGACTATAGTTGAGCATGGTTTACCATGGTTGACTTTGGTTGACCATTGTTGACTTTTTTACTTCGTTTTAATTTTGGTTAACATTTGTTCACTATGGTTGGCTTAGGTTTACCATGATTCACTTTTGTTGACCATGGTTAAATTTTGCTTGACTTTGGTTGACTATGGTTTCCTATGGTTGACCATGGTTGACAATGGTTGGCTATGGTTGACCGTTGTTGACTTTTGGTTGAATTTGGTTAACCATGGTTTACTTTTCTTGACTATGGTTGACCAAGGTTGACTATGGTTAACCATGGTTGACCTCGGTTGTCTTTAGTTAACTTTTGGTTGACCATGGTTGACTATGGTTTACTTTGGTTGACCATGATTGACTTAGGCTTACCATGGATGACTTTTGATTGGATTTGGTTAACTATGGTAGACTTTTGTTGATTATGGTTGACCATGGTTGAATTTGGTTGACCATGGGTGTTGTTGGTTGACTGTAATCCATAGTTGAATAATTGTAACTTTAATCCACGTTGACTTCATTCCATAGTTGACTTGAATCCATAGTTGACTTTAAGCCTTGTTGACATTAATCCATGTTGGATTTAATGCATGTTAACTTTAATTAAGGTTGAATTTAATGAATGTTGTCTTTATACCATGTTGAATTTAATCCATAGTTGAGTTTAATGCTTTGTTGACATTAATCCATTATTGACCAATGTATAGCATGGTAAGTGAAGGACACAAAATGGTGGTTCACTTGGTTATGTATGCATGAATTTAAATATTAACAACCATTTTTATGATTACAATGTGTAAGGAAAGAATTTGGTTGACTATGATTATACTTTGTTGAATTTGTTGAAATCAGAGCTAACTTAGGCTTACTTTGGTTATAAAATTGTGGGTGACATTGGATAAATTTGGATGACTTTTGTGTATTATGTTACATTATATATTTAAGTTAGGTGAGGCATGGTTTATCATATATAAAATTATGGTGTGGTGTGCTTGATAAATAGAGCAATTTGAAAAAAGTGGGTTCCTTTGGTAAAGTGTCGTTTCTTATGGTGTTTTATGAATGACTATATATTTAACTTGTGTAGCATGGTTGATTGTAAAGGTAACTTTGGTGCACTATGGATATTTATCTTTTTAACTTTAATGAACCTTGATTATGTATGTATGACTTTTAATATTAATGTTCTTAGTCTTAATAATATTAATGCGGTATGATATGTTAGTAATAATTTTATATGATATGATATGTCAGTAATAATTTTATAAATTTGATCAATGTTATCATATGTTTGAAGTTGATATGAATTATTTTTAATATTAATTATGCTAATATTAATATTATAGTATTGTAAACATTAATAATATTATTATTGTTAATATCAATAATATTATTATTAAATTAAAATTTAAAATTCATATATCTACGATGATGATAACTGTTAATATACACTAAAACTAACTATAATTAAATATGTGATAAAAAAATATAACAATATTTAAAATATTTAATTTCAATGTATATTTTATTGGGAAAGAGGTAATTAGTTCTATTTTTATTGTTTTTTTTTTTTAAGTTATGTTAGAAAATATAAAGTCAAAATCATATTTAATAATTATTGATATAAACTAATTAAATTTTTTAAATAATATGCATAAATTTATTTTGAATTTTGTCAATATTTATCCAATTATTTAATAATATAATAAACCAATAAAATATTTTCTATTTATAATTAATTAATAATATTAAACTTAAATTAAAAAAAAATGAATTGTTTAAAGAATACCTTAAAAAAAATGATGAGAGATTTTCTAAATATATCTTATTTAGTGCGAATATCAATAATTATTAAATATGATTTTGACTTTATATTCTCTTTAACAATAAGAGCTAATATACACAGGAAATTTCATGAACAAGAGGAATAAGCCAGCAGATATACGGAACGATTCCTTTTTGTTCAATGAAATAAGGTCAACACAGTTCAACCAGGGAACATGATAATCAAAATTCTAATTCAACATAAATTACAAGCCAATAAATGAACTGCACAGTCCAGGCCACTCACCCACATTGTGAGAGGCACTGCATATGAAAATCAAACTAAAAAAGTTGAAATTATAGAATTACATTATTTATTGCCACCCTTAGAGAGCTCCACATCTTAGGCAATGTCGTCGTGCTCTACATAATTTTTCCAGAACCAGTGTTGCCTCCACACCATGCCCATTTCTTCAATGGGTATATTCTTCGTCTCTGGGAGAAACATGTAAATTAAAATGCTCATAATCAAAGCAAACCTTGCAAAGAATAGAAGCAGTCCGAACTTCATATGGCAAGGAATGCTTGCGCAATAATGAATGTGAATAAAAGGTTTACTAAAACATTGATACTCTGCCCAGCTGAACGGATCTCCAGAGGGAAAATCTCACTAGGAACCAACCATCTAAGAGGACCCCATGACCATGCAAAAGATGAAACGTATATACAGATCAGGACTACAATGAGAGCTACATATCCTGTTTTCAAACTTCCTTCTCCAGATGATCCAAATTTAAGCCCTGGTATTATTGCTATGGCAACCTGCAACAAAAAAACAAAAAAAAAAACAGGAATAAGCTGTCAATGGAATTGTCAATGCCATCCAAATTTTTTTTGTAAAAGTAAATATTTTTTATGATGATGTTATTTAACATACACAGCGACCAGCTTTGATCTATCAAATATGCAAATATATCAAAATATACTATTAAAACAAAAATTACTTGTCAAACCAGATCCATAAATCCATTACTAAATTAGATATACCCAAATACTTATCTCCATTATTAAGTACATACACTATTCATGGGAGTACTGAATGGATCAGCTAACTTAAAAAAAAAATTGGCAGATTCATTTATTAGCAACCAAGAAACACTATTCATAGAGGCACATAATGAATCAGTTAAACTAAAGAAAAAGCACTTGCCTGAGGGATGAACATTTGAACTCCTCCCTCCATGAAGAGAATTCTTCTTCCAAGCCTGTCAACACTGAAAATGGAGACCAGCATGGTGATCACATTCACAAGCCCAATAATCACAGAAGAAAACAAAGAAACATTGGAACCAAAACCGATCATCAAGTAAAGAGGACGGGAGCATAAAACATGATAACATTGATCCCCATCAATTGCTAAAAGAAAGGAATGGCGATGGCCATAACTAGATGAGACTGATATTTTCTCTGCAAAATGTTACGAAAAGGATGCTTCACCATCTTGGAAGCTTCGCTCGCCTCGATCAAATCGTCGAATTCCTCCTGAACATTAGGCGTCCCTCGAATCTTTTCCAGCATAGCCTTGGCCTTCTCTTGATGGTCTCTCTCGATCAGGCTGTTGGGTGTGTCTTCAAGGAACAACAATCCTATCGTTATGATGAGTGCAAGAACGACTTCCAGAGCCAACAATACGCGCCATACCCATTTTTCAAGTTTCTGGGTGCCATAATTGATGCAATTGGCAACCAAAATCCCAATGGTTATGAACAATTGGAAGCACATGTTGAGCCATGCAAGAGACTATTCGATTGATTAACCTATTTACAATTCCACCGCTAGCCACCAAAGAGATGATTCGATTGAATAACGATTGATTAACCTATTACAGTTCCATCCCTTGGAAAGAGAATCAAATTAACAAAAAAACGGTGGATTATAGATTGACGCTTCAGTAAGCTGTCCACCCTCGCAAAATCTTATCCCTAATATCTTTATGCTCGATGAAGTATCTGCCATTCCATTGCATCCTCACTGCTCGTTGTTAATCCAGGATTAAAAGAGCGCGGTCGTTCTCTATATGCATTTGTTCATTGTAGTGCCTATCGGCGCTACAATATGAAACATTAAATATTTTTCAATGTAGAATATATGACTTATTAAAATGTAATTGTAAAAAAAATAAAAAAATTTAATTTCATTATCAATATATCAACTCTATCAATGGGTGAATGAATTACACAATATGGTTGTCTGCGAGTCAAATAAGTGATCCAGAACAGAGGAACGACTATTTTTCCATAGCAATACATCAAGAGTTATACATCATAATGAAGAGTGAAGGATTTAGTACCTTTGGAAAGGCGATCGTCTCTTTAGAAATCAGATATGATGAATTTGCTTCCACACAGGTCTAAATTTACATGAAACCACAAAACCCAAAAACAGCCATCCTTGTAAAATTGTGCGGCGTGAAAAAATTAAGAAAGAATTTGCGACAATCACACTGCTCGCCATAAATTTAGCATTGAAAAACCTTGGAATCTCACTGAAGTCTAGAATTTCAGAAAGAGTTCGCTCGCGGTAATCCTCGTTTAATAAATATTCTAAACCCTAAGATTATGGAAGAGTTTTGAACAAATCTATGTTAGTCAGCGATGGTGACTGCGGCTCCATCATTGAGGTGTTTAAGGGCTGTCTTTGTAGAGGACTGAACACTGGTTCATAAAATCTATAAAAGTGCCTCGAAGAGTAGAAGAAATGATCAGAATTGGGGGTGAAGAGGGGAATATCTTGGAAAATACTGGGAGACAAAAGGCTCTATGACGGGAATAGGAAATTCAGGGAGAAAGGAGAAAACGGTGCAATTAAAAAAGAAGAACTAGAATTTTCTGGGGAAGCTGTCTCTACAGGCTGTGGACGGTCGGCTTTAAGAATATCAATCATCAGATGTCGCAATCAATATCAACCAACGGAAATCAATATCAACCATCAAAAATCAAACTGAAATTTGAGAGTTACGAGGTATTACAATTAGAGCGTCTAGCAGCAGCCAACATTTGGTACTGTTTTAAATTTCCCACGCATAGCTCTTCACTCAGAAGAAGCTTGCAAAATATGGTAGTGCCAACTCATTTGTGAGAGAATTCACACTCTAGCTGCTGCTCATGCCACTGCCATGCCGCTGCTTATTGCTTCGTATGGTGTGCAGACCGAGAGCAAACACCTAGCTAGAGTTTTTTGAGTATGTTTTCAAGAGTACAGAAGCGGGAGAGGCATATGACTCTACGCCATGTCACTGCTTGTGAAACGATTTCCCTTTCCCTTCCCCCGCATGGCAACATATTTACATTAGCAAAAAAACGAAATGTAGAGTTTGATTAGCAATCGATGTTTGGGTAGCCTATGAGCCCAGACGAAATCTAAGCCATTGGATGTGTGCACTAGACGGATCCTTTTTAAGGTATATGCCAAAGTATTAAATCCCGATCATCCATTTTTAGTTAGGGATTAAAATACCGTGATCGCCTCTCTATACGCATTTGTTCATTGTAGTGCCTATCGGCGAATTAATTCATATACGTATGTATTCAAAATTGGATCAATAACTGCAACATGGAAAATGATAGATCCCAAAGTCATATCTATCATATCTACCTATTTTTATGCTTTTAGCATAAAGGACAACCAAAACGCCTAGCTTTTCTGGCAATTTTGGTTTAAAAACGGGTTAAAATTTTTGTCTGAAAATGTTATTTAGCATTTTTGTAATTTCAGCAATTGGAATTGCTTGTTCTAGACTATTTGTTCACTTTTAAAACTACTCACATAATCGAAATTATGATCTAAACATTCTACATTGAAATTTTTGCAAGAATTGCTATGCCGAATTCAAGCAAGAGGGCGTTTTAGTTAGCCCTTATACCGCTCCGTCCGTCCAACTAAAGGTAATCACCTCCCTCCAAAACTTGAGCAAGACGCTACGAACACTGAGACAAATATAGAGACAGATGAAACAACAAAATAGCTATTAGGACATGGATGCTGGCATTAGTGTCAATGGGACAGGTCAGGTGGGGCAGCGTAACAACTATTGGAGATAGGATGGGCCAGACAGATGGGACATCAAAACAGAGCTGTATAAGGGCTCCAGGCTCCAGCTTTGATTTTACATGAAAAAAAGGTTGATTTAGTATCAGTATCAACGCATGGTTGATTGTTTATTAACTGGACGTTGAATGCTTATCAAGATATTTTGGTAATGAATATCTTAATATTATATTGGGTTTAAACTTTCTATCAAATATACATTGCATTAGCACAATGAGATATGCCATAATACCTTTGGGTAATGAATATCCCAATATTATATAGGGTTTAAACCTTCGACCAAATATACATTGCATTACCACAATGAGATATGCCATAAGACCTTTGGGTAATGAATATCTTAATATTATATAGGTTTAAACCTTCAACCAAATATACATCACATTAGCTCGATGGGATATGCCATAAGACCTTTAATACCATAACTTGTGGTAGAACGGTTTGGGCACACATATAATTGTTCATATACTTTATAATCAAATGGAAGGGATATATATACACATTCATATGAATGAATAAAATTAGTAATCAACTAGTGACATTGATAACAATGTATTATATAAGTAAAATCATAATAACAAGTGTATTATATAAGTCATAACTATATATGAAAAGGTAAAGGGCATTACTATTATTAAATAAAGAAAAAGGATGAAAAATAAATATATAGATCATGTCTTCCAATCTCATGGAAATTATGAGAAGAGGATATATAGATTATGTCTTCCAATCTCATGGAAATTACCAAAAAAGGATGCCCTTAGGAATATGGGGTTTTAATAATAAGCTTAATCACATTGAGAAATGAATTTAGGATGGAAGTATATAGTAACTTAGTCTTTTAAGTGTTACGACACATCACATCTAAATTCTGTCAATTATTTACTAAATTGATAATGCAGCATTTATAAATTTGGATATCATAAACATTTTATATTTATATAAGGTAAATGAAAAATAATAACTTACAAAGACATACAAAGTGTACTCAAAATATACAACATTTTATATTTATATAAGGTAAATGAAAAATAATAACTTACAAAGACATACAAAGTGTACTCAAAATATACACTTGAATGCATATGTAAATTCAGATGGGATGTACAACATGAATCATTACTCTACATTGATAATGAAAATGAAAAGGATCAAACAAATATCACCCTACACACAATGATGCTTGGCTAACATCCATAATCCTAGCAAACTTCAAACATGGTGAAAAAATGTAGATTATCAACCAGTGCTCTCAGACTAAGCCCTTCTGGAAATTGGTCTCATCTAGTCTCCAGCGGATGAATGCATGTGTAAAGTGTTATGGCACCAATGGGCCACGGAAACTGGTCTCATCTCTCCAGCGGATGAACGCATTGATGGTTCCTTGGGGGAATACTTTCATACCTTAAACCAGATAAAATAAATCCTACTTTATAGTTGTTTCAAACTACGGCAACCGTGAACGATACTTCATTGTTTGTGGTCCGCTTCCTCATCTTTATATAGCCTGATTCTCAGGCTACCAGGTTTCAAATTCAAGTGAAGATTATCAACAGTAATACTTGAAATGAATGTTTGCTTAATAAAAGACATAGCAATGTTTCCATTTAAGAACTTTTCAAAAACCGAAACACACTTCCTATTTTCTATTCCCTGCAGCTGCCAATTGCTCTCAAAGTATTTCAATAATTACCTTCATTGGTTTGCGTTGTACATGATAAACCAAACGAGGAGAGGGTGAAAATTACTCTCTCTTGCCTATAATACAAATTGACATTTACCAACACTTCATCTACATTCTTTCTATATAGCAAAATCATGTTGTGCGCCTAAGCTTGCATGCACAACAAGCATCTGTTCCGCAACTTTGGAATGCGGTTTCGCTTGTGGCTCCTTCTTTCGATTTTGAATACAAGAAAATCTCCTGTCCATGGTCGGCTCCAATACTGAGATAACCCTAGCGACGGGAGTATTTTGAACATGTTGAATATCTTACCAATAACAACGATGACCCATGGCAAGACATCACGTTAATTGGACTTTATTTTCATGTGACAAAGAAAAATAAAGCAACGTGAGCTACCAGCTACCTCATATGCCCTTCACCCCAACCTTACCAGGGAAATGGAAATACATATTTAGACAGAATCGCATGGAATTGTACTCGTTGTTGCATAATCAACAAGAATAAACAAAATGTTGGTCCAACTATTCTGAAAAAGAATCCCATGGAATTGTACTCGTTGTTGCATAATCAACGAGAATAAACAAAATGTTGGTCCAACTATTCTGAAAAGATTCGCCAGGGAAATGAGTCAATCACATGTTGCCTTAATTTCCCAGCCATAATACTTAAAATTTGAAGAATTAGTTCACATAGCAAAGCACAAACCCAGTCACACAAAATACATACACTTCATCAAATACATTTATAGTGAATGAATGGTTTCAACAGATTTCGTAAGAGACGGATCTCAACCACTTAGTTTCTAAATAATAGTATTGGATAACAATAGTTTACTAATCATGGCATTTCGCCATTATTATAATTTATTATTTAGAATTAATAATTGGAGAGAGTATATAATCAATATCTTAAGCTTAATTTCAAAAATGCTATGATTTACAATCAATGAGACCATTTTATTTAGAATCAATCCTCTTTTAATTTCAACCTTGGTCTTTTAAAAACAAATATTGCTATGTGTAGGGCAATGAGTAATGTTATAGTGCAATTTATGGGTCCAATCAAGATTAGTAAATGGTGCACTCGGAGTGGTCATGTATACACACCTAGATCTAGCCCTCCTAAGTTACCATCCTATGTTGTCCTAGCACTTGATAATTACATTGGGCCTCAAGTGGGACCAATCTCAATGAGAGCACATACCAATTCCACCCATAAATCAAGTAAGAAGAAACAAATCCCCTCAAGATGGCTTGGGCATTGAATATCCATAAATCCCAAGGATTGACTTTAACAAGGTCAACCATTGACATTGCTAACATTGAACGTCAAGGCTTGATCTTCAAGGCCATGCCACACACTACAACATTAAAATAAAAGTGAATTCCACCATCATTCTCCTTCGAACACTATGCAAAGATGAAAAACACTTAATATGTCTTCATATGTCCACTTCGAAGAAAGGAAGAGGCAGGCCTTCATTCTCTCTCCCTTTCACACTTAAAATTGTAACCCTAAGTCCTTGCACCCCCTACCAAATAAAAATACAATATAATTAGAGTCAAACTTGATCACTACCTAACTCTTTATTGTTTTACTTTCTATTATGAAAAACTAATGTACATTTTATTTTACTTTCCATCCATTATATGAGTTTCAATTTATGATTTATTAGTACTTGCACTAGAGTTTTCCTTTAAATTTGAATATATTGAAGTTCGTTTCCTTTTCATTTCCCCAGCTTTAGGGATATGTGAGGGTATGCTAATTATCATGTTATTTTGAGAAGCGACTGAAACTTGTTGGACGAGATATCTAAGGTCCGCCCTCACCCTCATTCACTTCAGGAGCCTGGAAATTCTGTAGAATGCATAAGTGCTCATCCACTCCAACCCAAAGGGACAGAAGTTAAAATAGAATGCATAAGGCTCTTCCACTCCAACCCAAAGGACAAAAGTTAAAATTCTTACGTCATGACGAGTGACCTCAAAGTTGTAATATTATAATTATAGCATTAATTATAGCATTAAGGTAGTGAGATTTGGTGTTCGTGTCAATTAGTATTAGAACCACCTCAAAGAATCCTAGTGTGGATATTTCTGGGGAGAATTTAACCATGGATTTCAAATCAGATATTTATATGTAAGGTTTGTGGTTACATCAAAACCAATAGATGTTGGCAAATATTTGCAACCAACTATATGTTCCGGGTTCAATCACTTGAGCTTATAATAGGGATTGATCTCCTACTTTGGGATGCTTGGATTTGTGCTTGGTTGCAAATGTTCATTACCCTTTACAAGTTTTGGTGTAACCACAAACCTAGATTGATCTCCCACATTGGGATGCTTGAACTTGTGCTTGGTTGCAAATGCTAATCACCATCTATAGATTTTGGTATAATGACAAACCTTACAGAACTTTATGGATTCACTAAACATTATATTGAACTTTCTAGATTCACTGTGTAATTGCTTATATGATGGACTAGTTTCAGATGGACACTCCACTTATTTTCAATATCCATATAAAATTGCAGAAAATACTAATTACAACCAAAAAAATCAAAACTAAAATAATAACAGCTAAAAGCAGCAGGAAAAACTCAAAGTTTAATGCGACTAATCAAGCTTTGAGCCTATACCTATATTAATTCAGTAGATCCAAATTAATATCACCCATTGGAGACTGACAATTTTAAAATTACATTCACGAACCCTTTGTGTCAACAAAACAGGGTTCACGAGTTGAAAATGCAGGGCTGCGGTTGTGTTATGTGAACTGAAATCCGATGGCAATATTTAATAAGTCCACGGGTTAATGATTCTTCTCTCAATTGAGTCAATCTTTCTATCTATGCAGACAATAGGGAGCAGACTTAAATTATTAATTGGGATGAAATGGCGTGAAGTAAGCAATAGTGCCCTCCAACTCCCTACCAGAAGAGATAGAGAAAATAACACGAGACAGATAGATTATAATCCCTGAGATTCTATATTTGTAAAATTTACTCTCAACCATAAGAGAATTGAGTTGTTGAGATTATGTAAATACTGTATATTAATGTAATTTTTCCACATTGTTGTAGGTCTGTACATTATTCGACTGTAGCATGATAAGCTTCTTAATGAGGCCTATACATTTAGCTCTTCACTGCAAGCTTGTACAGCATGGACAGCCTGATATACTGTTATTGTTCTGCGAAGAATTGCTATTTAATAGTAAAATAACTCTCCACCGATGTAGATTGCATGTCACATATCTTTAATTTCTCTTCATATTAATAGAAACGAAAGGTTATATAATATCCCCTGTTACAAAAAAAGTACAAATCTCCTCCGAACCATACTATACTAAACATGGGTTGCTAATCGGACGGCATTCGTATCTTATTCTCTATTCTAAAATCTAACACACACACTATTACTATTCATATTGATATGATTATGTTTATAATCAGGGAAAAAGCAACGCATCATTCCTTGTTACGGCCTCCGGGGAGCCCCTCTTTGATTTTATCCCCCATACCCTTCTTCTCACCAGGATTACAATCAGCAGTCTCACACAGATTCTGAGTATGGCCTCCGGGAATCTTCTCTTTGATTTTATCCACCATCCCTGCCTTCTCAGCTGGATTACACTGATCGGTCTGAGGATTACACTGAGCAGTCTGAGTCTGGCCTCCAGGCAATTTCTCTTTGACTTTATCCACGAGCCCCGACTTCTGACCTGGATAAGGGTTGGGACGAGTACCCTGATTCTGTATCATGTCACCATCCTGTCTTCCCTCGTCCTTCTTGCCGAAGAGACCGCGGTCCTGGCACTCCTGATTTGCAGCCATGGTAATCCTAATTTCAAAAGCAGATTGAGATATCAATGAAACAAATTGAGATAAACTACTACTTCGTAAAATTCTAGGTGAGATGGGATGGGAGAAAAGCACAGTAGTTCGTGTATTTATAGCTAATTACAGAGGTGGAGTGTGGAGTTGGATTCCTCTGCTGCGTCTGCCGTGTGGAGGATAATGTTATTTTCTTTAATCAATTACATGAACGTGACTTTACCTGCACCTGTACCTGCGTCTGCCTTCTCCGATTTTGATAAACTCTAATTTCAGTGTCGGTTACAAATAATCGAGGTTAATTTCATGGTTTCTTTCCAACTCAAGTCTGGTGATACTTGGTATTTTTTTATTTTATTTAGAAAATGTTAATCATGATATCTTGCCAAAATCTTAATATCTATTTTAATAAATTTTATAAATTTGAAATGACATTTGGACTTTGACATATTATTGCTTTTTATTTTTTTATATTAATGTAACTCTTTAAATGTTGATATGCCAAATTACTATAACTCTTTTAAGCTTAAATATGTCAAAATCATCTAAATTTTGAAATTTGACAAAATATATATATTTTTTAATTTACCATCGTAAATACTATGTCTTGACTATGATAAATTTTGGATTTGAAAAAAGATATTTTACTCAATTACTTTCGAAGGTGTAAAAGGTATGTTTGTTAAAAATGAATATTTTAAAGTGGGTTATTTTTAAATTTCTTTGAAGATTGGAACGATCTGTAAATCCAAAAGTTAATAAAATCCTATCTACTCTAAAAAGTGGGTGATCTTTAATTTTGTCTTTATCAAGATTTTGTAAAGTAAAAGCAAGTGTGTGGTATTTTTTCCATCAAATCTATATTTTAATTTTTAATATTTTGACTATAGTAACTATTTTCTATGGATGAATTGTGGTATTGGGTTTAACACCCGGGCATAATTGGTTGCACTTTGGATGGTGATTTACTTTGCTCAACAGCTTAAGATTGATTTGGCTCACTTTTCTGGGGATTCCAGGATCATCATTAATTGGGTCACTTACATGGAGGACATTCATATAATGGTGTTAACATCTTTGTTGTCTCAAGTTCGAAGGCTACTTCTCGATATGCAGGGGATCTGTTTTCACCATATAGTTTCGTGCTGACAATGCTGAGACACTTGAAATAATGGAGAATTAATGAGACAGTTAGACGAACTAGAGTTTTCTTAATTAGATTCTATTTCCTCGGAGTTTGTTGTAACAGTTTTTCAATTTAGTTTCACTTAATATAAACGGATCGAGATACTCTTCGTAGTGTGTGTGTTTTCCAAAACTGTTCTCTGTGCTCTGTTTTCTCCTGTTCGCGGCATACTTTGTTTTAACTTGGTATAAGAGCTGAAAACTTGCTGCCAGCTCTAGAATGTCTAGGGTTTCTTTTGTTGCTGAGACAGGAATTTACCCCTGCTCAGTACAGAGCAGGGAGACGCAGAGTTGTGCTTGAGGGTGCCGCCGGCCCTGGGAGAGAATTTGAGAACGAATCTGTTTTGCTGCTGCCGAGTCGAAGAGAGGGCGTCAGTATTGAGCCACTGCATCAAGTTGTGAGGCGTCTTCTGCCAAATTCGCCGTGGAGTCTGTGTAGAAGAGCCATTGAGGGTGTAAATTGTATCCTGGAGGTATAGTGGAGTCCGTTTATACTGTTCAGAAGAGCCGTTGAGGAAGCCGTGAATCGTATTTCATCTCAGGAGTCGCAAAGCTCGAGAAGCAGCTACTGCGTGTGGAGAGAAAAAGCCATGGGTGCTCAGGGTTTGTTGTTCTCATTAATTCTAATCGCCCTAGCAGAATGAACCAATTTCTATTGTTGAGGGAAGAATAAGCTAGAATAAGTGGAGCCGTGGGTTGCTGGAGCAGTTGCTGTGGAGAACTTCAGAGATATCTCCCGTGTACTCTGTTTTCTGGACTGTTGTTCAGCTTGTGCATAGAGGAAGTCACTACTGTACAAAGTGAGTGGAGGAGCTATTGTGTGTGAGCTGAGCTGAGCATTGTACCGCGGAGTTGCTGAGATGTCAAATCCATTGGCAGAGACCTATCTCCACGAGGCCAACAAATTGGATGGCTCGAATTTCATCAATTGGAAATTCAAAATGCAGACCCTGATGGAAGGCTATGGTGTCTGGGCAATCACCAATGGAGATGAAGCGAAACCTGTAGCAGCTGCGGGTGGAACACCAGCACAAATCCAATACTGGGATAAGCGCGAGAACAAAGCCAAGGTACTGTTATGAATGTCTGTTAAAGATAGTATTATTCCACATATCAGAGAAGCTAAAACTTATGCTGAAACATGGACAACACTTAAAAATTTGTATGAAACTAGCAATACGAACCGTCTTCTTTTCTTAAAAACTAAATTGCTAGGCATTAAAATGGATGCAAATGAGTCTGTTAGTGCATTCTTGGGTCGTATCAAAGAAGTGAAAGATAAACTAGGAGACATAGGAGAAACAGTCTCCAACACTGATCTCGTAACACTCACATTGAATGGTATGCTAGAGGACTACCATATGTTTATAACAGGTCTCACAGCAAGGGAGAAACCTCCTACTTTTGAAGAGCTGACAGGTATTTTGCTGCAAGAGGAAGAGAGGCGTGGGAACTTGAAACCTCAAGATTCAGATTTGGCATTGTGGTTAAATAAGAGATCCCCGAGAGGGAGATCAGGAGAAAGAGGCAGAGGAGGCAGGTCATCACAGAGTAGTGCTCCTCAAAGACTGAATCAAGGTATGCCATCTAACAGGAATGAGTCAAAAATTTGTTTTTATTGTGGTCGACCTGGACATCTTATTAAAGACTGTCATAAGAAGAAGAATGATGAGGCTAGGAATAGACAACCTAGAAAATATTCAGGTCATTTTGCAGAAGACTCATCAAAACATGATCTAAAACAGTTTATGGCTAGAGATGAAATTGCTGATGAGATTGCTGATGAGATTGCTGAAACCCCAAATTTTGACTCAAGGGATCTTAGACTGTTTGTGTCTAATGCTGCTTTATTTGCTGAAATTGATGATATTAATGCCTCGTTTGTTGAATCCGGAGCATCAATGCATATGACTTGTAATAAGAAGTGGTATACTAACTATAAAGAAACACAGAATGGTGCTAGTATATATCTTGGTGATGACCGTGCTTATCAGATCAAGGGATACGGAGATATTCCAGTAACATTGCCAAATGGTAGTATTTGTCACATTCTCAATGTGGTGTATGTGCCATTGATAAAGAAAAATCTGATATCTGTGTCTACTATTACAGATTAGAATTTGAAGGTTGAATTCTTCAAAAACTACTGCATAGTGAAGGACTTAATGGACCAATACAAAACTCTTGCTAAGGGAGTCAGAGTAGGAGGCCTATACAAGCTTGATGTTACCAATAAAGAGCATCACACATTAACTTCTGCAACCATGCCAACAGAGAGTCTTTGGCATCAAAGGTATGGCCACATCAATCATCAAGATTTATTGTTATTACTGAAACATAATATGGTTGAAGGACTTCCCATGTTAAAAAATGTGAACATTGCTTGTGAAGGATGTGCATTAGGAAAGATGCACAGAGATGAATTTCCTTCTAATCCTGATAGAAAAAAGAGAGATGTGTTAGATCTTGTGCACACTGATGTTTGCGGGCCTATGCAAACTAGATCGTTAGGAGGTGCATTTTATTTTCTGCTATTTATTGATGACTGCACAAGATACACATGGGTTTACTTTCTTAGAAAAAAGAGTGATGTTTTTGAGTACTTTAAGGAGTTCAAAAACATGGTTGAAAAGTAGACAGAAAATCCATTAAAATCCTTCGTTCAGATCAAGGGGGAGAGTATAAATCAGAGGACTTCAACAAATATTGCAAAGATAATGGAATAGTACAGCAGTTTACAGTACCCAGCACTCCACAGTTGAAAGGAAAAACAGAACTCTGGTAGAGTGTGCACGCAGTATGATGAAAGGTAAGAATCTCTCAAATACCTTCTGGGGTGAAGCCATAAATATTGTTGTTTACCTAAAGAATAGAAGTCCAACTAGGAGTCTTGATAATATTACTCCTTTTGAAGCTTTGTATGGTTCCAAACCAGTAGTTCAAAATTTGAAAGTTTTTGGGTGTACAGCTTTTGCACATATTCCAAAGGGAAATAGGAAGAAACTGGATGCTAAAGCCATTAAATGTATCTTCATAGGTTACTGTTCTCAATTCAAAGCATATAAATTGTTTGATCTTTCTACTCACAAGGTATTTGCGAGTAGAGATGTACTCTTCCATGAACAGGAAACAAAAATTCTAGAGAACAGCAACCAAAGCCATGAGGAATGGCATAAAGTTCTTGATGATGGGGTTAAACAAGAATAGCAACAACAATCAGTACAGCAACAACCATTTTAGCAAACACAGGGACAGCAGCAAGCTATATTACAGCATCCACAACCACACGGATAGCGGCAACAGCAAGAGGGATTCAGTGATAAAAGCAGTCCAAGCTCAACTAGTGATGAAGACAAAAGTTCACATAGCGAAGAGGAAGATAAGATACAACTAAGAAGATCTTCAGGACAAGTTGAGGCTCCTGAAAGGTACAAAAACTATGCTCTTATGAGTAGCATTTCGAATATCATAGAACCCATTAGTTTTGATGAAGCCAATGCACATGATGAATGGCGAAATGCAATGGAGGAGGAATATGAATCCATAATGCAAAACAATACTTGGGAATTGACTGAATTGCCTAAACATAAAAACCCAATAGGATGCAAATGGATATACAAACCCAAGTTTAAATGAGATGGTAGCATAGACAAATATAAGGCTAGATTGGTGGCAAAGGGATACTCACAAACAAAAGGTATTGACTATGCTGAAACATTTGCACCTGTAGCTAAATTGAATACTATCAGATTGTTAATTGCCTTAGCTACAAAGTACAATTGGAAGCTAAACCAATTAGATGTTAAATCTGCCTTCTTGAATGGTGAGTTAAAAGAGGAGGTGTACCTTACTCAACCTGAAGGGTTTGTGAAAAAGGGGCAAGAACACTTAGTCTGTAAGTTAAAGAAAGCATTGTATGGACTAAAACAGGCACCTAGGTCATGGTATGAGAAGATAGACTCTTTCTTTATTCAACAGGGATTTATGAGGAGCAAGAGTGATCCAAATCTATATATCAAATGTGATGAGCAGGGGTATATAGTATTGATTTATGTATATGTTGATGACTTAATAACTACAGGAAATGCAGAGAATCTGATTGATGAAATAAAGCAGCAGCTGTCACAAGTTTTTGATATGAAAGATCTCGGTGAGATTCATTAGTCTTGAAGTTTGGAGGAATGCAGGCCAAATATTTGTTTGTCAGAGTAAGTATGTCAAAGATGTACTTCAGAGATTTAAAATGGATCAGTGTAAATCATCTATTGTTCCCATGCAGCAGAATGTGAAACTCTCTTGTGATGATGGTTCAAAGGAGGTGAATGATACAATGTATAGACAAATGGTGGGTAGTTTGAATTATCTCACCACAACTAGACCTGACATTGCATATTCTGTGAATGTGCTAAGTCAGTTTATGGAAAAACCTCAAGAAAGCCATTGGAATGCAGCAAAGACGGTACTCAGGTATCTAAAAGGAACAATTGACTTTGGTATTAAATATATTGATGCTTCTGTTGTTGAGTTGACAGGTTATTCAGATTTTGATTGGGCTGGCAATCCGGATGATCGAGGATCCAGAATTGTTTCATGGAGCAGTAAAAAGCAGCCTACTGTATCTCTGCCCTCTACTAAAGCAGAATACAAGGCCCTGTGTGCAGCGACTTGTGAAGCTGTTTGGCTGAGAAGACTTCTTCAAGATGTTGAAGAAGAACAAAAAGAACCTACAACAATCAAATGTGATAACCAAAGTTCAATCAAGTTGGCAAATAATCCGATTTTTCATGCAAGGACAAAGCATGTTGATGCTCAGTATCATTTTGTTAGAGAGAAGCTACAATCCAATGAAATAGATCTCATATATTGTAATACTTGTGAAAATACTGCTGACATTTTCACAAAGCCTCTCGGAAAGATCAAATTTGAATTGTTTAGGGAAATGTTAGGTGTAGTTGTTAATCCATTCTCCATTAAGGGGAAGACTTGAAATAATGGAGAATTAATGAGGCAGTTAGACGAACTAGAGTTTTCTTAATTAGATTCTATTTCCTCGGAGTTTGTTGTAACAGTTTTTCAATTTAGTTTCACTTAATATAAACGGATCGAGATACTCTCCGTAGTGTGTGTGTTTTCCAAAACTGTTCTCTGTGCTCTGTTCGAAGCATACTCTGTTTTAACTGAGACATATACGATGCAATGTTGAGGCGGGGTCTTTATGCTAGGGAGGGAAATATTTTCTTTGAACTCAAAGAAGATCATTTACTGAGGGACTTTGGATCCCTCCTCATATTTCCGGGTTAGCTTCTTCTTGGGTAGTCGATCATTTTTATTTCAAGCTGATCCATTTTTGTATCTTCGCTATAGCGAGGGTATTCAGTTATAGTATTACATATCTCTTACTTTTTATTATCTCATCATTTGTACCGCTTGGGATTTGGGTCATATAGCTGGTTTTGGGACTTCCTAAAGTTCAAAGTTACTCGGATATATGGGTTTATTGACGCATTGCGGGATCAAGTTGTGATGTTCTACCCTTTGGGATATCTTCAAAATGTAGAGGTTGTATTTTGTCAATATTATATACTAATAGTATAGAGTTTTTTATGAGTGAAATAAAGGATGTGAAAAGACATTGATCATAGAGTAAGCACGAGGAAGAAAACATTAAAAGTTTGAGTGAGACCATTTAAGATTTTCAGTGTGTCATTTAAGATTTTCATTGTGTGTCATTCAA
This sequence comes from Larix kaempferi, assembly GCA_027924585.1. Lineage (NCBI taxonomy): Eukaryota > Viridiplantae > Streptophyta > Pinopsida > Pinales > Pinaceae > Larix > Larix kaempferi. Next base: position 13,939,497 of record BSBM01000422.1, read on the forward strand.
GTAATATAGCAGAGTTATAGTGGACTTGGATCCGTAAGGATATATCTCAATGCCACAACGCTACAATATATAATGTGTGTATTATTTAATCCACATATGCAAACACTTAAATGTATATTGCCTTGAATGTGTATTTAATGGCCAATGTGTTCTTAATGAGGTGCTGGGCTGAACAATTTAAACATAGAGAGTGTGTTCTCTAGTTGGCCCAATTAGAGTGATTTGGTTCCATTTTATAATTTATCTTCACATTAAAAACAAGCAAGCCTTGAAATCAGAGATGAACGAATCCATCCATCTTGGTTGATAAATTCATATAGACAATTATGATCTAAGATTGAGAGTGAATTGAAGAATCCGTGCTCGTGAGTCGAATATTCCATAGACTCACCTTTCACTGATCAACAGTGTTTGCACAAATATGAGACTCTGCATTGTCAATTGACCTGAAAATGCACTTTGTTCTTCCTTTAGTCTGGGCGAGTAATTTTCTTGTAGATATTTTAGGTGTCTATTATCACCTGATAATTGTTTATTTAGAAATAACTTTCATAAAATTAATATTATCACCCACTTATTTTTAGTTATACAGCTTGTTTGTTTGTTTGTTTAGTGATGGTTTATCTAGGAATAACTTTCATAAAATATATGTACAATTAACTTCTGTTATCTTCATTTTAAGGAAAACAAATTTACTACTCTACTCTAAATTCTAAAATATAAACACTATCTCATTGACTAAAAAACTATGATTTTATCCAACATGATCCTAAATTCACATTGAAAAGGCTAGATTTAACTCTAAAATGTAACATAATGAGTAGGGTTTTGTGCATGGACAGAGTTACTGAAAGAATGTAAGAGCAAAAAGATAATCGTTATATATACATGCACGTTCCTCCTCCAAAAGCTACTGCGCCAGGTTGTTCGATGCATGAAGTGGATATCTTGACCCAGCGTTGAACACGCATAATGTAAAAGCATATCCATCCATTGTCGATAGCCCCACTCTAAGTCTGAGCAGATTGAGGTTGCGGTTGCTTAGCAAAGCATTTTAAACAATTCTGCAATGTTTGTTTTAGACTCAGTTCTTTTCAAAGTGCTTTTGCTTTGGCTTTCCTTTTATGGTACATTTAAACAGCGTCTTAACCTTGTCAAAAGTAATAAGGCTCTCACTCTATTTAAGAATGTGTCAAAAATAATAAGGCTCACTTTATTTAGGAATTCAGAACTTCATATACAATCTTCTTTTATACTATCCAACTTATTCCAGTACATCCTTCTATTTGAATAGGAAAATCTTCTGCTCTACCCAACCGTTGTACAGGGATACCTTCTATAACAACTCCGTGTTCTGAAGCCTTCTCCCAAATCCATTTCAAGGTGTATTTGATGGACTCATCTTGTTTGTGACCATCACTATCTTCAAATAGAAACGATTTCTCTATTCCTTTCAGAGTGACCATTATCTTGGTTCATCTCTAGAAATGTATAATTTTGGGGTCTATTTTTTAAATTTGAATCAGTCGTATCTTGCATATTTTGGAATGGCTTCTATATTCACAACAGATTTATTTTACTATTTCTCTCGAATTTCTTCATTGCAACGTTCCATGAATCAGGTATAAACAACCTTCAAAGCATTTCTTGGATGCTTGCTTGCATGGCCTGACTAGTAATCATTTTTTGAAATGAATAAGAATTCAACGTCTTTTGCATTCGCAATGTAGGAGAGATAAACAATTGAGTTCAGTTTAGCTAAAGGCTAGTGTTGTTGTTATGTATGAGAGATTAGACCAGAGACCACGCATAACAGTAAGTGATAGAGGATTTATGGTTTGGGATTGGGAATATGACCAGCATAGATCCATGTTAAAAGGGGATTTACCAAGTCCTTAGAGGGATCAAATCTCTTAAGGTGCAAACCTATTTTTAAAGTGAAACTGTTGAGAAACCATTTTAATATATATATTATTTTTTTTAAAAGACACTTGTCAATATGAGCATTGAAGGAGTTACACATCCCTCTATTGGGTTGTAGAATACGCCTTTTCTAAGAAACAAACAAGAATAAAGGTGATGTTTTATGGTGGTGGTGACCTATGAAGAGTGGATGGCGATGACCAATAGACCATGACCATGACCAAATGGTCATGTAGGTCAGTGTTGGGTTGGATGAATGGTCCAAAACCTTCTAATAGTCCAATGGATCTCAATGGCCATGAGCAAGTAACATTTCTACATCAAATAGGGGATGCATAATGGGAACTGCATTACACTGTAATTATCAAATTTTTTGATGCATTAGAGTGTAATTATCAATTTTTTATTTATTATAGTTTAGTGTTTTATTTGAAAAGAGCCTAAATATTTGAAAATACTAAAAATAGTTGTTGGGACAACCAAGTAGTAGTCAAGGCATTAGCCTTGTGACTTATCATGATGTTTTACTTGGACATTTGGGCACTCCATGTAAAATTATTTCTTTAATTAAAGAATTGTTAGGACTCATATTTTGAATTTATACATTCAGCATTAAATCATATTATAAATAAAAATGAACAAAAAAAAGCATTCTAACAAAGATATATCTTAATAATGATCTATAAATGAATCACAAGTCTATCAAACTAGTAGTTAGTTGATAGGGAACAATTTCCACCCAAGTATAAGAATCACTTATGAATTGTAGGTCCACCCAAGCAATGATACCACCAAGGTGAGGAAGTAAAGCTAAGCACTCTCTCAAGTCACTTACCCCATCAAATTGATCTCAAACTGAACCAAACATTCACCATAGTACACTTCATGCAACCATATAACCAAACCAACCATGAAACTCTGTTCCACTACTCCACACAACACAAGTTCTCTACTCACAAGTCCATCCAATGCTCTCATTATGTTCAAAAGAATTCCAATTTAGTGTCTAACTTCACTACAACCCAACAAAGTTATATAATGTCTATTGAGAACTTAATGAGAAATAGTCTATAGGATAACAAATGGTTTCCTAGGCAACTCAGCTGTTATGCTCTTGTATAGCCATTCAACTCTCTTCTTAGGTCCATAATCTTCTCTTCAAAACTCTATTTGTACTTCTCCATGTTTGAATGTTAACCTAAAACATGAAAATGAAGTCCCCAAAACTTAAATGGTGTCTTTAGCATGTGCAAATATGGTGAACCATTGGTGAGGAGAGTGGTAACAGCCAATGGTAAGAATGATGATAATAAGACCATTTTGAATTTGCATGAGGAAGGATAATGCACAGAAATGGGGAAGGTTTGAATTCTTTTGAGGATGGAGTCTCTTACACTTTGTACTCCACCCCTATGCCCTCATAAGTATGGAAGGTATACTTTATTACCAACCATCACCTATATTCAATGATTGATGGTTGAGGTTAAATAAAGCACATGATAATAAGGAAAAAGGTAGGGTTAGGAAACTTAGCCAACTTGGATTATATATCATCCTTGGACCCCTTTCTTCTTCCCCTTTAGTGGTATCGTGGTCCCCTTATGCTTCCTCAAGAAATATTTTTGTTGAATATTTTCATTTATTATATATTAAATCTTTATTCATGCTTTATATGACATAAGAACAACAAAAAACCTTAACAACCAAACAATATTTGTAGTCCACAATGGGGACTCACATACTTTTGTTAGTCAAGTTTGTGTTTGAGCTCCACACTAGTAATATTTTCAATGCAATTGCATTATTTACACATGGGTCCATTATTGTTCACATGGATTGACTCCCGTCACATATCCTCATCATTCAAATAATACTTGGTTTAATGTATTCTAAGGATCAAAACTGGGATATTACATTATCCTCCCTTTAGAGGAAGGTATCAATGAAATAATGTCTCCCTTCTTTAATTGCATCTGGAATGTTATCTTTTCCATTGAAAAATTGCACTTGTTGGCTATCTTGGACATAATTCTTTATCAATCCCTTTTATTACATTGAAATTCCTCCAAGACCTTAACATTATACTATATTCCTATAGCAATCATAATGCAAGAGCATCATGGTGATGCTATTGAAAGTACCTCGTTGGAGGTTGGGCATAGAATTGGAAGTTGAAAGTGTGTGTGGAATATCCCGATGAATCGTGGTTTTTGACATATCGAAACATGGTGTATCGGAATATCGTTGTTGGCATGGGGTTAGACTACATGAAGTTCAGAAGACGACAACAGCGAAGAAGGATCATCCACGTAAGAAAGGACCATTCGCGGAGAACAAGGAGCCAACGAAAGCGCAAGATTGGTTTAGTTAGTTAGAATGGGTCATTTGGACCATTTTGTAACCACCTTAGTTGGCTTTAAATAGGACTATGATTGTAAGCCTATGTGCATCTTATCCATCGCATCTGAGTTGATCAGATATGAATTGTGTAATGTTTGCTCTATTTTCGACAAGTTTTGTATGGATCCGCGATAAGTTGTTTGGAATCGTCCCTGCGGCGGTTGTACCGCAGGTTTTTTATGAGTTAATGCATGAAGATGTTCAGCTATGTTTATGTCTTATGTTTCTGTTCATTTTAAATGATGAATGCGAATGCTAGTTAGGATATGTTTAAAACTCTATGGTTTAGTAAGTTCTGTTGATCTGCGAATGTTAGTTTTACCATGTTAGTGTGAATGTTTATTATACTCTGATCATGCAAATGATGAATGAATGTATGAAGTGATAAACATGATGCAAAGATACAATCTCTGGTTTCTGTAGCTGTAGAGTGAGATTAGATGCATGTCCTCCGAGTGAGATTAGATGCATGTCCTCCCCCTACTGCAGAAATCTAGTTCTTGTAGCCCCCTTAACCATCTTGGGTGAGACTTCACTCTCTCTGCGAGTGTTGCTGAAAAGGATAAAACCTTTATGGGCCCATGTTTAAGGGGGTTTGGTTGGTGTTTGTTGACAACAATGTGAAGTGAACCCTTGTCGACAGAATTGTATCAACAAATGGTTCCGTTTCTATGCAAACTTAATTTGTTAATTGGGCTGAAATGGCTTGAAGTAAGCAATAGTGCCCTCCAACTCCCTACAAGAAGAGATAGAGAAAATAACATGAAGTAGATAGATCCTAATCCCTAAGAGATTCTATATTTGTAAAATTCACTCTCAACCATAAGAGAGTTGAGTTGTTGAGATGATGTAAATACTGTATATTAGTGTAATTTTTCCACATTGGTATGTACATTATTCGACTATAGCATGATAAGCTTCTTAATGGGGCCTATACATTTAGCTCTTCACTGCAAGCTTGCAAAGCATGGACGGCCTGATATACTGTTATTCTTCCATGAAGAATTGCTATTTGATAATAAAATAACTCTCCACCAATCTAGACTGCATGTCACATATCTTTAATTTCTCTTCATATTAATAGAAACGAAAGGTTATATAATATCCCCGGTTACAACGAAAGTACAAATCTCCTCCGAACCATACTATACTAAACATGCTAATCGGACGGCATTCGTATCTTATTCTCTATTCTAAATTCTAACACACACACTATTACTATTCATATTGATATGATTATGTTTATAATCAGGGAAAAAGCAACGCATCATTCCTTGTTACGGCCTCCCGGCAGCCTCTCTTTGATTTTATCCCCCATACCCTTCTTCTCACCAGGATTACAATCAGCAGTCTCACACTGATTCTGAGTATGGCCTCCGGGAATCTTCTCTTTGATTTGATCCACCATCCCTGCCTTCTCAGCTGGATTACACTGAGCGGTCTGAGGATTACACTGAGCAGTCTGAGTCTGGCCTCCAGGCAGTTTCTCCTTGACTTTATCCACGAGGCCCGACTTCTGAGCCGGATTAGGGTTGGGACGAGTACCCTGATTCTGCATCATGTCATCATTCTGTCTTCCCTCGTCCTTCTTGCCGAAGAGACCGCGGTCCTGGCACTCCTGATTTGCAGCCATGGTAATCCTAATTTAAAAAGCAGATAGAGATATCAATGAAACAAATTGAGATGAACTACTACTTCGTAAAATTCTAGGTGAGATGGGATGAGAGAAAAGCAGAGTAGTTCGTGTATATATAGCTTACAGAGGTGGAGTGTGGAGTTGGGTTCCTCTGCTGCGCTGCCGTGTGGAGGATAATGTTATTTTCTTTAATCAATTACATGAACGTGACTTTACCTGCAACTGTACCCGTTGATGTGATCATTTTGCCTGCTCCGATCCAGATAAAACTCTAATTTCAGTGTCGGTTACAAATAATCGAGCTTAATTTCATAGTTTCTTTCCAACTCAAGTCCTGCTGAATACTTGGTATTTTTTTATTTTATTTAGAAGATGTTAATGATAATTTCTTGCCAAAATCTTAAAATCTATTTTAATAAATTTGAAATGACATTTCGACTTTGACATATTATTGCTTTTTATTTTTTATATTCATATAACTATTTAAATGTTGCTATGTCAAATTACTATAACTCTTTTAAACTTAAATAGGTCAAAAACATCTAAATCTAAATTTTGAAATTTGTGAAAATATAATTTTTTAATTTACCATCGTAAATACTATGTCTTGACTATTAGAAATTTTGGATTTGAAAAAAGATATTTTACTCAATTACTTTGGAAGGTGTAAAAGATATGTTGGTAAAAAATGAATATTTTAAAGTGGTTTATTTTTAAATTTCTTTGAAGATTGGAACGATCTGTAAATCCAAAAGTTAATAAAATCTTATCTATTTTAAAAAGTAGGTGATCTATAAATTTGTTTTTATCAAGATTTTGTAAAGTAAAAGCAAGTGTGTGGTAGATTTTTAATTTTTAATATTTGGATTATAGTAGCTATTTTCTATAGATGAATTGTGGTATTGGGTTTAACACCCGGGTATAATTGGTTGCACTTTGGATGGTGATTTACTTTGTCAAACAACTTAAGATCGATTTGGTTCATGTCTCTGGGGATTTCAGGATCATCATTAATTGGGTTACTCACATGGGGGACATTCATGCAATCGTGCTAACATCTTTGTTGTCTCAAATTCGAAGGCTACTTCTGGATATGCTAAGACAGATACGATGTCCAGGCGGGTCTTTATGCTCGGGAGGGCAGTATTTTCTTTGAACTCAAAGAAGATCATTTACTCAGGGAGTGTGGATCCCTCCCCATATTTTCGAGTTAGCTAATTCTTGGGTAGTCTATAATTTCTATTTTGCTGATCCATTTTTGTATCTTAGCTATAGCGGGGGGTATTTGGTTATAATATTACATATCTCTTACTTTTTATTATCTCATCATTTGTACCCCTTGGGATTTGGGTCATATTGCTAGTTTTGAGACTTCCTAAGGTTCCAAGTTAGTCGGATATATGAGTTTATAGATGCATTATGAGATCAAGTTGTGATGTTCTACCCATTGGGATATCTTCAGAATGCTGAAGATGTTGTATTTTGTCAATATTATATGCTAATGATATAGAGCTTCTTTTGAGTGAAAATAATAATAATAATAATGAAGGATATGAAAAGACATTGAGCATAGAGTAAGCAAGAGGAAGAAAACATTAAAAGTTTGAGTGTGACCATTTAAGATTTTCAGAGTGTGTCATTTAAGATTTTCATTGGGTGTCATTCAAGTAGTATAGCAGAGTTATATAGTGGACTTGGATCCGTAAGGATATATCTCAATGCCATAACCCTACAATATATAATGTGTGTATTATTTAATCCACATATGCAAACACTTAAATGTATATTGCCTTGAATGTGTATTTAATGGCCAATCTGTTTTTAATGAGGTGTTGGGTTGAACAATTTAAACATATAGAGTGTGTTCTCTAGTTGGCCCATAATTGGAGTGATTTGCTTTCATTTTCTAATTGATCTTCACATTAAAAAAACAACCAAGCCTTCAAATCAAATATGAACGAATCCATTCATCTTGGTTGATAAATTCATATAGACAATTATGATCTCAGATTGAGAGTGAATTGAAGAATCCATGCTCGTGAGTCAAACATGCGATAGACTCACCTTTCACTCATCAACAATGTTTGCACAAATATGAGACTCTGCATTGTCAATTGACCTGAAAATGCACTTTGTGTAATCTCTCTTAATGAATATTGACAACTCTTCAACTAATTAAGGAAATAACTGATTTCTCGTTGAGAGCTCCTGGAATAGTCCATAACTCCCTCAACGGTTCTCTATCTTGATCTGTGGAACAATTGACACATAGCCAATAGAAGCTTGATGGAAGCTGGGCTATAAAGACTTCTATTTGGTCCCCAAACTTGCCAACTCAATCTCCTTCAGTTTTTACACCATCAATCAGAGTGAGCAGAGTTTGGAAGTGCGATACAGAACTGTTGTTTTGGTCTATCGGACTTGCGTTAAACAAAGTATCAAATCAGAGTGTGAGCAGCATCAATGGCTGGAGGTATGATTCTGACGGCATACATTATTGATTCTTTTCGATTCTTTAAAAGTTTATTCCGCATGTAAAGAATCTTAATTTTCTAACAGTTGGTATCATAGCGTAATTTTATCTCTGCCTTAATGTTTGGACTGTTGTACGTCCATTGGGATATTGCTCATGCGTTTTATTGTTTAGTTTTCATTTGAAGAGCATTTACCGGATGCAATCCGATCCTCTTCACGTTCCCCTTCTAGACTTACTGTCGTTCCCTTCTGTTTTCCGCGTTTTTTGACTTACTGTAATTTTTTTTTATTACTTACCTGTGCTGCATCAAACCTTTATGGGAGGGAATTAGCCGTCTAGTTTTTGGCATTGCATGGTGGATTTGGTAAAGAGGGATATAAAATAAGAGTGCCCTGGCACTTGCATTAGTTATTGCATAGCTGCCTTCACAAGCTCTTGTACATGGAGAATCGATTCTGCGTAAGTAAAGCAGAGAAGCCATGGCCACTCGACTAGAGATTCAAGCCCCCTCCAAGATATTTTCCACCTACATCTTCTCGGATTATCGAAATTTAGGTACATTATTTTTATTTCGTGATTTGATATGGATCCTTCTTATGGATTCAAACATAAGTCTTTGTGCTTTTGTGCTATTTCACTTCATCCATAGAAATGAGCCTTCTATTTGAGCTCCCCTTGAGACCTGAAACACTGCTAAATCAGGATGCGTCTGTGTAAGCTTCAACCAATCCATTTGACTATATCCCTTTTCAAATGGAACCTTTGCTCGACGTACTGGTTTTGCAATTGAAACAAGTTGCTTGAATGCTGAAACTTTTGCATATGTTTGATTTGCATGATTAGTATCAAGTTAATTTTAGTAATGTCTAGTGATCCATATAATTTTTATTGATTAGAGAATAGCCACAACATCTCTGATTAAATAATGTTATATATTATGATTGATTAGGATCACATAAAGAATATTTAGACATTAATTGCAATTAATTATACTAAATATAATAAATTTTATCCCACAGGAATTTTTATTATATTTATATAATTAATTAGGATAAAATATTAAATTATTCATAACTTACCCACAGGAATTATGAATTAATAGTTTTATCATGAAGTTCAATTCTATCATAAAGAATCATTGAATTTGCTAGAATTGAAAATTTAGCCCACAGGCAATTTTTATGTCATTAGATTCAATTTTAAGCATGAATTTACATTAGTAAAGCATGAAATTTTATTTTTAAGGCCTCAATTTAAAACAAGCATCCCACCAATGGTATTTGAAATTCCATAATGTAATTTCTTCTTTCGGTTTTGTAGAAAACATCATGGATCAATGTATATACGTGATAGTTAGTGGGAGTAAAATTTGTTTTCTTGTTTTATATGTGGATGACATTTTGCTGGCAACTAATGATAAGGGTTTGCTGCATAAGGTGAAACAATTTCTCTCTAAAAATTTCGATATTAAGGATATGGGTGAGGCATCTTATGTCATTGGCATTAAGATCCATAGAGACAGATTTCGAAGCATCTTGGGTCTATCTCAGGAAACCTATATTAATAAAATTTTAGAGAGATTTCGGATGAAGGATTGTTCACCAAGTATAGCTCCCATTGTGAAGGGTGATAGGTTCAATTTGAACCAATGCTCGAAGAACGACTTTGAAAGGGAACAAATGAAGAACATTCCATATGCTTCTGCTGTCGGAAGCCTAATGTATGCTTAGGTCTGCACAAGACCTGACATTGCATTTGTTGTTTTGTTCGTTTCCTGTTTTGAGGCTACTTTACATGGTGTATGGCTTAAGAGTTTCATTTCTGGGCTTAGAATTATGGATTCTATCTCTAAGCCATTAAGAATGTATTGCGACAATTCAGCTGATGTTTTTATGGCTAAAAACAACAAAAGTGGGAGTCGAAATAAACATATCGACATTAAGTATTTAGCTATAAGGGAATGTGTTAAAGAAAAGAAAGTGGCCATTGAGCACGTCAGCACTGAGTTGATGATCGCTGATCCTTTAACTAAGGGCATGCCACCATTTAAATTCAAGGATCATGTAATGAATATGGGACTTGGTTCCATTATGTAGTTTCTCATTGTATGGACAATGTTATTTTAATGAAATTCTTAATTATTGTGATGTTTTTCTCATACTTATGTGCACCTTAATTAAACTGAGAGAATTCATCTGTAAAGGACCAAGAACAAACATAAGGTTTATTCATTAAGAAATTGTTGCCACATAAATTCTAATAAGAATAAATACATAGTAATACATGGAAGATAATACTCGTCTTAAGAGGACTTATCGCCATGATTCATGTATTTATTTTTAATATATATTATCAATGGGTTTTAATATGAGACATTAAGTTTGGAAGTATGGACCATGTGGGAGAATGTAAGCTCTCTTAATGAATATTGACAACTCTTCAATTAATTAAGGAAATAACTGATTTCTCGTTGAGAGCTCCTAAAATGGTCCATAACTCCCTCAACGGTTCTCTATCTTGATATGTGGAACAATTGACACATAGCCAATAGAAGCTTGATGGAAGCTGGGCTATAAAGACTTCTGTTTGGTCCCCAAACTTGCTAACTCAATCTCCTTCAGTTTTTACACCATCAATCAGAGTGAGTAGAGTTTGGAAGTGCCATACGGAACTGTTGTTTTGGTCTATCGGACTTGCCTTAAACAAAGTATCAAATCAGAGTGTGAGCAGCATCGATGGCTGGAGGTATGATTCTGACGGCATACATTATTAATTCTTTTCGATTCTTTAACAGTTTATTCCGCATGTAAAGAATCGTAATTTTCTAACACTTTGTTCTTCCTTTAGTCAGGGTAAGTAATTTTCTTGTAGATATTTTAGGTATCTATTATCACGTGATAATTGTTTATTTAGGAATAAACTTCATAAAATTAATATTATCACCCACTTATTTTTAGTTATACAACTTCTTTGTTTGTTTGTTTAATGATGGTTTATTTAGGAATAACTTTCATAAAATATATGTACAGTAAACTTCTGTTATCCTCATACAATCTAAAGAAAACAAATTTACTACTCTACTCTAAATTTTAAAATATAAACATTATTCTATTGACTAAAAAAATTATGATTTTATTTAACATGGTCATAAATTCACATTGAGGCTAGGTTTAACAGATTGAAAAATCTAGGTTTAACCGAGTGGTTCTAAAATGAAACATAATGAGTAAGGTTTTGTGCATGGACAGAGTTACTGAAAGAATGTACGAGCAAAAAGATAATCGTTATATATGCATGCACGTTCCTCCTCCAAAAGCTACTGCGCCAGGTTGTTCGATGCATGAAGTGGATATCTTGAGCCAGCGTTGAACACGCATAATGTAAAAGCATATCCATCCATTGTCGACAACCCCACTCTAAGTCTGAGCAGATTGAGGTTGCGGTTGCTTAGCAAAGCATTTTAAACAATTCTGCAATGTTTGTTTTAGACTCAGTTCTTTTCAAAAGGATTTTGCATTTCAAATAAGCTTCAAAGTATAAAGCACAAGAAATCGGCTTTTCTTTTATCGTACATTTAAACAGCATTTTAACAGTGTCAAATGTAATAAAGCTCTCACTTTATTTAAGAATGCGTCAAAAGTAATAAGGCTCACTCTATTTAAGAATTCAGAGCTTAATATACAATTTTTTTTGATACTTTCCAACTTATTCACAGATAAAGCTTCGGTACATCCTTCTATTTGATTAGGAAAATCTTCTGCTCTCCAAAAGTTGTATAGCAACTCTGTGTTCTGAAGTCTTCTCCCAAGTCCATTTCAAGGTGTATTTGATGGAGTCGATCTTGTTTGCCACCATCATTATCTTCAAATTGAAACAATTTCTCTATTCCATTCTTAGTGACCATTATCTTGGTTCATCTCTAAATGCACATTATCCATTTTTCACTTTGCTTGTACATTCAGCATTTCAAATACATCCCACAAAACTTGCTCAATCCTTGTCCATCCACTTTTTCAAATGCAGGTTGTCCATTTTTCGATTCACATATTCAACCAACATTTCAAATGCAACCCATGAAGCTTGTTCATTCCATTTCTATGGTGGATTTCCAGTTCATTCCTTCCTTTATTGTTTCTCCATATTAATATGAATTTAGGCACTAGTAGGATATAGTTTAGCACCGCCATGCAACAATGACAATCTATTTAGGATGAAGGTCTACTCCTCCTATCGTTATTACAGGATGGTGATGAGGAGGGATATGAGGTTGTGTTACCATTCTCACTTCGTTCTCCATGTCCTTCTTCTCTACCTTGTTTACTTTGTCCTTCCACTTCTATATTTCAAAGCTACAGTGAAATGAGGGACTGTTAGGCTACTGATTTAATCACACCTTTAACCTGAAATGTATAATTGTTTGGTCTATTTTTTAAATTTGAATCAGTCGCATCTTGCATGTTTTGGAATGGCTTCTATATGCACGACAGATTTAAATCACTATTTCTTTCGAATTTCTTCATTGCAACATTCCATGAATCAGGTATAAATAACCTTCAAAGCATTTCTTGGATGTTTGCTTGCATGGCCTGACTAGTTTAAATCGCTTTTTGAAATGAATAAGAATTCAACGTCTTTTGCATTGGCAATGTAGGAATGATAAACCATTGAGTTCAGTTTATCTAAAGGCTGGTGTTGGTGTTATGTATGAGAGATTAGACCAGAGACTAGGCATGACATTAAGTGATAGAGGATGTTGATAACTGATGTTGTGCAGAATTTGACAATGTTGCAGAATTATACATCAATCTACAGCTGATTTTACGGCATGTAAATAATGCCTTGATTTCTATGCAATGTAATCTATATAAATATGTAGCTGTGCAAGTCTAAACATCAATGGGAGATAAATAATCCAAGGTTTTCTTTTCCTGTATTTGAATAAAACTTTATCTCTTGTTTTCTGTGTTTTTTTTTTATTTGTGCTATTTTAAACTAGGCTCTTTCATAATCTTCATTTGGTATCAGAGCATGTATTTTGATTGGATTAAGTTCATAATGTCAAATTCTAACTCTTTGCCCATTCCAAAATTTGATGGAAGTGATTACGATTATTGGTGAATCAAGATGATGACCTTTTTGACAGGAAAAGATTTGTGGGAGATTGTAGAATCAGGTTATGAAGAGCTAGAAAATGATAGAACAACTAAGAGAGAAGCCAAGAAGAGGAGTGCCCAAGCTTTATTTCATATTCAAATAGCTCTAGATAAGAGCTTATTTCCAAGAATTGTAGGAGCAAAGTCAGCTAAGAATGCCTGGAAGACTCTACAAGAAGCTTACCAAGGCAGTGATCAAGTTAAAGTTATCAAGTTACAGACACTGAGGACAGAATTCGAGAATTTGAAGATGCAAGAAGGTGAGAAGGTGAGTGACTATTGTGTAAGAGTAAATGATGTTGTCAATAAATTAGCTACTCTAGGAGAAGCTATTGATAAAGAAGTTGTGATTAAAAAGGTGTTGAGGTCTCTAACACCAAGATGGAACCATGTTGCTATAGTCATTGAAGAAAGCAAGGATTTGACTAACCTTCACTTTGATCACTTAGTTGGATCTCTTATTTCTCATGAAGACAGAGTTAGAGATTCATTTGGAGAAAGTGATGAGAAAGCTTTTTCCACAAAGCTACAGATTACAAAGAATGCAGATGCTAGTTCTAGCTCCAGAAGAAACCAAGACCAAGGTAAAGGTCATTATCAATTTTTTCCAAGAGGAGATAGAGGAAGAAGAGGTGGTTTCTAAGGAAGAGGTAGAGGCAGATTTGATAAGAGAAACATCTGGTGCTATCATTGTCAAAGATATGGTCATTTTGAAAGGGATGTGTTATCATTGTCAAAGATATGGTCATTTTGAAAGGGATTGCAGATTAAAAGAAAACAAAAGTGTTAATTATGCTCAAGAGGGTGATGATGCTTCTCCAAATAATTTGTTTTTATCTTATGGCAAAACTGAAAATACAGTTAAAGATGTTTGGTATTTAGATTCAGGTTGTTCTAACCACATGACAGGAAGTTGCAAGTTTTTCTCTACAATGGATGAAAGTTCCAAATCTAATATCAAAGTTGGTGATGAAAAAACCTTAGAGGTTTCTGCAAAAGGAGATATGGCAGTCCATACAAAAGAAGGTATGAAAAGTGTCAAAGATGTTTATTACACTCCACAGTTAAAGCATAATTTATTAAGTGTTGGGCAGCTGTGTGAAAAGAATTACGGAGTAGTGTTTGATGATAGACAATGCACAATTTATGATAAGAATCAAGGCAATAGGGTGGTTACAGCTATGCCTATGTCAAAGAATTGGATGTTCCCATTGAAGTTTGGAGAAACTAGCATCAACCTTGCTAATATGGCATATGAGGTGGCATATGAGGACAAAGGTTTGTTGTGGCATATCAGGTACAGTCATTTGAATTTTCATAGTTTGAAGCTTCTAACATCAAAAGAATTAGTTTATGGTTTGCCTAAGGTTGAAGAGCACAAAGATATTTGAGAAGGATGTGTTAAAGGAAAGCATGCGTTAAAGGAAAGCATGCAAGAGAGAAATTTCCTATAGGCAAGGCATGGAGGGCCCATTATTCCACTTCAGCTAGTTCATTCTGATATTTGTGGTCCTATGCAGACAAAAAGTTTGGGTAAGTCATCATATTTCATTACTTTTATTGATGATTACTCAATAATGTGTTGGGTTTATTGTTTGAAGAGCAGGGGTGAAGCATTTGATACGTTCAAGAGATTTAAAGCCCTTGTAGAAAATGAAAGTGGTTACAAAATAAAATTATGCTTAAGGACTGATCGTGGAGGAAAATTTTGTTCAAGAGGTTTTCAGAATTTTTGTGATATGAATGGCATTAGAAGACAACTCACCACTGTTTACACACCTCAACAAAATGGGGTAGATGAAAGGAAGAACTATATAGTGGTGGAAATGGCAAGGAGTATACTACATACCAAAGGATTAAACAATTCCTTTTTGGGGTGATGCAGTTGCTACAACAGTGTACATTCTCAATAGAAGTCCCAGTAGTGCACTTAACATGATGACTCCTTATGAATCCTAGTATGAGAAAAAGCCTAATGTTAATCATTTCAAAGTTTTTGGTTGTTTGGCCTTTGTTCATGTAGCTGATCAAAAGAGACAAAAGTTAGATCCAAAAAGTGAAGCATGCATTTTTGTTGGATATAGTGAGCAAAGTAAAGCTTACAGGTTGTATAATCCTCTCACCAATCGCATTGTTGTGTCAAGAGATGTAATTTTTTATGAAGGGGGAGTTTATGGTCATCAAAAGACCATGTTGAGAAGTCAAAATCTGGTTTGGATGGTGATATTATTGATGATATTAATAATGAGAATCCCACTAATGTTTCAGTATCAAATGCTACAAATCCACCAAGTAGCCCCTCATCTAGTTGTCCATATTCAAGTCCAAGTACTGCAAGGAAGGTGAGAAGCTTGAATGAAATTTATCAGAGAAGTACAAGTCTGGCTCATGAAGAAAATCTAAGAGGTGAGACTGTAAATTTTGCTTTATTTTCACAAGTTGAATTTTAGCCATCAAGTTTTGAAGAAGCTTCTACTAATGAGGTTTGGGTGCAAGCTATGCAAGAAGAGATAGATTCAATTCATAGGAATTATACTTGGGAGCTTACAGATCTTCCACACGACAAGAAAAAAATTGGTACTAAATGGGTCTACAAGACTAAGTATAACAGTGATGGGACTATTGAAAGACACAAAGCAAGGTTAGTCGCTAAGGGATTCACAAAGAAGTATGGCATTGATTATGAAGAAACCTTTGCACCTGCAGCAAGGCAGGAGACTATCAGAATGTTGATTTCACTGGCAACACAAAAGAAATGGAGCATTCATCACATGGATGTGAAAAGTGCCTTCTTGAATGGGTACTTAGAAGAGGAAGTCTTTGCGGAACAGCCACAGGGTTTTGAAGTGCAAGGAAAAGAACATCAAGTAGATACAAGTTGAAGAAGGCTTTGTATGGCCTAAAACAAGCACCAAGAGCTTGGTATGCTAGGATTGATGGATATTTTCAAGAGAATGGCTTCAAAAGAAGTAAGAGTGAACCCACCCTTTACTATAAACAAGAAGGTAATGATATTCTTATTGTCAATTTATATGTTGATGAGTTGTTGTATATGGGTAGCAATTCTAAGATGAAGGATGAATTCAAATTTGCTATGATGAGTGAGTTTGAGATAAAAGATTTAAACCTCATGCAATATTTTCTTGGAATTGAACTTTATCAAAGTGAAGATGAAATTTTTGTTTGTCAGACAAAATATGCAAAGGATATGTTGAAGAAATTTTATATGGTTGATTGAAAACCATCTCCTACTCGAATTGCTCATGGAGTTGTGTTGTGTAGAGATGATGGTGCTGAAATGGATGATGAGACAGTTTACAGAAGTATTGTTGGAAGCTTAATGTTTCTAACACACACAAGGCCTGATATTGCTTATTCAGTTTCACTTGTTTCTAGGTATATGACAATGCCATCTGAAATGCATATGAATGCAGCTAAAAGAATTCTGAGGTATGTGAAAGGCACTCTAAATTTCAGCATTCATTACTATACTTCTAAGAGTTTTGAATTGATTGGCTTCAGTGATTCTGATTGGGGAGGTAGTTTGGATGATAGAAAGTCTACATCTAGTAATTGTTTTTCTTTTGGTTCTAGTTTGATCACTTGGAGCTCAAAGAAGCAAAATATAGTTTCTCTTTCTTCTACAGAAGTAGAATATGTTGCAGTCACTTCAGCAGGCACACAAGCATTATGGCTTAGAAAAGTTATAGAAGAAATTGAAGAAAAACAAATTCAACCTACAGTAATTTTTTGTGATAATATGAATGCCATCAAATTGGCCAAGAATCTAGTACACCATAGCAGGACAAAACATTTTGACATGAAGTATCATTTCATTCGAGATTTGGTGCAAAAGAAGCAAGTTGAATTGAAATACATCAACACTCAAAAACAACTAGCAGACATCTTCACTAAGGGAGTCTCAAAGGCCCAGTTTTTGAAACTCAAAGCTATTATTGTGAGCCCTCTCAGCATCAAGGGGGAGTATGTTGATAACTGATGCTGTCCAGAATTTGACAGTGTCTATTTTAGGTTGCGGGTGTTTATTAAATAAATTTCCAACAAACTTCACTGCATGCTAATGCATGTGAAGAATAAAATAATTTGCAGAATGATACATCAATCTACGGCTGATTTTATGGTATGTAAATAATGTCTTAATTTCTATGCAATGTAATTTATATAAGTATGTAGTTGTCAAGTCTAAACATCAATGGGAGATAAATAATCCAAGGTTTTCTTTTCCTGTGTTTGAATAAAAGTTTCTCTCTTGTTTTATGTGTTGTTTTTTTTTCTTTGGGCTATTTTAAACTAGGCTCTTTCATAATCTTCAGAGGATGTATGGTTTGGGATTGGGAATATGACCAGCATAGATAGAGGATCTACCAAGCTTAGAGAAGGATCAAATTTATAGAGGTGTAAACCTCTTTTTTAAAGTGAAAAACAAATTGGAATAAAGGTAATATTTCATGGTGATGGTAACGCATAAAGGGTAGATGTGAACAACTCACAAGCATAAAAATGAAGGAACTGACCTTCAAGGTGTGGGATGTAGGTAACTAAAAACATTGAATGGCACTGATGACCTTTAATATGCGAAATGCATGAAGCTGGCAAACATTAAATGATAGCACTGACCACGAGACCATGACCAAATGGTCATGTAGGGCAACGTGGGATGAATGGTCCACAACCTTCCAACTCACATTTCTACATCAAATAGGGGATGCATAAGGGGGGACTGCATTACAGTGTAAGTATCAATTTTTTTTATAGTTTAGTGTTTTATTTGAAAAGAGCTTAAATATTTGAAATATCAAATATTTTGATAGTTTAGTGTGTTATTTGAAAAGAGCTTAAATATTTGAAAATACTGAAAATAGTTGTTGGGACAACCAAATATTAGTCAAGGAGTTAGCCTTGTGACCTACCATGATTTTTTACTAAGGAATAATTAGCCTTGTGACCTACCATGATTTTTTACTAAGGAATAATTAGCCTTGTGACCTACCATGATTTTTTACTTGGACATTTGGGCACTCCATGTAAAATTATTTATTTAATTAATAATTGTTAAGATGCATATTTTGAATTTATATATTCAGCATTAAATCTAAGTTATCATAAATCATATTAAAAATTAAAAGGAATATAAAAAGCATGAGATAATAAAGATATATCCTAATAATTATCTATAAATGAATGCAAGTCTATCAAACTAGTTGATAGGGAACAATTTCCACCCAACTATAAGAATCAATTATGAATTGTAGGTCCACCCAAGCAATGATACCACCAAGGTGAGGAAGTAAAGCTAAGCACTCTCTCAAGTCACTTACCCAAACAAATTGATATCAAACTCAACCAAACATTCACCATAGTAAACTTCATGCAACCATATAACCAAACCAACCATGAAACTTTGTTCCACTACTCCACACAACACAAGAAATATATTTATGTTCTCTACTCAAAAGTCCATCCAATGCTCTCATTATGTTCAAAAGAATTCCAATTTAGTGTCTAACTACACTACAACCCGACAAAGTTATATAATGTCTCTTGAGCAATTAATGAACAATAATCTATAGGATAATCGATGGTTTCCTAGGAAACTCAACTTTTATGCTCTTGTATAGCCATTCAACTGTCTTCTTAGGTCCATAATCTTCTCCTCAAAACTCTACTTGGACTTCTCCATGTTTGAATGTCAACCTCAAACATGAAAATGAAGTTCCCAAAACTTAAATGGTGTCTTTAGCATGTGCAAATATGGTGAACCATCGCCGAGGAGAGTGGTAACGGCCAATGGTAAGAATGATGATAATAGGAGACATTTTGAATTTGCATGAGGAAGGATAATGCAAGGAATGGGGGAGGTTTGAATTCCTTTGAGGATCAAGTCTCTTACCCTTGGTACTCCACCCCTAGATGACCTCATAACTATGGAAGGTGGACTTTATTACCAACCATCACCTATATTCAATGATTGATGGTTCAGGTTAAATAAAACACATGATAATAAGAAAAATGGTAGTGTTAGGAAATTTAGCCAACTTGGATTATATATCACCCTTGGACCCCCTTTCTTCTTCCCCTTAAGTGGTATTATGGTCCCCTTATGCTTCCTCAATAAATCTTTTTATTGAATATTTTCATTTATTAGATATCAACTCTTTATTCATGCTTTATGACATAAGAACAACAATTTTTTTTAACAACCAAGCAATATTTGTAGCCCATAATGGGGACTCACAAACTTGTGTTAATCAAGTTTATGTTTAAGCTCCACACGAGGAATGCTTTCAATACAATTGCATTATTTACACATAGGTCCATTATTGTTCACATGGATCGACTCTCGTCACATATCCTCATCATTCAAATAATACATGATTTTTAAGTATCAAAACTGGAATTACATTCCCCTCCCTTTGAAGGAACACTATCTTAATGTTCATATTTTTATCAATGAAAAAATGTCTTTCTTTCTTTAATTGCATGTGGAATGTTATCTTTTCCATTGAAAAATTGCACTTGTTAGCTATCTTGGACATAATTCTTTATCAATCCCTTTTATTACATTGAAATTCCTCGAGGACCTTAACATTATACGATATGCCTATAGCGATCATGATGCAAGAGCATCGTGGCGATGCTATTGAAAGCACCTCGTTGGAGGTTGGGCATTGAATTGGCAGTCGAAAGTGTTTGTGGAATATCCCGATGAATGGTGGGTTTTGACATATCGAAACCTGGTGTATCGGAATATCGCAACGATAACATGTGTGAGGAAAAACTGAGGAGTGGAGCCGATTTGTTGAGGTATAGGCCCATCAAAAGCAATCCATCAGAGTAACCGACGGAGGATGAGCGGGAGAAAATTGAAAGAGTGAGATCCGACACACATAGGTTCCTTTAGTATCCGAAGGGCCTGGTCAAAGGTAGGATTTTAGCAAAGAGAAATAGGACAAAGCCGATGAATCAAAGAGCCAAGGAATGAAGGTTCCAGGTGAAGTTGAGGAGCCGATGAGTAGAGAGTGCTTGAGGGCCAAACAATTATGGAAATTCATACAGTCTGTATAAATATTAATGGAGGATATTGACAGCCATCAACCGTAGGATTGAGTCCCAGTTTTGGCTGAGGTGCATGAATACAAAATTAATTTTATTAATTTGAAAAGATGGGATTTTAAAGAACCATAGGGGAGAAGATGTAAGAAGTGCAAGGAAACTTTTGGAGCAGAAAGACGGTGTAGAAGATTTGAGAAGAAACCTACAAGAAGGATAGGAGAGATAGAGAAAATAACAATGTACACCATTGAACAATCACGATGCTTGTAACGGTATTAAGATGAATTGTAACTTAAATGTTTTTGTGTTTTATATAATTTGTTTTTTTTGGTTATTAGATGCAAGGTTGATGGTAAATAGTTCGCATTATTTTGAATAGGTAAGAAAATGCAAAGAATTGTATGTAAAAAATAGCTTGATCTATCTATTAACTCAACATCAGCTAAACCTTTTATCTAGGTATTTAAAAATGCTTAAAACTTTGATAAAAGGGTTTTTAAAACCATAACTTGATCGAAGGCTTTAAAAATAGGCCTTTAGTTCACAAATTTTACCTACCTCCTTGCCAAGCATAAACCCTATCATTAATTGTACCTTAGATGACCGACTTCATGTAGCTGGATTTATCAATGAATCGTCTATCCATTGTCATATGGTTTATGCATTGTGACATCTCCATGAATTTGTTAGTGTTATTTTGAGAAAATATAAGCAAAATTAACTTCTTTCTTCCATAAAGATAAGACCCAAAATCCATCATAAGTAAATCTGAAATCAGCATGTTATGAAATTCTCAATTCACATTGTTAACTCTAGCTAAATAACATTTAGACTTTCTACAAATCTTCATTCTCATTTGTTAAGCATTATCCTTAGTATGAACATAATATCCATAAAACCTTTAACATATTTGTATTTTCCTTTGGTCGATAACAAAATCTGCTTTCTAAGAGCCACAATTATACATTGGCATAAACAATCATTCTGGTAGTTATCAAGAAGCATTAAGACATACATAAGAAACATATATGCACCACATAAGAACAGGAGACAAATGTAGGTGGTTCACCCGACTCTTTGGGCTACGTCCACAAGGATGTCATCTTTTTATTCATCAACTATAAGTCTTTTTACAATCACAACCCAATGGTTGTATTAATCACTTCCACTTTTCCAAGGTCTCTTTTATAATGAGGACCTCCTAAATAATCAAAGGTACGTAGGCATACCCTAGAGAGCATTTCATATTGAAATAAAAAGTATTGCAGGTATCTACTATCCAACTCTTCCACAAACATCTTAGATTTAAATCAAGATGTCAATCGTTTTAACCACTAGAGAAATGACACATACCTTCAAACTCAAACCTTTATAGTAGAGGCATTTGTCTAGAACTTCAATCCTAACAACATTATAATATAGATATAAACCTACAAATATATAATAACCTGGAGAGCCTTTCAGTATTGAATGATGCATCACCGATGTTTATACATAAATACACTATTTATAAAAATAGAAGTCAATGCAGATCTCCGTCAAGAATATTTAGTATGTATGGATAACTATTATTACAAGAATATAATAAACAGGGAGACCCCCTTCAGCATTTTAACCCAATACTCATGATTTCACTAAGGATATCGTACAGGAAGAAAGTAGCATTTTCATTCCAGCATACAGAGTTTCAAGCTTTCCAACAGTTTAAAGAGAGACTAGAATTTAACCAAGCATTTCCGATTTCAATCCAGACAGAGGGTTACCATTCGACACTGCCAATCCGAGTTCAACAAAATATCAATGCAGAAGATACAGGACTTCAATACTTAGACGGAGGCTTACCATAACTCTCTTGAGTTCACAAACACCACTTCAATTCTTACCGAAATGGCAATACGGTAGGTGTGGAATTGAAAAGGTAATCTATTAAAATTAGACAAATCTCAAGCTTAGCCTGCAACTTATGTTGTAACCTTCATCAGTCATATACATTAGAATTCGACAGAATTCAAACTACAGCCTTATGAAGTAATTCCTCAACATATAATTAACATTCGACAGAGCTCGACCTGTAGCTTATGATTTCTATTCTATAGATCTAACATATGTATGGGTCCAGTCTTATAATATGGTCAAGCTTTACCACATATACACATTCTCATGCTTCAGCCAATACATTTCAGATATGGAAGGATATAAGAAGCCAGATATAATAAGGATCAGGCTTAATCTAATTGAATTAAATGACAACGCTTTTAGAAGAGGAACGGGCTCATCACGGTTTGGTCTAACAGAGATCTAAAACTGGTTCGATATCCGACAAATTCCTCAACTGTAAGAAAATACAACGGCGTAAGGACGACCCACTCCCTACCGATCGAACGGTACACACCCTAAAACAGAATACCTCCTACCGATCGCTTGATGCAATTTCGCTCAGGGAATTAATTTGAAAAAGAAAACACAACTCGGGCAAGTAGATCCAGACCACTAGCGTCTACGGATCACACGCTTCAATGCGCTGATAACAATAGACATACAACTTTCCTATTGATCGCTGGATGCGATTTAGTCAAGGGTTTCAAAGGAAACACAGTCCAAGTAATAGATCTAAGGAAACTAACGTCTACGGATCACACCCACTATGCTTTGATAACAATAAACAGAAAACTTCCCTATTGATGGCTGGATGCGATTTAGTCCAGGGTTTTCAACTCGATAAAAGAAAACACAGCTCCGGTAATAAATCTATAGAGATGAGAGTGAATCTAGATCTCTACAATAATTTACAACTCTTTCAATTGGTTAAGGCAGACCGTACTTTACAAGATAATGTAACTCTGCATTCTACAACAAAAAGCAACGTTTGTTCGCCACTGAGGCAAAACGCATGCTATAGATTTTAAACTCTGTCCATGACTACAACATATCGCAGGCTACAGGATTAGCAAATCTGCCAGGACTAAGACAAAAAAAATGCACCAGTCGAGGTAACCCAAAGTGAGGCACCAGGTCAACGCATCCCTCCACAGATGTTACACAGGTTTTAAAGGAAAACAAAGATAAAAGGTAAAAGCATGGATCTATATAAGATCGCCCAGCAGACTCACTTCGCTTCCACCCTTAACTTAAACTAGAAATCACGCAGGGTTTTGACCAAAGTCGCAGGCAGAGATCACTGCGCTTTAACAAGACAAAAGTTATTATCGTAATCCAAAGGAGGATTCTCTATCAAATCTATTTTGCACAATCAAAATCTAG
Source organism: Larix kaempferi (assembly GCA_027924585.1). Classification (NCBI taxonomy): domain Eukaryota; kingdom Viridiplantae; phylum Streptophyta; class Pinopsida; order Pinales; family Pinaceae; genus Larix; species Larix kaempferi. The sequence goes on from BSBM01000422.1 coordinate 13,963,420, forward strand.
ATATAATACCTGTTAGGCAGTCAAATGGCCGTCGATAACAGTTTAAGATAACTAAGATACCCTAATATTTTCAGAGATGCGGAGTAACTGATAACTACAGATAAAGGAACTTGCGTATAGAATGCATTCGTTAAAAGTATGCGGTGAGTAACATTACCACAACTGCTACGATTGCGAAAGCCAAATGCAGGGAAGATCGAAAAAGTGTTTCCCTTTTCGGTGTTACTTCTCCTTCGTAGAGAACGCTTTTCGGTGTTACTTCTCCTTCGTAGAGAACGCAGAGCCCCTCCACCACCATCCGTGATAGAACTGACACTTATCTCCTCCCAACTGGCACCACCTTGGGGAATCCGCCCTCGACAGAGCGTATCTCCCGCCACTTGTAACCCCAAACAAGCAATGAAGACTCACGTGTCATTCCTACACCTCCTTCTCGCGGTTGTGGGGAGTCATCATTAATCACACTATGCCACTACCAATACATCCACCGCGACATACTAAGGATTTAACATCTTTGTTTTTCATTATATTTCCTTTGTGCAAATATCTATACAAAGGGAATATATTTTGCATCTCAATTTTTATGTTTTTATCAGCCTATGATTTAATTATATCTCCCTTTAATGTTTCCTTAGATAAAACTATAAAAGGATAGTAATTGGAATCATCAAATGTATCTTGCTACCTTTCGGATTAAATAAAAGGAACACTCAAGATTATATTATATAATATATAAATCTATCTCTTTTTCTAAGGCAACCTTTTCTTAATATATTAAAGGATAGTTTCTTTATATTAAGAAGACCCACCTTCCTCTTCTATAAGGTATATATGTGCAAAGAGGGTAGTATACACTCAATAATTCCCTTAATAAACTTATACAGTCTTATCGACGAAGTGACCTATTTCTATGTTTGGAGAGGCACCATATCCCACTTGTCTTCTCATGCATGTAGAGCATTGTATTCCAACCACCAAGGTTATTAATACGCATGTAATTCTTACCTCGGATTTTTGTCCAAACTCCCTCAAAAGATATAACGGAATTCTCTTCGGTATCTCATAGCCAAATAATGACCCTTAACCACTATTATTAGTTTCACAAGACATCTCTCAGCTTTAATGTATTCCGTGGGTGGACTCAAGTGCCCCTCGTTTTAGTTGCGTCACTATGTTTTTTTTTTTAAACTTTCGAATGAGCATTTTAATCACTTAACTTACAAGGGTTACTTGTGGGGTCTTGGCTCCTCACCATAAACCATTACAATATGGCATAAAAGGAGGGATCTTACATGCATTTTTTAGCAACTCATCAATATGCATTTGACAAACAACTAGTCAACTCATCAATATGCATTTGACTCAGATCTTTAAACCATATGCATTTTTTAGGAACTCATCAATATGCATTTGACAAACAACTAGTCAACTCATCAATATGCATTTGACTCGGATCTTTAAATTCTTCTCTGGAAAGATCTTCACCATACTGTCTCAACTGATTCATAATGTTCATGACTTGAGTCATGAAATTATCAACGGTCTCATTGTCCTTCATCTTCACATTCTCAAAGTCCCTTCTCAAGTTCTACAACTTAACATTCCTCACCTTGGTCACACCTTGATAAGAAATTTCATGGGTGTCCCAAGCTTTCTTTGAAGACTTAGAAATTTATATCTTTGGAAATATGGATTTACTTAGGCCTTGTTGAATAAGGCCAAGAGATTTGTTATCCTTCTTCTTGTTTTCCTTCGTCAAGACACCCTAAGCATTTGAAAAAGTCAATTCTACACTCTAGGTATCCAATAGTAACAAACTCCCAAAGATTCTAAGCATGAAGAATGGTTCTCATTTTAATAAACCATGTATCATAATTTCTCTCAGTCAACACAAAAATTCGAAGCTGCACTACATTGCTCTCAATAACCATCATAAATCAAATTCCAAGTCAACACAAAAATTTGAGGCTGCACTACATTGCTGTCAATAGCCATCATAAATCAAATTCCAAATCACTGTAAACAAAAAAAAGGAGAGAAAGAGATCGTCTACGTTCTGATACCACTTCCGATACCACTGAAGGAAGGCAAGAGATTGCAGAACAAGTAACATCAACACTTAGAGATCTCTAAAATGCAAATCTGTCACCTACAAGACAAGTTTCAACAAAATAATAACAAGTCTGCACAAGTAACAATAGACTGCAAACTAAAAAAAATAAGTAACAACAAACAACTTCAACAAAATTTTGATCACCCCTACGTTTATAAACTCATACTGATACCTTGTTTCAACAAGCCGATTGATTTAACACATTCAGAGTCAATCATACCAACTCTGAAAAATATCATGCTACAACAAAATCAAATTAAATCTAACATGAGTTTACAAACTCAGATAAAACACAACATCATAATACAGAGATTAAACTCTATTTTCAACTTCAACTAATAATTCGTATAACCTGTTTCCCTTCAAGATTACTGCAAATTAAAGGAAATAAGTAACAACAAACAACTTCAACAAAATTTTGATCACCCCTACGTTTATAAACTCATATTGATAACTTGTTTCAACAATCGGGTTGATTTAACACTTCGAGAGTCAATCATACAAACTCGGAAAAATATCATGCTACAACAAAATCAAATTAAATCTAACATGAGTTTGCAAACTCAGATAAAATAGAGCATCATAATACAGAGATAAAACTCTATTTTCAACTTCAACTAATAATTTGTATAACTTGTCCAGTGCATCTAAATCAAAATATCTCCTCAGAAGTAAATACTTTGTTATGTTACAGTTTTGAAAAGCTCGAGCATAGCCAATGAACGCCTCTTCAAACTTCGATGTCGTATGCTGCTCCTTTCAATTTTGATATAAGCTAAAATCATAACTGATAAATGTCTCTTCAAATTTTGATAGTTAAAGCGGTGAGGGAGTGATGTCTCTTGGAAATTCCAGCGGCCAAAAGTCAAGCAGTGAAGTAATTAATTAATTTCCAACAAAGGGTTGGAGTTACAACGAGGCCAACTTGTTTCACCCATAAGTTACTTCCATACAATTTGAGAAAACTGGGACGCGAATTATGAACCCGGTTGTAAATTCAAAACCTTGGGTGTAAAAACCCTACACCCAAATTAGAAATGTAAAATGATAGTTGGTCCACGCAAAAGACCCTTAAATAGAGCTTAATATCTTTAAATTCCTTATAATTACGTAACAACGGTTTGGTTGAGTTGTAAACTTGTAAACCCATATACCCTTGTTCGATTTCTTATACAAAATGACAACCTATCTTTAGTAATTAGCTACAAGTTAAAAGAAATTATATACTTATAAACAAAAGAAAACCCTGAAGAAATAATGGGTTCGACCTTCAACAGAGAACTCAGTACATAAACTCATTTAAAAACCAGAGATTGTTTACAAGCTATGCACATAACTGGTGACTATAGGATTTAAGTAAAGGAAAATATAATAAAGGATTACTCACCTGCAACCGTCGTGAAGCACCAAGCTAACCAATGCCCCATAGCTAGAGACCTTCCCACAAATGAAGAGTAGAACTGGGTAAATGGACCTCAGTTCAAATTCAAACAATCCAAGACTAATCCAAGACTAAAACTTTGCCAGGCAGTTGAATAGACAACAAATAATCGCCACATTATACCACCCATGAAAGTCCACATCGTAACACATATCCCCATGCTAATAAATTCTCCAAAACCATTAAAGTTATGGAAGCAAACTTATCACAAAAAAATGTCCCAAAGGCGTATTAACTTTGCATTGCCATTTGTATATCCAAACCCGTTGAAAGTTTAGGTGTCCCATGTCAAAACCCTAAAATTTCAAAAAAATTTAAAATTTTTAAAAATATCAATTAATGTTATTAAATGCATTCCTTGATCTGTTTGATTTAGTTGAGTGATCATAACTATGTCTGAATGATCTGTTATTGTACTTAAATTTTAATGTGAGTTTTATTTATCGTTACTGATTGTTTTTCTGCTTTTCAACCTCAAGGGGGAGTTGTCATAGCAGACTCGGCTTACTTAGCTTCTGAGCTAATGCATCAATTTGTCTTTCACTTACAGGTATACAGGTAAAGTACGGGTCTCTGCAAATAATTTTTAAAGCATTATAATTCCTTTAACTGTACCAAAATGTCCAGTAAAAGTCTAAACATGCTAGACAGGTTGTCAAGTGTAAAAAGGTAGAAATCCCTTCCTGTAATATTCATTTATTATCACTGATAGAGAGTTGACAATTTACATGAGAATGTGATAGATATTATTCTTTATCAACATGAATTAAGTACCCCTATGGAGTATTGTTCTTTGATATTATTATTGTGTTGCAATAATATCTTTTATCTAGCATTGTGTAATGTCACTGGAATATGGTAATCAGACCATTTTGCTTATCTGTTGTTACTGTATGATTTATGATTACACTTATAAGGATTTGGAAATTTTCAACGTATAAATTGCTTATTACTAGCACTGTATAATATTCTGTCAGTTCATATCTTCATGTGGTATTCCTTTAGGGTTTGCTTTGATTGCACCACTATTCCTATTTCTAGAAATATTAATAAACAAAAGGACAAGACTAACAGCTATTTCAAGTGACACTAGTATAGTAGGATTGTAAATCCTATTACTTGTTTTCATCCTATTATTTTATAGATTTATGGATCTGATGTACCCTTTTCCGATTCTCATGAGGCTAGCGTTAAGACATAAATAGTGTTATGTTGTTCTACACCATGTAAAACTTACATTACATCCTTACCAAATCACTTTTATAATGTAAATGCTTTCTCCAAGTCTAGAGTACCTCATGGCTGAGTTTTTGGAACAACGTTCATATGGTATGAAGTAATATGTCAAAGTTTAAATCTATATAATGCAAGATTTACATGTATTGCACTAATGTTTTGATTTAAAAGGATGATTTATGAATTCTCCATTATGAAGAATCATATAATACTTTTATTTATGCATATTATGGGTTTTTATTTAGCAATAATGATAAGAATATCGTTGATATCTTGCACTTTAATGTCATTAACATGATGGTAATGATTGCAGGTTCAAGTATTATGGTTCTCCCATACAACAATCGAAAGCATGTGTTAACAAGGGAGTTTTGGCAAGTTTGAACTATGGTTTGTTATCATAACTCGATATTCTTGCTATGATTTTAATCGATTAACAATAATAGGAAAGTCCTTGTGGAACTATGGAGCCTCGACCCACTGCATTAAAATATTAAACTGCTACGTGGTTAAATGAGAGCCAAGTGCTTAGTGATATAAATCAATGAACCTAACCCTACCTCGTCATTTTCCTTCGCCTTCGGGCTCGGGTCTTTCTCTGCAACATCTCCGAGTCTGATCTTTGTTATGGCGCTGTTGATACAGCTCTCAGGCTAATACAATTCTTTCACTTAACGTTATCTTTTGGAGGTCTTTATCATTGACTGTTGCGATCTATGAGTGTTTGAAAATGCCCAGGGTTTATCCCTTGCCTTCCTTTGCTGGCCTGGACCTGGCATAAGGGTAATGTTCAACTTGTTTTCGTTACGGCTTCCATCAAAGAATGAATCTGTTGCTCCTGTCAGTTTCTCATTCGTCTCTGCTCGTGGTTGACGGGACAAGTGCTAAGTTTGCAACCCCATTCGAGTTCGTTGGTAAGAAATTGCCATTTCATCATTTTTCAGTTTAAAAGCAAAGGGTTTAACAAAATCAAAAGTCCGTAACTAATATCACACTGTTGTTGCAGGTACTGGAAAAAATCATGAAGGCATGGAAGACACACCCCTCGACGCTTGGCTAATACCGGGTAAGCCTGGTTTCACCATGGCTTTTCCTCCTTGCTGGTTGTTGAGTAGTTAGGGTTTGGTTTGGATAGGGCAAGTCTGTGATGTATTTGAATACTACGGCTTCTGTCGGTGTTGTAACTAATGTACTCCTTTCGGCACTTAGCTTGTTTTTATACAGAAGAATTGTAATGTGATATTAGAAGAGGACACGGCTTGTGAGCCTGTTCTGTAGGTGGGGTTTCGCCCTCGGTTCTTATGTTTCAATGTAATACTTTTAAAAAGGGGTTTTTGGAAATGAACTTAATATATTTTGTGGTCTGTAAACTGGCTTTGTTCTACATCTGCGTTTTCCTTTAAATCGATGCTATGTATCATAATAAGTAAATCTTTGAAAACCACTTGTATTGTGGGTTTGTGAACTCGGCTGTGGGTTGAATAATGTCTTAGCCAAGGTTTTGCTCCTGCGTTGTTTCCTGTGTAATTTAAACTTTATAAAATGACTTGTTACAGTCATTCTGACGAATGGAGCCGGTGTATGGTGTGTGTTTCAAATTTCTATGTTTATGTGGAAAGTTTCTATTACTAAATGGCTACGGCCATAGGCAAAACATTTTGTAAGAGTTTAACGTTTGGATAATACGACTTGTTTCAAATCTCCTGTTGGTTTTGAGCTAAAGTGTGTGGCCTAAATTTCAACTTCATAATATATGATTATCTTCACTGTGAGATATGGGCTGCGGCCATGGTGGAATCGTGGCTTGAGATTTTAGTATATAAATTACTGTATAAAAAATGATAGGATAGGATTTCCATTCTAAAAATTATGGTGGTAATTTTATTAAATGTTTATTATGTTATTAGGATAATAAGACTCTAACGATACTGTGAAAATCATGCAAAGCTTATAACTCAAAGATTAAGCTCGATCTGTTACATTATTTTTATGACTCTGGAAAAATGAAAATTTAAGAAAACAAATATAAACTATTTGTTTTAAGCTCGACCTCGAGCTAGATACAGTTCTGTTTTTTTTTGTTTCTTCTGTTTTAAAAGTTAGTAGCTAGGTCGAACTCTGCCAGTGGTTTCTTGTTGTAGAAACTGGAGAGATAGGGTTTGATCGAACTCCACAGTCACAAATTTTGTTTAGTTGAATACTCAGTTTGTTATGACTACGGCTCTGTCAAAGTAATTAAATTAATAAAAGGTATACTATACTGTTGTTTGGTTCGATGCTGAGTCAACTAGGGTTCTGCTAGTCCTTTCGTATGTTCAGATAATAACTAAATAATTCTTCTGTTGTAGTTGGGCTTATCCATTTATGTGACAGCTAATGATTTGTACAATTGTTAGCTAGGGTTTGTATATACATAAGCTATTCTAATTACAGCTATAACTTCTTCTGAATATTATCTATGATAATATTGTTACTGTAGTTTATATGGTTATATTTATTTCTATTCCTATGATTGTTTTAACAAGTTTATTTTTCCCAGAAAGATATTTACTGTATAATGAGTCTCTACTTATCTATTTAACTATTTTATTAAGCCAAGTTTAAAAATCAGAATAACATCCTATTACTTACAATAATAACAAAGTATAGCACGCATAAAAACAAATACTTTAGCTGTAAGATAATAATGATACTGGGAAATTTTCTCAGACATAAAAACTCTGCAGAATCTATCTACTAATAAATCGGGGATTGCTAACTTCTATTGAATTAATTACTACCCAGACATAATGAAAATAAACATAACATTCATTCATTTATACTAATAAACAAATAGGAATAGGTGGCAGAACCTGTTTCAAACCGAGGACAACAACAGCAATGGGAGGCTGTTCCTCCCTACCAACTCCTGGAGAGTGCCCAGACAACACTTCTCAGGACCCCCGAGCTTGCTCTGGTCTCCCTGGATGGAACTAGGTGCAGCAAAATAATTCACTTAGCCCAAACAACTATAATGGAACCAAGTTCCTACAGCATCCCTCTCAAACAACTTCCTTACTGTATTTCCCACTTCCTCAATGGGACTCCTGAATAGCATTCACCTAAATGTATTCTCCCTCCAGAACAATTCAACCCCCAACTCAATTCATTGAGTACTATTTAAAAGATTTCCTAGGTCTTTGTTGGGTTAACTGTCATTAATGAGCCACCTGCTCAGATTCCACTTTCTTGGGGAATCATGACCCCAAATATAGGGAAGTTGCCACCTGCAACTTAGGAAGTGTTTGAGCATGCTGCCACTTGTCTTTTGTCTGTCCACCTAGTTCCCTCCACCAGTTTGACCAGTAACCTCTTTTAACAGCTCTCCCATGCTGTTGTCTCTTTAATTTATTTATTAATAATAAAATATTCTGATTTACATTCCATTTCTAGTGACTCTGCTGAGTCATCAATTCCTACTTAGCATTAAATTTAACATAATGTCTCAGGAATATAATAAAAATAATTACATTATTTTTATAAAATTGGGGTATGTGACATACACACCCCCTTAAAATGTAACATCGTCCTCGATGTTACTTATTCCTCATTCTCAGCCACCTGCTGGAATAGATTTGGGTATGCTTCCTGCATCTTACTTTCCAGTTCCCAGGTATCTTCTTCTGGACTAAGGTGCTTCCATTGCACCTTCAGCTGTCCAATTGTGCGGTTCCGCAGAGTAATTTCCCTCCTCCCGAGGATACAATCCGGTTCCACCAGAACTTCCCCTTTTGGTTCTACCTATACAATGTTCCAATCAATAACATGAGTAGCATCATGAACATACTTTTTCAGAACAGAAATATGAAAAATATTGTGTACCTTTAAATTAGGTGGTAATGCTAGCTGATAAGCAACTTGACCAATTCTAGATAAAATTTCAAACGGACCACAGTAACGTGGCGCTAATTTTGCACAACTCCCCAGTCTTAGGGAGCTCTTCTTTGGTCTTACCTTGATGAACACATTTTCACCTACCTGGAACTCTTTAGGAGTTCTTTTTAAATCTGCTTGACTCTTTTGCCGATCCTGGGCAATCTTCAAATTTTCCTGCACTTGTTTCACAACCTGTTCCATTTCTTTTAATAATTCGGGACCTAACACTAATCTATCTACTGGATTATCCCAAGAGATAGGAGTGTTACATTTACGTCCATACAGAATTTCAAAAGGACTGAACTTAGCTGACGATTGATATTTGTTATTGTATGCAAATTCTACTAAATGTAAATAATCCTCCCACTTACTTGGTTGATCCTTAACATACATTCTTAGCAGATCTTCTAACACCTGATTAACTCTTTCAGTTTGTCCGTCTGTTTGAGGATGGAAAGAAGTGCTGAAATTCAAAGTGGTGTTTAATCCTTTAAACAAAGATTTCCAGAAATTTCCTGTGAAATTAGGATCCCTGTCTGAAATAATAACTTTTGGGACACCATGTAACCGAAAAATCTGTTTCAGAAAGATATTAGCTATGTTTGCAGCCTTGTAAGTGGTTTTAACAGGAATGAAGTGTGCTAATTTACTTAATTTATCTACTACCACCATAATTGAATCATTCTGATGCTGATTTTTGGGTAATCCCGTAATGAAATCTAAGCTGATTATTTCCCACTTCCAACTAGGAATAGGCAAAGGTTGCAATAGCCCAGCAGGATGCTGGTGTTCTGTTTTTACCTGTTGACAGTCTAAACATCTAGCTATATACTCAGCTGTTTCAGATTTCATATTAGGCCAAAAATAATCTTTTCTCAACATAGTGACAGTTTTCTGGTAGCTTGGATGCCCTGAGTAAGGGGTTTTATGAATTTCATCCAGAATTAACATTTTAACTTTAGGTATATTTGGAACATACAGCCCGTTTTTAAACAATAAAAGTCCATCTTTATTTAAACTATAACCCTTTATCAAACTTTCTGTAGGTTGTTCTTTGGCTGTAGCTTGTAAATTTTGATAAACTTCATCCAATTTTGTCTCTTCAACCAGCTGTTCATTTAAATCAGAGGTATAAGTTCCGATAGCTGATATAAAATTCAGCCTTGCATTTCTGCTCAAAGCATCAACCACCTTGTTTTCCTTTCCTTTTAAGTGTTGAATTTCAAAATCGTATTCACTTAAGAAGGCCAACCACCTGGCTTGTCTTGCGTTTAAGTTAGGTTGGTCTAAAAGGTATTTCAGACCCTTATTATCAGTCATTAAAGTAAACTTTATGCCTATTAAATGGTGTCGCCACATCTTTAAAGCATGAATAATAGCAGCTAATTCTAAGTCATAAGTGGCATAATTTTTTTCATGAATTTTTAGCTTCCTAGACTCATAGGCAATGACATGTCCATCCTGATTCAACACTCCGCCTAGACCGTCATTACAAGCATCGGTGCAAACCACAAAATCCTTATTAGGATCTGCTATTCTTAGAATAGGCGCAGTTGTTAATAAAGTTTTTAAATTCTTAAAACTTTCCTCACACTTCAGGTTCCAATCAAACTTCTTGCCTTTCTTTTGCAAGGAAGTGATTGGGTTGGCTATTTTTGAAAAGCCTTCAATGAACCTCCGATAGTATCCGGTAATTCCCATGAAGGATCTAACATCTGTTACATCTTTTGGTACTTGCCATTCCTCGATTGCGCGGATCTTTTCAGGATCAACTGAAATCCCTTCCTTGGTGACTACATGACCTAAGTACTGGATTTCATCTTTGAAGAAGTCACACTTACTGAACTTCGCAAAGAGCTGCTGCTCTCGTAGTTCTTGTAAGACTATCCGTAAGTGTTCTTTATGCCCCTTTTCATTCTTAGAATAAATTAAAATGTCATCGATGAATATGACAACAAATTTATCTAAGTATTTATGCATTATGTTGTTCATTAGGCACATAAAGACGGCTGGGGCGTTAGTAAGCCCAAATGGCATTACGACAAATTCGTAATGTCCATACCTTGTTCTGAAAGTTGTTTTGAAAATGTCTTTTTCTTTAATCCTCACCTGATGGTAACCCGATCTCAGGTCTATCATAGAGAACACCGTAGCTCCACGTAGCTGATCAAACAGATCATCTATGCGAGGCAACGGATATCTATTTTTAATTGTCATCTTGTTCAATTGACGGTAATCTATGCAAAGTCGCATAGTTCCGTCCTTCTTTTTAACAAAAATTATTGGTGCTCCCCAAGGGGACACACTAGGTCCAATGTAATTCTTATCTATTAACTCCTTTAACTGAGTTTTTAATTCGTTAAGCTACAAAATATTCATACGATATGGAGCTTTTGAACTGGGTACAGCACCTGGTACTAGTTCAATTGTAAAATCCAGTTCTCTCTTGGGAGGTAATCCAGGGATTTCCTCCGGGAAAACATCAACAAATTCATTTACTACAGGGATATCCTCTATTGTTATCTTGCTGATTTCAGACTTATCTTCCTCATCTGTAATAGTTACAGCATAGGCTTTGCATCCTTTTCTGACTGCCCTTTTAAGTTGTAAAGCAGAAATCTGCCTGACTACTGTTTTCCTAGGAATAGCCCTAACAGTTACAGGTTGTTCATTATTGTTTACACACCTAAAGGTTTTGTCAAAACAGTTTAAAACTACCTTATGCTATTCTAACTAGTCCATACCGATAAGTATGTCATAAGAGCCAAGTGGCAAAACATTTAATTTAACAGTGGTCTTAAAATCATTCATATCTAGGACACAGTCCTTAACATAACAATTTACCTTCCTTTTTGCCCCAGTAGCTAGTTGTACTGACCAAGAATTATCAAACCTTTCGACAGTCAGATTACATTTTTCTACTAGTTGTGGTGAAATATAACTAAGACTAGCACCCGGATCTATTAAAATAGTTACAAGGATTTTGTTAATCATACCTCCTACTTCCACGATGGAAGTTTGATAGTCAGCTTGGCGGTTCTCCAATGCTGCATTGATTCGGGGCATAGTTCCTGCAAAGTCTCCAACAGTCATTTCCTCTTATATAGTATGAATATTGTTGTTTGGTTTCTTTCGATTTGGGAAAACTGAGGCATAGTGTGGGCCATTGCACTCCCAGCACTTAACAGGTTCTTTTCGTTCAAAATTCTTAGTGTAGTTTCCATGATTGTTAGGAGTCTCCTTGTTGCCCTTGAAATTGTGGGAATGATTTGCAGTTCCATTTTTGTTTCCCTGGAAGCTTTTACCATTAAAATGGTTTCCGTTCTTGTTATTCTTGAAATTTTTCTGGGGTACAAACTCCTTTTTCCTGTACTCAAGCTGATTACTATTCTTTTTAGCCTTCCAATTAGCTATCCCTTCTTTCTTTTTATTCTGTTCAAAACAGAAATTAGCCTTTCGCATAGCCTCTTCCAGAGTTTTGGGGTTATCATATTCAATTCTGTCTTTGATATGATATGACAAGCAGCTAAGAAACCGCTGTATTTTAGGTTTCTCTTCAACAAAATACGGCACATATCTTAACAGACTTAAGAACTTACTGTTTAAGTCCTTCATAGTCATAGATCCTAGCTTCACTTCATAAAATTCCTTGGCCCTTTCTTCATAGTATTGTTCAGACATAAATTTCTTTTTGAAGTACCTTTTAAAAGTACTCCAATTGACTTCTTTTTCTTTGATCCCCTTGACCCTTTTCAGGTCTTGCCACCATATGTTCGCCTTTCCAGAAAGGTTGTAGATGGCCATTCGAGCCTTCAGCTGATTTGAATAGTTGTAAATCTGGAAATATTTTCTCATCCCGGATAACCAGGATTCTGCCTCTTCTCCTGTCTCAGATTCTCCATTGAAAGTTGGGGGTTTTATTTTCTTAAACTCCCCAGAAATCTCTTCATAAGGTCTGTACTTTTTCTTTCTATTATGCAACTCAGTTTCACTGCTGTCACTAGTAGTGCGATAGCTGTGTTGTTCCCTTCTTTCTTCAGATGATGAACTGCTGTCAGATTTAGCTGGTTTCATCCTTTTAGACCCTCTTTGATGACTAACTTCTTCAGAGTCAGCTCTTTTACTTCTTCCTTCTGTCTGAAATTTTTCTATCAATAATTGATTTAGCTGCTCTTGAGTTTTCAGAATCCTTTCATTATCCTTCTTGACTGTTTCTATCTCCGTTTTTAACCCTTTTATGGTCTGCATCAGTTCCGAGGAGTGAGCAATTACCTCCTCTGTCACAGGTTCTCTTGACATCTATCTTGTCGCAGTGTTTGGAGATCCTTCCTCAACATATTCTCCTAGCTTTTCCATACCTGCCTGTTAAATTCAGAAAAAAAGAAAATTTTTTGCTTTGTGTTTATGAAACAGAAATACAAGTTAGTACATTATATATATAAATTTCTCTTTCATGGTCACTGTTTTGCGGAAACTAGTTGAGTCACATCAAGGCCTAGTGTATGAACCATGCTCTGATACCACATGTCAAAACCCTAAAATTTCAAAAAAATTTAAATTTTTTAAAAATAGCAATTAATGTTATTAAATGCATTCCTTGATCTGTTTGATTTAGTTGAGTGATCATAACTATGTCTGAATGATCTGTTATTGTACTTAAATTTTAATGTGAGTTTTATTTATCGTTACTATTTGTTTTTCTGCTTTTCAACCTCAAGGGGGAGTTGTCATAGCAGACTGGGCTTACTTAGCTTCCGAGCTAATGCATCAAATTGTCTTTCACTTACAGGTATACAGTTAAAGTACGGGTTGCTGCAAATAATTTTTAAAGCATTATAATTCCTTTAACTGTACCAAAATGTCGAGTAAAGTCTAAACATGCTAGACAGGTTGTCAAGTGTAAAAAGGTAGAAATCCATTCCTGTAATATTCATGTATTATCACTGATAGAGAGTTGACAATTTACATGAGAATGTGATAGATATTATTCTTTATCACATGACTTAAGTACCCCTATGGAGTATTGTTCTTTGATATTATTATTGTGTTGCAATAATATCTTTTATCTAGCACTGTGTAATGTCACTGGAATATGGTAATCAGACCATTTTGCTTATCTGTTGTTACTGTATGATTTACGATTACACTTATAAGGATCTGGAAATTTTCAACGTATAAATTGCTTATTACTAGCACTATATAATATTATGTCAGTTCATATCTTCATGTGGCATTCCTTTAGGGTTTGCTTTGATTGCATCACTATTCCTATTTCTAGAAATATTAATAAACAAAAGGACAAGACTAACAGCTATTTCAAGTGACACTAGTATAGTAGGATTGTAAATCCTATTACTTGTTTTCATCCTATTATTTTATAGATTTATGGATCTGATGTACCCTTTGCCGATTCTCATGAGGCTAGGGTTAAGACATAAATAGTGTTATGTTGTTCTACACCATGTAAAACTTACATTACATCCTTACCAAATCACTTTTATAATGTAAATGCTTTCTCCAAGTCTAGAGTACCTCATGGCTGAGTTTTTGGAACAACGTTCATATGGTATGAAGTAATATGTCAAAGTTTAAATCTATATAATGCAAGATTTACATGTATTGCACTAATGTTTTGATTTAAAAGGATGATTTATGAATTTTCCATTATGAAGAATCATATAATACTTTGATTTATGCATATTATGGGTTTTTATTTAGCAATAATGATAAGAATATCGTCGATATCTTGCACTTTAATGTCATTAACATGATGGTAATGATTGTAGGTTCAAGTATTATGGTTCTCCCATACAACAATCGAAAGCATGTGTTAACAAGGGATTTTTGGCAAGTTTGAACTATGGTTTGTTATCATAACTGGATATTCTTGCTATGATTTTAATCGATTAACAATAATAGGAAAGTCCTCGTGGAACTATGGATCCTCGACCCACTGCATTAAAATATTAAACTGCTACGTGGTTAAATGAGAGCCAAGTGCTTAGTGATATAAATCAATGAACCTAACCCTACCTCGTCATTTTCCTTCGCCTTCGGGCTCGGGTCTTTCTCTGCAACATCTCCGGGTCTGAGCTTTGTTATGGCGCTGTTGATACAACTCTCAGGCTAATACAATTCTTTCGCTTAACGTTATCTTTTGGAGGTCTTTATCATTGACTGTTGCGATCTATGAGTGTTTGAAAATGCCCAGGGTTTATCCCTTGCCTTCCTTTGCTGGCCTGGCCCTGGCATAAGGGTAATGTTCAACTTGTTTTCGTTACGGCTTCCATCAAAGAATGAATCTATTGCTCCTGTCAGTTGCTCATTCGTCTCTGCTCGTGGTTGACGGGACAAGTGCTAAGTTTGGAACCCCATTCGATTTCGCTGGTAAGCAATTGCCATTTCATCATTTTTCAGTTTAAAAGCAAAGGGTTTAACAAAATCAAAAGTCCGTAACTGATATCACACTGTTGTTGCAGGTACTGGCAAAAATCGTGAAGGCGTGGAAGACACACCCCTCGGCGCTTGGCTAATACCGGGTAAGCCTGGTTTCACCATGGCTTTTCCTCCTTGCTGGTTGTTGAGTAGTTAGGGTTTGGTTTGGATAGGGAAAGTCTGTGATGTATTTGAATACTACGGCTTCTGTCGGTGTTGTAACTAATGTACTTTTTTCGGCACTTAGCTTGTTTTTATACAGAAGAATTGTAATGTGATATTAGAAGAGGACACGGCTTGTGAGCCTGTTCTGTAGGTGGGGTTTCGCCCTCGGTTTTTATGTTTCAATGTAATACTTTTAAAAAGGGGTTTTTGGAAATGAACTTAATATATTTTGTGGTCTGTAAACTGGCTTTGTTCTACGTGTGCGTTTTCCTTTAAATCGATGCTATGTATCATAATAAGTAAATCTTTGAAAACCACTTGTATTGTGGGTTTGTGAACTCGGCTGTGGGTTGAATAATGTCTTAGCCAAGTTTTTTCTCCTGCGTTGTTTCCTGTGTAATTTAAACTTTATAAAATGACTTGTTACAGTCATTCTGACGAATGGAGCCGGTGTATGGTGTGCGTTTCAAATTTCTATGTTTATGTGGAAAGTTTCTATTACTAAATGGCTACGGCCGTAGGTAAAAATTTTTGTAAGAGTTTAACGTTTGGATAATACGACTTGTTTCAAATCTCCTGTTGGTTTTGAGCTAAAGTGTGTGGCCTAAATTTCAACTTCAGAATATATGATTATCTTCACTGTGAGATATGGGCTACGGCCATGGTGGAATCGTGACTTGAGATTTTAGTATATAAATTACTGTATAAAAAATGATAGGATAGGATTTCCATTCTAAAAATTACGGTGGTAATTTTATTAAATGTTTATTATGTTATTAGGATAATAAGACTCTAACGATACTGTGAAAATCATGCAAAGGTTATAACTCAAAGATTAAGCTCGATCTGTTACATTATTTTTATGACTCTGCAAAAATGAAAATTTAAGAAAACAGATATAAACTATTTGTTTTAAGCTCGACCTCAAGCTAGATACAGTTCTGTTTTATTTTGTTTCTTCTGTTTTAAAAGTTAGTAGCTAGGTCAAACTCTGCCACTGGTTTCTTGTTGTAGAAACTCGAGAGATAGGGTTTGATCGAACTCCACAGTCACAAATTTTGTTTAGTTGAATACTCAGTTTGTTATGACTATGGCTCTCTCAAAGTAATTAAATTAATAAAAGGTATACTATACTGTTGTTTGGTTCGATGCTGAGTCAACTAGGGTTATGCTAGTCCTTTCGTATGTTCAGATAATAACTAAAGAATTCTTCTGTTGTAGTTGGGCTTATCCATTTATGTGACAGATAATGATTTGTACAATTGTTAGCTAGGGTTTGTATATACATAAGCTATTCTAATTACAGCTATAACTTCTTCTGAATATTATCTATGATAATATTATTACTGTAGTTTATATGGTTATATTTATTTCTATTCCTATGATTGTTTTAACAAGTTTATTTTTCCCAGAAAGATATTTACTGTATAATGAGTCTCTACTTATCTATTTAACTATTTTATTAAACCAAGTTTAAAAATCAGAATAACATCCTATTACTTACAATAATAACAAAGTATAGCACGCATAAAAACAAATACTTTAGCCGTAAGATAATAATGATACTAGGAAATTTTCTGAGACATAAAAACTCTGCAGAATCTATCTACTAATAAATCAAGGATTGCTAACTTCTACTGAATTAATTACTACCCAGACATAATGAAAATAAACATAACATTCATTCATTTATACTAATAAACAAATAGGAATAGGTGGCAGAACCTGTTTCAAACTGAGGACAACAACAACAATGGGAGGCTGTTCCTCCCTACCAACTCCTAGAGAGTGCCCAGACAGCACTTCTCAGGACCCCCGAGCTTGCTCTGGTCACCCTGGCTGGAACTAGGTGCAGCAAAATAATTCACTCAGCCCAAACAGCTATAATGGAACCAAGTTCCTGCAGCATCCCTCTCAAACAACTTCCTTACTGTATTTCCCACTTCTTCAATGGGACTTCTGAATAGCATTCACCTGAATGTATTCTCCCTCCAGAACAATTCAACTCCCAACTCAGTTCATTGAGTACTATTTAAAAGATTGCCTAGGTCTTTGTTGGGTTAACTGTGATTAATGAGCCACGTGCTCAGATTTCTTGGGGAATCATGACCCCAAATATAGGGAAGTTGCCACCCGCAACTTAGGAAGTGTTTGAGGATGTTGCCATTTGTCTTTTGTCTGTCCACCTAGTTCCCTCCACCAGTTTGACCAGTAACCTCTTTTAAGAGCTCTCCCATGCTGTTGTCTCCTTAATTTATTTATTAATAATAAAATATTCTGATTTACATTCCATTTCATCAATTCCTACTTAGCATTAAATTTAACATAATGTTTCAGAAATATAATAAAAATAATTATATTATTTTTATTATATTGGGATATGTGATATCCCAAGCCTTCTCCGTAGGAAAGAACGACAATCCCCGTTCAGGAATTTGAACCTGAACTTCCAGCATGACAACACTGTAACTTACCACTAGCTCACAACCTCGGCCTCGATAAATATATTAGTTTATGAAGGGTTTCCAATGGAACAAAAACCCATGTTTAGCTCACGACCTCAGCCTCTATAAATAGATTAGTTTATGCAAGGGTTTCCAATGGAAAAACACCCATGTCATAAGATACCATAAGATTAGGCACCAGCGAAGCTTACATACATCGGCAGGGAGAAAAGAAGGTAATTGCCAATATGCGCTAGGGTTATCTTTATGTATGGTGATAGCAGCAGCAGAAGAAGAGGTTTCTTGGTATGAGCTTCTTAGTTCAGCCAGAGATGTCATGGGAGATGCAGAATATATTTTTAGATCTCTCAGACGGACAGAATTTAGAGCAGAATTTAGAGAAGGATCCATGGAACACTTACCTAACAGGAAGTAAAGAAAGACAATTCACGGGGTATGCCTACAAATTGCAATTGCAGATTTGCAATAATACAGATCACTTTAAGGCGCCTAACCACGGCTATGGCGGCGCCGCACAAATGGCAAACACTATACTCCGGAGTCGGCAAGCCAAACTTTCCACAGGGACCCTTCACTTAAAAGAAACTATCCTTAGATCAGATAACAGAATATACAAATTCAAAGATCCATGAGCTAATATAAGAAAACTTAGATAGAGAAACTACTGCTTTATAAAAATGCGGAGATACAATACATAAATCTGCTGGTTCTGATACCACTTATGACAGGACCTGCGCTCATAGACTCGCGCTTACAACATAGCTTCCCAGCTTTAACTTCAACATATGGTTCTAATCTGTTTTTTTATCTCAAAGGTCGCATGAGAGGGCAATGTGCTATATGGATAAAATCTGATTCTGTAATCATGGAAGAATATAAACAATCAACAGAGGGAGTAAGCATCCTGATGTTGATTTTCACTTGTTTCATAATAAATAAAACTCCATTAATATACACCGCAGGTCAGAAATCTTGAACTTTTTATAGATATTAAGACAAATCAAACGGCTACACACAACCTAACACAACTGCAAATCTTCTCCCAGCCAATATTATATTACACATATCATGCAAATCGGGTGACCTTCATCATATCGTACTTCTCTATACTAACACACACTATTCATATCATGATGCTTATTCTCGGTCAATTCTCAAGGGAAAAACGACACACAGGAATGGCCAGATGCCTCATTTACAGTAACAATAATCCTCATGCTTTTGCTCTTCCTCTTGCCCTTCACTTTCTTAGTTACTTGCTCTGGCCTCCGGGGATCTTCGCTTTTATTTTATCCATCAGCCCCGGCTTCTGATTTGGATCGGAATTATCAGTTTGAGCCTGGCTTGCTGGAAGCATCCCTTTGAATTTATCCACTAGCCCCGGCTTCTGAGTTGGATTAGAATGAGGAATCTGAGTCTGATTCTGAGTCTGAGGCTGAGTCTGGCCTCCGGGAATCTTCTCTTTGATTTTATCCATCAGCCCTTTCTTCTGATTTGGATCAGAATGCTGAGGAGCACCAGAGGATGGTACATTTTGAGCCATTATAAAATACTTGTTTGAAAAGCAGATAGATATCAACCAGCAAATTGAAAGATATATATAACAGAATGAGTATATCGAACTCTGTAAAAAATGTTGATGAAAATAGATTGCAATGAAATAGAAAGAGTAGAGCGTGTGTATTTATAGTTCCGGTGGTGGCGTGTGGAGTTGTCTTGCTTTGCTGCGGTGCAGTTTGGTGTGGAGGATACTTCAATTATGTTTAACCGACAAAGTTCAAGATGATAGTTTTGCATCTTGAAATGTAGCTTTAGCTGCACGTCTCTTCTTATAGATATATAAGTATATCTACAAACCGCCCACCTCACCTTGCGGGAGCGTCCTTCGTTCCTTGTCATTTTCGGAGCAAAGTTCAAGATGATAGTTTTGCATCTTGAAATGTAGCTTTAGCTGCACGTCTCTTCTTATAGATATATAAGTATATCTACAAACCGCCCACCTCACCTTGCGGGAGCGTCCTTCGTTCCTTGTCATTTTCGGAGCTGTATAAGGGTTAACTAGGGTTAATTAAAACGCTCCAAACGTTCCAGACTGGCCAGAATTTGGTAAAGCAATTCATGTCAAAATCATAATTTGGAGGATTCAGATTGTAATTTCTACAATTTGGGTAGTTTTAAAATTGGGCACTTACTCTAAAAATTACAAAAATACGAAAATAACAATTTCCAACAAAAATTTTAACCAATTTTAGACCCAAAATCATAGAAAAAGCAGGGCATTTTGGTTGTCTTTTATCTTAAACAATCAGTTTCCTCCTCTTTATCAATGATACAGTAAAAGTGAATATTCCATCCTTGTACTGCCGGGAGTGTGAGAATTATGGGACCACCGACCCTCAATCAAATTAAATCTAACATGAGTTTGCTCAATGGTTAGTCTTCGCAGATTTATGTGCCGAACAATAAGCATCTCGCTGGAAGCATTTAATGAATCCTTTTGGTCAAAACAAGCTGCAGGGTGTTAGGTGCAGGCAGGGTGTTAGCTGCAGTCACATACAAAGGCCGCCTCTATGTATCCAGTCGACCCATTAAATGCTTTCCATTGAAATGTCTAAAACTCCCCATTTCTTTAATATATACTATTCACCTCCTGCCCACCATGCAGGATCCGTAGCTGTCACCTCTCACCTCTGAACGTGTTATATTTTCCCACTTTATATTTTCCCATTCGTTGGTGAACCGGTTCCTAATTAAGGCTAACGCTTGCCCATGATTTGTAAATCGGCCTGCTCAATTGAGGATGCTCAAAAGGAAGATTCGGCTAGTTCCACGGTTACGGCAAAAAAAAATCTACTATTCACCATTTATTTGTCTCCCCATTTCTTTAATATCTACTATTCACCATTTATTTAGACAATCGTGGGGAGTAATAGTTTACTCGCTGAGCTAAAATATTCTGTAAAATGCATGACTCTCGCCATTTCTTTGTCTACACTAACTGATGCTAAATTGATAGGCAGAAATTTATCAATAAACAAATTGATAGGGATGGAATGGAATGAGAAACTTATTTATTTATTATTTATAACTGCGTTGCCGTGTGGATGTTGCTCTCTTTGTTTTGTTACGCTGTCCTGCGGAAATATATCAATAAACAAATTGATAGGGATGGAATGGAATGAGAAACTTATTTAGTTATTATTTATACCTGCGTTGCCGTGTGGATGTTGCTCTCTTTGTTTTGTTACGTTGTCCTGCGGATGTGAAGTTAAATATAGTGTGTAACTAGGAAGGTTGCTTTAAGTGCAAGTTTCCCGGCTTTGATCCAATCAATGTATTCTACGTACTCCGTTATCGATTTTCAATGCAAGTTCTCTTCGTCCATGTCATCATATTCCGTACATCCCTTAATATTAATATCAGATGTTTTTGCATAGTTTTGGTTTTTTACTTGAAATTTGGTTTGAATTGTTAAAATTGTTAATATACATTATTTAAATTTTAAGGAATTATGGATGTTAAATCTATTTTTGCAATAATAAAAAATGCAATTTTAATAATGAAAACTATTTATTTTAATAATAATCCTACAAAAAATGATCTCAAAAGTGCAAAACATTTAATGATTAGTAGAGTCCACTTAACTTGTGGTGGGTGAACACTGATAGCACACAAGTTAAGTGCCACAATTTGTTACTTGTTCTCTATGTGTAGTTGTAATCCATCTTTGTCTATGCCACATCTAGCTATATCATCTGCTTTATTCTAGTTAAATTGGTTGTTTGCCACTAAATCCATGCATTTGTTAGACAATACATTATAAAATATATATGAAAAAGATAAGCAGAGACATGAAGACGAATAGGGCAGAAAAGGAAATATTAATGAGTGGTTAAGCTATCTAGCATATGCACAAAATGTACATATATATTACAACAACACCATAAGTGTCATGTGTAACGATATAACAGTTAGGTTAAGCTAACTAATAATGATTAATCTTTAACATCCCCCCTTAATCATAAGTTAGTTAGCGCCTGAAAAACTGCCTCTACTTGACAATCCACAATGTGCCAAGCAAATTCAGAGAGTAATAGCTGAATATCTCTCTGACATAAAAACTAGCAGAACCTCAATTTTCTACTAAATGGGTGGTTTTAGGACGACCACAAACCAACATGGCTCTGACTGTGGCTCTGGCTATTGCTCTGACATTGGCTAGGAGGCTCTGGCTACTGGCACAAGTTCTAGCTCTGGCTCAGGTTCTGGCTTCCTTCTCGATTGATAGGGCTTCAACACTGAACTATCAATCAATTTGCAATCCATCAAACTTTGAAACTTGAAGTATGACAAACATCATTGTGTTAATCTGCAATTCATCAAACTTCGAAACTTGAAGTCTGACAATCATCATTGTGCTCCCCCCTGTCAACTGAAAGAGAAGAAGTTCTCTGAAAATGTAAACAAGCAGAACTTCATGTTTTCTGCTTAATTGGTGGTTTTAGGATGACCACTAACCAAGAGAAGGTTTTAGGATGACCACTAACCATGTCAACAACAATGAGTTGGTTTTAGGATGACCACTAACCATGTCAATCAATGAGGTGGTTTTAGGATTGCCAGTAACCATGTCAATCAATTTGCAACAAGCAGAACCCTCATTTTTCTGCTTAACTGGTAGTTTTAGGATGACCACTAACCATGTCAATCAATGAGGTGGTTTTAGGATTACGACTAACCATGTCAATCAATTTGTATGTTCAGGAACAAGGCTCAATACTTGTTTCCCATTTGATGATATGTTCACAGGCTTTAAAACAAACTTGGAACATGACTTTGGTATTGATATCCCCCCTGTCAGTGACAAGTTATCAATTGCATTAACTTCATTTGACCGCTGAAATCTCTAAACATAAACAGGTTTAGAGTAGTTGATCCTCATTCACAATCTTCTGAAAATTCTGAACATAAACAGGTTCAGAATGTGTACTTTTCTTTTGTTGCACTTCTTCTTTCACCCAATTATAATAATCCAACTCAATAATAGAAAATTTAAACTCAAAAGGGTGTTGGGTTCAACCAATAATGCACCCAATTACATTCATACATCAATTCAACATAATAAAGATACTTACCAAAGTAACGATGTACCAGAAAGCTTGCAAAAACACAGAATGCAAGTAAAAAGTTTCTGAACAGGAACAAGTTCAGAAAAGAAGTGTTGAATTGTTCGTAAAATTCCAGATGTTGGAAACTTTGTTTTAATTTCTCTGACAATGGTTGCAATCTTCAATCTGGCTGTACTAATACTATATGCCTTCACTTCCAAGGCAATTCTCCAAATGTGACCAACTTACGATCTAAAGTTGCTCCTCTGACAACGGGCTTCCTCCTGCAATGGACTTCTATTATTTTTTTATGTCTAGGCCTTTAGACCCTTCGCTCTGATAAATTTAATCACTCTTATATTTCTTCACAGAGAGTGAGTTCTCTCTTCTCAACCGCAATGGGCTCTTCTCAACCGCAATAGGATTTCCTTAAAACCTTTTCTTTTGAATATAAAATCAAACCTTTTATGACTCAGTGTTTCTAATTCAAATTCTTTTTGGGCCCTTATGCCTTTTCCACGTTGGTGGGATTTGGTATTCTCTCATATAGCGACAACAACTCCACATTAGGATGAACCCCATTACTTTCAATCAAATTCTTTTATGCAGTCAAGAATGTTTTTTAACTTCCAACTTGCAAATAACACTACCAGAAATAATCGTGACGGCGATAACATTTTGATGCTCAAATTTCAGGTGCTAATAATATGAATCCACGTTGATGGTGAAGCTTTGAAGAAATCAAGAATTTCAAAGAATAATCTTCCTCCTCACAGTCTTCGAAAAAGCCCATTCATAACTTCTTAATTTTAAACTTAAAAATAGCTTTCACCATACCAATACATCCCTTTCAAATTTTAAAAATCATTATCATATTCTTTACTCATAAATATGTTACTCCTTTGCATTAACCTTTTCACAAGAAACTTTTATTAAAATGTCATTTTCATTAACCATGTATCGACTTACTTCTAACTTGGACATCTTGGACGGCTTAATCGATTTTCTTCACGGCTCTTACAAAGTCTCCACTCGATCAAATGGGTCTTCAATCAGGTGAGCTGTGATTTTTAAAATGGCTGGTAACCTCTTTTCGACTACACGCAGATGTTTCAAGATACAGATGAAGCTTCAGGTCTCATCATCTTCAACAAATATCTTCTGTGTCTTGGAATGTCGGCACACCTTTCACTTAATGGATTCTTCGGTCTCTAATATGTAGTCGCTCCCTCGTGCTCTAATAACCAGGGCATGATCTTTATGCAGGTTTTTCTCTACAATATCCACACAACGATCTTTACAATCACGCAGGTTTTTGTCTGCAATCTCCACACAGCGATCTTTACAATCACGATCCTTAAAAGATCAAATATTTCTCTGAACCTCACAGATCTTCATGCGTTTTGGCCTTAGGGATCTTCATGCGCTCTGATACCATTTTTAGACAACCGACATTATAAAATATATATGAAAAAGATAAGCAGAGACATGAAGACGAATAGGGCAGAAAAGGAAGTATATTAATGAGCGGTTAAGCTATCTAGCATATGCACAAAATGTACATATATATTACAACAACACCATAACTGTCATGTGTAACGGTATAACAGTTAGGTTAAGCTAACTAATAATGATAAATATTTAACAACTGACATAAAAACTAGCACAACCTCAATTTTCTGCTAAATTGGTGGTTTTAGGATGACCACAAACCAACATGGCTCTCACTCTGGCTCTGGCTACTGCTTTGACTTAGGCTAGGAGGCTCTGGCTCAAGGCTTTGGCAACTGGCACAAGTTCTAGCTCTGGCTCAGGTTTTGGCCTTCTTGATTGATAGAGCTTCGACACTGAACTATCAATCAATCTGCAAAATATGCAATCCATCAAACTTCGAAACTTGAAGTCTGATAATCATCATTGTGTTCCCCCCTGTCAACTGAAAGAGGAGAAAACACATATTTCATTAAATTTGGAATTATACAAGGGATCTAGAATTTAGAACTTCAACAAGATTGAGTTTTCGAAAAATGAAAAACCAAAAAATTACTTAATTCACTCATTTCAATCTTTATACACACAATTTTTTTATAATATTATCAATATAAGCTATATAAAATCAAATTTATATAAAGTTGAAGCATATCTTCCGAATATTAATCTTAGATTCCTTACAATATATATAAAATCAATCTACATTATTATTACAATATTATCATTATCATTAATTTACCATTTTCAATCTATATATTCACCATTTTTTTTACAATATTATCATTATAAGCTATATAAAATCAAATTTATATTAATTTGAAGCATATCTTCCTATGCTTAAACTTAGATTCTTTACATTATTTTATTATTATAATTTGTAATTTGTATTAATATTTCTTTCCTATTAATTTATCTAATGGCATTATTTGTATGTTGAAAGTATTAACCATTTTATTTATAATTTGATAAAGCATATATTGTGCATGTGTTGAATTACCATATTAGTAAGAGATTGTCGCCATTTTAAAGTGACCTAGAAAGCTATTTAATGACATAACAGTCAATGTGTTTGTTACTATAACAAATTTATGTATTGGCATAATAACTTAGTAATTCTCAATCTTGATAATGGATGGCTAGAACATGGGGGGTTTTGCTCAACTTCAAGAGACAACGAGAACTGGAAATGTCTAGGAATTAGGTGAAACCTCTAATACCATGAAGACGTATTAGCTCCTGTAGTCATTGTAATATTGTACTTGTGGATGATGACACTACCCCTAATAATATTTAGAATATTGACTAGAAAAATAATCAATAACATATCTACGAGCAACAACATCGAAAATTAGGTCGTACTCTATTTTATTTTCTTCCCTTTATATGTATTGTCTATTGTATGCCTGAGGACATTTTTGTCAAGTATATAGCACAACAGACACTTAGGCACTTCACTTATTCCCTTCATTTTATGGGATTATTATGAGCCCACAAGTTTCTACATGTTTTGGACATTGTTAACTATCAATTATTACTTTGGATTATGTTGATTGGTTAAGCCTAGATTCCTTTTTATAATATAAATATAATCATCTAACATTTAAAGAAATATTCATTATTCAATACTACTATATATTATGATAGGTGGTTGGCACTATTTTAGAGCCAACAAGAGAAAATATTGTATTGGATAAAGTCTAAGTATACCGATTAAGGTCAAAAAAAATTATTAATTAGAATATAAATTTTATGGTACAATTGGTTTTTTTTCAAATACATGAAGAAAGAGGGAAAACCCATTCTAGTTATTGCAAGTGTCCAGCGTTTATTTTTGAAATGTTTGAACATATTACATTGAAAAAACATTAACTAGCTACTCCCATAGTAAAGTTTTTATAGACAAAGTCTATAATATGTTGTATGTCCAGTATTTATTTTTGAAATGTCTGAACATATTACATTAAAAAACATTAATTAGCTATTCCCATAATAAAGTTTTTATGGACAGTCTATAATATGTTGCTTGTAAGTGCTTTACTGGACTACATTTGAAATCAATGAATTAGAATAGAAACATTGAAGTACATTTTTGTTTCTTACAAATACAAAAGTGAAAACCCACTAAACTTATTAAAAGTGCATTTAACAATCAATTTTTTTTATAAGTATCTGTGTGTCATTTAACAATCAAAATCAAATTATTATGAATTTTTATTATGAATAACACTGCTGAATTCTGCAGTCTTTGGCAAGGATTAAATATTGTGCGTGATCAAGGAATTAGCAATTTAACAGTCTTTGGGGACTCCAGGATTCTGATCAGAGCCCTCATAACCAAGAAGACCCCTCCGAATGTCAAACTGCGCCATATATTTCAAAGAATTCTTCTGGTGAGCAAACATTTCCAAAAAATCAGATTTTACCATGTGCTTCGGGTGCTGAATAAGCAAGCAGACATGGAAGCAAACAAAGGGGTCGAGCTGGCTCAAGGCATATTAAGCATAGATGGCTCGCGTCAGCGATGTGACATCCCATAGCTGCAGGGGATCCTGTATCTTCTCACAGCACGCTCTTTGGCTTCCCAAAACACGTTTTTCATGCGAATGCAGAGATTCCCTGCACCACAGCTCAGAGACAGGTCCTTGCGCCCTCGGGAGTCTCCCTGTATGCTCTTAAAGGAGCTCCTCCCCTGTCTCGAACTCATTCCTCTCTATCAACGAGCTCTGCTAATAGGCTTAAGGTATCAAGCATTTCGAGTTCCCTCTGTCAAGTCCGAGCTCAGATCAAGGTTCGCGGTGTGCTCCTGAACTAGATGGCGTCGAACAGCTCTTCGAGCTCCGGATTCACAGCGGAAGAACGGATTGGAGCCCTGGAAACTGCCCTGGGGCGTCTGAGGGCAAAGCACGATGACCAGAAAGCAAAGTTAGAGGCGCTCTCCAAGGCAGGAGAGCAAACCTGGGACCTGTTGAACAAAGAACTCATGCAACTCCGGGCAGACTTCTCCGAACAAATGGATGATATGAAAAATGAGACGTGAACTGGTTTCAAGGATGCTGCGAACACTCATGGCAACTTCGGCCATAGGATCGCAGCACTTGAAGCTGAAGTCACCACTCTGAAAGCTAAGCTGGAAAAATGAATATCGCTCCAGCAGTATAATACGCCTTTCTCCTCTGTTATAGCTAAATAAAATCTGGCATTTGGGAGTACTGGAGCCCTGCCAAGTTTTGGGCGATCTCTGTAAGCTCGCTGTACTTCTATGGAGGTGTACTGTATCTGGGAACTCTATGTAATTCGCATTCGGTTGCTCAATACCGGCACTAATACAATCTACCCCTATGTTACTGTCAAAAGAAAAAACAATCAAAATCAAATTATTATGAACTTTTATTGGTAATTTTTATTGGAAACATTTTACAGATGTCAAAAGAAAATATTTAATAAGTCAAGGCGTGTTTTTTAATGATCAAAATAAATAATTTTGTTATGAATTGGAATAGAAACAAACTAGTACAGTTTAATTTATTTTATTATAATATACATTCATGAAGTGTTTGAATGTATTATATTGAAAAGAATACGAATTAGCTAGCCCAACATTATCGTTTTAATAGATCGTATCTAGAAGATGATGCTTTTAAATGTATTATTGAACTTGATTATCCAAGTTTGATGGAGTGAGAAGTTATGTCGATCTAGACAAAGCATTGGAATTTGTAATTTCCATGTTAGATATTGTTTGGTGTTTGAACGTATTACATTGAAAACAATGCTAATTAACTCCAATATAGTTTTAATATGCCAAATTGACTCCAGTATAGTTTTAATAGGCCAAAACTAGAAGATATTGATTTTAAGTGCATTATTGGACTTGATTATCCAAGTTATGGGAGAAGTTATGTTAATATAAACAAATCATTGAAAGTTTAATATTTCATGGTGTCATGTAATTTGCATGATGTATCGTCACATGAATACATTGCAATTTAAACAAAATTTTCATATTTGTACCAAATAATATAAAACTCCCCAAATAAATTTGAAGAAAATATTCAATATACAAGAAAAATTGAAAAATGTTTCTTCATGTATTAATTGGTCCTCCAAAGAACATAATTACATCCATGAATCATCTCCACCTAATCTCATGCTATTCGTTCAAGTAGGTCAAGGACAGCATGTACACCATGTTTATTTATCTTGGCCTTCTTGCAATGTTCTTTCTTAGCCATCCATGCCCAAACTATGGTATCAATTGGAATAGATCCAAGCTCTATGTCATCAGGATTTGGTACCCAATATTCCTCTAATACTTTTCCATTGTATTTCCCTGAACCGGGCTTCCACCAATCAACTTTAACATGAAGAGTATCACTTTCATCATCTTGAAATATATTTGAGGTGGCTTTTGCCATCCAAATCATCTCCCCTTCTTCCTCGTTTCCTGATCTAACTAGCAACATCTTTCCTTTCTCAACATCATTAATAGGGTTGAATGTTGTCTTTGGCTTATTGCACTTGGGTCCAACATACACGGGTTCACCTGTCATAGTATCAAAATCCCCATCCATAATATTTGAGATTGCATGAAGCGCATTACGACCAACATCTGGAGTTTGCCTTGTCTTGGGCCAGAAATCCTCAGAAGATGAATCATGATCATTGTAATCTTCATATAAAGTATCAAGAACTCTTTCCCAATACTCTACCTTATTTTTTCATTCCGGTGTAACAATTGGCAATTCCTCACCACCCATTGTGTCTTTCCACATTTTTATGTATGATGTTATTCCTTCTTTTAGTTCTTTTAAATAGATTTCATTCTCTTTGGGATGTAAGAAAGATGGCTTCCCTATGGGCAGTTTAGATCGACCTTCATCGTCTGTATTCCATAACTCAACTGGTTCTGACCACTCAACATCTCTTATGGATTCTTTATATCTTAATACCGGAACATCATTGAGTACAAGAAATTGGAAGTACTGAACATTAAGATGTCCAACTAGTGCATTTTTTCCTTCCTTGATGTATCCATTAAGGAAGCTTTTGAAGTCATACACCTTATCAATCAGTTTAGGTGGAAACACTCTTTTTTCTTCAATTTTGCGATATGTATCCATCATCTCAGGTAGAGAATATATATCTTTACTTTTCAAGCTGGAAGACATTCTCCCATAGGTCCCGTCTATGTCTTCATGGGTGTGTCCCACGAGCAAGAACCCAACCTCAATAGTGATGAAGACACCAAGTGCAGTGAGAAGTGATAGAAACATGAAAAGATAACGGTTTTTATTATCACTTGCTGCATTATCCAATTGTAACAATAAATGTGGAGGAAGAGGTTTAAAATCGATATCTTGATTTTCTAATCTTCCATGAGATAAAAATTCATCCTTGTACACTCTACATTTTGAGTAAATAGAGGTGTCAAGTAATGCATTTGAAAGTGGGCTTCTTGAACTTCCACTCTCATAAAGAAGATCACCATACATATCAAGATGTGGGTCTTCAAGGTCCCTAAAGCACTTAGCAAGTGATGTAATGGTAAATTGTGATCCCATATGTACAAATGGTAGGGAGAAATGACCAAAACCTCCTGTCTTATGCCCATGTGTTAGCATACCTGTCAATGACAAACCCAAGTTTATTCCTACAATAGATTTTGATTTGACGCGTAGCCTTGGAATTGAAGTCTTTGTTTTATCCATTTTATCATGGTGTTAACACCCAAAAAGTGCTCACTAGCTCATTTACCACATTATATGGCTCATTTGTCCATTTTCCTACCATATTTCCATTAAAATCCCAAAAAATCCCATTAAAAAGCCTCCAAAAGGCCTAAAATGCCTCCAAAAGGCCACAAAACCATCAAAATAGCCTAAAAAAGGCTAAAAAAAACCCCCTTTTCCTCCAAAAATAGCAAAAATCCCCTAAAAAGGGAATAAAAAATATAAAATAATGAGGAAAAGGAGGAAAAAACCCTATACAGCTTCCCAAAACCATGTGTTTCCTAAAACCATGGGTCAGCACTCCACCACCAAAAAACTATAAATAGGTGATGGAGATCCCTTATTCCATATCCACAATCACAAGCACCCTTACTCTGCCAAAATCTCTCTCGAAACCCTAGTTCACCTTTGAACTATTTTCACCTTGAGAGCCACCTTTGGCCCATCCCCAACATTGGAGAAGGAGAAAGGAGCATTCTGAAGCTTGGAGCATCCTCTTGGACACTGCAAAGGGCTTCATCAACCTTGACACTCAAGGTAACATTAATATAAAACCATTTTTTACATCTTTTATTTATGTCTCATGCAATGCTTAAAGTAGTTTGTTAATTGTTGTTTTAGCTTAATCTTTTAATCATTATTGAACTGCTACTAAGGAGTCCATCGCCAAAACTGTAGCTAGGGTTTTACCCCTAGCTTGTGCCAATGAGCACCTACTAAGGAGAATGGACTCCTTAGTAGCAGTTCAATAATGATTAAAAGATTAAGCTAAAACAACAATTAACAAACTACTTTAAGCATTGCATGAGACATAAATAAAAGATGTAAAAAATGGTTTTATATTAATGTTACCTTGAGTGTCAAGGTTGATGAAGCCCTTTGCAGTGTCCAAGAGGATGCTCCAAGCTTCAGAATGCTCCTTTCTCCTTCTCCAATGTTGGGGATGGGCCAAAGGTGGCTCTCAAGGTGAAAATAGTTCAAAGGTGAACTAGGGTTTCGAGAGAGATTTTGGCAGAGTAAGGGTGCTTGTGATTGTGGATATGGAATAAGGGATCTCCATCACCTATTTATAGTTTTTTGGTGGTGGAGTGCTGACCCATGGTTTTAGGAAACACATGGTTTTGGGAAGCTGTATAGGGTTTTTTCCTCCTTTTCCTCATTATTTTATATTTTTTATTCCCTTTTTAGGGGATTTTTGCTATTTTTGGAGGAAAAGGGGGTTTTTTTTAGCCCTTTTTAGGCTATTTTGATGGTTTTGTGGCCTTTTGGAGGCATTTTAGGCCTTTTGGAGGCTTTTTAATGGGATTTTTTGGGATTTTAATGGAAATATGGTAGGAAAATGGACAAATGAGCCATATAATGTGGTAAATGAGCTAGTGAGCACTTTTTGGGTGTTAACACATGGATAATACTCAAATACTCCTTTGGAAACCTCTCTGACATGATTCTGTGGGCATAGTAGCAATGTCTTCCGCACATAACGATCTTGTTATGTTTGTTCAATCTAGCACGTGCCGTTTCTTCCAACTCTTTTGTAGTTGCTGACTTCATTTGTGCTTTCAACACAATACATTCACCACATTTACTGAAGTTGGTGTTCTTTGAGAATGCCACGTCTCGAAAATGAGTGTTCCAAATCTTGCTCATTGTTGGTTGTGATATTAATGGACAATTGAGCTTTTCCAAACCCACATTGATCTCTTTTAACAAAGAGCTTTGTGTGTAAGTCGAAGGAAACAATCTTAGAGGAGAAGAAGTTCCATCTGCTTCGACTTGACGTGTTTGGTTTGGCGAAAAATCTGAATTGTCCATTACAATTTTATGCAGTATTTCTATGGCCGCCACAGTTTGTGCACGTGCTTTACATCTATTGGTGTTACCATGAATGGATTCCATATGTCCTTGTTCAAAATTATGTTGGTAGCTATAGAAGGTGCTTTGAGGAATCTTATGTATCTTGTACCATGCTTTCTTACAAATAACATTACCATCAAATCTCATGTCCTTTACTTTTCTAGTAATAGGAGGTAGGCCATGGCCATGGCTCATTGACATGATAGTGTTTGAAACAAGTGAATTCAATACAAATTCCTTGATACCATTTTTCTCTTTGCATTCCATATCCCTTCTAGCATTTGCAATGGCATTCCTATCCACATGTTGAAGACAATCTTGTTTACAACATTCATCTGCAGCCAAAAGTCGGACTTCTTTCTCTTTATCTATCTTGGTTTGACGTTTTGCAACTTTTTCTCTTGTCATAGCTCGTTTAATCTTTTTATATGGCCTCGATGCACTAAGAACATTGACATCTTGATCTTTTTGATTATAAAGATCCCCATCCCATTGGTATAAAGGACTTGTATCCTCTATAACATCCCATATCAGCATTTCCATGGGTGGCTCTTTGTACTTTGTCTTGACCCTTAACATCTCACCTATGTTGTCCACCAATTTATGTATTGGCCATCTAACCAATCCATGTATAGACTTATCCCCAATCTTGCATCTTTCACAATACCCATGTATCTCTTCCACAAAAACACCAAAGTTATCTTCACCTAGTGTTTCACCCACAACCATGTCATCCTCATGGACATTAACTATCATTCCTTTGGCAATGCACATAATTGTTCCTATGCATCCATGTGTAAGAGAAACCCTTGTACATGTGAATGCAGCCCTATCTTGTGGAATATTTATGGGTTGATCTTCACAATGAGGTTTCAAATCTATTTCTGGCCAAATCTCATAAGATTCTATTGCACCCCCTAGTGTTTCCTCAAATCCAGTTGGATGTGGTAAAGGAGCATCATTTTTTAACACCTTCTCAATTCTAACCACTATGCATCCTTTCTTTACAATCTTTCCATGAACCTTATTCCCAAGCTCTGTATTGAATATGGAGCCCTCACCCACCTTCACTCCATGTTGTAAAAGATCTACTTTGTCTCCAATAGAAAATGTTGAACAAACATTTGCACCTGTACACCAAACATAACAAACTTAGTATTTTCTCAAAAAAACATTCAATAAACTATGAATAATTCTTAACACATGCTTTGGTGTTTGATTTACCTATGGTGTGCCTCAAATCTGTAGTTCTCCATGGATGTGTGTCCCCTTCATCAACATATTCCACAATCAAATGTGGTTGAGTGACATCAATTATCAAAACCATAACATAACCTGCAACAACCCTTCCTCCACCATAATAAGTTCCAACTTCTGTAGATTCAACCTTTCCTAGCCCAATAACTTGACCATTAACCAGGAGGTCAACATAGTCCCCTTTTGTGAAAATTATACTTGCAGCCCTATCTTGTGGAATATTTATGGGTTGATCTTCACAATGAGGTTTCAAATCTATTTCTGGCCAAATCTCATAAGATTCTATTGCACCCCCTAGTGTTTCCTCAAATCCAGTTGGATGTGGTAAAGGAGCATCATTTTTTAACACCACCTCAATTCTAACCACTATGCATCCTTTCTTTACAATCTTTCCATGAACCTTATTCCCAAGCTCTGTATTGAATATGGAGCCCTCACCCACCTTCACTCCATGTTGTAAAAGATCTACTTTGTCTCCAATAGAAAATGTTGAACAAACATTTGCACCTGTACACCAAACATAACAAACTTAGTATTTTCTCAAAAAAACATTCAATAAACTATGAATAATTCTTAACACATGCTTTGGTATTTGATTTACCTATGGTGTGCCTCAAATCTGTAGTTCTCCATGGATGTGTGTCCCCTTCATCAACATATTCCACAGTCAAATGTGGTTGAGTGACATCAATTATCAAAACCATAACATAACCTGCAACAACCCTTCCTCCACCATAATAAGTTCCAGCTTCTGTAGATTCAACCTTTCCTAGCCCAATAACTTGACCATTAACCAGGAGGTCAACATAGTCCCCTTTTGTGAAAATTATACTTGCAGCCCTATCTTGTGGAATATTTATGGGTTGATCTTCACAATGAGGTTTCAAATCTATTTCTGGCCAAATCTCATAAGATTCTATTGCACCCCCTAGTGTTTCCTCAAATCCAGTTGGATGTGGTAAAGGAGCATCATTTTTTAACACCTTCTCAATTCTAACCACTATGCATCCTTTCTTTACAATCTTTCCATGAACCTTATTCCCAAGATCTGTATTGAATATGGAGCCCTCACCCACCTTCACTCCATGTTGTAAAAGATCTACTTTGTCTCCAATAGAAAATGTTGAACAAACATTTGCACCTGTACACCAAACATAACAAACTTAGTATTTTCTCAAAAAAACATTGAATAAAGTATGAATAATTCTTAACACATGCTTTGGTATTTGATTTACCTATGGTGTGACTCAAATCTGTAGTCCTCCATGGATGTGTGTCCCCTTCAACATATTCCACAATCAAATGTGGTTGAGTGACATCAATTATCAAAACCATAACATAACCTGCAACAACCCTTCCTCCACCATAATAAGTTCCAACTTCTGTAGATTCAACCTTTCCTAGCCCAATAACTTGACCATTAACCAGGAGGTCAACATAGTCCCCTTTTGTGAAAATTATACTTGCAGCCCTATCTTGTGGAATATTTATGGGTTGATCTTCACAATGAGGTTTCAAATCTATTTCTGGCCAAATCTCATAAGATTCTATTGCACCCCCTAGTGTTTCCTCAAATCCAGTTGGATGTGGTAAAGGAGCATCATTTTCTAACACCTTCTCAATTCTAACCACTATGCATCCTTTCTTTACAATCTTTCCATGAACCTTATTCCCAAGCTCTGTATTGAATATGGAGCCCTCACCCACCTTCACTCCATGTTGTAAAAGATCTACTTTGTCTCCAATAGAAAATGTTGAACAAACATTTGCACCTGTACACCAAACATAACAAACTTAGTATTTTCTTAAAAAAACATTCAATAAACTATGAATAATTCTTAACACATGCTTTGGTGTTTGATTTACCTATGGTGTGCCTCAAATCTGTAGTCCTCCATGGATGTGTCTCCCCTTCATCAACATATTCCACAATCAAATGTGGTTGAGTGACATCAATTATCAAAACCATAACATAACCTGCAACAACCCTTCCTCCACCATAATAAGTTCCAACTTCTGTAGATTCAACCTTTCCTAGCCCAATAACTTGACCATTAACCAGGACGTCAACATAGTCCCCTTTTGTGAAAATTATACTTTCCATTGTCGCTCCTACAAATTCTGTAACACACAATTGAATTATAATTTGTAGTTAAGGTTAAACCATGTAAAGTGTGCTCTTATATTTTAGGCAAACCACAATCTACAAAAAAATAATGTACTTGTAATAGCTAAAAAGGGTATGGCATCATTTTGTTGTGCAAATTAAACCTTGTTCCCCACCATTTAGTCCCCACCGCCAAAAGGGACTTTACATATAAATTATGATGGAGCTACAAAGCGTAATCAAAACAAGATTGGTTATCAATGTATATAATCTTAATACAAACACAAAACTATTCTTAGAAAAACTTGTAAAAATGTCTAAAAATTTTCCATACTTAAGAACTTGTAATAGTATTGAAGGTAGTTATTAAGTAGGTTGGAATCCAGCCATGATCGATCATGCAAGTTTGTATAATCATGGAACTTGTAATAGTATTGAAGGTAGTTATTAAGTAGGTTGGAATCCAACCATGATTGATCATGCAAGTTTGTATAATCATGTCTCACTGAGATTTATTTTTTGTATCAATTGTTCAAAGTAAATTCAAATATCCTTGATTGGAGTCATCCCTATTTTAAGTACTCCTGAAAATAGTTATTTGGTGTCTTCTAAACCTATATTGTAGATTAGTGAAGAATAACATCTATATGGAACTAGAGTCCTACAAAATCCCAAGCCACTATTAGTATACTAATACATAATAGAAGTTTTTTGAATTATAAGCGACTCCTAGCTTAGCGACTACTAGCTTTCCTTCTAGCATAAGCATTTCCTTCTAGCATAAGCACACATGCTTATGCTAGAAGAAAAGCTAGCACTCATTAGCTTTCCAGAAGAAAAACCCTAGGCATGGTGATTGGTGGTTGCTAAGTTATACCTTGGTCTTCTGCCATGTACTCTATTTTGAAATAAGCACATGGCACAAAATCAAGAAATGCTAGAGACTACTAGCGTTCGTTCTAGCCTAAGCATTTCCTTATAGCATAAGCACACACATTTATGCTAAAATGAAAGCTAGTAGTCGCTAGCTTTCTAATAGATAAACCTTGGGCATGGTGATTGGTGGTTGCTAGCTTATACCTTGAGCTTTTCTTCTTGCATAAGCATGTGTTTATGATAGAAGGAAATTCTTATGCTACAAGGAAAGCTAGCAGTCGCCAGCTTTCTTTGATCTGTTGCCATGTTCTTATTTCAAAATAGAGCACATGACATGTGTGGTTATGCCAGAAGGAAATGCTTATGCTAGCTTTCCTTGATCTTGTTCCGTGTTCTTCTTTCAAAATAGAGCACATGGCACAAGATAAAGGAAAGCTAGCGACTGCTAGCTTTCTTTCTAGCATAAGCATTTCCTTCTAGCATAAGCACACATGCTTAGAAGGAAAGATAACAATTGCTAGCTTTCTAATAGAAAAAATCTAGCCATGAAGGACAGCTAGCAGTCGTTAGCTTTCCAATTGATAACATTGTCCGTGGTGATTGGTGGTTGCTAGCTTATACCTTCAGCTTGCGCCATCTGCTCTATTTTGAAATAAACACATGGCACAAGATCAAGGAAAGCTAGCGACTGCTAGCTTTCCTCCTAGCATAAGCATTTCCTTCTAGGATAATAACACATACTTATGCTAGAAGGAAAGCTAGCAGTCGCTAGCTTTCCAATACAAAAATCCTGTCCATGGTGATTGGTGGTTGCTAGATTATACTTTGAGCTTGTGTCATGTGCTCTATTTTGAAATAAGAACATGGCAACAGATCAAAGAAAGCTGGCGACTGCTAGCTTTCCTTGTAGCATAAGAATTTCCTTCTATCATAAACACACATGCTTATGCAGGAAGGAAAGCTAACAGTCGCTAGCTTTCCAATACAAAAACCCTGTCCATGGTGATTGGTGGTTGTTAGCTTATACCTTGAGCTTGTGCCATGTACTCTATTTTTAACGAATGCTACCTTTCCTTCTAGCAAATGCATTTCCTTTTAGCATGACACACATGCTTATGTTAGAAGGAAAGCTAGCAGTCGCTAGCTTTCCAATAGAAAAACCCTGGGCTTGGTGATTGGTGGTTGCTAGCTTATACTTTGAACTTGTATCATGTACTCTATTTTCAAATAAGCACATGGCACAAGATCAAGGAAAGCTAGCGACTGCTAGCTTTCCTTCTAGCATAAGCATTTCCTTCTAGGATAATAACACATACTTATGCTAGAAAGAAAGCAAGCAGTCACTAGCTTTCCAATAGAAAAATCTTGTCCATGGCGATTGGTGGTTGCTAGCTTATACCTTGAGCTTGTGCCATGCACTCTATTTTCAAATAAGCACATGGCACAAGATCAAGGAAAGCTAGCGACTGCTAGCTCTCCTTCTAGCATAAGCATTTTCTTCTAGGATAAGAACACATATTTACGCTAGAAGGAAAGCTAACAGTCCAATAGAAAAATAATAAGAATCTCTTTAAGTTCACATTTCCTAAAGATTCATAATAGCCTATCCCATAGAGACCATCATTTAACTCGTTAGATGAATAACTTTTGGACATGTCAACATGAGAATAAGGTTCATGGAAAGATTGTAAAGAAAGGCTGACGCTGAGGCAAACAGGGCCGTGCTCCTGGGCAGGAGTATTTTATCTATTAATGACAGAGAATCAATATGCAATCTCCCTTAAGACAAAAAAGACCCTAACAAGGAATATCTGTTGGACTGCCGTGTTATTCGCTTATCTGTTAAGCTCTACGGTCAAGATCGCAATCGAGCCGGATCTCCACAACAGTCTGTTTCAGTCTAAAAAAAAGAAAGGATGCATAGTGGTTAGAATTTAAAGCTTGTCATTTATAAACATTTATAACCACTATGCTCTGTATTGAATATGGAGCCCTCACCCACCTTCACTCCATGTTGTAAAAGATCTACTTTGTCTCCAATAGAAAATGTTGAACAAACATTTGCACCTGTACAAACATAACAAACTTAGTATTTTCTCAAAAAAACATTCAATAAACTATGAATAATTCTTAACACATGCTTTGGTGTTTGATTTACCTATGGTGTGCCTCAAATCTGTAGTCCTCCATGGATGTGTGTCCCCTTCATCAACATATTCCACAATCAAATGTGGTTGAGTGACATCAATTATCAAAACCATAACATAACCTGCAACAACCCTTCCTCCACCATAATAAGTTCCAACTTTTCTCCATTGTCAACTTTGGAGAAAATAGTGAATATTTAAATGATATAAAACGAGGCATAACCAGTATGAATCTCGAATTATTTCAGACATTCATTTAAATATAGAAGAAAAACATAATGGAAGATATAACAAAGGAAGTGAACATGCACATATAAAGATAAAGAAAAAACGGACTGTAAAGCTGATCAACACATGAATCTCTGGTCTCAAAAGATGGGTATTTTCACTGTACTGCTTTTATTTATCAAAAAATAGATCTCCAAACATACACTGTCTCTCAAAAAATTTCCAACCCCCTCAACAATGCCTCTCATTGTTCTTATACAAAATTTGGAAGAAGCTTGACATTACTGCTTATTTTAACTAATAACTGAAAATATTTTAACTTAAAAGATAACTGTCTTTGAGCAATAGATAACTGTCTCCAAATAATATTACAAATTTAAAATAAAAGTATCTTTTTGCCACTTGGCAAAAATTTTGAATATCATCTTTTCGCCACTTGGCGAGAGTTTTGAAAGCCTCTATGAATGGACAGAATATCTTGTCCTTCCATATTTTTCCACATAAGTCCACTGGTCGACCGCGGGTAAGTCATAGTTGGTCATTTCCTTCACCAAGACTCGCATTTCAACATGACCTGCATAAGAAACAGGAAGAAGGTTTCCACAGGTTGAGATTACCATATTTAAAATTTCAAAATCCTCTGATATTTTCTCCATTAAAATTTTCCCTGTAAGCATATGATCAAGCTGGTGGAACTTTCTGTGATCCATCCTTATATCAAACAGCAATCTCTTATAATCATTCGGAGGAATTAATTCATTGTTTTCATTCCAAAAAGTAGGGAACCCTTTGTTTACTAATTTTTCAAATTGCTTTTTGAACTTTACTACTTCTTCCCGTATTGCTCCAGCTTTAGCTTCAACATTCTCAACATGCGAGTATTTACCCAAGATCCTTCTGGCCCATGTGATGACTGAAATTCTGTTCGTTATATTCATGGCTGTCAGGTCTGCTTCAGTTAGACTGTTTAAAAATGTTATTGCTTTCTGGGCTACGTCTTTTGGCTTTTTATTTAAGCTTTCCCTGACGGCTCTGCAACTTTCGAAGGCATCTTTGACCACCTTTTCTTTGACTCTTATGTAATCCAGATATGGTCTTAGTTTCTCAACTTCTTTTATAATTTGGTCCCACACCAGGTGTTTACAACCTTGCATAGCAGCTTGCCCTGTCACATGAGCTGCTAATCCTTTATTATTATTACTTAATTCCTGATTCTTTGTTTGCAAGGTTTTTATTTCTTTATTTTTTATTTCATTCTCTTCTGTCAGCTTCTGTATTTCAACCTTCAATTCTTTGATTTCATTTTCCCTTAAGCTTACCTGGGACATAGCCTGTAAAATATCATCTACTCCCGTTTTATCTTCCTGTGTGTCTGTTTGTACTTGTTGCTGACCACTTCCTGCTAATCTTTTCCTCGCTTCTGCCAACTGTTCTTCTAAAATGATTTTCTCCTTTTCCCACCGATCTTTTTCATCAGAAAGCTTTAACATTTTAGCAGTAACATCATTGACTTCATTAGATAATTCTTCTTTTTCTTTTTCCAATATTGTCAATTCTACTCCTTGGATGAGTACAGTGTCTGGAATTTTTAATTTTTTTCTCAACATTTGGATCATATCGTCTTTCTCTTTGAGCAGTTTGGTTGCTGCATCTCCTTCTTTATTTATCAAATCTGCTTGCAATTTTTTAATCTGTTGCTGTCGAGACTTATTCTCTGCCTTCTCTTGTCTCAATTGATTGTTCAATTTATCCACTGAACTTTTCAACTTGTCTGCTCTTAATATGGCTCCCAAATAGTCTGAATATATGACTTCTCCAGTTTGTCTATGCAATAAAATTTTATCCGGGGCATTTATTTTAGACAAATCTAAATTCATTTCTGAAATCTTATTTTTTGTGACAACTGAAAATTTCAAGGTATTTTCCTTGATATTTCTGCTAGTAAATAAGCTTACATCAGTCTCAGATATACTTCTAACCTTCGGAAACAATTGACTGGTTTGTTTCGCGGACTCCTGTTTATTTCGACTATGCTCATCAAACACATCCATGATACTCTGGGGTCTATTTACATCACCCTCTACAGGGGTTTCTTCAATGTTGTACTCTTTAACTGTAACCTCTGGTATTTCTTTTTCAGCTGTTTTAGCCTCTTCTGAAATTGTTGTTAACTCTTGTGGTTCATTCATTTTCAATCTTTTACCTCTTTCTGTTTGTTCATCTTCAATGATCATTATGTCCTGTATGGGTCTTTTAGATCCAACCAATGCACTATCTATTTCACTTTCTGTCCCTGTTGTTGTGTCAATCAATGCCATTTCTTTGTCGGATGCATCCGGAATGATTTCTTCATTATATTCTAGCCAATTGGCTCTGTCCGACATTCCTTCGACAATCTGATGGTTCAGGGCCTTGATACGATGCTCCGTTCTTCGTTTTGATATGATGTTTAACGGGTCATACTCCATAGCCGTATCTGACTCAAAATTCATATCCGTCAACAACTTCTCTATATACACTACAGCATTCTTATTCTTTACTGTGAACGGACCAAATGTGAATGGGTATTTAATGTCTGTAGCTTGTCTGTGAACCAAAAAATTGTTATCTTCCACAATCAACTTTTGTCTTAAGAATTCCAAGGCAAAAACCCTTAAAGTAAGAAAAGCTGGTAACACATAGGGTTTATGTCTGAACCCATATAATCTGATTACTGTACTATCTTTCGACAAAAACCAGTCTCCTGTTGCGTATTCTGTACTCAATTGCATGGATGCCTGCATTTCCGGTAGTACTCTAGGCAGATTTTTTCCAAAAATCATTCTATAAATCTCTGAAAGCATGTAATTGGTGTAATTGAACATGTTATTTTCTAGTAAAGTCGTGAAAATGATTTCTGGGAACTGCAACTCGTCTTGACTGGCTGTCATAATCATTTTCATCAAAAAGGCCTGAAACCTGAAATGTCTGAGAGTAGGAAAATTGACCATCTGGTCGTGAATCTTTTCTGTTAAAAATGCTTCAAAATTAAGTCGAGGGATTTGATTTTCACCAATCCCTGACTGGACTGTACTCATTTTGTACAATAAACTCAATTGAAACTCGGTTACATACAAATCCGTATCCAAACCTAGAACTACGGCCAATAATGTCAAAACTAACTGGGTATTTTCATTAAAAAGCTTGATATCTATAGGGTATGGGACCTCCGAAATGCTGGTCTCTGGCTTGAGACACGATGACAAAAACATTTCCCTATCATTTTGAGAAACATGATGATAATTTTCAATAACGGAGACTTCAGAGAAAACCTCAGGGTCAAGGGTTTGGGAACAATCTACTTCTAGGGCTTTAATTAACTCTGCTGGCTTTAATTCGCAAATGACTTGGGTCTTTTGGCTGTTTAGAACGACTTTCTCTTCCCGGGAGTCATTTTCGACACACCATGATACGAATTCTGGGAAAGAAGGGATTTGGTCGGGGCAAAAGGCTATCAAAGACGACTGGTGAACTCTGTGGGGGTCTGTCCCTTCCTTTAACAATTCACACAACCTAATTTTTATATCAGATATTGGAAACCTAATTAGGGTATCGTAGACGTCTTCGTCTCTATCCTCTAGGGCTTCTTTTGATTTAAAAACGTCTATATCGTGCACAGTCTCCATTTAAACGTTTCTTTAAACAAAATTCTGTTTAAAAAAGTAGGACAGGTAACCCGACCCTACCTGTATGTACCCGCCTTTCGCCTTCTGTCGCAATCGCAGATCTCCACCAGTCTTCAGAGCTCTTCTGGATAGTGACACATGCAGAATGCCGTTATGTGGAGCCTATTTTGTTTTATATGACTTTTGAATTAACTTCCCTTCACCTTTATGAATGCGGTTCATATCTGACCATTGATCTCGAGACTTTGTTTTGGACCGTCAGATCTCGCCTCCCTTTATTCCATCTGGTGGTATCCGCGATCAAAACGCTGTTTTCTTTTCGGGTTTATTTTCTGCGCGGATCAGCCACCTGCTGACACCTGTTCGAGTGGTTTATTCTCCGCGACCGCTCTTCCTCATATCCAGTGTGCACCTTCCTAGATGCGGATGAAACAATGGCCGTTGATTTGACTAAGGTTTATATCGGCCCTCCGATTGCTACAAAGTATACGCCATGTGATATGACCCCGCCACGCTTGCTCTATCTGCCACGTATCAGGTCCCACCCTGCCACGTGTACTGACCCCACCTCGCTTCCATATTTGGTGGTTCCGCCCGGCGCTATGGTGGTTTCCTTTACCTCTATATTACATATGCGGAAGGATGAGGTTTGGACACGTGTCCCGGCGGTATTGAGTCCGCTACCGCCCACATCTATTTGCCGCCGATCACTTTGGCGATGCGGGAAGCAATATCGGCCATTGATCGGGATTGTTGACATCTCCGCCACCGAAACTTGATCGGGGTTTAATCTTTTCACAAATTTGCTTTCGGACTTTGCATAAGTGGGTTTTTTCCTCTTGTTTTTGAATTGTCAACCTTTTCTTCAACCTCCTTTGTGATAATTTCTTCCTTTTTTGGACATTTTAGCAAACTTTTTGGATTTAGTCATTCTCAAACCTTAGTGTCAACACATAGAATGCCAATCTTTTCTCTTTACATGAGAATTAGCACCCATCTGCATTTCATAGTTCAATACATCTTCCATCCTCTCAAATTCCTGGTGTATTTTCTCTATATCTAAAAAAATTGGATTTCTCTTTTATGATGGTCTACCTCTATACCAAGCCGGTAGATGTTGCAAGTTTGTTGAATTGTAGCAACAAGGGAATGCAAATTGTAATTAATCTATACCTTAGTCTAATTAATTTTTGTCCAATAATTATGCTTTGATCATTACACCACTCTCAACTTTTGTACCTATTTTTGGCATTTCAAACTCCAAGCATTCCAATCTCCAACTAAGTATGACATGTCAGTTTCCTCGGTATGCACTTGTCACTTTGTCGTAAATGTTGGTGAATTAAAATTGGCATCTTGCCTCTCCCTGTTCATTCTTCCGTTGTGGAAGCCCATCCCCTGCATTTGCTTCTCAACCAAACATCTCACCCTTCTGCAGCGAGACCCCTGCATCTGCTGCTCGAGCAGGTTCTATTCTACTCCATGTTCTGTTCTACTTTTGTTTTATAGTTGCATAGCATTTCCAATGCAAGGCAAACAACTACAAGTTACACACCAAATTTGCGATCAATCCTAAATCTCTCTATAAACTTAATAGGTAGGACTAAACTATTATGACCCGACACTAAACTTTTCCATCTAGTTCGATTGATCCATAATGTAACGTCTGGAGGGATCTCATGGTCAGTGAACCATAGATT
Organism: Larix kaempferi; assembly: GCA_027924585.1. Taxonomy (NCBI): domain Eukaryota; kingdom Viridiplantae; phylum Streptophyta; class Pinopsida; order Pinales; family Pinaceae; genus Larix; species Larix kaempferi. Next base: position 14,007,352 of record BSBM01000422.1, read on the forward strand.
TTAAATGGCTAATGTCCCATATATTTTAAACGGTTAATGCCGCATAGGTTTTATATGGGATTTCCATGAGAGGAAATAAAAATATTCTACTCTAAATGCCATCTTTTTGCAACTTATAATGTGTTAAACCATATCTTTATGGTTAATGCCTCATAGATTTAAAATCATATCTCAATAGATATCAGTGATTTAGCTAATTTGGTGCACATGGATCCTTTCACTCATGATTCATACAAAGAGGAAAGAACATAAGATTACAATTTCATGAAGATATTTCATGGATACAAGGCCAAAGTCATGAAGAATCAATTAAAGTGACAGCAAGATTTAGTATCATCTCCAAGATGCATTTCTCAACAAGATATATAAGTGTTATACACCTATATAGGTGAGAGGAAAAAACTAATAACAGAGGCCCATAACTCTGATGTTGGAGGCCATTTTGGTTTTGAGAAAACAAATAATAACTTGTAGATATGTGTCTTGTGCCAAATTCAGGAAGATGTAGATTGGTTCATTAGAGGATGCATACGCCATTGCTCTAGTAAGACCAACAATGGGAAGGAAGGTTTATATCAACATATACATATAAGTACTAGACCATGGGAGAACAATGCATTTTGTGGGAGGTTTTTCAAGAAGCATGTTACGGATTTTGTAAATAAAATAGCTTAATAAAATAGAGTATAAACCAATGTACACCAAATATGAGAGTGAAACATAAATCCTAAAGTTATAATAGAGATGAATTAAATAATAAATCCTTATATTTATTCTCCATTATTTCTGGATTCATTGTGTTAAGGAGGGGTTTATCGATGTTTCATACCTACGATACGCAATCCATATTCTTACCTATCATGAAGATGGACTACATATCATAGGTCCGAAACATCAATAAACCCCTCCTTAACACAATGAATCCAAAAATCATGGAGAATAAACAAGCACACTGTGAAATCCTGAGAGAGAAAAATCATTATATTCATTAAGAGAATCCTTAATTATAATGATTGTAACTACATTCTCTATATAATATTCCCTATCTCTCCATATCCCCAATTGTACTTGTGGGTCCCCTATTAGGGTTATCCCTATTAAATATTCATGTAACCACATTACCTATATATTCAACCCCATATATACATCCCATGGAGTTATAACATATCACCCCATAAAAAGGATTTGTCATCAAATGTTTGTAGCTAAGGCTTTTATATGTGATGAAACCTAATAATAATAATGGTTATTTATATCTGTTCTCTCTTGCTACTACTATTGATTATCCATCCATCTATATTTTAATTTTTTTTGTCAATTCTTCATGGCTTCCTTTCCTTTGATTGCATGTGCATTATTATAGCTTCTCCAATTTGTTATAGTTTTTGTTCTTTGATAACATCACATTAAATAATGGTCCCTTTTTGCCTCATTATATGAACCATTGATTATTTCATTTTCATCCTTTGTAATGTTGACACTTATTGTATTTTTTCCGATATTTCATTGTAAAGAGGTATCAATATGGTTCCACCATTAATGGTGCTTCGTAAATTTTGATGCCCTTATCACCCCCTCTCCTTTTTGGTACAATGACATGCTCCAACTATTATAATTATTGACCTTCAATTGCTTCTACTTTTGAGATAATAAGATCATATTTTTCCTTCATATTCTGAAGATGATGTTCAAATTCAACAATTATTTTATGGTGACCTTCTTATACCTTCTCATCCTTCTCCTTTTGTACTAAAATTATGGTTGATGTTATCCATCATTCTATCCTTCTTCGATTATAAATTGAACTTTTAATTTGACATATATTCAAAATTTAGGGTTTCTTCAACGTTCTTGCCAACATAATATTCAAGTGTTTAGGTAGTTTATTCATCTATAATCTTTCAAAATACTAACTAATGACATAGACCATATCCTTAGTCATATTATATGATTCCTAAGAGTGATCTCCCCGCAAAGTGATATTCTTAGCACGTACTATAGCAATGTAAGATAATCGAAGAGTTTATGGAAGCATGGGTATAGGCGAAAATAAGGGACTTCCTATATACCCAAAGGCACATGGAAGATTAAATCTCTAAGCATATTTTATGTAATGTGGTACTAATTGCTAGATACCAACATAGGTTCACTAGGGAGCCCAACCAAGTGACTCAAATTTCCTACATGTATGTTTCCTAGTACTGTTTTTTTCCTAGTAAATATCATATATTTGTGTTTAAAGATGCTTGAACATGTTTCTAGCTTTAAAAAAATATGTAAAAATTGGACATGTGCTAGCATTGGAAATGTAACAACCCAAACAAAAGGAATGCAGAAATTTTAAAACTTTTATTTCCTTTTCTTCAACAGGAGTTTGGCATAGGAGATAAGGGTGACAACTAAACCCTTAAAGTACATATGGACTCTAAGATTCAACAAGAAAATGTGAGAGGCAGGCGTCGAGCAGAAAAGAGTTGTCACATAAATGAGCGATCGCTCAAGGGAGTTAACCAAACTGTTTTTCTCCGCTAGGGTCAACCTTCAAATATTATGAAAATTATTATGAAGATTCTACCACAAGATCTACGATCGAGAACTGAGGGGGTATTAATTCCCAACTATATCGCACCATCACCATAATAGACTGATTGTTTTCTGCCCAAAACACATCACTCAACTGCTGCATCACAACCCAAAAATAATGGGCGGATCTCACAAGGAAGAACATGGAAACGCCGAGTTGACAAGTAGGGAAACATTCCAAAAAGTTATTGAGGGTTCTTGTCTTTCACTTAACAGTAAGTTCACGAAATTTAACAGTTATTTGCAGACCATGACCATCTGCACATCGCATGCACTCCACAAACGTATTACACAGGCCTTAATACCACAATTCACTTGGTACTTAACACACAATCACTTCAAATATATAAAATAATCGACTTAACCCTCCAACCTTTAAATCGAGGTACCTGACACATTTCACAATATTTTGATAGATCCGTCTAGGGCTCGCTTCCTGCATTTCACATACTTACTTAGGCGAACGAAAGGATTGAACACATATAACAATTCTTGATTGTAACCATATCCGAGAGCATTAACATGATCATACACAAAGAATTACACTGAATAATAAAATTTGAATGAATTCATGTGCTAGCTAGAGTTAATATATAAGGGAAAGCAGGATGGCAAAGTGCGCAGGTATTTCCCATGAGATGTTGCAGTTGTTTCTATGAACATTCCACGCACTAAACCCGACTAGACCAGAAATTGGATAGTATTTGGTTTAGGGAATGAAATTTTGTTAAGAAAATGCCAGAGAATTTGATGAGACAAGAATGCCTTGTAGCACTAGGAGATAGGATGACATGGCAGAGAGATGTACCTGGAACTAATGTGGTGCTGTCAGGATGATTCATGGAGATGGATGAAACACCGAATGAAATGCTGCTGGCCACCCACGCTCGTGAAGGTTAGTTATTTCGGCCTGCCAACTCCTGTAAAAAATTCATTACACATATCTTGAGAGCTGGAGATACCAAGAGAAGCAATTTATGGAAATAACAACAAATAATGCATACGCTGAGGCTATTTAGTTTATATACCAGTTGGTGCAAGGAGGAAATGTGCCCTAAGCAGGCATAGACTGGATCTCGTAGTTCAGCATGTGCCTTGTAGGATGTGTGACAACTGTTTGGCAGCGCTAGATTATGAGAATATATAGCAAATATTTCCAGACAATGCTCGCCCCAAAAATCTTATGAACTGTTGCAAAATGCTCACCACCTTCATCATAGCCTTAGTATGGAGAGAACAGCATCCTTTCACCCATTTCCTTCTAGGAAACTTGCAAGCCCTAAAGGCGCTCCTCCAATGCACAAGATTTGAACTACCGAGTCCCGACGGTGAGTTTTCTGAGGTATCCTTGATGGATCTTCTGCCATGGCGAAGAATGGAGGAAATTGGTGAGGAACCGTCCTTTGGTAACTTTCGTGGAGCGCGGGCATTTGAGTTTTGAAATTCAAATTCGCTTTTTTGAACACCGTGTCTGGACATTGAAGGGACAGGATATATATATTATGCATTATATGCATGGACTTGGTATATGACATACATTAGATTCTTAATAAATTTGTGGTCAAAATAGGTTATTTTGATATAAGATTATTTTATTTTTTATATATTTATTTCTTCTTCGAATATAGGATCAAAATAAGATTGAGTTACAAATTTTTTAATTGAACTAGCTCAGACTTTAGAGTGCTAACAATATATTAAATGAACTAAATCTGTGAAGTTGGTTATTATTACAGCAAACTAAAGAGTTGATGGGCATAATTCTATGAAATCATATTTATGCAGACTAAGTACAATGCTTCGAAAGATATAAGTTGAAAATAGAAAAGCACTACAAACATAAAAGTTGAAACAATTTTAGAGGGCATACAAAACCAAATTATAATAAGGGAATTTCTCTACTCATTTTCATTACTCAAACATAACAATATATATACACATTTACAACATTTGCCTTACCACTATGTTTGAGGTCCATGGTAGACTCTCTCAATTGCCATGTCTCAAGACCATCTAGCTAACCCCTCTCAAATGACTACTCGTGGTGCAACTTCCCCTACGCTTCATCCATCTTCAACTACTCTTTAACTTCCATATGACTACTTCAGCACATATTTGTCGCTTCAACTTCCACATTGATATTTCATCTTCCCTTAGTGCACTTCATATGTCATGCACAGTTACCCCATGCTCATCATGTGCACTCATTGTCATGCACATATTTGCTCACATGCACTTGACTCATAGTTGGAATAACTAACTTGCATCCTCCTTGGATGCACATTCCACTTGAGCACACCCCTCAAAGTATCGCATGTTTTTTTTTGTTAATCCATGATCGACATTATGTTATTTTCTCTTGCCGTACCACATTATATCTTCTATGTTTTCTTTTGTATCAAACTTGCTTGTGTAACACTAGCATGTACCAAGTACTGGTACATGCTAAGTACTGTACTTCCTTGAAGCCTGTACCAAGTCGCTTAAGTAGTCCTAGTCCCCTTGTTGTTACAACTATGTTTGAAATTCATGCAGGCAAGCATTCTTTGACATTGGTGTTCGTGGAAACAAAAAAGGGATCTGATTCATTGGAATACTGGTTGTGTTCCAATAGGTTTCCACTGTTCCAGCAACCAGTATTCATGGAGACAGAAGCCAAAGGAGCGTGAGAAAACGACTTCAAGCATACAGCTATTGACTCATCAACCGTGCGAGCTCCATCGACCATTCAACCAATGTTACATAATGATGTGCGGGCTCCATCGACCATTCAACCAATGTTACATAACAATGTGCGGGCTCCATCGACCATAACAATGTGCAAGATCGACTCTTTGGATGGTTTAGGCGTGAAACAAACTGAGGGTTTTCATCAAGTGGAATTTAAGCTTATGGAATCAGGGATAGTTTTCTCACTCATATTTTGTCAAACTTTTCAAGGATGAATTGCTTGTACAGAAAGAATAAGCAGTAAGGGATCTATGGGAAAAGGTACATCTAGTTCTATCAAGACATGATCGTCAGGTTGGGTCAAGGGAGGATTATAATGGGTCAGTGTCTAAATGTCAATAACTTCAATTTTAGGTGTCCCTAAATATTCGGTTAAGTTTGTATAATAACAGGGAGGAGGAGAGGGGTTAAAGAGAGAGAGGGAGAGAGTGTGGGAGTTATAAAGGAGGGGGGTTAAAGATAATCGGAGAGAGAGATGGGGTTAGAGAGAGAGTGGGGGGGGTGGGGTAGAGAGGTGGTTTGTTATGGAAAAGGGGATAGAAAGGGGGATGAGAGGGAGGGAGGTAGCATGGGAGGCATAGATTAGCAAAGGGATAGATCTAATGAGTATGGTGGGAAGTATGGAGGAGGGGATTTTTGGAGGGATCGTGAGGTTAAAGCGGGCATCTAGCCCCCATATCCATTCATTAAACAAGCATTCAAATGAAAATGAAAATATATATATACAAGTATATGTTTATACAATGGAAACACAACGGAAGTTAACTAAATGCTGTTGATATCTATCATACATTCAAGACTCTATAACAGCCAATTAAAGACCTTTGCAGATTTATAAAAGATCATATGGAATTGCATAAACTCGTAAAAACACAGCGGAAGTAAAATTATTCATTTACACCATCACCCTACATTCAGATATCCATCAATTAAATCTTTGCAAGAATATACAGGAGAATACTTATCTCAATAAGGCAGTCCCAAGCAACTGGCTATGCAACTGCAACGTTCCACCCAACCATAGGCCAGTGTGCTCCTCAATCTCTCAGCACGACTGCCACCCCTGAGCTGGGCATGATCTCTACAAGGAACCAAGGAACAGCAGACTCACACATAGCCAAGCATACACCAAGATGAGCCAAGCCAATCTGCAATTGGGTTTATCAGGCTGCTAGGACATGGGAGGGAAGATTTGCTAAGCTAGTGAGCTCCAGCACAGAGCCAGGGATAACCTTGCAAGATCTATCTAGCTTGGCACCCACAATACCTACACACCCAGCACAAGGAAGTATTCTCTTCAATGTTGTACAGTCCCTCAAGCCATACGCAGTAGATCGACGATGTGATAATTTGCCATAACATTCTCCAATGATTGTTTATGTTTAGATATATGCAAATGCCTAAAGTACTCAAATGCATTTCTAAGTAATGCTCTAGGTGCAAACTTATATGTTTTTATGCAGTTAAGTTTAATAAGCATTTTCACTAGGAGCAAGCGGATCAGTGCTTATCTGCTCAAGCGTGGTATTCCGTCAGAAGTCGACATCGTCGTCGCTCTCCCTGTGTGTGATTTACCCGTACTCTACGACCCTTCATATTCCTTTGTGTGTCCGTCGGTGAACCGTTTCACCTGTCGCTACACACATTTCTCACAAACGTAAATCATAGGGTTATTTTATTAATGTTTCAAACAGTGAGGTCACTCAGCAGGTGCCCTCAATGTCTACAGTAGTCTAGGGGCACTACATACACCCCCTGTTAAATAGAACTTCATCCTGAAGTTAATTTTTGTTCTTGTACTTTCGACACTAAAATTTATCTTAATTTCCTATTATCATCTTCTTTCCATTCCCTTCTATTTTTCTCCAACAATCATGGCCATATTAAGCACAAGTGGTTCTAATCATTATTATTATTATTTTTTTTTTCCAACATGGTTCCAATACATTCTCAGGAACTCAATCATAATTGTGTATAATATCAATTCGATAGTACATTCAATAACTGTCGGTCCCAACTAGATTTTCGATAACACTTATTCTTGTCATTAGTATCATCATGTTCAGCTCCATGAGCTTATAATGTATTTCCCTTATCTCTTCGTTTATGTTATCATAAGACCACTTCGACAGATTCATCAAGTCGCACAAAGTGTCTTCTTAACCCCATCAAGTTCCATCTCGAGGGCTAGTTGTCATTTTATCATGTTTGATTATGACCTAAGGTTAGCTTCATTGCGTTCTATTTATTATGCTAATCGTCTCCATACTTCGTTTTACGAAACATTGCCTTCATTTGACCATTTCGATACCATGATTAAATTTCAAGTTTGTAGTCATGAGTTTTCATAAATGGTTTTGTCCTAATGCAAAATGCATGTCGTTGAGTTCAGCTCATCATACCAATCACATTGATATCTCGTTTTCAAATTTTAAGTTGGTTTCTCTTCCTCGACAATCCGTCAAAGTCTCGTCAATCTGAGCATCTTGGTGTCTTATCATTTAAAATTGATCAATTTTTCGTCATTCAGCAAATCCACCGATTATATCCGTCCACTTGTTTTCTCATCATGGCTATGTAGAAAAAGGTTTAAAATATCGTTGGTCTTTGTTCCAATGTAATACCCCAATTTTGACCCTTAGGAAATATTGGCTTTCATGTAAATATTGTATACATGTAATGTATGTTTTCCTAGCGTGGAGCTCAAGGCCAAGGCCCCGCTAGTATATGTTCAGATTTTATTTAAAATGGGCAAGTATTTGATATGTTATTACCCATGTGCTATTAAGCCATGGGATATTGTGAATTGATGTAAATACTTGATATTGCAATAAAATACCAAAACTGGCTATGGGAGCAACGAATGAGAAGGGGCCATGTGTATCCCACTAGGGAGTGGTGAGGGGGTTGTGGGGATGAATCATATGCTGCCAAATGTCATTGTGAGAACCCATTTGACTTTCCTTGCTGACATTTAATTTTGTTGTAAGGCAGGTATGGGCTCTATTTTTCTTGTACCACAAGTCACTCTACCTCATGGGAGTTGCTTCTTCCTCATCCCCATTCCATTGTGAAAGTTACCAGCACCATTTTCCATCGAAAAACAAATGCCCAGCAGTGAGAAAAACCAGAAATCGCGACTTTGCAGGAACCCACGTTTTGAAGAGCCATCAACACCCAAAATTGGTATTTGACAGTGAAATCCGATGGGGGATCCATAGATACGAACCTTGGGGCGAAATTGAGAGCATTAGCTATCCCGACATCCATTGGAAAAACCAGTTTTTTACAGCCTGGAAATGAAGTGACAGGAATTGAGTTATTGAATAACAGAACTGTGAGAAATCCAAGTGTGAATGACTGAGCAGAGGTTGGGTTTGCTTGATAAACGCAGTGAAGGCTAGGATCTCAAGGATTAGCAGCTGGACCTTTCTATGCCCATCCTGAAGAGCACTAGAGGGAAGAGTTGCCTAAGGGACTGTGTAGCAGAGAAGGGGATCTTCCTTGTGTTGGATGTGGTAGGTAATGTGGGTGCCTGACTGTTGAGTTCACTTGAGATGCCTGTAGCTCTGTGGTTGAGCTCACTGGCTTAGCGTTACCCTCCTCTATCTTCTTGAATGCTTGATAAACCCAACGGTGTGTTGGCTTAGCATAGATGATGACCGAAACCATGGCTGTGAGTGAGCCCAACTAGTTACTCCTTAGTGGATACATAACCCAGATCGGGGGTGATCTCTCAGCTAAAAGAATACAAGCTGGACAGAGATCTATGGTTGGGTGGAACGTTGCTCTCACATAGCTAGTTGTTTGGACAGCTTCATCTTCAAGATAAGTGTTCTATGTATTATAAATTATTTGCATTTTGTGTTCTGCAATATGTTAAATTGTCCATGTTTAAGGAAATGAATTGATTATCCTAATTTGGAATCTATGCATGGCATTGGAACGAGATTGAGTCTCTATATGCTGAATCATCCTCTGCTATGATATATATATATGTTAGGCATTACTGTTTGTGTGCTTGCTAGTATGTTATTCCACTGTGTTTATTTGAAGTATGAATATGCACACAAGAAGTTTTAATAATCCATGCTTTTCTTAGCAATAAATGAGGCTAAGTTTGTCAATACGCCCGGTATTTGGTTAACGTTTCCTTCCTGGCACGAAATTGATGGAAGGGGACATTACATCCAAGTTTCTCCGAGTAGATTTTTCTTAAAATACAATTTTACGTTATTGATACCATCTCTATTCGACAATTTAATGCTCGTAGTTAGTGAATGATTTTTTTTTTTTCTTCTTCTTCTTCTTTTTGTTTTTTTTATACTATAAGTGTCTACTCCTAAGTTATAGTTCTTTGGCTTTCCAAAGCATTTGTTCTGGAACAATTATTCCATATGTGAATTGGCAAGGATCTCTATCATAGTTGAAATATATCTTAAATAAGTAACACTTGCAAACGGAAACCCTAAGGGTACAATTTGACAAAAAGGAAGGCTATGTCTTTAATCTTACAACCTACAATCCCCTAAGTGAACTGTGAAATATAGGCATGTGTTAACTTTTCATCTAGTTCATTTTATAACATCAAGAAAAATATCATACCAGTATCTTATCTTTCAACCAGTTCATATTATCATATAAACGTAGTATAAATATAATAATACATTAGCCTTTCATAGTATCCCATAAAATAATTATGAACTATAAACAAGGCATTAACCTTTCCTTTACATCTTGCTATCCCATTAACGAAATATGAAATATGGTGATGCATTATCCTAAATTTACCTAATTCATTTCATCACATAAACGTAATATAAAATATAATATAATAATACATTTAACTTTTCAAATTACATAAGAAAGTACAAAATATAGACAAAATATTAATCTTTCTTCTACTTCCAGTTATCCCCCCAAAAAAATGTAATATCACACTACTTTATACTATCATGCATAAATAAAAAATATTACAATATCTTTCAACTAAATCTTATAATTATAATAAGGTATTATAAAATATAATAATACATTAACTTTTCATCCATGCCATAAAGAAATATGAAATAAGAACATGCCATAAAGGAATATGAAATAAGAACATACCATACATTATCATCCATTTCATGTCATTGCATAAATGAGAAATATTGCAATATCATTCAACTAGTTTTTATAATTATAATAATGTATTATAATTATTGACGTAGTACCACACGAAGCGCCATACAGTCCCATCGAAAACGTGCAGCTTGATCATGAGCCAGCTGCAGCCATATCCTGGAGATCTCATCGTACACAGTCTCGCTCCCGCCATATTCTCAAGGTTCAACGCCCACCTACCTGCATTCAACGCCCATCTACCTGCATTCAAGGCAGTGCAGTCCATTGCAAAATGCCAAGAGACCTAGTCCTCATTCTCGTCCTGCAAATTCCTATAGCTGGAGCTGCTGAAACATTGTTCTTGTCCTCTGCAAATTAGAACCTGAATCCTATTGCGAGCAGCTGGAGCGGCTGAATCGTCCTCCTGTAAATTAGAACTTCAGGTACTCCTCGTCCTACAAATTCCTATCATTCTCGTCCATTTAGTTTAGTATCTGGATTTTGTACAAGGCCCATGGGGTATGGGTATTTTTGTGCCTTCTTCAAGTTATAAGAGGTTGCATATTTCAGTTACTGGAGATATCTGCGAGTCTGTTGTATGCTTGAAAATCTTGATCTGAACATTCCCATATAAATTTCGTAGCAACGTTTAAATTTGTAGTTTGTATGTTCTTATTTCAAACTTTATCAGTTTTTAGAGGTTTGTACTGGACCGTTCTTATACTTTGTAGTGCAACTTATAACGTAGCATGGATTTATATTTAGTGTACCTGACTATTGCTCAAGGGACGCTCCCTCCAGTCACTCATCCTAGTACTTTTGTTTAAAGCACTTCCCAGCACAGTCTTTGCAAGGTCGGAAAGCCCCCCTGGAACAGATGGAAAAACCTTTTGAAGGTCTAATTTAGGCGCTTCACAGTAGCGAAAACACTCCAGCTCTCCATAGGAATCAGAAAGACGCTTCAGGTCAGAGTGCAAAGCATACCCTAACTTCAAAATGCTAGTTGAATGATATTTAAGGCACAAGTCCAGTGCACCATCTCAAATATAAAAACCTTTTTTGCAGTAGCAATCTCTGATATTGAAACCTACAGAATTGAAGGTAATTCAAGGTTCCAAAAAAATAAAAGACAAATCATCCTTGGTTAATCGAGACGATGGAAGGGATGATTTTCCATAACTTGATTGCAATTATCTTTTTGAGGATCTTGTATTAAACGTTGTAGAGGGAGATGGGCCTAAATCTATCTACAGATGTCTATATTAACGTCGTTTTCCATGAAACCGTTTTCCTGTATCGCCCATTTGAATTTTGAATTTTGAAATTTTTTGTTCCGCCTTACTACCAGATACAAGTGACATTGCCGCTTCCCGCCCTCGTTTGAGTTCGAACATATTCATAGATAGGAGCACACGATATTTTTTTGTCACTGGCCTGGTGAATCTTTACCGCCAACCTTTACAGGTTTTGTAAATGGAAGTAAAATGGTACTAGTGTAGTGTTCTTCCGTAAAAATATATTAAGACAGGGTTCACTCAGGTGTAGAACTATAGACTTTTGATTATTCTGCCAACTCAATGCAAGTTTTGGTTACAACTCTTTTGACATTAACATGGTTGGAAACTTTTAATGTCAAAAATAAAAATGTCTTTTATTTTTAGATAATTTATTTTTTATTTATCAAATTTAAAAAATGTAGATGTTATAAATAATTGTGAAAACTTCAATTTTATAATACCATGAATCTGGGTTTTTGACAAATGGTACTGACATGATAACCTGATAGTAATTTCACAATTGCATTTAATATAGGCCGTTATTAGGTTTTCTTAATATAGGCCGTTATATATGATAACCTCTTCTCAATTGAAATATATACTTATTGTTGTGCTCCAAACTAACTTTATATGAGTCGATTGAATTGTAAAAGTTTGTAACTTCATATGAGTAGGCTGATTTGTAAAAGAAATATATACTCATTCTTGTGTTCCAAACTAACGGCATATGACTGGGTTGAATTGTAAAAGTTTGTAACTCCATATGAGTAGGCTGAATTGTAAAATGAAAATGCAATTTCAACGATCATGAAATGCAATGAACCAAGAATTGAAAAATTAAAGATATTGTAATTTTTTTATGAGAAATTGTAATTTGACCATCCAAAAATTATTATATAATTACACCTACATATTTTTTGAATTTTTTGAATTTAATTTTATGTAGGATGTTAAATATAATAAATACTAAGACAATTTGATTAAATACATAGATTTATAAAACCTTAGATCTTCACCAAACCACTTAAACCACTCTTTATTATTTATTTATTTATTTCTTTTCCAAAATTTTAAATATTTATATATATTAAATTTAAATATTTTAAATTTCTCCCTTAAATATAAATTATAATTTAAATTTTATCTATGCTAATTTAAATATAACTTCACCAACCACTTCAACCTTACTATAATTGACCTTAAAACTTTAAATCTATGAAGAACTTTTAAATTGAAAGTTCGTGAGTAGCTTTATATTTTTAAATATTAACTTTTAATTTTTTAAGAAACCTAGGTTATAACATTATATGGAATCTAATTAAATTTAAATAAAATAATACTAGCGCTATATAATTATACACGAAATTTAAATAAAAATATATACGAAATTTAATTAAATATAAATAAAATAACACTAGCATTATATAATTATATAAGAAATTTTGCCGAAACCCCTTTTATTTTGACATGGTATTTTTTTTTTTTTTTTTAATTCTTATTAACAACTAAATTAAATTAAATTAAATAGTAATTAATAAATAAAAAAAAAATTAAATTAAATTGAATTAATTAAAAAAAAATTAAATTGAATTAATTAAATTAAATTAATTAATTAAATGACATTAAATTAAATTAATTAATTAAATGACATTAAATTAAATTAATTAATTAAATGACATTAAATTAAATTAATTAAATCAAATTAAATTAAAAGTCATTAAATTAAATTAATTAAATTAAATTAAACGAATTAAATGAAATTTTGCCGAAACCCCTTTTATTTTGACATGGTATTTTTTTTTTTTTTTAAAATTCTTATCAACAACTAAATTAAATTAAATTAAATAGTAATTAATAAAATAAAATAAAATAAAAAATAAATTAAATTGAATTAATTAAAAAAAATTAAATTGAATTAATTAAATTAAATTAATTAATTAAATGACATTAAATTAAATTAATTAATTAAATGACATTAAATTAAATTAATTAAATCAAATTAAATTAAAAGTCATTAAATTAAATTAATTAAATTAAATTAAACGAATTAAATGAAATAAATGTTAAGAGACACTACATTAAATTAATAAAATAAAATTAATATTTAAAAAACATTAATTTAAAATAATAATAAAAAAAATTAAAACAATATAAAACGCAAAAAAAAACCCTTTTCTTTTACATGGTATTTTTTTTTTTTTTTAATTCTTATCAACAACTAAATTAAATTAAATTAAATAATAATTAATAAAACAAAATAAAAAAAATTAAATTAAATTGAATTAATTAAAAAAATTTAAATTGAATTAATTAAATTAAATTAATTAATTAAATGACATTAAGTTAAATTAATTAAATCAAATTAAATTAAAAGTCATTAAATTAATTAAATTAAATTAAATTAAACGAATTAAATTAAATGAATGTTTTTTAAATATTAAATTAATAAAATTAAATTAATATTTAAAAAACATAAAAAACATTCATTTAAAATACTAATAAAAAAAATTAAATAAATAAAAAATTAAAACAATATAAAACGCAAAAAAAAACCTTTTCTTTTTCGCATGGGGATTGACGCCAAGGCAGGATCGACGGCTCTCCTTATTCCGCGTCAGCAACATGCACGCATGGTAAGGGTGGTTGGTGGTCGCGGAAAGGAAACCACAATCCCACGTGTTCATTCCTTACTCGTCCGCATTCCAATAAAGCGGTATAGTAAACCGCTCATGGGCAACGCGGAAACCGTCTCACGTGCTGTCAAAAGTATGCCTATTTAAGGAGGAAATAAGGTTTTATTTCTTTTTCGCATGGGGATTAACGCCAAGGCAGGATCGACGGCTCTCCTTATTCCGCGTCAGCAACATGCACGCATGGTAAGGGTGGTTGGTGGTCGCGGAAAGGAAACCACCATCCCACGTGTTCATTCCTTACTCGTCCGCATTCCAATAAAGCGGTATAGTAAACCGCTCATGGGCAACGCGGAAACCGTCTCACGTGCTGTCAAAAGTATGCCTATTTAAGGAGGAAATAAGGTTTTATTTGGCATTGTAGGGTGGCAGATTCAAGACCCGAGGGCTGGGGCTTGTAATTTCACTGCAATTTTCAACTTTGGACACTCGAATTATGACATAGGCGGCCTTGTGGCAGGAGTGAGGCTGCATTCTCTCCTTCCCAGCCAGGAAAAACACACTTGGAGATACTACGAATCTGGGGAGAGCTTGGTTATCGATTATTTTTTTATGTACCTGGACGTTTTATATCTTGTTGGGTAATTTCTTGATGTAAAGATTTGAAAGTCTAGACTGACTGTTTGTTAATGAATGAATTACAGACGAGGCAATGAATCCAACATTACTGAGCTAGTATTTGAAATTGGTGGGATCTAACGCGGAAACCATCTCACGTGCTGTCAAAAGTATGCCTATTTAAGGAGGAAATAAGGTTTTATTTGGCATTGTAGGGTGGCAGATTCAAGACCCGAGGGCTGGGGCTTGTAATTTCACTGCAATTTTCAACTTTGGACACTCGAATTATGACATAGGCGGCCTTGTGGCAGGAGTGAGGCTGCCTTCTCTCCTTCCCAGCCAGGAAAAACACACTTGGAGATACTACGAATCTGGGGAGAGCTTGGTTATCGATTATTTTTTTATGTACCTGGACGTTTTATATCTTGTTGGGTAATTTCTTGATGTAAAGATTTGAAAGTCTAGACTGACTGTTTGTTAATGAATGAATTACAGACGAGGCAATGAATCCAACATTACTGAGCTAGTATTTGAAATTGGTGGGATCTAACTTTAAACATGGATCAAACTTTGCATGCGTTGCTTCTACCATTAATCCAACCGCCACCACTTTCCCTTTGTTTGTTGAAGTAAATCATTTTAATAGATTCAGAGCTGAGGCTATGGATATATTTTCCCAAGGTAAATTTTTCATTTCTATTGTCATTTTTCATCAGCATAGGTTTATCTATTTGACTGGTTTTTTAGTCTCTCATTTAACACAGTTAGTGTAGTTAGTATGGGGAATTAATCAAGCCCTCAAATTAAACTAATTTTTTGGAAATCTATATCTAAAAAATGGATAAGTTTTGTAAAAAGAAAATTGCATCTAAACTGCAAAATTGTCTTAATTGAGCATAAATATATTTCTATTTCCTTTAAATTATTAAATTCGGAATCTTACTTTCAATATATTTTAATTTTTTATGAAAATTACAATTTTATTTAGAGTCTAAACTGTAAATGTTGGTTAAGAGGTTACCTTATTTTTGATAGGCCCAGCCGTCGGCTATTGTCAACCTCCCACAGCCGAATGTATTTGACAAGGACCTTTACTCCATGGACATGAGCTAGAACGATATCTCACACTCCTTCAGTTCCAATATCAGAGAGAACCAAATAAATACCCTAGCCATTCCCCATATTATTAACAAATTAACATCTTAACTTAAGGTTACTACGGTTTTCTTCGCCAATGGAATCTTATAATTATAGCTTTAGCTAATGGACATTTGTAATGTTACTATTTTGCAAAATTGGTACCAGCAAGGGGGTTGAAGTTTCATGGTTCACAATACGGTACCTACCTCTGAGAAGGATGTTTGCCCCAAGAGCCCGAACCCTTGCATTCGCAGCGATTTATTGGAACTTGATGCGGATGCCTATGGGCTGTAGCGAGAGTCTCCCTTAAGCATAAAGTGCAATCAGCCGGAGTACCTGATCCGAAATCCTTGATGGTCCAATTTGGTTCCAGAAGCTCTGGTCCCCCGGGGCATGGTTGTTTCAGTGCAAATGATGTTTGAATGCCATAGCTTATTGGATAGCTCAATACCCTAGAGATAAAGTCTGCCAAAATTTTAATCTGCAACTGGAAAATGTGTGCCCAATGCCATGAATCACGATGGAAGAAGCCGGGAAATGGCATTGGCAACACATTAATTATGGTGTTCATTCAAAATTTATTATCTGTACGATGGAAAGATGTGATGTGAGAACCAAAGATTGCACAACAGTGTATTAGGTGAAATTAATTAATGGCATTGGCAATTACACATTAATTATGGTGTTCATTCAAAATTTATTATCTGTACGATGGACAGATATGATGTGAGAACCAAAGATTGCACAGCAGTGTATTAGGTGAAATTAATTAATTATAGCTTTAAAAAGGGGCATGCTTGAGAGACACTACATTAAATTAATAAAATTAAATTAATATTTAAAAAACATTAATTTAAAATAATAATAATAAAAATTAAAACAATATAAAACGCAAAAAAAAACCTTTTCTTTTTCGCATGGGGATTGACGCCAACGCAGGATCGACGGCTCTCCTTATTCCGCGTCGGCAACATGTACGCATGGTAAGGGTGGTTGGTGGTCGCGGAAAGGAAACCACCATCCCACGTGTTCATTCCGTACTCGTCCGCATTCCAATAAAGCGGTATAGTAAACCGCTCATGGGCAACGCGGAAACCGTCTCACGTGCCGTCAAAAGTATGCCTATTTAAGGAGGAAATAAGGTTTTATTTGGCATTGTAGGGCTGCTTCGACGATGGGAGATATGAAATCCATGGGACCCGCCTGGCTTGGCATTCGGTTCCCTGATGAGTCCTCGGCGTTGAGCACAACGCATCGTTTATATATTCCCGTCCTCTTATGTGAACTCAGTGCATGGGATTCGATGGTGGGCATTGATGTGTTAAGTGCGTGGGCCAATTGGCTCTAGTTTTTGAGTTCGGGCTGGGCACAAAGGAAAGAAGAAAAACGCTTGGAGGACAATTGATGTGGCGTTGGGCTCCGGGCGCTTGGTACACCTGGCTTGAGCGCTAGGGTTTCAAAGGAAGCAACATTTTGTATGAAATTCGTTTCGGACAAAACAAGCAGCAACAATGGAGAGCAGTATGGAAATCGTTTCATGCATTTGCCATGCTTGTAAATCTTCTTAGTTATTGGTCAAAATGGATCATATCGAGCTCAAATGAAACGATTTCTGCGTCGAAATTGCTGCGATGCTTGTATTATAAACAATATTGCAGGCAACAATATTATTTGAATATTTGTTTTATGCCACATTTATTGAAATGAATGTTTAAGGCAAGAAGGCAGATCTGCATTAAAATAATAGGAAATGAAAACTGATCACTTTGGCTGCAGGTCTGAAATTTGGAGAACCCTCTGTAAATCCTGTGCGAGACTCATTGTTTCGTATTTATTATGAATACAATTTCTTTCTATAAATGCAATGAAGTGTTTTTTTTTATCCCAAATGCTTTAGCATTGGATTAATATTAGGGTTTGAATATTAAAAGAGTGTATATAGAAATGTTGTTGTTTTTCTGGAAAGGTTTGTTTAATGGGGTCTAGACTGAGCCCTAAATAAGCAGTTATATATATATATATATCATTCAAATTCTGTTTCTGTTACGCCTTACGAATAAATGGGAAAAGGCTCTTCAAATTATCTTTTTGCAGCCATCATACTGGTTTGTTATTTTCTAGTAAATTTCACTAAAGTTCCAGGTGTAGTTAGGCCCTAAGGTCTCAGTGTCTGAGCCTTGCGCTCTGATACCAACTGTAGTGCCCTATCTAGGCACTGGGTCTATTCCGGGTTATCAGGTTATACCTAGTTTTTCCCTTAATTATTGTTAGAAGAAAACAAGAGATTCAACCATCTATATTTCTGTTTCTGTAAATGTTTAACTGTCTGTTTTCTATATGTTTACATGTCTCTGCAGTTAAATAAACATAATCCTAAAACTTTCCATTTAATTCTGTTCGTTTGACATGCATAGCTTGGAAATAAAAGAAAATACATTCTAATTAAGCTGGTTCAGAAAAATACCTGAAACCGTCGATTGCAGTAAGATAAGAAGATTTCTGGAATGGATTCTGTAAGTTACCTTAAAAACCCCAAACATATCCTACATATTCAAACATATCCTTTTAATTTACTTGGGATGATTCCGTCCGTTAATTAAATTAATAATTTATTTAATAAATTCATTATTATTCAACCCACTATACTTTATAAAAGGGATTATTATCATTATTATTATTAATTAAATAATATTAATAATATAATAATAATAACAATAACAATTAATAATAATAGTAATTAATTTAAATTGTGAATAGTAATTTAAAATATTTATTTGGTTAATGGATAAGTGTCAACATAGTACCTCTGTGTATAAACAATGAAATATAATAAATGATTTAATTAATCATGATCAACAATTATATAGCACACTCCTCTATTATTAATGTTTAACTTTTATACTTCACCTTGAAGACACCTTTACTTGAGGATACTTACAATTAATGACATTTATTTTACACATGAGAACTTGATAATCTTTTACTAATTAAGTCATCCACTAAACACTTAATTGACTTATCCATGATAACTTATATCATTGTTAAATCTTGATAAGTAGGAAGAAGTTCAACGTGTCTCAACGTGTTTGAAACCAATAAATTTAAACAGTATTTATAGATAATCTGCTGGGGTTAATTTTTTTTAAAGACGTTACATGTCAGGTCATATATCAGATCCTTTTTTAATCCAAGGAATTGGGTGGGTTTAATTTTGGTTTAATTTAGTTACCTCATATATGTCGGTTAGCTATCTTGTTGGTGTATGAGACTCCCTTGTTTACCCTTAAATACGATAGCTACTATCATTTAATATTCATCTTTAATAGGACTAATAAGAAGAAATCCTCAACTCAAAGATGTAGTTCTTGAGCGTATGAAAATGAGAATCTAGAGTATGATTGATTCCTTTGAATTCTTCCAATTGTTTCATACTTGATGGAGAAACAATAGTTGAGAAAACATGGTTGCAAATAAGGTTGCATGTTTACCAAAGGGGAAACTAGTGGAAAATGGGGACACCCCCAAAGTGGTTTTGTTACCATAGATATCATGAATTGAGTTGTATGCCAAGGAAAGAATCCAACACTGTCAATGCATGTTAATCGTTCCTATGAATGTATATAAGTATATGGCATTACTTGTACATAAAAATAGTTATCAATTCTATGAATGTATATAAGATGTAAAATAGCTAAATAGCTAGTGTTTTTTATATTTAATTATTTGATATAAGTTTGTAACTTACAGATAGTTTCAATATATTGTACAGTTTCCATTCAAGTATTCTTGGCTTCATAGCTTCTAGATTATTGTCTATCAAAGAAGCAAGACCAACTAAGATGAAGATGAAGTTATGGGAAAAAATGGCATTGGCATTGGCATTAGCTTTAGTCTTAGCCAAACAAAAATTAAAGAAGAAGACTGGATTAAAAAGAGGTTGAAAATCTTGGTAAGTCTATAGATTTTTTTTTACTTTTACAATTTTATTTATAGATTTTTTTTTTTTTTTTTTTACAATTTATTTTATTTAGTTTTTTTTACATGGTTTACATGGTTTATTTAGTTGTTTTTCTATTAGGTTGAGTTGCATTATTTTCATTTTAAAAGAAAAGCCTTTTGATTTATATGCAATATCTCATGTGCGCTCAAAACCGTCACTTTCTTTGATGCACACACACACACAAGAAACTCTCTCGTCACTCACTAAGTTCAAAAATAGCTTAAATCTACTCACTTAATACTTCCATAGGAGGGCACAAAAGAATCTTGTAGTTTAGGTACGATTTTGGGGCTAGGCATCCAAAAACATAGTTGTTGTCCTTAGGGTGCTTTATAAATCCTTCTAAATCAAGTGGTCGTGTATAGCCACATGGGGCAAGTGAAAGAGCGGCGCCGCGCCATAGGAGGTCAAACCCAAGGTTGCGGGTGTATGTTCTCTCAAGTGGGCTCACCACCACTTGTTGAAAAGGAGACGACCCAATACCGTTCGAGGGATAACTGCTCTTTATCCACTTGACGAAGGTACTTAGTGACCAACTTAGGATGTCATTCCTTATAGGTGACTGTCGTGTATATAAGATGTAATATATAGCATTACTTGTATATAAAAATAGCTAAATAGCTAGTGTTTTTTATATTTAATTATTTGATATAAGTTTGTAACTTACAAATAGTTTCAATATATTGTACAGTTTCCATTCAAGTATTCTTGGCTTCATAGCTTCTAGATTATTGTCTATCAAAGAAGCAAGACCAACTAAGATGAAGATGAAGTTATGGGAAAAAATGGCATTGGCATTGGCATTAGCTTTAGTCTTAGCCAAACAAAAAGTAAAGAAGAAGACCTGATTAAAAAGAGGTTGAAAATCTTGGTAAGTCTATAGATTTTTTTTTACTTTTACAATTTTGTTTATAGATTTTTTTATTTTTATTTTTACAATTTATTTTATTTAGTTTTTTTTTCATGGTTTATTTAGTTGTTTTTCTATTAGGTTGAGTTGCATTATTTTCATTTTAAAAGAAAAGCCTTTTCATTTATATGCAATATCTCATGTGCGCTCAAAACCGTCACTTTCTTTGATGCACACACACACACACAAGAAACTCTCTCGTCACTCACTAAATTCAAAAATAGCTTAAATCTACTCACTTAATACTTCCATAGGAGGGCACAAAAGAATCTTGTAGTTTAGGTACGATTTTGGGGCTAGGCATCCAAAAACATAGTTGCTGTCCTTAGGGTGCTTTATAAATCCTTCTAAATCAAGTGGTCATGTATAGCCACATGGGGCAAGTGAAAGAGCGGCGCCGCGCCATAGGAGGTCAAACCCAAGGTTGCGGGTGTATGTTCCTCTCAAGTGGGCTCACCACCACTTGTTGAAAAGGAGACGACCCAATACCGTTCGAGGGATAATTGCTCTTTCTCCACTTGACGAAGGTACTTAGTGACCAACTTAGGATGTCATTCCTTATAGGTGACTGTCGTGGAAGCCGACAGTACCTGAGACAGATTTTGTCACAAGATCAAGGAAAGCACACGTCACAAGATCACATACTTATGATAAGAAGAAAAGCTAATAGTCAGTAGCTTTCCAATAGAAAAATCATGTACATGGTGATTGGTGGTTGCTAGCTTATACCTTGAGCTTGTTCCATGTGATGTATTTTGAAATAAGCACATGTCAAAAGATCAAGGAAAGCTAGCGACTGCTAGCTTTCCTTCTAGCATAAGCATTTTCTTCTAGTATAAACACACATGCTTATGCTAGAAGGAAAGCTAACAGTTGCTAGCTTTCCAATAAAAAACCATGTCCATGGTGATTGGTGGTTGCTAGCTTATACCTTGAGCTTGTGCCATGTGCTCTATTTTGAACGAATGCTAGCTTTCCTTCTAGCATAACACACATGCTTATGTTAGAAGGAAATCTAGCAGTCGCTAGCTTTCCAATAGAAAAACCTTGGGCATGGTGATTGGTGGTTTCTAGCTTATACCTTGAGCTTG
The DNA here is from genome assembly GCA_027924585.1 of Larix kaempferi. Taxonomy (NCBI): domain Eukaryota; kingdom Viridiplantae; phylum Streptophyta; class Pinopsida; order Pinales; family Pinaceae; genus Larix; species Larix kaempferi. Next base: position 14,029,437 of record BSBM01000422.1, read on the forward strand.
TGCCATGCACTCTATTTTCAAATAAGCACATGGCACAAGATCAAGGAAAGCTAGCGATTGCTAGTTTTCCTTCTAGCATAAGCATTTTCTTTTAGGATAAGAACACATATTTATGCTAGAAGGAAAGCTAACAGTCGCTAGCTTTCCAATAGAAAAATCATGTCCATAGTGATTGGTGGTTGCTAGCTTATACCTTGAGCTTGTGCCATTTGCTCTATTTTGAAATAAGCACATGGCAAAAGATCAAGGAAAGCTAGCGACTGCTAGCTTTCCTTCTAGCATAAGCATTTCCTTTTAAAATAAACACACATGCTTATACTAGAAGGAAAGCTAACAGTCGCTAGCTTTCAATTAGAAAAACCCTGTCCATGGTGATTGATGGTTGCTATCTTATACCTTCAGCTTGTGCCATGTGCTCTATTTTAAACGAATGCTAGCTCTCCTTCCAGCATAAGCATTTCCTTCTAGCATAACACACATTCTTATGCTAGAAGAAAAGCTAGCAGTCGCTAGCTTTCCAATGGGAAAATCATGTCCATGGTGATTGGTGGTTGCTAGCTTATACCTTGAGCTTGTTCCATGTGATGTATTTTGAAATAAGCACATGGCAAAAGATCAAGGAAAGCTAGCGACTGCTAGCTTTCCTTCTAGCATAAGCATTTCCTTCTAGTATAAACACACATGCTTATGCTAGAAGGAAAGCTAACATTCGCTAGCTTTCCAATAAAACACCCTTTCCATGGTGATTAGTGGTTGCCAGCTTATACCTTCAGCTTGTGCCATGTGCTCTATTTTAAACGAATAGCTCTCCTTCTAGCATAACACACATGTTTATGCTAGAAGAAAAGCTTGCAGTCGCTAGCTTTCTAATAGAAAAATCATGTCCATGGTGATTGGTGGTTGCTAGCTTATACCTTGAGCTTGTGCCATGCACTCTATTTTCAAATAAGCACATGGCACAAGATCAAGGAAAGCTAGCGACTGCTAGCTTTCCTTCTAGCATAAGCATTTCCTTCTAGTATAAACACACATGCTTATGCTAGAAGGAAAGCTAACATTTGCTAGCTTTCCAATAAAAAATCCTGTCCATGGTGATTGGTGGTTGCCAGCTTATACCTTGAGCTTGTGACATGTGCTCTATTTTGAACGAATGCTAGCTTTCCTTCTAGCATAACACACATGCTTATGTTATAAGGAAAGCTAGCAGTCGCTAGCTTTCCAATAGAAAAACCTTGGGCATGGTGATTGGTGGTTGCTAGCTTATACCTTGAGCTTGTGCCATGCACTCTATTTTCAAATAAGCACATGGCACAAGATCAAGGAAAGCTAGCGACTGCTAGTTTTCTTTCTAGCATAAGCATTTCCTTCTAGGATAAGAACACATACTTATGCTAGAAGGAAATCTAGCAGTCGCTTGCTTTCCAATAGAAAAATCATTTCCATAGTGATTGGTGGTTGCTAGCTTATACTTTGAGCTTGTGCCATTTACTCTATTTTGAAATAAGCACATGGCAAAATATCAATGAAAGCTAGCGACTGCTAGCTTTCCTTCTAGCATAAGCATTTCTTTCTAAAATAAACACACATGCTTATACTAGAAAGAAAGCTAACAGTCGCTAGCTTTCAATTAGAAAAACCCTGTCCATGGTGATTGATGGTTGCTAGCTTATACCTTCAGCTTGTGCCATGTGCTCTATTTTGAACGAATGTTAGCTCTCCTTCTAGTATAAGCATTTCCTTCTAGCATAACACATGACCCTTATTATACATCATTTGTGCAGATCATGGTCTGGATGGATAGATGTCTTCTTGGATACCTTCTGTCCAAGAACAGATCACATGGCAAAAGATCAAGAAAAGCTAGCGACTGCTAGCTTTCTTTCTAGCATAAGCATTTCCTTCTAGCATTTTTGAGAAGGAAAACTTTTCTTTTTAATGAGTCTCTACTTGTGCTAGATGCAATGGATTTTTATTTATCTTTAAGTATTTAATATGTTTCCAGGACACATGACCCTTATGTTGTTTAATGAGTTAACAAAATGTAATGATAAAAGAACTACTTGGTTAATGACATAAAAATATGATGATTTAAAGGTCTTCTCTGACGGACAAGGGGGTTCGGTGCTCCATTAGGAACTGTTAGTGCTCAGTTGCATCCTTAATTGCTCAGCGCGTGAGGGTTCGTGTAGTAATTTAACTGCTGATTCTTTGCTCAGGCAGTTTGACTGTCTTCTTATTTCCTCTGATTTTGGCAGAATGCCTCAGCCAGGGGACAATACCGGCATCCAGGACATCAAGAAATGTTTGGGGCGGCTGTATGAGATAGTCTCCATAAGATTTATGGATAACAGGGAGATAGCCTGCGTTATAAAAAAGATGGAGGACACTGTGAGCTACACTTCCCTTCAAATCAGCAACCATGACTCCAGGATCGATGATAATGAAAGCTCCTTGCGCGAGATGATGGGGAAGGTGGATATGATCCAGGAGGAGGGCAGCAGGAACAATGCAGTAACTGTTGAAGGGGAGCGTCAGATGGAGGAAGAATCAGTGGTGCAGCCAGTCCACTTCAGGGGCCACCTGTAATCTGGTTTTTAAGGATATATGTTTTTTTGTGTTTTATTATGTAAGATATATAAGGGTATATATTGCCCGTTCTGTTAGTCATCATGGAAGAACTCTGTATATATTTTTTTGGACCCTTTGCAGGCTTAGTCTACAATGCTCTATCTCTGCTCTGAAGGACTATTCTTCCTCTCTTTTTGCTATGTACTGAATGGTTGTGCACAGCCCCTTTATAATATACTCCTTTTTAGTTTCTGTTCAAAAAAAATATATGATGATTTATAGTCTATCATTTATATGGGTTCAATTTATTTATTTTTTTGTTCACAGGTCTTTAAGTAAACCAATAAACTTAATTTGGTATAAAAGCTATAACGAAGGAGGTTTTCTTTATGTATATTTTACTATGTTTGTGTCTATTTTTGCACTAGAGGTAATCTATGTGTAACATTTAATTGTTATTAGCAATAGAAAACTAGAGGTAGTGTCTCTGTATAATTTACTTGTTATTAGCAATAGAAATTATCTCAAAAATTATATTCTTGGTGTAGCCTCCAAGCTTCACATGAGGTCACAAAACATAAATTAGTTAGGTAAGGAAAGCCTTGAACTTCTGCCATGTACTCTATTTTCAAATAAGCACATGGCATAAGATCAAGGAAAGCTAGCAGTCGCTAGCTTTCCTTTTAGCATAAGCAAAATACTTATAGGATAATAACATATACCTATGCTAGAAAGAAAGCTAGCAATCGCTAGCTTTCCAATAGAAAAATCCTGTCCATGGTGATTGGTGGTTGCTAGCTTATACCTTGAGCTTGTGCCATGTGCTCTATTTTGAAATAAGCACATGGGTAAAGATCAATGAAAACTAGCGACTGCTAGCTTTCTTTCTAGCATAAGCATTTCCTTCTAGCATTTTTGAGAAGGAAAACTTTTCTTTTTAATGAGTCCCTACTTGTGCTAGATGCAATGGATTTTTATTTATCTCTAAGTATTTAATATGTTTCCATAACACATGACCCTTATTATTCTTGTGCATGTGAATAAAAGACATGTAATAGAATATTCTTTGATAATGCTCATTATTTCATGTATTTTTAAAACAATTTAAACTTATAGTCGACTATTTATTATTGTTTTTAGAAGCTATGGACTCTGGTGCAATGACAATTCCAAGGAATAATTTGAAGAAAAAACGAATTGCAAGTGACACACAAACAACGTCTCCCCCATGTGGTATGGTGGTTTTAAATATTATTCTCTCATTTCTAAATGGTTAGACTAGAAGACTATATGGTAATATTTGTGATTTTGATTTCATTTTATTTATAGTAATAATTGCTTATTATTGTTTTTTGAAGCTGTCGTCTCCAAAGCAAGTAAAATGCCACAATCAGCATTCAAAAAACAAAAGCTTCATTCAACTCAGATTATAAATTCAACAATGGGTTCTAATTTTGAAATGATTAAAAAATTCAAAACATCTGCTGCATTTGAGTATGTCGAAGATTGGTATGTTGAGATTGAAAGTCCCATGAATATGTTTCCAGATATGTATCTATTTGGATCCATGGATGGAAATGATATACAAAGGCTAGGGATAATTGTTAATTGCTATGCTCTCAATCATAGTCAGATCGATTTTCAAATGGAGGTAATTGAAGAAAATGAAGTGAAATTATTTTCCTGCCAAATTGATTACACAAAATTTAGACCAGATTTGATTGATACTAATACAGAATTTCCAGAGTCAATAAAAAAGTCACAGTTTAAGTTGGACAGTTTTGAGAGCTTCAATGAATATGGTCTAAAGAGTTGTGATGATCTTGTACAACGTATTACCAACGTTATGAAATATCGCTTTGTGAGATGTAAGAAAACATCATCCGTGTTTCTTTATTTGCAACAAAGAGGTAAACTACTTGATAAAATACCAGATGATAAACTCGAGGCTCAAATGCTTGCTTTGAGAAGGGTATATTTAGTTGAGCTAGAACAGAGCATTAAAGAAAGTGAGTTCATGCCTACTACAGAGTTTGTAAAATCCCAAAAAGAAGACTCTCAGATAGAGAAGCTTGCTAACCAATGCGATGAAATCCATGAAAATTTCAAGGACAGTTATTTATTTTCAAGCTCTTTTACCATGAAGGTGGATGTTCGAAGATGTGTAGAAGCACCCAAGTTATATAAATTGAGATCACGGGATGATTTAAATGTTCGAGTATTATTAAAATCGTTCCTACAGAAATTTCAAGCATCATTGCCTGATGCTCTTCTGATTCCATTTGACAAAAAAGAGTCTGATCCGATTGGAAACCCTGTGAAAATCATGAATGAAATGGATATAAATGCCAAGAACATCAATTTTTGGATAGTTGATGGGCAACACACCATTCAAGCAGCAAAAGAAATATTATCAAATCCTAAATTCAGTCTATCTGGGGAGGCAAAACAGAAGTACAAAGAACGTAATGCTCGATTCTTAGATCCATTAGTTGCTCCCAGTGTGGTGATTCGTATTTGCTGCCAGTTAAATTCTGCAAACACAATGTTCTTCAAAACTCCATTCATTGATTCTGTGCGATCTGCAAGACAATTCCTAATTGCCACAAATAAATTAAAGAAACAAAAATGTGGGAATGCTAAGACGGCTGAAGACAAGGTGTGCAATTTTTTTTTTTTTGCACTTAGTTTATATTGTTATAACTAAATTCATGGCTATTTTATTTTTGATATCACATTCTTACTAATTTATATTTGTTATTTTTTAACAGGTTGATGATGAAATGTTGTGCTCTTTCTTCGATTGTCCACTAACAAACTTTGCTGAAAAAAAAGTCTTGTTATATCTTGATGATACTACTTGGGATAAATGGGAAGTTGTTTTTAATTGTTACAAACTAGGGACATTAATGTGTTCTCCAAACCAACCTAAGGATCCAAACTATAAGACAAATAGTCTGAACAGTTTGGTATCAAGTTCTTTCCGTCCCCTTCAGGGACTAACCGCTGAAGAAATGTGTTCTGTAGCAGATAAACTATTGGATGGAACTGTCTGGTTTTCTATTCCAGTGAACCATCCAACCAATGCCATAAAAATGAAAGATTATTGTTCACAATTGAAAACCAAAAGAACAATTTTGGAGGCAATGGTAACATATTGCAAAAGTCATGATAAGAATCTGAATGATAAGATTCTTACAATATCCAATATTCTTGAGCATTATGGAATTACTGATATCATATTTGCCAACTTCTGTAAGACAATGGAAGGGTGTAAATATGTAAAAGGATCACGAAATACAAAAATAGAGTCCCTTTCTCCACAAGCGTGTGTGGTCCTTGATAGAATAATTGATGCATCGACAGATATACAGGAAATTGAGAACAGTTTTGAATTCGGTTGTCATTATGGGGGTCCTAGCCTCTTGTCAACACTTTTGCACTCTTTTCCTTGTCTGTTTCAACCAATGTTATACACTGACTTTGTTGTGTTGGATACATTGGCTTTGAAAGATGAATCATTCCTTAAGGATCACTATATTGAATTGTTTCGATTTTTAATCGAAAAAAATGGGTTGAAAGATTTTACTATGATTATCTTAGTAGAAATTTGGTCTTGTAAGGATGTACGCCAAGCTCTAGAGATTGTTGTCAAGGACTCAAATGTCAACTATAAAATGGCTACCGGTCTTTATGAATATAAAGAACAAAATAACTATAGTTATGATATAGTTTTAACTATACATTTCTATAGTGAAGAGTCTAAAAGTTTACAGGCCTCAATATACTCTCACAGTTTTAGAGACATATCTGATGAAAAAGAGAGAGATTTTGAATTCTGGGAAGAATTATTGCAAATGCATCAACAACATAGTGATCTAAATTTGATTATTTCTCTTTATGCGGGGAAAAATTTACAGCAGGCTTGCTGTACATATGGAAGAAGAATGGCATGTGTCGTAGAAAACGAGTTACAAAGGACTACCATGCTGACTAACCAAGAATCCTTCCAATTGCAAAAACCAATGTCTAATATATTGCTGTTGGAATATCCAGGTATTGTACTTTTTTTGTTCTTTCTCTAGTGATTCGTTGGATTCTATGCTATTTATATATCTTCATTAACAAGATGTTTACTATAACTACTAATGGCGGAAATTGTAAAGAAAACAACGACACTTTGCAACAAAGCAATGATCAACATAGTGTGCACAATGTCGAAGAAGTTTTCGAGATGCAAATACAAGACGAAGAAAATACCATACCAGGTACATAATTTATTTTGTTTCTTTTGTTGTATTGTACTTGTTTTGTTCTTTCTCTAGTGATTCTTTGGATTCTATGCCTATTTATTTAATGAATTTCATTCGTTGATACATTTTATAACATTTCATATGTTTATTACAGTAGCAAACGAGGAGAAAAAAGACAGTGATCAAGGGAATGTGACAGAAAGCCATAGTCAAGAACATGATATCATATCAGGTACTTCACATGTCTCTTATTTTCAATTAAACATAAAATATGTCTTATAAAAAAAAAATTGATTTAAAGAAGTATTATTGGTATTCGATTGAAGGTTTGTTATTTTGGCTCTAGGTTCTATGAAGACAATACAAGAGAAGTGTGGCTTATCAATAACTAGTACAAAAAATACTCAAAGTGAGTGTATTTCTTCAACAATTTTTTTTAATAATAATTTATGTAGCATGAATAAAATGAATTTACTATGATCCATTGTTGTTTTGCAGCTATTATAAGTCAAAAGAAATTAGTTATTTTTGAATTGAATAATATTTTCTATCAGAGCGTTGATGGTGATGCATCACAAAAAGAATTTATCGAGAAAATGGGAAGGGCCGCAGATTACACGATAGAGAAAAAATCATTTTGGTTTCGTCCACATGCAAAAACATTTCTTGAAATGTGTTCCAGAAATGAATCTCTTGACATTGCAATTTGGACGACATCTTTGAAACAAAACACAACAAGAGTTATGAAAAAGCTAGTTTCAGAAACATTACAAGCTAAATTTTTGTTTACATGGACTGCTTCAGATTGCAAACAACAAAAGGGAAAAAATGACATTGATAATTCAACACAAGTTATATACAAAAAACATCTGAAAAAAGTGTGGAGAATGTATTCTCAATATGATGCTACTAACACTATTCTAGTGGATTGTTCAATGGAGACAAAGAAAGAAAATCCCAAAGAAAATGTGATTATTGCCCCTTCGTTTGATGGAAAGAATGAGGATAAATGGTTGATCGCTGATCTGTGGAGCTTATTGAATAAATTGTACAAGGCACTCGATGTTCGAGATATTTTGAAGAATCTTCAATGACTTTTAATAGTACATTAAGATGACTGTTATTCATTTCCTCTATAAACAAAATCTTGAAGTTTATGATATAAATTCTTGGTCATTGTACATTTGATGACTTAATTCTACATGTGATGTGTTATTACTGTGTTTTATTTTATTATCAATTTAATGTCTATTATTTCATAATACACATATAAGGATTGTTGTTGTGTCATTATTATAAATTAACATATTATTATTTTGTTTATTTATATTGAAATATTGAGTTATAAAAAGTTAGTGATTTGAATAATAGTCTTATGTGTTTGCATAAAAATGTAGTATTCCATATTAATTAAATAATTGTATTAGGTTGTATGTATAAATTAACGTACAATTACTATGTTTGAGCAATTGCAGTTTATTTATCAATTGCGTCTTAATTGATCATTATAACTCTTACAAATCAGTGATTTGAATGTTAGTTCAATGTTATCATATGAAATTTTCTTATTTCTTAGAAATTAAAAAAATGGAAAATCATATCAGGTTGAATGTAAAAATTACCTATAATTAGCTTGTTTAATTGAAATTTAAAAAATTGTAAATCTAGGTGGTGGGTATAAATTAACATATAATTGGTTTGAATTGGACCATTGTAACTATATTTTTAAATTGTGATTTGAATTTCATTGCAATGTGCTTATATGAATTTTTCTTATAATTTCTTGAAAATTAAAATATCGTATGAGGTTGTATGTAAAAATGAACATATAAATAGTTTGCTTGATTTAAATTTAAAAACTGTAAAATTTAGGTAGTATGTAGATATTAACATATAATTAGTTCAAATGAATTCGACTATTGTAATTATATTTTTAAATTGTAGTTTATCTCATTACAATTCTTAAAATTAGTGATTTGAGTAGTAGTTGAATGTGTTTGTATAAAAAAACTATTCCACTGAAATTACTTTTATTTTTTTCATTAAGTTCTTTGTTTGGGAGTGGAAATAAATTGGATATGTTTTGATGCCATTTAGCAATGAAGTTTTGAAGTGAAAATATGTTAATGTTATATATGTGGCAGCAATGCAGATGGGAGTTAATATCAGTCGGAAGATCTTGTTGATCTTTGAAATGGAAGGAGTATTCTTCTCGTCGTATTCCAAAGATGATACGAGTTGTCAAATTCAAAGAAAACCAGATTGGGAGCTTGGTGATAAATCCTACTTTTGTAGGCCTTTTCAACTAGAAGTATTAAAATACTGCCTAAAACATTATGATGTTGCGATATGGACATCAAATGTTACTAACAAGTACATTCGACAAGTACTTGAAAAATCAAATATTGATACAAGTGACTTTCAATTCATATGGGATAGGTCCCTTTGTCACTTGCAAACAAAATTCAAATCATGTAGTATGATACGATTTTATGAGAAAAGGCTAAGCGACGTGTGGTCCCAATATGGAAATAAGTACACAGAATCAAATGTATTGCTAATAGATACATCAAAGCCTACTTCTCAATTCCTCGGATATCGGTCAAACTGTATCTTAATAAAGGCTTATATAGGACATGAACACGATACTTGGCTTGTGCAAGTTCTATTCCCCTTTTTAAAGACACTTCATCGCATCAAACAGAAACGCAACTACATTCAAATGTTCAATAGAACATTGAGTTCTTTGTATTAAGTGAAGATATTATTATATGGAAATTTGTTGATGATTACATTGCAATATTTCAATACAAGTTGGACACATTTTTTAGTGAATTAATTTGTATGATTTTATAACTTTTATAGATAGATGATAATTGACAATGATATATAAATACAATTATTAGTATTATTTATGATTGCTTTTAGATTGACAAGTTTTTGCATCATACAACACTTGATTTCCCCATTCAAAATATTTTCTAAATTTGTGCTCTTAAATCAACTATTTGTAATTTAAATCATCTCATAAAAGCCAACAAGGCGTGCAAGAAACTCTCTTTAGTTTTATTTATCTATATGTATTAATACAAGTGCATTACAACACTTGATTTCTCTATTCAAAATATTTTTTAAATTACATACTCTTAAATCAATTATTTGTAATTTAAATCATCTCACAAAAGCCAACAAGGAATGAAGTTCTCTTTAGTTTTATTGATCTATATCGATTAATACAAGTGACACACAAATTTTGAATTAAACCTCCGTCTATATAAAAGCACATTTCTTACAAAAAATATTACTTCAATGATAATGAGTGCTAAGTGTACTAGAATTTAGATTGAAGCATGATGAGTCATAGATGAATGATTTTGAAAGGTATAGGCATTTGATTTCCCAATCTATAACTTATTGTAAATGTGTATTCTTAAGTTAATAGTTTATAATTGCAATAATCTCATATAAGCCAACTGGACATGAAATAAATTATTGACTGTTATTAGCCTATATTCATTAATATGAGGAGTTTATCAATGCAATATGTAATTTTTGAAATAAAACCCCATATAATTGAAGTTGCAATTGTTTTAAAACACAAAATTAATTGCTAATGAGTGCTAAGTGGTATTAAGGGTAGTACGAGATTGGTCATAAGTGAGTGACATTGAACTATAAGAAATTTGATTTCTCATTTCATTTTTTTGTAAGTTTGTATTATTAACTCAATTACGATTAATTGAAATAATCTCATAATAGCCAACAAAGCATGGGATACGCTCTATCTTTTATCTTCTTGTATGCATTAAATGAATGTATAAATGTGATGTATTTTTTGGAATAAAATACAATGTAAAAACATTCCACAAGTAGTTGAAAAATCAAATACTGATACAAGTGACTTTGAATTCATATGGGACAGCTCTCATTGTCACTTGGAAACAAAATTCAAATAATGTAGTGTGATACAATTTTATGAGAAAATGTTCAGTGATGTGTGGTCCAAAACAATGCTCAGGCCGACAATGCCGCAAACGAAGCAATTCCCCTTGGAAAAGGGATTCTTAAAATCAACAACGACCATGTCCTGGATCCAATCCCGTAACATTATGGGTTCGACGTTTATTTGGGAGCTACTCGTTGGCAGGAACCTCATGACAAGTGGAACGATTTCCAGGCGACGGATGGGAACTCTCTCCACTCGCAACGTGGCAATTCCAAGTGTGATAGCCATTTCTAACCGCGCCACCCCTCCTTCCTCGCATCTGAACGGGCGCTCACCTCACCTCAGAATGATGGCGTCTTCGTCCCTGCGGATGACGTACTGGAGCAGTTACGCAGAAAGATCTCCCATGCTAAGGAAATCTCGCATCCTCCTCCCGTCAAGCGTGCGAAGTCAATTTCACCTCAACACAGAGATTTAAGTGCCATAACTTCCAAAATCTCGCATCCTCCTCCCGTCAAGCGTGCGAAGTCAATTTCACATCAGCACAGAGATTTAAGTGCCATAACTTCCAAAGGCTTTGGGCTCACAGGGCCCGCGATCTGTGACATGGACATTCGCTGTACTAATTACCATGCGGCTCCCTCTCTCTGTAATGAACGAAGGCATTTATGGAACTGTACGAGAACCATAAGCAAGAGCATGAACATGTGGTTAAAAGGGCCACGTCTCATCCTGAAGGCTCTCTATCCGCATTATGGACAGAGAAATGACTCCAGCACCTCCCACAAAGCGCCCCTCAGCCCATCCCTGAATTCGAGAGGCATTTCCAAGCTGAAGGAGGTAGACTTAGGTTGGCACAGCTATTGGGAGCTCTACGCTTCCTGCAATCTGGTTCCTCAGAAAAGCGATTGGAACCCGCTGGACAAAATGGCTCACTCAGAGGACTCGGCTGCGTCATCCCCTGACCCGCTCCTTGAACTAGAAGCAGACATTAGGACCCTTCGCCGGCGTGTACGAAGACAGGGGGAGTTCATGCGACAAATAGATGTGCAGGGAGGACACCGGTTGGATAGAATGGAGGACGAAATTGGAAGTTCGAGAGCAGAGTTTGCAGAAGCTCTTGAAATGCTGGAGACGAGGGTAACCGCTGCCATCGAAAGCATGAACAAAAGGCTCGACAAGATGGAAGGAGTTCTGGTGAAGCTGCGTGAAGACGCAGGCAAGGTCTCAGAAGAAGGCAATCGCTCCTCAAGGGCTTAACACCGACGCCACCAGTCTGTCTTCCAACCCTGCTGTTTTTTGTATGTTTATTCCTAGAAAGACCTGTTTTTGTTAATACACAGGCATATGCTTTCCTAAAAGTCCTGAATATGTATAATCACAGGCATCTATTGCTTTAAACAGTTTCCAGGATAGTTAGTTTACAGACTTTGAAGTTGTAATTTTGCTTGTGGCTCTGCCACCCCTTTAATACAAAAACTAACCGCTTGTGTCAAAAAAAAATATTATTTATGATTGCCTTAAGTTTGACATTTTTTTGCATTACACCACTTGATTTTCCCATTCAAAATATTTTTTTAATTTGCGTTCTTAAATCAAATATTTGTAATTAAAATCATCTCATAAAAGCCAACAAGGCACGCACAAAGTTTTGTAAATGTGTATTCTTAAGTTAATAGTTTATAATTGCAATAATCTCATATAAGCCAACAAGGCATGAAATAAATTATTGACTTTTATTTGCGTATATTCATTAATAAGAGGAGTTTATCAATGGAGTATGTAATTTTTATTGCTAATGAGTGCTAAGTGGTATTAAGGGTAGTACGTGATTGGTCATAAGTGAGTGACATTGAACTATAAGAAATTTGATTTCTCAATTCATTTTTTTGTAAGTTTGTATTACTAACTCAATTATGATTAACTGAAATAATCTCTTACAGGCCAACAAAGCACGAGATATGTTCTATCTTTTATCTTCTTATATGCATTAAATGAATGTATAAATGTAGTATGTAATTTTTGGAATATAATACAATGTAAAACCATATAATTAATTGATAATGAGTACTAAGTGGACTATTTAGACTCATTCGATATGTGCCATAAATAAATTCAAAAGAGCATGGGGTCATATATAAAGTTCAACTAAAATATTTGAAAAATATGTTTCAACATCTATTTCTTCGACATTTAAAAATCTTATCATTTTCTTTGCCTTTTGGTGAAAGTAATTCTCGGCCATGATTTCTTAATTCGATTTCTTCACACTTTCATTGTGTATGTATAATGTTGTACCTAACAACTATCCCAATTTTGACGAATTTATAGTTATTATTTGGTGACATCAATACATTTCTTATAATTTATTTTATTTTAATTTAATATTGTGATTTCCTTCCAATCATGCTATATTATAATATGTTATTTAACAATGAAAATATTTAATATGATACTTTGTTCACTTCAAATATAGATAGAGATCTTCTTGTAATAAAACATGCAATTATGTGTGCAACTTAACTTCATTAATCCTACATTTTATATCTTCATGAATATTTTTTCTCACGATTCAACAAATTACAGATTTTCATATACTCCTCCTAATTTATGGCATACCGAACTAGTTATAAATGATACAACATTTCATTTTTTATGATTGTATATTAAAAACACTTGGAGTAAATAAAATTTGTGATCAATAAAAACATTCTTTCTAGGATTAGTTTTTCCAATTTTAATGGAATATTTCTTTAATGCATAATTTTTACAAATTAAATGAAATAAATAAAATATTTACAAAAAAATTCAATGTCATAGAAGTCCTTGTAATAGAATTTTTCTAGATTTAATGAAATAGGTGTTAGAAGTTCTTTGAAAATGTAAACAAGCAGAACTTCATGTTTTCTGCTTAATTGGTGGTTTTAGGATGACCACTAACCAAGAGATGGTTTTAGGATTACCACTAACCATGTCAACAACAATGAGGCATCAACTACCATTTATTTTTATATTCTTTTTTTTATAATTGTTTATTTCGAATTTGGAGCAATGACTATAAAATCCATCTAAATAATACATTTGTTTTGGAGCGACAAGTATAAAATTAATCTGGACAATACACTTGTCTCATCCTTGTGCAATCTAGGATCCATGGAGATCAACCTCCATCCCAGATCAAAAGTGAAGAGACAAACACCTATAGGATCAACAATGGAAAAAATAACACCTATCAATGCAACTTCCTAACTCAATAGAATTTATTCCTAGCTTAGCTTGACTTTTTCTTGAATCACATATTTGTAGCTTCCAATAATTCATGGATCTAAAGTCCCCTCTCGTTCCCCAAACGAGCAACAAAGATGAATCCAAATAAATATAGGGAGCACCTTAATCTTTGTCTTCTCTCAGGGTAGAGTAACTGAACATTGTAAATTTATTTTAAACTTTATGACGTAGTGGATACCCAAACGAACAACAAAGATGAATCCAAACAAATATAGGGAGCACCTTAATCTTTGTCTTCTCTCATGGTAGAGTAACTTAACATTGTAAATTTATTTTAAACTTTATGATATAGTGGATACCGTTAATAAGTTGAAACGACCAATATATTGCAAACTCTCTAGGATATTGGATTTTTAGTGGATACAAGTAGTAGGTTGAAAAGTTGTTAACCCAATAAACAAAAATATAAATTTGTTTTACGTTAATTTAAAAAAAAAAAATTGTAGTTTCATTAATATTAAATATTTACTATTATTATTTAAAACTTCTACATTCTCAACAAAATTGGAGGCATTTTATATAAATATGCGTTGAAGTTTTCTAAAAATGGGTCATGTTTCAAAACAACAAATCATTGCCCTAAACATGTTAAATAAATAAAAATCTATCATGCATGAATTTAAGAATATTCCTTGCAAATTAACGTGAAAACCCACTAAAACCAAAACTTCAGAAGAGAAAATGAATTTATACAATGCAAATAATTAAGGAGTGAGTTAAAGTCTAGGCGATTTGCATCTTTTCCATTGAGTTTAGGCAGAATCCAACAACACGATTTGTTGTTGAAATTGCAACTTTTATTGTTAAAATTGCAATTTTCATTGCAGAAATGAATTCAACTGTAATATCTCGATTTTGACCATATTGCATTAAAATTGTAAATGATTTAAATAACGTTATTAAATCGTGGCGAGGAGCTCAAGGCCAAGGCCCTGCCATCGATTTAGCATTTTATGTATCAACAATTAAAAATCGATGCATATGGTTCTCGTGCTAGTGAGGCACAATAGAAATTAAGACATCTTGTAAATATGAATTTTAACTAAATACCCACAACTAGCTATGCAATGCAACAAGAGATGGGGGCATGATTTTTACAAGGAACAGGGAGGGAAAATATTCAAACCCTTGAGCCAATAGTGGTAAGCCAAATGTCAATGAGAGAACCCATAAACCCTCAACTACCCATTTTGACTTATGCATCCAATCATTTAATTCTTCCAATAGTTGGTTGAGATAGTTAATGCATTGGGAATGGAGAGGTATGGCTGCCCAATTTCGTGTATGGGCAAGCCATCAATTTGGGAAATCATATTTTGGCTTCTTGGGCAAGAAAACACCCATGAAATTGTGCCCAAGCCATTATTCACCCATGGTCTTTGCTCCCTCACGCAGTCTGAGCTAGCTGGGTCGTTTTCCTTCACATTTTTCATCATTTTCCTTCATTTTCCATAGCTGGGAATTTGTTTTTGTGTTGTAGAGTGGTCGGGAGGAAGAGAGTCATGATTTGGGGGTTTATAGAGGTCGTTTATGCCCCTTGAATGACCAAAAACATGTGGTGAAATCGATTTTTCTCTCCAAGGGTTTATTCCCCCTCTAACAATTCGTTTTTAGGTGCCCACGATTTTGAAAACTCATGGAAACCCCATTTTGGCAATCCCACAGTCAAAACGTTTTTCTTCATGCCCAACAATTTTGTTTTGCTGTTATGTGCATCCCTATTTTGGTTTGAACTTGTCAGTAAGAAATTAGGAGTGGAAGAGGATTAGAATTGGCTTGATAAACCTAGTGAAGAGAAGAATCTCATAGAAAGACCAAAGGGCCTTGGCTATTCTTCTATACACACCCTGAAGAGCACTAGAAGGGAAGGTATGGCCTGATGGACTGTTTAGCAGTGAAGATAATACTTCCTTGTGTTGGGTGTGTAGGTATTGTGGGTACCAAGCTAGCTAGATCTTGTAGAGGTATCAATAGCTCTGTGGTTGAGCTCACTAGCTTAGCAATTCATTCCCTTCCATTGCCTTAGTAGCTTGATAAACCCAACTGTGGATTGGCTTGGCTTATCTTTGGTGTATGTTTGTCTATGTGTGAGTCTGTTGTTCCCTTTTTTCTTGTATAAATCATTCCCGGCTCGGGGGGTGGCAGTTGTGTTGAGAGATTGATGAGCACAAATGGCCTATGGTTGGGTGGAACGTTGCAGTTGCATAGCCAGTTGCTCGGGACTACTTCGTTCAAGATAAGTACTCTCTTGTGTTAATTCTGCAATGTCTTTATTTGATGACTATCATGAATATGTTGAATGCATGTTAGATGTGTAGTATAATTTTATTCTGCTATGCCAAATTTAATCATGCATCTGCACACATATGCATTATGTTTGTATGAATTTGTACATTTTATCATGGGGCTGAGAAGCAGAAGAAGCCCATTTTAGTGTCATGTCTTCTCCCTTGCGTTGGATCGATGGGAGGGGACGTGACATCAATGCCCTTGATTAATCATGAGGTAATTATGCAATTCCAACAACTGAAACTGTACCGAAAAATTCGCGTGATAGTGGGTGCAAATTGTCTAGACTTTAGCTTAGACCACTAATTAAACCTAAAATTAAAAAAAATATACAGCCAAATCGAGGTAAAAATAATAATCCCTAATATTAAAAAAAAATTGATCTCATATTTCGAAGAACATAACGAGGAAAAAGGTCAACATCCTAGAATTTAGGGAAAATAACAATGCACTAAGAGGGTTAGGTAGTTAACACTAAAAGTTGGAGCAAATAAACCCTTAGTTCTTTCATTCTCCGCCTCTAAGAAATTGAAATGAAATGAAATTCTAAGCCTATGTCAACTATTTTTGATCTATGCCCACATGGGGGTAGAGCAATTGGTAATGAGTAATTGAAATGAGAAGTTGTAAATGGAAGGTCATAAGTTCAAATCCCCGTGGGTACTTACAAAAAAAAAACTATTTTCAATCTACATGGATGCTGCCATTGCACTTTTGATAGAACAATGAACCTCAAATTTCAAAATAAAGAATATACTTTCATTTTTTTAAGTCATAAAATCTCAAAACCCAATGTTGTTAGCTACCACTCTTACTGGCACTATAAAGCTGTTGTGGTGGCACATTTTAGCCTCCATCCGCATCCAAGGCATCCTGTAAATTTACCAAACCACTCAAGACAAAGAGATATTAAAATGAAAATATTGTCATAGTTACAACCAACATTTATTATAAACCCTAACTTTTCTACAATTTTATATTTGGGTGAACGCTCTGCCATACCCAAACCATAATTAATAAAAGTCAATAATT
Organism: Larix kaempferi; assembly: GCA_027924585.1. NCBI lineage: Eukaryota > Viridiplantae > Streptophyta > Pinopsida > Pinales > Pinaceae > Larix > Larix kaempferi. The sequence continues at coordinate 14,046,813 of BSBM01000422.1, forward strand.
ATTGCATACCTCTTTAGATGGCCGAAGATAAGCATTCAATGGCAATTCTGCAATCAAATTCTAATACACAGATCGGAACATAAATTCTTGGCTAAGTGAAAACATTCATTGAATAGAAATCTCGATTTTCACCCTTCTTATTCACATATTGCAATAAACTCACCGCTCGTTGAGCATGGATTCACTACAGATTACCGCGGGAGGAGTGTCATGTCGTGCATGGACTCATTGAACATTACATTACCTCGAAAAAATGCTCTATGCATGGATTCACTGCACATTAGCTCAACTCATTGTTGTCCACGCTGCGAGATGCGCTAATTGATTAGGAGTTCCACTAAACCTTAGCATGCTTTACTTTTATCAAGATTTCTCCAACTGCCACGAAATGCAGTTAACCAAGATTTCTCCAACTAGCACGAACAGTAGTCACATGTAAACTGAGCTATTTTTGATATTTTTATAATTGTTTATTTCGAATTTTGAATGACGGCCATAGAATGAATCTTGATAGTACACTTGTATTATCCTCCTGCAATCTAGGAAAATCATCGATGGTAGTCCTCCCCCAAATTCTAAGATATAAACACCTACCGACATAATTATCTTACTCCTCAAATTAAGTTAAATTAAAAAGGAATATCCATAAGTATAAAATTGATAACCATATAAAATTTATTTTTATTTTAAATTTTCATTATATAATATTCAATTTAACAAAACCAATGTATAACAAGAGCCACGAGGTGGCAATGTCCCCGACAAAAGCATATGATCGGGGACATAACCTTTAATGATTTTACAAGGGATATAAAAAAATCGAAGAAAATTGTTTGAGCATCAGGAATGTTAAAAATAGAAGCATGAGGTATTTAAAGTAGTTAAAGCCAGATCTTAAATGTCTTACAAGTAATCTAGGAATTTGAAGGACAAATTCATTGTACATATATTTTATATTATGAAGAAGGAAATGTATACAGGAAATTTGACTCTATAATGAAAAGATATTTTACATGTTCAAAGATTTTGTTAATTGGCAGGTACATAACGAAGGTAGAGGACAGGATTAGAGTGTCAATAAAAGAAGCAGGGATAGGTTGCCTTGTACAATTGAAAATTGTAATTTATCATTTTTTAGATGTAGTCAATTTCAGTAGCAACCCCAGTTAGGTAAATACTTTAGTATAGATGATAGAACATTTAGCAAGTAATTTGTGTCGTGTATTTCTAGTTTTTATGAATGGTGTTGCCTTTATTTAGAGGCCAACTAAGGAAATTGGAAAAAAAGATGTGGTTTCAGTTTTCAGAATGTTGTATTTAGGTAGCGGTTCTTTGGATTTTTAGTTATTGTCATTGATGTTTGTTTTTTCATTAGTTGTAGTCTTGTAGAAAAACAAACCAGCATAAAATCATGGAATTAGCATGTTCTTTTGATTTTGGATGAAGCAAAACAAATTAGCTGTTGAAAATCTATGAAGGAATGTAAAGGACAAAGGAGCAATCCAAGAATTACTGCAAAATGACAAAAATGTTGAACAATGTGACCTGTTGTCTAATGTAATTTGTTATGATCAGAGACATGTACATCAACTTTTGATTTAAAGGCTACAACATGTTTATCTTAAAAAAAAAGGGTAATCCTATAACAATAAAATCTTAGTATGTATTTGGTTCAAATCCTTTAGCTTCTTTTAGTAGCTCATAAAGCATAGACAAAAAGATAATCCCATTTTCCAAAATATATTTACACTAAAGCTTCCAAAGAAGCAGTGCCAAAAACCATAGGTGAGGATCTTGGATCTTGCTAAAGCTCCAATATCACTGAGTAGAACTATTCCCCAATGTAACCTTCCTTACAAAAAAGTTGTATGTTCATATTAGACAAACTCCCAACAAGATCTAGTAAAAGAGTTATCTTAGAATAGGTGGTTTACTATTTGCAATTTAAGGCACGAAGCTTACGTCCATCTGGGAAAATGAATTTTTGCAAATAGTGTCTTTGCAAAGAAGAGCTTGGTAAATCACTGGCAATGCAAACACCAGAAACTTAGACATATTGTGCAATGTCTTGATGCATGTTGTTAGTGAGATGAGGCTATAATTTTTTCAGTTGCAGATAGTATTTACATATTGTTTTGTTGTGTGAAACTTAAAGGTTATATCAATTTGTCTTTGTAAACTATAAGGAAGTGATATAGATGAGGTATTCCTCGATAATGCAATGTGCATCGTTATAAAAATGAACAAATCTCATCTTCCCAATCCAACTCCATGTGAAGGACTATAGGGGGATGACTCGATAGAATGCAAAAGAGATGGCTGCGAGAAGGCGTGTTTTTGTTAAAAGGTTGCTATAAATATCTAGTGTTGAATATAAGGATTTTACTTATTTTGTTATTAAATGGGGGGTAATATCTCTTGTTTATTGATATCGCCTAAAAATGTTGAAGAATGCGATGGTTGAGTCAAAGTTGGGAATAAGTCTATGTCTATAGAATGTGTTGGAAGTGACCTTTCATTAATGATCAAAAATATTGCAGGAGTATCAAAAAGGGGTTATGTGGTATGTTTTTATTATATTATTCTTGTGCAATGTATTATTATGTATGCACTATTGAAGCAAAATAAAACATAAGTAAGCATTGTATGGCTTCTAGAGTGGCCTAGGAGCTCAATAAGGGATCGGAAGGGGGAGAAGGCTTTAAGCTCAAGAATCCATCTGAGGACTGTTAAGAGGGCTTTGATGTTGTATTCGTGATCACTATATGACGTCTAGAGTGGCTTCAGGGCAAGTGAAATGGGGCACATGCACTAGAAGGCTTTAAGAAAGAGCATTGGTTTGAAGAATCTGTAGTGGCATGGAATATACTATAAGTTGCATACATTTTCCATTGGATTAAAATTTCTCAAACAACGAGCAATTTATGTAATGTATTATTGACTTCATTGTAGATACATATTTGGAATTAAGGAAGATTTGTGGTTTTCAATTTCCCTACAACCCAATCATTGGTTGATGTACATTTTCAAGAATCCTTAGATGTATAGATTTTGCATTTTTTCGAATCCAAGTTACCAGCCTTTAGGTATATTAGATAGTGTTACTTTGTACATTCCATTTTTTATTGGGTGAATGGATTACATTTCTTAATGGGAAGAACAAGGAATACTAGTTTTTTTGAAAAATAAAGTAATTGATTGATGTAAATAGAATGTCGTGATTGTGGAAAAATAATATTTGTTAAATATTTATAATTGTTACTTAATTATAATAACAATAAAAATTATTCAAAATTACTATTTAATTTTAGTTAAGTACTTATAATTTTTACTATCCTATTTTCACATCTTAAAATGGATGGAGAACATACTTAAATTAAATTATATAAGTTGATAGATTCATGTAAATAAAATGATATAGCAATCCTTTATTCTGATTGGAATTGTTTGAGTATTTTGATAAAGTAATAGCAGGCACCATTAAGCTAAGTCAAATGGTTTGAATTTGAAATCAAGAACCATGGATTTGATCATAATTCGGATTTCTTGATAGGTTGGTTTGAGATTCGTCTTTAGATTCATATATATACATATAAAAGTTTAAAACATAAATCAAAGTGATTGCATCCATTTTTTTTTCGTTGTTATTATGTCCTTGACATATATAAATTGAGTAGTTGGATTAATCTTCACTTACAAATTTTGATTTTTATTTAGCTAAAGTTATACTATAGTTTAAACAATATTTATTTATTTGAAATTTTAAAAAATATATTTAACTGCTTTCTCATTGGTGTACTATAGGGTGATGTTGTCCTGGGGCTTTGTGCCCCATGACACGTTGGCGTTGTTGCATCATCCTCCCTGTGGCATGTGGTATGATGTTTGCAGGTGCGGTATGGTGTTTGCATGTGAGGTGTTGTGTGGTATGGTGTTTGCAGGTGGGAACGGCAGCGTGGCATTGCGTCGTGCTTAATGATGAATCGAAGAGGGAAACCTTGCAGTGGTCTATCTTGGAGAGAAGCAGTGGGTTATTGGAACGGCCGAAGCTGCTTTGTCATTGATGATTTTGTCAAACCTTATGCAAATTGCAAAGATGAATTTGAAAACAAAGGTTTTTGATTGTTGTATTGCTATATCGGTTTATTTCATAGATCTTTAAAGAAGAGCCTTTTTGGATGTTGCCATCATTGCTAATCTAAATCCCCTTTGCTTGATGCAAGAGACCATGGCCATTGCTTTGGCTTACGGTATTTACAAGACTGATTTTCCAGAAAGTGGTTCGTTAAACGATGTGTTTGTTGATATTGGGCATGCTAGTATGCAGGTTTGTGTTGTTGCTTTAAAAAAAGGCCCAGTCAAGATCCTGGCCCATGGTTTGGACAGATCTCTTGGTGGAAGGGATTTCGATGAGGTTCTTTTGAACTATTTTTAAAATCAGGTGCTAAAACCCTAGAAATTATGTTCAATTCTTAGAACTGAAACCCTTTTGTATGTTTTCATTTTTTTCTTTCTTTTTGCTTACTTTTTTTCCTATCTATAAAACCCTTGAAGTTCTGTAGTAATTTTTAGTGTTGATACTCTTTTGTATGTTGTCATTCTTATTGATTCTAGCAAATTTAGACAAATCTAATGATCTGTATGAAAAGCTATGAAACGGAATTGCATTGATTCTAGCTCGGAAAGCGTTGAAACCCTAGCAATGAATGTTGTGTAATCCTGAAAGCCTTTTGTATGTATTCATTCATGTTTTTTCCAGGAAGATTAGATAAATTTGTGGATCTGTGTGAAAGTTTATTAAGGTGAATTTTGCTAAATCTATCTCGAGAGCCCTTGATACTAGCAATGAATCCTGTTTAGCCCCTGAAGCCGTTGCATATATATGATAAATGGCTCAAATGAGTCTTTCTTAGTTCTCCCCAAGCTTCAATTCATCTTCAAATATCTTGAACAATAGTTCTTACAAGTCAATTTCTAGTGGGATGGCTGAATTGGGGGCTTGTTCTGTGGATTCCTTCTTAGTCCACCCCTCCAAAAGCCTAGAGATTGATGCCCTTGAAAATCTTAGTGAAAGAATTGAGTCTCCTCTGTCTCTTGCCGATGTTGATTGCAGTGATGCCGAAATTGTGGTCCACTCTTCTCTAAGTGAGGCTTCCTAAGCTGCCTATTTTACCATGGTATGGCTTGTTCTAGAGTATTGGTAAGAATATAAGGTGTTAACATTTTGGCTGGCGATATTGTAGACTGTGGAATGTTCTTTTGCATGATAATATGCAAGGAAATTGACACTATCAAAGGATTAACATCAGAATTGATCCTGTTTTCTAATGACTTTAGTTAGGGTCAAATTTTGGAGTATGAAAATATGGAATTGGATTGGAAGGGTTGCTATGAAGAATATTTTACAAGAGAGGCATATTTTACAAATGACAGAAAATGCTACTATATTCACTTAAAAAAACCATTTCACCAAATATTTGTTGGAAAATCAGTAAAAGCCAAATCCAATAAGCATTGCATTTCAATAATTTTTAGCAGCAATTTTTGTTTTAATATCATTTCAATTTAGCCTATTTTTTCCTCATTTTGGAGCTTCATGAAAAATCTAGCATGGTACTGCAGCTGTTTCAGAATTCTACGTCATTATAAGATAACTACTATAAGGACAATTGGTTGATGTGATAGGCAAAAACTAAATTTCTAGAGAAATTCACTATGAGCTTCCTAGTTTTTTAATGCATTCTCCTCTATAGACAATAGAAATCATGAAGAGATAACTGTCAATATCCCAATGTAGGACTTGAAAAAAAACAACCAATAAAATCAAAATGTATCTATCATATGTAACATACTAGAAAAACAATAAAATAATTATTGTACCGTGTCATGGATTTACTTGAAGGCATGACTGCACATAATTGAAAAGCAATGAAAACATCAAAAAAATATCTGTGATATTGAGCTCTTTGAATATGGGAAATGTACAAGTATTAAATAGACACGGATACATGTTTTTAACATTCAAAACCATTGAAATCAATCTACTGCTCCTAAAACTTTACCATTATCAAGTCAGGCAATTTAAGTTTCAAAAGATGGCTATCCTCTAGCTTCTCTGATTGGAAATGTTACAATAAAAATATTTTGTGTAATGGTTACAGTTGTATGTTTGCAGACACATGAATTATCAACATTGGACATTTTCATTGTGGGCGCTGTGAATAACAAACGCACTTTGCATATGCCTATGCTTTATGCGTCTAATTGCCTAAATCTCCAGCTCATAATAAATTCATATGCTGGAGAATAGTACATAGAGATCTATTGCTATTTCTTATGTTTTTCTTGGAACCTTTCTGATGTGATCCCTTTGTGTGATCGACAGAAATCTCACACCAAACGATTCATGGGAAATTACCAATTTCCATAGAATGGGAGCTTGAACCTGTATCAATTTACTGCATGTTGAAAAATAAAATGCAAAACGCATAAAATCAAGTAACAAACATGCAACATAAATTGCATCGTCATTTTGCAAATGAAATGATTGCAACCTAATTATATTTGACAAAAGAAGCAATGACATTAACGCAGTTCAAAATCATTGACATATACACTGCTGAGCAAAAAAATAGAAGCAAATGTGAGTATCATTTAAAAAATGCAAGAGAATTTGTATTGTTTTTTCCAAAAAAAAGTTCAATTTAAGTAACAGGTACTGTGTATTTGAACATAAAGCATTGAAAAGCAATTGTTCTTGTGATTATCTGAGATCTAATTTTATGCACCATTGCATTTTCAATGTTATAAACAATATAAACCATGTTTTAGCAAAGCAAACATCATTTGGATAGCAACTCTACACAAACGAAGTGTGTTGCAAGGTTATTGAACTTCGAACCAGGAGACAAGAGAGCATAAACCATATCAGCTGATCACAATCAATTGCAAGGACTGTAGCTTATTACCATAGACATGAACGAAATATTGACATTTGAAATGTTGGAAAGCCATGTATCTATCAATACTTGTAAACTATGAATAACATTACAAAAGCTTATAGGTAGATTGTTTTCAAGTATCCAAAAAGGAAACATCAGTTGCTGAAGCATGAAAACTATGTATGTATTTTGGCTTTCAATGACTATGGCTTTGCAATTACAAATGAAAAAGATAATGACATTTGCAAAAACGCTATGAAGCTATTGTGATGGATGTAGTAAATAACATTAAAAAAGTGAAAAATATATATAATTCGGAATCTAAAACTTTTGCAAAATATATTGTTGGCAATCTCCTTGCATTGCTACCTGTAGATTGCAAGTGATATGAAATGTCCCTTACTTGTCACCAGGTTTCATTTTCAAAACCTAAGAGATGCTGAGTGTTAAAATTTTAAAATCTGGCAGCAGTGGATGGGACATGACAGAATGCATGTACCCACAGATCTCATTTACATTGATGGGAGTAAATAGATTGGTCTTTGAAGATTGGCTGGTTATCAAATATCTACCACCATCAAATGAATATGATACGTTACTGATGAAAATTGGAATCATTTGATCTACACTCATACTGAATTCAGAGTTTATAGTGGGCAATTTATTCATTTGTGTAATCTCTTTATACCTAGACTTTCTGCCATGTGATCTCAGTTTCAGTCCTCACAATGGGGTGCTTGTTTGCTGAACTTTATACTATATTTAAATGTTTAAATATTTGTAATTGTTGCTTCTCTCAAAGTTAGTTACTGCTGCAAACTGCCACCAGTCAACATGTACAAGCATCTGATGTCACTGTTCACTAGTGTATACACAGCTGACAGTGTCGTGATCTTTTGCCCAGCTATAGTGACTTGTACGTGCCTTCTCCAGATTTGTTGTAACCTGTGGATGTCTACAAATTCTGGGACAGACTCTGTATTAAAAACCGTTTGCATAAAAGAGGACTCTGCAGCAATCAAATGCTTGGAAAGTATATAATATGAAAAAGCAGAATTCTAATCTTAAGACAAGTATGTACACCTGGAGAAGGATTCAAATAAAGTTATGTTTCTGTATATATATTTATAGGTTTTTATCAAAATAATGACAACATAGGTTGTCAATATATCAAATCCATAGACTGTTTTTGTAAATGTACTGGTACAAAACCATGGTAGTTGACCATGCTGCATGTATATTACATTGATTATATAAAAAAAACAAAATTTGAATAAAGTTTTTTCTTTTTTTTATATGCTAGCTATTGCAAATGTACATAAGTATTTTTCAGAACTGGATATGTTCTTTGCAAACTATCTGTTGAAGTCATCATGAGCAGTGTAGTGACAAGGGTACTGAAGTTTGGTTCCTGTACATTGAAGAAAAGGAAAATATTAACATCAAAAGCAATTGATAATTGAAAGCAAAACATGTTATAGAAAATTAAAACGTGAGAGTGTTGAAAGCAAAACATCTTACATGTGAATTTGAAGCTAAAGTCTGATCACATTCATGAATATGTTAAATCTATGTATAATTCTTGCTATCCCTGTGACTAAATCGACAGAAATTAGTATAAATGTACAAAGAGATTATATCGTAATAAAAATCTATTTCATTGACAGTCAGATGGGATGCATAGTTTGAACTCCAAAAATTGTGCCTCTGAATCAAAGCATTTGAGAGAAAAGATAAAAGATTTGGCTCACAAACACAATTGCATTATTAGATAAGTTGTATTCTAGAACATGATTAGATAAATTGTATGCTAATAAAGTGAATACATGTTGACATTAGCCTATCATCACTGAATGTCAAGACTTAGCTATTGATCATTGATAGTAAAAAAAAGTAATATTTGAAGCAATTGAAAGTTACAGATAGCAAGGGTGGGTAAACTATCAACAACAATTAAGAAAGGTTATTGTTTTATTGTCTCAAGCATTCACAAAACTATGGTTGCAAGTCAGTGATGAAATCTAGTATTTAGTTTATTTAATCATGGTCCAAGTTTGAAGATCAAATTGCAATGTTTTTATAAAAACATTTGCAGTTCTTTGTTTAATTCATTTGAAGGTGAACATATTTTTGTTTGAAACAAAATTTGCATAGAGACAAGGTATGAAATACAACATGCGTATAGTTGAAAACGCTGTGTTTTTTTTCAGATTAAAAGTTGCTTGTGCATACCTTGTGTCTAGAGTTTTTTGCAGTTGACTATTTTGTTGTTCATTGCAAGAGTGAAAAGGCCTTGTTGGTTGAATTTGCGCAGATGACGAATAGTTGTTGTAATAGCCTGACAATATTGTTCATATGAGATAGCTACAACAAGTGGACAATATTCTTTCAGCTGTGCACCTCGAAGACTGCATTCGAGGATTCCCTGATCTGTTTCCAGTTTGCATTGCAAGATATGCTCATAGGCTGCAGCTGTTTCTTGATTACAAAAAGAACAAAATGTGGTGCTTTGGATCATCGGAAGTTTGCATTCTGCGCATGTACATTGGAATGGTGGTGCAAAAGCATTTTTAATTTTGAGCAATCCATATATCTATTTCAATTTTCAAGATACGAAATATACAGAGTATGAGATAAGTACAAGTATATAGAAATGGTGCAGGAGAAAATACAAGTTGCAAAGAAGAAAAGGAGAAAAAAATTAGACCTATTGCTAAAAGTATTGGAAAGAAAAGGTGGAAAAAAAAGAAACAACATCTTTTCTTTTTAAATGTTGTAATAGTATAAATACAAATAGGGTGTTGGAGAAGACATGGACCTATGCAAATGTTCTGGGACAGTATTGAAATAGGATTTTTCCTAGCTACAACATAGTTCATTTCATGAATATGGATTGGATAGATAATCTTGTTAGTAAAACAGTTGATATGGATTGTTTCTTGTTTACGATAAAATATAATGAATAGGTAACTTTTAAAACAGTTAGTGAGAACTGAAAAGATAGAACATATGTGAAAAGACAAATAGAGTATGTTGTTTTTTCCTTTTTCTTTTTTGTGCTATGAATTATAAGAATTGTTATAGCGATTTCATAGTTTAACAAAGAACAATGGAATGTATCTCTGACCTGTGTCTTAGCTTCAACAATCATAAGCAAATCCTGAATTGCAAATTCATCATTGAGTGGATCAATGAATGTGGCCTGGGAGGCCTTCATCAGATGACTACCTTTTGGGCCTGGTCGAACAATGTTTTTGAATAAATAGAGTGGTGGCTCGTCCTGTGCAAGCAGTTGTTGCACCCGTAGAAAGTAGTTTTTATAGTTGTCGTTGACATGAAACTGTGAGAATGAAAAAGAAAAAGTCAGAAAAAAATGTATAAATAATTTGCAATGGACAAATACATATAAACTTAGAGGAAAGTGCAGTTGTATCAACAATTAACAATGAAATGACAAAAAAATAAAATTAATATGAGCTTTGCAAAGAACAAAAGCAAGTTGACAGTACAGTTGCATAGTCATTTGGAGTTTCACCATCCCTGATGTAGAAATCCAATTGTTTGTTTTTGTATTCGCATGCAACTACTATAGCAGCAACTGAACCAACAACATATGCCTCATCAGATGAAACTAGCTCAGTAATTGTAGTGTCTGGAGGAAGACAACGTGTCTTACATACTTGATCTATTGTTTCAATGTGGTTGGAAGGAAATATTGCTATAGAGTTCATAGCATCTCCACGATCATATTGACCTTTTTTCTTTAATTCAAATCCAATAATTCAGACACTTTTTCCAGGCAACAAGAAGTCGCCAAACCTGTTGATGAGGTTATCATTCATGGTAATAGTAATTGTCATGAAACCATGTTTGTCTACAAGGTCTGCATGCAGAATCTTTGTCTTCACAGGCGAATTTTTTGTTCGATTTTGTGCAGGGCCATAGACAATTAAAATATCTCCCTCAAAAACATTGGCATGAGACATAGTACATAACTCTACAATAGATGAAGCTTGAACAACTGCTTGCTTTAATCTGTGAACATAAGAAGATGGAACACAGAAAGGAGCAATTAGATTTTACAATTGTCTGTTGTTGGTAGCAGTGTACACACAATTACATTATTTCTAGGCAAGGACATGAAAAACAATACAGATTATGTACAAGAAAATTGGTGAAATGAATTAACTTAGATTTGAGTAGAAGAAAAAAAAATTAAGAAACAGAAATCTAAGACAAAAAAAATGACTACGTTCGATGCAAAGCAACATTACCTCTTTGGACTGGTTGTTTTTGCATTGGAAATCGGCAATGAGGCTGTTGCAATTGATTCTGTCTCTGCAATGTCTTGTGAAGAAGAAATATTTGCTTTAGCAGATGGGGTGCTTAATGCAGATGTCATTGCAACAGTGATCTGCTTCTGGCAAATTTCTTTCTGTTGTCTATATTTTTTGAATACGTTTTTTTTTTTAACCGATTCTGAAAAATGATCTAGATCTCAAACCATTAGTAGTCACAGGCAAAACATAAATCTTTATAGATATAGACTAAAGCAAATTGGATTGTCAAGAATTTTGGAAAAGGATATTGCATTGAGTTTTGGCATATAAGAAAGAAGAAACAAATGTGTTGATGTCAATAACTATAATTTGAATATCTATGAATAGAAGTACATAAGATTGAGGTTTGTTTGAGTAATGTTTCTGGTTAAACAATAGTTAATGAATAAAATAAAAAAATTGTAAAGAGTTTAGCTAACTGCATTTGAAACATAATGCTACAAAAGAACAAAACATTGATTCTTGTCTATAAAAGTAGACAAAAAGCTATTGTTTGATGTTTATAGCTGAAGCAACAGTGTTTTTTTTAAAAAAAAAAATTCAAATTATTGTGCATAGATAATAGTCAATGCATATTAGTCAATGGTCGTTACAAAATAATGGATGGCATGTGAGAGTATGCATGAGGAAAAAGAAAATTGGAGGTTGAAAAAGCAAGGGAATTGGGCAATACTTTGTTCATTGCAAAAGACAAGAAAGAAGTTAATTGCCAAATGTTGGTTTGCTTTTTTATATAAATTTTTGCTTGTAGTTTTAAAAATTGACAATCAATGTCTTTGAAATTTCAAAAACTCAAATAAAAGAAGGCAAGCACGATATCGTGGATATATTCTTTGAAATATGCAATGCAGGTATATTATATTGAATCAAAAGGAATTGATAAAAAACAGCTAAAATGGTCAGACCAATATGCATCTGAGATAGTAAATGAAATTGTATCAAGATCTAAATTTGTCCAAAAATGATCAATCATAGAATCATAGCTAGTTGTGATATGGCTTGTTTTTAACTTCAGTTTTTTTGTTTGCATATATGACTGGATTAATTTTTTAGTCATTGTTTCCTTCAACATGTCGATGTTGAAGTCACCGGCAAGAACAATAGGCATTTTCGTATTATTGTTTTGTGACAAAATGCAATTGAGTGCACAATTGACTTTGTCAAATACAGTATTTGGTTTGATATATATATTTATAATCTTCATGGTGTTGTTATGAAGTTTAAGATCAATGACAATTGCCTCAACGAATTTTTCATTGTATTTTGCGGTCTGCAAGATTGGAATCCCTTTTATGACAGCTATTACGAGACCATGCACTGAATAAGTTGCAATGCATGTGTATTGGTTTGAAAATACTGTGTGCATGGGAGGCGAATGCAAATGGGTTTCTTGCAGGCATAGAATGTGTGATTCTAATAGTTCAGTGTCATGTGCAATGTCCTCAATGTGCAGGACCATACTACGTGTATTAAGTGAACATATAATAAGATGTTGATTACAAGGAATTGATTTTAGACCATATTGAAATTGCAATGATGCATCTTTTGTTAATCTAGTTGATTCGACAAGTACTTTTGATGAAACCGTAAAGTTCTTTTGTTCTAATTTGTTTACAAGATAGAGACATTCAATGGTTTTTACACGAGAAAGTGCAGTGTGAACAAGGCCATGCCTTGTAACCCCTTTTGGATCAAATGCAACTTTTTCAAGTGTCAAACCTTGTGCTCTATGAATTGTTCTAGCACATGCCAATTGAATTGGGAATTGTATCCTAACAAAATTTCTTTTATTCCCAACCAAGATCTGTGTTGATATTCTTTTGATAGGTGTCCAAGTATGGTTTATAGAATTGTTGTATAGACAATGCATATTAGTACGTGTAATTGCACCTATCTTTGGACTAGGAAACTCAAGCCAGATAACGTCTGAGCAGGTTTTGTCGTAGTGCCGGAAAATAGCTTCCGTTCCATTTACAAGTCCATATTCAATGAGATAGTTTCCACCAATCAATTCAAAAAGCATGTTTTTTTCAATACAATTGATTGGGGAAGTTGATTCATTTTTTGCCGTTCATAATTGACGTCAGCTTCATCAATTTTGTTGTCATGTGCTATGAATGTGAATGCTTCTGTTTCTACATATGACAACATTTTTGAATTATGGAAATCGACATCTTTGTTCCGATAATACAAGAATGGAAATGTCGGATCAATAGGTGCTGGTCTATGGCAATGTGCATTTAAATATTGAATATCGCTAGCTGACTGTAGGCCTTTTCTGATTCTATTTAAAATTGATATGAAAATGTCAATTTCTTGTCTAACAACCTTTGTAAGTTCATAATATTTTATATTGTCAAGCCAAAAACTATATGGGAACTTGTCTTGTCGGAAAGTTGGAAACTCAAAAACCCAAGAATCATGTACAGGTTCAGCTTGAAATAAATCACCACAGAAAATTACATCAACATTTCCAAATGGATTTGTTGGAGCATGTTTGATTTCGCACATACGTTTGTCTATGTTATAAAGCATATGCGAACCTATTAAAGACACTTCATCAAGCAACAACACTTGAAGTTGATCAAAGTCTTTTGTAAGAATATCTAATGTATTTGAACTTAATGGGAGCAAGTTGCCAGAATTCAGTGGAAGTTTAAAAGCAGAATGGACAATGATGCCGTCAACATTGTATGTTGCTTTTCCAGTAAGTGCTGCAATGAGCCCTTTTCTTTTCAATGGGTCACTTCCAAGTGCTTTATCATACAACAGAACAAGAGCATTGAAAAGAGCTTTTGCAGTGTGTGTTTTCCCTGTACCAGCACTTCCTGTTAGAAATAAGTGTATTGGCTTGGAAGGATTGGTTTTTTTTCTAGTAACAATTTCTTTTACTATAGACTATTGTTCATTGTTTAGGTTTCTTCTTGTTGCAATATATTGTTCCATGTTAGGTAGAAAAGTTTTTTCTTTGAAATTGCAAAGGTTTAGGTCTTGTTGCAGACTAGTTCTTTTTTTATGAACAAGATCATTATGGATATCAATTTTTTCAAAAGCCATGGAATCATACATGGATTCCGATGTTGCTTTAGAGGAATTAGCAACTTCCAATTGTGTTTCAACAATATCCTTTGCAATGTCAAGATCACCCCATTTGCTTGTTGCTTTAGGGAAGAATGTTTGCTCAACAATTGATATTTGTGACTTGTATTGCTCATATGCTTCTGTCCAAGTTTCAAGCGAATGAGTTAGAAAGTTGTCTAGGTGTCTAAAATGGATAAAGAGTAATAGCTTCTCCCGTGCAAAGTTTTCTGGATCTTTTTCTTGTCTATATCGTATATATCGAATAATGCACGGTTTATTTCTTTTGATTGTTTTTCCGTCTATGAAGCAATAAAAGGAAGCATATTCAGCAAGACTAAGAGTTTCAAGTTCATTAGGACGTTCAATGTATCTATCTATTATTGAAGGGCAAAGTATGTCTTCAGATTCATCTGATTCTTTTTTCAATAGAGATGGTTTTTTCAAGGCAACAACTCGTTTATCGTCAGGAGCAGTGTTGATGAAAATTGTTTTTCTTGATGATGAATGCAAAGGCAAAGAGAGAATAATATGGACCGCTTGTCTAATTGACATTTGTTGCATGTTTAAGAGCGTGTTTCCTAATTTGCGTATTGTTTCGAGTTGTCCAGATTTGTTTGCAATTGAATCTTCCTTGATCTTCTTTAATGCCTTTGTCATAGGTCTGTCTAGTTTTGTTTTATATGAAGTTACATATGTTGCCGTAGCATAAGCATCTAAAATGAATTGAGCATCAGTATTTGCTTACCACAATTTTGGAATGTTCTTTGCAAATGGATTTATCCAAATATCCGATGGATGTCTTTTTAGCAGTAGCGTGGGTTGGTTAATCAAGGAACGTAATAGCACAATGTAGTTGTCTTTGTCCAAATTCAACTTTTGAAGAAATGATTCAAAGCATATGTTTTTTTCATATTGGCTAGATTCAAGAGAAGAAGTAAGGAGTTTTTTTTTTTTCATTGAGATTGTTCAGTTCAGTGTCAATGGGTTCTAAAATTGTTGTAGCATCGATCAGAAACATAGGAAATCAGAATCTGCAAGTAGAACGTCTATGTTTTCTACATGAATGTGTGTGTCGATGGGTGTGAATATTTTTTAATTCTTCAGTAAGCAAAGAAGAATCTGTTGAAATATATTTGTCAACAAAAGTTGTTATTTCATGCTTAGTATTTTTACCATATACTGGTGCATTCTCAATCCAAATAAGACCATGATCATGTTCATTTCCTCTTTGTTGAAATTCAGTTGTGAAAAAGTAATCATTCACAGTTCCAAAGAGAGAGTTGTTTTTCAATATCAATGACTTCATTGAGTTCATTTTGTGTCTATAATAGCAACTGCAAATGACAGGATGGTTTCTAATCAAAGCATCGATATCATTTTGTGAGGCAAATAATGTCGAATTGGAATTGTTTTTGTTTGAAGATGTTATAAAGCATTGCACAATGCTTTCCATATATGCTCTGCAGAAGTGAAGCTAACAAAGAAAGTTGGCGGCCCTAGTGGCCTAACCATTGAAAAAATATCTTTCCTCATGTTTTCAAAATAGTCTGGTGATGTTCGAATAGTTTTCAAGGTACGAAATGCAATTGGAGACTTTACAATGTTCTCAAGATTGTTTTGTGACTTGACATCTTTTGCCTTTAGTTTTTTCCCTTTCAATTCACCTATGCGAATAGATATCCATGCAGCATTAGAAATTTGCTGTATCAATACTTTGACTGTCTTAAAGAATAAGTTTGTAGGATGAGCTTCAAAGGCCATACTTTCATGTTGTATCTCCCATTGGAATATTTGCTGATGTCGATACCGCTTGTAGATGTCATTTGTTCGACTGCATCCATAGAAAAGTGTTGGGAAATTAAGCTCCTCAGAGAATTTGTCTTGGAAAATGCCTAGAGGCTTCTGATTTTCAGCAGGTGCAATTTCTAGAAGCTTGGTAGACAAATCGTCAATAAGATGTGTTTCAGCATAACCATGGACCAATGTTTCAGTTGTTGCATCAAACTCTGTGTCGGCAATGTTCTTGTTGCTTTTATCCAAACTTGTGGAGCAGTTATTGTCGTCAATGGAATTGTCAAATGGAAAGTCAATGGCCTCCTTCGTTGCTAGCTCTGTGAACTTTGCCTCCCAATCAGGAACGATACAAATGTTTTCTAATTTGTAAAGATCTGCAGTACAAAGACTTTTCAATGCAACCATGACAATATTAGGACGCACATTTCCAGCGATGTAAGCATTTTTGTATTCCAATCTTCGTTTCAACATAATTCCAATAGTCATGTCATCGTCAAGGTTTCTTGGCAAAACCTTTTGTATCTTGTCCAAAGACGAGGGGACGTTTATAATTGCACCAGTCAAACCTAATTGAGCTCGTTTGTAACCAAGTTGACGTATTTGGGAAAATGCAATTCTTGGAGAAACAAGGCGTTCTTCCAATGACGTTAACATATCTACGGATTCCAATGAAGTGTTACGTCGAATATTTAATGGAACTGCAAATACAGGAATCTCTCTATCGGACACATTTTTTTTGCAAAATCTGCAAATGTACAGGTCAAGTGCAAAAGAAGCTGGCATATTCATCCAAGGCAATGAGTTCAATGAAAATAGCGGTTTCTCATTGATACAATGTATGTCTTTTCTAAAATGTAAGCGTTCGCATATGCAACATGCATTCGTAGGTGTATCTTCAATTGCTTTGAAATATTGAATTGTGGCTTGTTCTGCTTTTTGTTTTTTGAAAGATTCCATTGCTGCAAAACGCATATCACTTTTTGTTGAGTGAAGGTTCTTGAATGGTTGCTTTGCATTGTGCCCAAGTATATAGATATTTCCATCGCACCAGCCTACAATGATACCAGGCGTTGCTATTTTCTTGTCCAATGTCTTTGTATTCGCTATCATTTGTTTTTTCATTTGACAATGTTTTTGTAAATTGTCATTTTTTTTTCCTTGTGTTTGTACATCTATTGGATATGTTTTATTCACATTATAGCTGGGAGGAGTTTTTGATTGGTTGATATTGGCTTGTTCTGGTTTTTGTTTTTGTTTTTGTCTTTTGGAATCTTCCATTGTTGCAAAACGCATATGACTTTTTATTGAGCGAAGGTTCTTGAATGTTCGCTTTGCATTTCGCTCAAGGATGTCGATATTTTCATCGACCCAGTCTACATTGATACTAGACATATTTTTTTTTATGTCCAATGTCTTTGTATTCTGTATCATTTGTTTTCTCATTTGACAATGTTTTTGTAAATTGTCATATGTTTTTCTTTTCTGTTGTGTTTGTGTATCTGTTGAATATGTTCTATTGATGTTATGACTGGAAGGAATTTTTGATTGGTTGATCTTGTTGTTATTATTTGCATCAATGTACAAGTCATTTGACATTGTTATTTCCATGTTGAAAGAACCTATGTCAAAGTTTTTTTTAACTAGTGGATGGAAATGCAAATTCCCTTTGCATGTTTCATGTTGCAACAGGAAAATGTCTTTTGTAGATCTTTTTGTTGACTGATATTGATCCCGAATGTTGCAAAAACATGTGTCCCAAATGAAAATATTTATTTTCAACATCTCACACATCCATTGAATTGCAAATTTACAGCCTTCTATATGTCCAATGCTAAAAGGCTCAGCCAAATTTAGGACAAATGTTTGCCAACTAGAAACAGTACAAGTTTCATTTACCATATACAATGGCAAGTATGTAGACAGACATTTCAATGCTCTATTGTCATTGGATTGTATGCAATTGAAGAAGGTTTGGGCTATTGTCTTTCGAAGACTACTCATGTCAAAGATGTTAGACAGATTTGAAACCGATTCAAACAAAGAGTCAGAACAATGACCTTGAATGGTTGAGAAGATGTCAAAATCTTGTTGTACAATTATTTGTCTGAAAGTTTGAATCTTTGGACAAGATTTGTTGAATATGTCAATTGATAATTCCTGAATTGCAATATTTTCAATGACACATGATTTGCAGGTTAACAATGGTTCGAAGTGACCAGCAGAAGGTATACGATCATGAAACAAAATGTTATAGCAGTAACCAGGAAGGGTAGAATTGAAGTAGAGATATCTTCTTTTTGTTGAGAAAGACCAAACAGCGACAGGTGCATTCAACCAATTCGCAAACCATTTTATGCAAAATATATCACCCCATAATCCATACGCATTGTTATTATCTAAAGGGTAAGCTGACTGAGACATGCGTTGTAGATAAAGATTCTTGTCTTTTAAACCATGTAGCTGGAACAAATAATCAGGTGAAAGTTCCAAGTTTGATGAAGATATTGCAAGAGGATCTCCTTGAGCCAGTTGATGGGAGAAATGATTAACAATTGCTTCTCTTATCTATATTGATGTGTATCGAAAATGCAAAAGAACGGCAAACGAATCGAACAAGCAATCTCCATTTTGGAAATGAAAAGCTTGCAATCGTAGTGAATGAATTTTTGACAATGCAATATCAATTGCATCATCAACTTCGTCTTTCGTCGACAAGAGTTCTGAAGCACCAGGTTGCAAGTGCATCGATCTTAACATATTGACTAATCAACTAGATTTAGTCGCTTGAACTGCAAGTAAGAACATGCAATAGAAGGGAAAAACAAATCAATTAAAGTCTTTGAAATCGAAAATGAAAAATGTAGCATTTTATAAGAATAACAATTTAAGAGGAGACCTAGGCTAGTGCATAGAATTGTCAATCTTCACAACTTCATGAATGCATTTAGTTATTGCATAAAATATCTCTTCACATGAGTTTGAAAATTTCAAAAATCCACTAGCAATGATGAAATGCAATAGCAATAGAAGGTTGAAATTGACATTGGCGTTTATTGAAATAAAGGGAAGGGTTCAAAAAACAGGGTTTTAAAAATGTTTGCAATTGACAATAGCAATTTTTTCACTATGATTTAAAGTATAATAATAATGGATTATGAAAAAAATATTTACTATCTTCAGTTTCGCTATAATTTTAAACGAAACAATTGTTGAGACATAAACTCCATTTGCAGACTATTTATCAATAGCATAATGCATTCAGATGTAACTCTGTATTGATACTTGTAGTGGATTGGTACAGTAATTATAATTCCATGTATGGATATCATTCATAATATATGGCTATCATTCTAGAAATTTGATGCGCTAACAATGCAATAGCATAAAAGCTTGTCATCAGTTTGAAAATGAATATGTAATATCAAATTTGGTTATCATGGTTGCAATGTATCTATGACAATGCAAGAGTGATTGAAAATGGAATGGATATACAATGCATCGACAATGGTTCTAGATTTGCAATGCATCAAGATCTGGAAATGGATTTGAAATAGGGCTAGATCTGTATTTGGGTATGGATTTGGAGATAGATAAATGTAATTTGCCTTTTTTTAGTTGGGAAAAAAGATGGACCCCAGATATGCTTGGCTTCCTAATGGTTCAGGGAGTTCACTCAGGTACCAATGCTATCTGACGGCTTGCATGTTGGGGAAGTACCCCTCACTTCACGGCCCAGGTAAAACTGATAACCGCTTTGCCATGAATGACAGCTTTTGGTTCACCTCACGGGTGGGCACTAGTCAATCAGGAAGGGGTCGTTGCCCATTTCACTGGCAAGTCCTCTCAATGAGCCAGCTACTCCAGGGTTCCTGTGGTACTCCTCACAATGAGTTTTAGGGCTATGCCCAAGTACTTCCCACAGTTAAGCAACCAGGAATTATTCCCGGTTCCGAATATGCAATTGAAATGAACAATACAAATGCAAGGAAAAAATGGAAGAAATTTGAGCCGATTTAGCATTAGAAAGTTCTATCATATCAGATATAAGGAACATGTAACAATTAACTAAGCAAATGCCAAAATAATAGAACACTTAGCACTTAATTAAAGCATGTTTGCAAACCTAAAAAAAAAAAATGTTTATGGAATGTTTTATAATTAAATGCACAATTTAAATCATATTTTTACATAGGATCGATTTCAAGTTTCTTCTTGTTAGTTTTTCTCATGCCATTGAAATTCAATTGATGACAGACGAAATTGGCATTAGAAGATTCTAGTCGTTTAATCCGCATCAACTCACCACCACCACCAGGCCAGTAGTTGCAAGTTATGTGCTATATATTATGGGAATATGAGTAGTAATTTTGTACTAAAACATAATTTTACACACCATATGTAGTATCTAATATATATGAGCTTTATGAATATAGTTTACATAAAGTCTGTAGCTAGGTTGATATGTATTACTCCAATATTGAGTATGCATTTTATATGACGACAAGCATAGTAATTGCAACAACAATACTAATTACAACCATTATAACAATAAGCCTATGTATTATTCCTAATTACCAAGTTGTTTTCATATACGACATATTACAAATACTCTATGTGTTGCTAAAGATATGGCAATGGGATGTGGGCAAGAAGAAGAGTTATTTACACAAGGCATCTTGACAAATAAAGAGGGAATGCAATGACATATACAAGTACTAGCAGCCAAACCTTGTAGTTAAGGTAACAGAGGTAAAAATTAGAACAGGATAAAGACGATAGCTTGTTTACTACATATATGTTGTAAAGAAGTTGCATATGTTGTACACAACATTATAAATGTCAACAACAATGCCATTTTCAATCATTCATTTATGACATAAGTTGAATGAAAAACCTAAATCCATAGTTATGTTTTTTTCATTTTCAAGGTGGTTTTCCTGTGCTTTGTTCGAGGTGTTTAATGCGAGGTAAGGGCTGGATTGTCCTTCATATGCGTAGGTTTCGTCCTTGTGGTTCTAGCAACTGTGGGATTTTTGTGGGTCGTCCTTCCGCTTTTGTAGGTGCCAGTGTGGAAAGAGGTTTGCTATGGAAATACTGCGTTTTCATAGCTCACTTGCCATTCTCGCAGTTCAGATGTCAAATTCAGCGGCAATGGTGGAACTCCTCTGGTTCAATTTCAAGGTGGTTTTTTTGTGTTTAGTTCAAGGTGTTTAATGTGAGGTATGGCCTGGGTTGTTCTTCATATGTGTAGGTTTTGTTTCATTGCAAATCATAGCCAAAGCAACTGCAATGTCGATGACATTGGCACCTAGTGGCTCTTGCAAGTGTATTCTCTTCCATGAAAGAAGAATATGAAGCTGTAACAGAAGTTGCTTGTAAATTCAAAAAATTGAGACTGGGCTTTACCAATGTTGTTGTTGAATAGATGGGACGCATAAGCATATTTTGTTAGTTCTAAAAAGTACTAAAGATAGTAAACAATAATTTGTTGAAGAACCATGGAACCCAAGCAGCAACTAAGTTGATCCATGTACACAGAAAGTGAAGAAAACAAAAATAAAAATGCATGAAGTCATAGATGAAAAACCTAAATCCGTACCTATGTTTTTTTCATTTTGAAGGTGGTTTTCCTTTGCTTCATTCGAAGTGTTTAATGCGAGGTATGGGCTAAGTTGTCCTTCATATGCGCAGGTTTCGTTGTTGTGGTTCTAGCAGCTGTGGGATTTTTGTGGGTCGTCCTTTTGCTTTTGTACGTGCCAGTGTAGAAAGACATTGGCTATGGCAATACTACGTTTTCACAGTTCACCTACCGTTCTCGTAGCTCAGATGTCAAATTCGATGGCAATGGTGGACTTCCTTTGGTCCAATTTCAAGCCATTTTTTTGTGTTTAGTTCAAGGTGTTTAATGCGAGGTATGGGCTGGGTTGCTCTTCATATGCGCAGGTTTCGTGTCATTGCAAATCATAGCCAAAGAAAGTGCAATGTCAATGACATTGTCACCTAGTGGCTCTTCCAAGTGTATCCTCTTCTATGAAAGCAGAATATGAAGCTGTAACAGAAATTGCTTGTAAATTCAAATAATTGACAATGTGCTTTACCAATGTTAGAGTTGAATAGATGGGACTCACAACCATATTTTATCACAACTAGAAAGTACTAAAGATAGTAAGGGATGATTTGTTGAAGAACCATGGAACCCAAGCAGCAACTAGCTTGATCCATGTACGAACAAAGTGAACAAAACAAATTCAATGTCAATGACATTGCCACCTAGTGGCTCTTCCAAGTGTATCCTCTTCCATGAAAGCAGAATATGAAGTTGTAACAGAAATTGCTTCTAAATTCAAATAATTGACAATGTGCTTTACCAATGTTAGAGTTGGATGGATGGGACTCACAACCATATTTCGTCAAAAGTAGAGAGTACTAAAGATAGCAAGGGATGATTTGTTGAAGAACCATGGAACCCAAGCAACAACTAGCTTGATCCGTATATGGACAAAGTGAACAAAACAAAAATAAAAAATGATGAAAAAATGCATGAAGTCATAAGCCAGCCACATTTGAAGAAAATAGAATAAGAAATATACATATATATATTGATGGATCAAGGTCGATTGAATTATTGAAAGGAAAGTTGATTAATAAAACTTCTAGCTATTGCAAATCATGAGTCAGAGCAAATACTAAATGTTAATAGCAAATTGACTAATAAAACTCCTAGCCATTGCAAATCATACTCAGAGCAAGTGCAATGTCGATGACATTGTCACCTAATGGTTCTTGCAAGTGTATTCTCTTCCATGAAACCAGAATATGAAGATGCAACGGAAGTTGCTTCTAAATTCAAATGATTGACAATGCGATTTACCAATGTTGGAGTTCAATAAATGGGACTCAAAATCATATTTTGTTACAACTAGAAAGTACTAAAGATAGTAAGGGATGATTTGTTGAAGAACCATGGAACCCAAGCACCAATTAGCTTGATCCATGTATCCACAAAATGAAGAAAAGAAAAATAAAAATGATGAAAAAAATGTGTGAAGTCATAGGTCGGCCCCATTTGAAGAAAATAGAATAAAAAATATACATATATATGTATTGATGGATCTGCCTCAATTAAATTATTGAAAGGAAATAAATATCTAAAATGGAAATAAGAAGTAAAATTTCTTGTTTTTTATTCATGAATTGGGTCTACTGCAAAAACTTCAGGTCATGGTATCTTCTGCTCCTAGGACAGTCCATGGCTGATTTTGTGCCAGGATTTTTCTTTTAAAATAACTGATCCATACTCCTTGAAGAAGTTAGAGTTTTCATGGTTCTTTTCTCTTTTGCATGTTTAAAATTGCCGTAAGTCAGGCAGGCTCTCTTCTTGGCCTTCAGCAGTCTTATTAAGTGTAGCCATAGCTTACAGCAACTTTCAGCAGCCCTATTGAAGACACCCTATAGCTACAACATCCTGCAGCAGTTCCTCTTTTATGGACACGATTTTTTATATAGAGTCTGTCCCAGAATTTGTAGACATCCATAGGTTACAACAAATCTGGAGAAGGCATGTACAAGTCACTACAGCTCAGCAAAAGATCACGGCACTGTCAGCTATGTATACACTAGTGAACAGTGATATCACATGCCTGTACATGTTGACTAGTGGCACTTTGTAGCAATAACTAACTTTGAGAGATGCAACAATTACAAATAGTATAGGTATAAAGAGATTACACAAATGAATAAATTGCCCACTCTAAACTCTGAATTCTGTATGAGTGTAGATGAAATGATTTCAATTTTCATTAGTAATGTATCATATTCATTTGATGGTGGTAGATATTTGATAGCCAGCCAATCTTCAAAGACCAATCTATTTACTTCCATCAATGTAAATGAGAAGGATATGAGATATGTGGGCTGTCCTATGTTTATCTATGTCTAATCAACGATAATAAATCGCTATTTATTTATATCTTCTAAATTTGTGGGGACATGCATTCTGTCATGTCCCATCCTCTGCTGCCAAATTTTAAAATTTTAACACTCAACATCTCCTACGTTTTGAAGATGGCACCTGGTGACAGCTTAGGGACATTCCATATCACTTGCAATCTACAGGTAGCAATGCAGGGATATTCACAAGAAGGGAAGGTTCCCAAGAAGTGCCTTATTGCAAGGGACCATTTTGCAAATCGGTCCCAATCCAATGGCAGCACCCAAGGATTCTTCCGCGCTCTTGATAGCGCCAAAAAAAAATTAAACAGAAAAAAATTTGGTTTTTTATTTGCTTCTTTTGAATAAACAATGAGCTCTGCAACAGACTTTTCAAATAGTTATCGACATTTATTACAGCTATTCATAAACAATTTCTTAATACACAAGGCCAAACTCTTGCATATCCTAGAGGTTTTGGAAGCTAACATATTAGCGATAACTTTCGCAGAAGGAACAATTACAAATGTTGAAACATTTAAATACAGTCTAAAGTCCAGCAAAGAATCACTCTGTTGTGAGCACTGAAAATGACGTCACATGGCAAATAGTTTAGGGATAAAGAGTTTACACAAACGAATAAATTGCCTACTATATACTCTGAATTCTATATGAGAATAGATGAGATGATTTCAATTTTCATCAGTAATGTACCATATTCATTTCATGGTCCTAGATATTTGACAATCAACCAATCTTCAAAGCTTCATCTATTCACTTTGATCAATGTAAATGAGGAGGGTATGAGATCTGTGGATTCTCTCATGTCCCATCTTCTCCTGTCCCCCAAAAATTGAGGACAACAACTCCCCAAAACTCATTCCCCTACTCTCTTACCTTGAAGAAACATGGATTTGATAACTAAAGCTAGACAACAAGTATCGTCATCGACCCAAGCATACACAATCAGGTTTCTGTTTTAGAAAATTAAATAAAGGAAATGAATCTGTACTTCCAAAAAGAATGAAAAGCACACAGTTTCCTCCCATTCTTAATAAGAGAAAAAGACAATGTTTTGTACTTCCAAACATATGCAGAGAAGCTAGATTCCAGTTATTTGATCAGAGAAAGTTTTGTCCTTTCAGCCATATAGACAGAATTTAGATTTCAATAATTTGATCAGAAAAATGTATCTTGTAAAAATGAACCATTTATGAATCAAATGAAATTCCTTCAACTTTCAACATTTGCAAAATGCAGAAACACGAGTAACCTCAGGTCTTTACAAAATGCAGAAACATCAGTAACCTCAGGTCTTTGTAGACTGCCTCAAAAAAACACAAGCACACTCAACTTGTTCATATGTTATGCATAACTCTATACAAGAACCAAGATTTACACTTCACAAAAAATATCTTGCAAATATCCAAGAAATACAGGGAGTTTGAGAAATCTGATGAGTCCAACGAATCCAGAGTCTGAAACTCAAAATTGTATTTTCATTGCAAGGGAAACAGATCTGGGTGATTCAGATATCCAAGCACTGGCAGACCAACTCACCAAAGACTATTCAGATTGTCGATGTAATATGGAGACCAACTCACCAAAGGGAAACTTTTTGTTTTGGTTTTATTATTATTTTTTAATATGGATTTTTTTAATTGAATTAACAATTTTTGGTTTTTGGTTTTTGTCAATTTTGAATTTTAATGATATGCAGGAGTCGAGAGTCAGATTTTTCATTTCGAAAGGGCTTAACTTGAGACCTAAAAAAAACATAAGCACACTCAACCTGTTCATATGTTATGCATAACTCTATATAAGAACCAAGATTTACACTTCACAAAAAATATCTTGCAAATATCCAAGAAATACAGCGAGTTTGAGATATCTGATGAGTCCAACGAATCCACAGTCTGAAACTCAAAATTGTATTTTGATTGTAAGGGAAATGGATCTGGGTCATTCAGATATCCAAGCATTGGCAGACCAACTCACCAAAGAGTATTCAGATTGTCGATGGAATATGGAGACCAACTCACCAACGGGAAACTTTTTGTTTTGGTTTTATTATTATTTTTTAAATGGAATTAACAATTTTTGGTTTTTGTCAATTTTGAATTTTAATGATATCCAGGAGTCGAGAGCCAGATTTGTCATTTCGAAAGGCCTTAAGTTGAGACCAGTCTGGATGACATAGATCCAGAGATCCAACTTTCACGAATAAAGAGAGCTTGTCCCAAATGTTATATTGACTGTAGATCTATGCGCCGGAACTATACTGACCATCAGATCTACATGATTAGTTAACAAGTTGTGGAGAGGTGTAAGGACAATCTTACCCGCCAAACTGATACTATAAAATATGAACGTCGTCCAATGCCGATAAAAAATGAGGGCTAAAACAGTGAACAAGGGAAACATAAAAACATTGTCACCATGCCCATTCATACATAAGTCAATAGATTCATCAATAGAGAATGGAAAGAGAAGAGCAATAAAACACAAAATAACTACAAATTCAAATCAGATCTAATTCCTAAACTGTTCTAACTCCCCGATTTACACTATATTTGGAAAAGTTGTCTCCTACATGGGTGGCAGAGATTACAATTTGTCATTTCGAAAGGCCTTAACTTGAGACCTCAAAAAAACATAAGCACACTCAACCTGTTCATATGTTATGCATAACTCTATACAAGAACCAAGATTTACACTTCACAAAAAATATCTTGCAAATATCCAAGAATTACAACGAGTTTGAGATATCTGATGAGTCCAACGAATCCAGAGTTTGAAACTCAAAATTGTATTTTGATTGCAAGGGAAATGGATCTGGGTGATTCAGATATCCAATCACTGGCATACCAACTCACCAAAGAGTATTCAGATTGTCGATGGAATATGGAGACCAACTCACCAAAGGGAAACTTTTTGTTTTGGTTTTATTATTATTCTTTTAAAAAGGATTTTTTTAATGGAATTAACAATTTTTGGTTTTTGTCAATTTTGAATTTTAATGATATCCAGGAGTCGAGAGCCATATTTGTCATTTCAAAAGGCCTTAAGTTGAGACCAGTCTGGATGACACAGATCTGGAGATCCCACTTTCACGACTAAAGAGAGCTTGTCCCAAATGTTATAATGACTGTAGATCTATGTGCCGGAACTATACTGACCATCAGATCTACATGATTAGTTAACAAGTTGTGGAGAGGTGTAAGGCTAATCTTACCCGCCAAACTAATACTATAAAATATGAACGTCGTCTAATGCTGATAAAAAATGAGGGCTAAAACAGTGAACAAGGGCAACATAAAAACATTGTCACCATGCTCATTCATAGATAAGTCAATAGATTCATCAATAGAGAATGGAAAGAGAAGAGCAATAAAACACAAAATAACTACAAATTCAAATAAGATCTAATTCCTAAACTGTTCTAACTCGTCGATTTACACTATATTTGGAAAATTTGTCTCCTACATGGGTGACAGAGATTACAAACAACTGCCTCCTCCTCCAACTACATTACTCTAGAACCCTATTAATTAAAATTTTAATTCTTAAAATAAAGAGACAATGTTGCTGCATGAAGATCTGACATCCATAATCATCCATAGACAAACATCAAGAGATATAACAACACATACTACTAGCATCCATCAACCACACTTCAACATGAAGCAAAGCTCTAGCATCAAGAACCTGAAGCCATAAATCAGTTCCATCAACCTGCAACCCCCACTGAAAGTGTGACAAAAATCACATGCAGACATCCATGTGAAAATGGGGGGGGGGGGGGGGCGGGGGCACAAGGTGTAAAGGAAGCCTTTTACAGCTTTGTGACGGGTGGCAGAACAATATCACATGCTTTGATGACTGATAATGAAAGTAGCAGCATCACTTTGGCCATAAGGCATAAATCACCTACATCAACCTGTAATCCCCACTGAAAGTGTGTCAGAAATCACATGCAGACACCCATGTGAAAATGGGGGGGTAACAAAATGTAAACAAACAAATCCCTCTACAGGCTTGTGGCAGGTGACCGAACAAATTCACATGCTAAACTATTCTAGAACCCTATTAATTAAAATTTTAATTCTTAAAATAAAGAGACAATGCTTCTGCATAAATGGATGCCATCCATAATCATCCACAGACAAACATCAAGAGATATAACAACGCATACTACCAGCATCCATCAACCACACTTCAACATGAAGCAAAGCTCCAACATCAAGAACCTTAACGCATAAATCAGCTCCATCAACCTGTATCCCCCACTGAAAATGTGACAAAAATCACATGCAGACATCCATGTGAAAATGGGGGGGGTAACAAGGTGTAAGGGAAACCTTTTACAGGTTTGTGACGGATGACAAAACAAATTCACATGCTTTGATGGCTGGTAATGAAAGTAGCAGCAGCACTTTGGCCATAAGCCATAAATCAAGTACATCAACCTGTAACCCCCACTGAAAGTGTGGCAAAAATCACATGCAGACACCCATGTGAAAATCAAGGGGTAACAAACTGTAAACGAACAAATCCTTCTACAGGTTTATGGCAGGTGACGAAACAGATTCACATGTCCACAAGACTAGGTCAATGCAATCGCCGACAGGGTGTCCAGGATTGCAGGCTCGAGTTCGTCAATTTATGTGTTCCTGAAACCCTTCTTCCATGCTCTCGGCATATGTGTCCCTATTTGAATTTCAAATCTTTAGTTATTATGTTCACTTCGTTTGACAACACCATGGACAAATAAATAAACAGACCTAAGCAAACAACACCAAAAATAGCTTTATCGTATGCTCATTTAAGGCGAAAAAACACAACAATTATTCAAACCCATGAACACCATTAATAACCAGAACACAACAAAGGCCTCCATATATGTTTTTCATCAAAGTGACGGTAAAGCACAAGAAGATGCATTCTAAAATGAAATGAAATTCGTTAATTCTCCCAACAAAAACCCTAAACCCTGTCTTTTCCTTTCACTCAAAAATTGCACAAAAAATATGCAAAGGAATACCTAGTCCAGCGAACCAAAATAGCTTTATCGCATGCTCATTTAAGGCGAAAGAACACAACAATTATTCGAACCCATGAACACCATTAATAACCAGAACACAACAAATGATTCCATAAATGTTTTTCATCAAAACGACAGTAAAGCACAAGAAGATGCATTCTAAAATGAAATGAAACTCGTTAATTCTCCCAGCAAAAACCCTAAACCCTGTCTTTTCCTTTCACTCAAAAAGTGCACAAAAAAATGCAAAGGCATACCTAGTCCAGCAAACCAGCAATGAGACTTCAAACCGGCGGAAAGCAATAGCTGTAGATATCGTCAAAACCAAGTAGCGAACACCAGAACTAAAAATGATAGAAAAGGCTGAACCGAAAATGCCGATAAAATCACAAACAACCCGCCATTAAACGCTAATAAAACCACCAAACATCCGCCATAAATTATAGCCTCCTGAAGCGAGACCGCTGATAAAACCACCCAAAATCTGCCATAAATTATAGCCGGCCATGCCGGAATAAATGCTAAACATAAATTCGCCATCACGAATTTTTGCTCACCCACAACCAAATTCTTTGCACCTACAGGAGCCGAAGGACGACCCATAAAAATCCCACAGCTAGTAGAACCACAACCACACAAAAACTGCGCATATGAAGGACAGCCTCACATTAAAGACCTCGAACTAAGCACAAAGCACAGGAACCCGCCATTAAATTCCACCAGAAGAACTCCGCCATTGCCGCCGGATTAAAACGCAGTATTCCCACAGCCTCACATCGACACCTATAGGAGCCGAAGGACGACCCAACCCATAGTTCAACGACGAAACCCGCGCATACGAATGAGAAGCTAGAATGAAACCCCCCCACATGAATGAGAAGCTGGAACGAAATCCACAGTTAAACAACGAAACCCACGCATACGAATGAGAAGCTGGAACGAAACCCCCGCATTAAACACCTCGAACAAACCACAACAAAACCACCTTGAACACAGAAAACCTCCTCGGTCACAGCATCCGAGGACCACGCACCGTGACGCCATCACGTCGCCGCCTCCTGGGCCACAACGCTAGAGGCATGCGTCACCGCGGACGGCACCAATCAAAACGTAACAAAACAACCCATCAATAATTTAAAAAAAATACCAAATTTTCCAAATCTAAGGTTAACATTAGCTCCACCCTATATTTCATCAACACAGACCTCAACTAATGCCCCCGACCGAAAAATATATGTCGGGGACATAATAAAAAGATAATTTGACATGACATAAGTCACCAATGTATAATAAAAAAATAGTTTGACATGACATAAGTCAATATATTCTTACCTACAACTTTAACATTACTTGTTTTGTCTTTTACAAAATAGGGAATAAATTATGTATGCATTGAATATTTAAATGATTTTAAAGTTAAGTAATTGTTTCTATTTTGTTCTTCTACAATTGAGTATGAGGAAGTGTTCACATATGTAATGCCCATTTTGACTTTACCATATGAAATATCAATTAGTTATTTGTATTTCTTGTTATTGTGGAATTCAGTCAATATGATGACAATGTGGACCTATGGACTTACCGTATTTTGTGGAATATATATGTGTGTGTGGTCGTACTTTAATTCTATTTCTAGCATGCAAATTTAAAAGATGATAGGTATGTGGATACCAATTTAAAATTTATATGTCAAATAAATGAATATGATACTAGGTGCATGGTACTTAGAAAACTGATTGCATTATTCTTTATTAGTAATGAAATATGTATACATGTCAATGATTACACGATATTGCACGATCTTATGTTGGGCGACTAACCTATGGGTTTAAAAGAGCTAAGTGATAAATGGATCCTGTGAAGTGGAAGTACATCGGTTACATGAATTCCAAAAGAGAAATGGTATGCAAGTGAAGCATTATTGTTTTGTATGAATGTTTTTTTATTATCATGATGTGTGGGAAGTGTGAGGTTCCAGGAAACTCAACTTCCTAAATTGGTTCTTCGATGACAAAACCTGAGTACAATAGTTGCAACGCAGTCACTATGTCGATGTAGACATATTCCCTTGTTCCATTGGGAGGGTTGGAGGCATTACTCACTGATTATCCTCTAAATCGCGGAGTCATGGGAGGGTGTTGGTACAACGTGTTCCCCAAGGTGTGTGATGATAACAAGTGGGTGCCTGCTAGGGAAGCTTGGTCGATGTAGTCAACATTTTTGCTTACGGGTTCTATCTGGAGTTAGGTCAATATAGTTGACACTCCAGGATAGTCCAATGGAGTAAGAAAATGTTATACAACTTGACGATAAATTTATACTCAAAACGAGAACTCTAGCCATAAAAACCCATATTTTTGCATTAAAAACACCAAAAAAAACTCGAATAAAAAAGCGGTGCTACTGGTAGCACCATTTTTTGATTTGGGGTCAAAAATATAGAAATGAACCAAAACATTTGTTATTGTTGTTTGCAAAAACCTTAAAACCAAGCTCTAAAGTGAAAACTAATGCTACCGGTAGCACACTTTTTTTTAAAATGGCATTTTTATATGATTTTATTAAAATTGAAAATTGTGCTTATTTAATCTCTTAGTAACACTACATAAAACTTGCATTGATTTAAACACAAATTATTCTAAGCACTAATTTGACCACTCTTTTCATATAAAATTAAAAAATTTATAATATTCATCATAAAATCATAGATTAAACCATAAGACGTAGAAGTAATTCATATCAAAATTCAAGCACTCTTTTAGAGTTTCCATACAAACAATGAAATATTAATAAAAAGGACAAAATGTTTCATGTGCAAATATTCAAATCAACACATGGATTTAGACACACCATCAGAAGCTACATTTTCTTCAGATGAATGACTGGATGAAGATGTAGATGACCTGTATTCTTCTCTACTATCAATGAGTGCACCATCTGAATCTTCATGTACGCCCAACATTTCATATGCCATATTCTTTCTAGATCTACGCCTTGGTTTATCAAACTCCCATGTTGCAACTATTTATGGTGCCAACAATATTTTGATAATCTCTATAGTCTTGGAGCAAAGAGTGCCTTTCCTTGTTAAGTAGAAGTCATAAACTAGTATGCCAACATTCTCTAATTTCAAAATGTCTATGCGACGATGATTTACATTTTGACCCTTTATCTTTCTCTTTTTGCAACCCTTTTTCTTGGTCACCATTTTTGGTTTGTACACACCATCAAATGGGTGTGTGTCTATTTCATACCAATGTACTTCAATAGATATAACTTATTCATTTTATTTGTTGACCTTCATAGCTTTTGCAATCCAGAATGGATAACCACGTGAATGTTTTGTGGCAAAAACTGCAATCATGCAACCCTCCTTAATATCTTGTACCAAGTCTCTGTAAATGTCTTCCATCGCCTCACGCCGTATAGATGATCTTCTAGACCCAATATACATTTCCCTTTCTTCTGGTTGAGAAGGCTCAACACCTTCAGGATCAACATTTCTCTCCTCAATTTCATTTGACATACTTTGTGGCCAACCAAATGGAGTCTTCAAAAAAATATCTCCATTTGTAGAGTTTGTAATTATGTCATTTTGCTCCATGAAAAATGACTCCCACCAAACAGAATCAACAACATCAAAATATTCATATGTATCTTTGATAGAATTTTTTATTTCTTCCAACCATTGAGAAGAATCAACATCTCTATTGTGCCAGCGTGAATTTTGAATCTCAACAGCTGATTGCAACAATGATAACTTTGAAGCATGCATTTGACAACCTTGGATGATTTTCAGAAATGATAAACCTAGTGATGTAGGCCCCCATTCTGCACTTATTTAGTACTTCTTACCCCATAGTAGTGTTTTCCTATCATTTTTTTTAATACGAAATTGATGTTGAAAGCTAATGTCATTAAGTTTCTCAATGCACCTTTCTTCACCATGCGATCCCAAAATAAATCTCTGCATGTCAATAGTTTCCTCCAATGTTAGTACAACGGGCTCTAGACTATATGTTTTTCTAATAATTTCAGTTAATGATGGCAGGCTCCCAACATTCTCCCTCCCCAATGTCACTGCAAAATGGATAAACATTTGATCAATATGTTCATGTGTATTCCCAACAAGAAGGAAACCAACTTTAACCTTCTGAAAAATTCTCAATTCAACAAGCATGTTCGAAAAACCAAACTTGATTTGATTTTTGTTTTCTCGACTAGTGTTGTCTAATTGCAGATATAGAACTCGAGGAAGATTACCATACCAATGAGTCAGCACATGGTAATTATGGTAATGGTCAAATTTGCATCATTATGAATGTTGGGAGTTGTAAAGTAAACCTTTGGAGACATTTGACCATTAAAAACCATACAACCAACCAAGTGAAATTGACTAAAAATTTTCTCCTTTAAATTCTTTGGTACACCAACAAAATGTGGCAAAAGTGTTTTTTCTTATCCATGCTATCAATTATCAAACCCATATACTTATGTGGTTCATCATAACACTTCTTGTAATGTTTGTATAGCTTTTTCCGTTCAACTGATTGTTGATTGTGATGTGCTTGAAGTTCTTTAACAACAGAATCTACAAATAAAATAAATACAAAACATTGATGAGCTTTCATAATAGATATTTATTCAAAAAAAAAAGTTATTAGAGACATACCTCTCTCTATCCCTTCTGATTTATCCCTTCTTTGTTTAAGAGAAGCACATATACTGCAAACCCCCATCCTTGACCTCTTAGGAATAAGGACATTGTTGAACTTTGTTTTCCATAGTATTGTAAAATATGCATATCTAATGAAATTGTTATTTCCTTCTGCATCTTGATCAAATGCCTTGTGCAAGTTGTAGATTTCCTGCCTTGAGAAATTATCTAGAATGTGTATGGGTTCTCTATTTTGCATACTCTCTCCATGATTAGAAAAGAAGTCACGCATCCATGACATTGCAATGTTTGTGCATGATATTCTTTAGAATAAAATGTAGGATGTTTTTCTAGCCTTGTCTGGATTCTTGGTAGTCTAAGATTACGAATTGAGTGGATTCTTTTGAATGCCCTTTTGCAAATCAAAGTACTTCCATTGCGATAATTATAACCCGCCTTCGTAGAAATCATGCACCCTACTAAATATGAATTATGCATATTTTTGTTCATTGATATATATGCTTGTCTTTTCACTAAGGCATAATTGTAATGTATTTTTTTCAGACAATTTTTTTGGCAACACTCACTTGATATCAAATCAGTGATAGAACTGGGACTTGTGAGCAAATATTTCCAAGACCTTATATAACTAGAATGCTTTGGATTGATATAAAATGGCCTAGTCCTACACTTAGTATTACTCATTGGTACAATTTACCTTTGTGTTTCATGAACCATTAAATCATCCTCATTAGAATGAATATCCTCATCAATGTGAGGAATATCATCCCTCTAATTTAGATTATCATCACCAAAATTAGTAGGAGAATGATTGTCCGCATCAATATCAAGTTTATCACTTGAGTTTAAATCAACATCAATGGCAGGTTCATCCTCCCCAAAATCATCATCTGTCCCATTAAAATTCTCGCTTGGAGGGAAATCATTATGAATGCCATCAAAATCCTTGCTTGGAGGAAAATAACCTTCATCATTATTGGTGCCTTCATCCTCGCCAGAATCATCACCTGTCCCTTTAAAATCCTCACTTGGAGGAAAATCATCATCCGTGCCATCAAAATCCTCGCTTGGAGGAAAATCATCATTGGTGCCATTAGAATCCTCGCTCAGAGTAAATTCATCTTCACCATTATTGGTGCCCTCATCCTCACCAACTTCATCATCTATCCCATTAAAATCCTTACTTGGAGGAATATCATCATTGCTTCCATTAAAATCCTCGCTTGGAGGAAAATCATCTTCGGTACCATCATAATCCTCGCTTGGAGGAAAATCATCTTCACCATTATTGGTGCCTACATCCTCACCAAAACCATCATTTGTCCCATTAAAATCCTCACTTGGAGGAAAATCATCATTAGAGCCATGAAAATCCTGGCTGGGAGGAAAACTATCTTCAACATTGTTGTTGCCTTTATCCTCACCAAAATCATCATCTATCCCATTAAAATCCTCGCTTGGAGGAAAATCATCATCTATGCCATCAAAATCCTTGCTTGGAGGAGAAACTTTATTAGTCCCATTAAAATCCTCGCTTGAAGGAAAATCATCATCAGTGCCATCAAAATACTTTCTTGTAGGAGAAACATTATCAGTCCCATTAAAATCCTCGCTTGGAGGAAAATGACCATCAGTGCCATCAAAATCCTTGCTTGGGGGGGCGGACATTATCAATCCCATTAAAATCCTCGCTTGGAGGAAAATCATCATCGGTGCCATTAAAATCCCCGCTTGAAGGAAATCATCTACACCATCATTAGTACCTTCATCCTCACCAAAATTATTATCTATCCCATCAAAATCCTTGCTTGGAGGAAAATCAAGTTTGTTGTCTTGTAAATCCTCGCTTGGAGGAAAATCTTGGCTTGGATGGAAATCATCGTGTGTGCCTTGAAAATCCTCACTTGGAGGAAAATATTGGCTTGAAGAAAAATCAATGTTAGTGCCTTGAAAATCATCGCTTGGAGGAAAATCATTGTTGATGCCTTAGAATCATTTCCTTGAGCAAAATCATCATTGGTGCCTTGAAAATCGTTACTTGGAGGAAAATTTTCATTATCTTCCTCAGTGTATTTTAAATATCCATATGGAGGAAGCTCTTCATTATCATCATTAATGCCTTTAAAATCCTCACTTGAAGGTAAATCATCATCGGTGCCTTTGAAATCCCCACTTAAATCAAAATTTCCACAATCTTCATGTACATCTTCAGACATTAAGATTGGTTCAGACAAGTCCATGACTTTTCACTAAAATGTATAAGAGAATGAAATTTTATCAAAATCCTCACCAAAAAGTACAATGGTGCAACTATCAACCCCCAACAAACTTATAGCTAAAAGAACGAAATTTTCCCTCTAAAATTTTCCCTCCCAAACATTCCCTCCAAAATTTCCCTGTAAAATAATACACACATTTCAAACACAATTATAACACTATTAAAAGTAATTTAATTTATCATATAACAATTGTAATAATGCTAATAAAATGACATTTAAACAATGCTATCCAAACTTTTTAATACAATATTAGTTATTTACATTAATTTTTTAAACCAAAAGTCATAACACTAGTCAAATTTCATTTAATGCCTTCTTCTCTAAATTTAGAAATAATGCATTATTTGATTACACAGTTTTTAATCCCACATTCATAAAACGGTAAAACAAAACTTATCTTATGCTATACTAACAAAGTTTGGTTTTCTACAGTCACCATATGTAAACAACGATCCAAGAGGATTTGGAGACCTTCGAACAACTTCAAACATTGTCAATGTTAGTTAAATTATTTTTTTTTCCTTTGGGATTCGGCATGCCCTCTGTAAAACCTGGGTATTTTTTTTCTATAATTTATTTTGGCCCGAGGGCATAAGATCCCATTGCTGAGCCCCCATTGCATAGCCCACGGGCTATGCAATGGGCCCCCGTTTGGGCGGTGCCCATTGCATATCCCTTGGGATATGCATTGGGATCCCATTGCATAGCTCGTGGGCTATGCAATAGCTTATTAGCCACGGGCTTTGCAATGGGCACCCATAGGAAATGCAATAGCCCATGGGTATAGCCATCATCTATTGCATATCCCACAGGATATGCAATGGTGTGCCCAATGCATAGCCCTTGGGCTATTCTATGGGAAACTTGTAGCATATCCCAAGGGCTATGCATTGGCCGTGCACAAGGCATAGCCTTTGGGCTATGCTAAGGGGATTTCGTAGCATAGCCCAAGGGCTATGTATTGTCCATGGGGGCACCAATGCATATCCCTTGGGCTATGCTAAGACAACAAATGTTGAGCCCTTGGGC
Organism: Larix kaempferi; assembly: GCA_027924585.1. Lineage (NCBI taxonomy): Eukaryota > Viridiplantae > Streptophyta > Pinopsida > Pinales > Pinaceae > Larix > Larix kaempferi. Next base: position 14,083,928 of record BSBM01000422.1, read on the forward strand.
TATGCTACGGATGCTATGGGAGCTCGTAGCATAGCCCAAGGGCTGTGTATTTAAAAATAATAATTCTAGAGCTCCCTCTACATTTAAAAAATTGTTATGATTTGTATAACTCTATGTTAACATTAAAAAAAAACATATACTAAACTTTTTTTGTTTTGTTTCTGACTATAGGGAAAATGACATCAAGAAAACTATTTGTAAATATCTCTGGAGCGAGATTGTCGATGAAGTTATCGAAAAAATTAGTTGAGCCATCTAACAATGTTGCCTGTGATGAAGTTGTACCCAATGATGATTTAAAATCCAAGAATGTTAGAGAATGGAAACATGCACCGGCTGAAGAGAAAATTGACTATCCTTGGTTTCTGAAAGAGAAATATCAACGCAACTCAGAAAGTATTCACTTATATTGTGTTGGATTTGCACATCTTTAAAATGATTACACTCATTGGGATTTTTGCGAGATATTTGTTTGGTGTCGGGTAAAGACATTGTTTATGAACTAGTGAAACAAGCTAAAGCCTTTGTTAAAATCCCATATTATTTGAAGGTTTCAAACTATAAGATTGAAGAAATTTTCATAGAATTTTGTGTAAGGATCGCACATGATATTGAGCGCGAGAGTGTAATTTTTTATATTTTTATATCTTTCTGAATTTCTTATACTTTGAATTATATGACCATGTAATAGATTTAATACAATAATGTTTTTATTTCACAAGATTTTTCTATGCCACTTTCCCATATTTTGAATGGAATTTATTCTATAGAAGAAAAACCGATGGATGTCATTAATTCCCCTCTTCATAAGGGATAATCACCAAAGAAGGGAGAAACACCAAAGAAAAAATGAGTGCAAAATGTTCCTGAAGAAGTACAACCACATAAAGTAAAAGGAATCCAACAATCAAATGAAGTACCTAGGAAGGTTACATTCAAAAGGATATCTCACCCAACTGAACATGATCAACGAATTGTTGGTGATGACATTGTTACTTCTGCTGGTAATAGAAAGAGACACTCTTCTAAACGACCTATGGATGAGGATGTTTCCATTCCTGATCAACAAGTTTTTCTTTTATATACAACTGCTTCAAGACATAAAAGGAGGAGAGAAGATTTTCAATCCAATGTTGAAAATCATAGTGAGAACTTGGGGGACAGTTTGGAAATCATTACTCCAGGTGGTGATCTAGATGATGGTGTTGTTAAGACAACACAAAATGCTATTCGAGGTCAATTGTCGAGGGACAAGTTGGTTCACAATGGGCATACATTTGGTTTAAATGTAAAGAAACTTTATAGACACACAAAAGGCCAAGAGAAGTATCAAATTAGGAAACCACATTGCTTTCATGTTCATAACTTGAAAGTATTGATGAGGCACAATCCCTATGCACATGTGGTTGACTACCTAGTTCTTGTTGACCCAAAATATGTTCTTGTTAGAGATGCATTTCAAGAATCAAAATGTTTTGATTACAACTACTATGTTATGGGAGTAAACCATTTTTTTAACACAAACGGGTAAGAGATTTTATCTAATAAAAAAGAGGAGAAACTGAGTTACAGAGTGTAAGAGCAGGTCTGTTCCCTGACATTAGAGTGCTGCCATGGATCTACATTCATCTTTGATAGTTTTTACAGCTTTCTCGACACAAAAAACCCCTAGTAGGACTATAAATAAAAAAACTTCCCAAGAACTTGCAGACAAAGACTTATACATATAGACGTCGACATTGGACATAAATCCAGCTTGGCATATGCGATATACAAGTTCCAAAAAACAGAGAGAATCCCCAACCTAACATAAAAGATGTTCCCCAAAAAGAAAACCTGAGAAGGAGCCAAGCCTACATGCTAACGACGAAACTTTGCTTCCTTGCCTCCAGCTAGGCCTCCATGGTTCTTCATCTCCTAATTCAGGTCCCTTATATCAGTTCTCATGTAGTCAACCTTTTCCTCAATGATTTTGGCGATGCAGTGGACCGCCCTGATTTGGGCATCCAAATTAACTGAATAGGGGCATCCATTGTCCAAAATGACGACCAGGCTTTCCACCTTCTCACTGAGCTTGTTGTTGCTTTCCCGGGCCTCCAGGTGAGCTTCCTGCTCCAAAGAAATCATATGCTGCAGTGCTTTTTTAAGTTCATAGTTCTCAGTTCTCAACACACGAACGTGGGTGTCTAGGGTTTCCAAGTGTTCTTCGAAGACAATGTGGGTACCAACAACGTCCTGCTTCTCACTAGAGCGACCACCACCGAACAGGGTAGCCTAAGACTGATCACCATACACCAACTGGATACGTTGCATGCAGACCGTGCTTCCATGACCTGTGGCATCGAGGGGAACCTCTTCCTAAAATATGGTAATGCAACTCCATGGCGAGGGATATTTTTCTTGCAGAGGAGGCAATTGGAGGCAGTTGCAGGAAGTTGCAGAGTCTGCCATCTTCTCAGGCTCAAACAAGTAGCAATGACACCAAAATTCCCAGCACCCTACCTTAAATAGCAACGTGCCTTGAATTCTTCCCGGGATTAAATGCTTGCATGCCTTCCATGTGGAGGCCACGTGGATCACACGAGCGGCCGTCCCTTTGATCAAAACTCCAATGTGGGTTTGAAAGTTTGGAGTTGAGATTAAATTCGTGCATGTGTTGTAAATCATGAAATGTATTTAGACTGAGGTTAGTGAGTCCAGGACTCCATCCCAAGGGAAAAAAATTCTCAAGTGATGAAGACATAATGATTCTTTCACGGAGATAGGGCTTTATAAGTTTCAAGGGATACAAACCTTGTCTTTCCCCTTTTGATTGTTGATGAGAACTCCACGATCGAGTCTTGCTCCATTGTTCGCTATCACATCTGCCTCATGGTTATTGGATCTCAGAATGTGAAGGAAATTAATGGTTTGGAATTCGCTAACAAGACACTTAAGGAGACTACGTACGTTAGACTCAAGCTTCTTTCTATTAATGATCATCTTCCTATCATCACTGATCACCAGCATTGAGTCGCCACATACAACTAGTTCGGTGAGGCCTTCCTCCCTTGCAATCTCCAGACCTTTTTTTAGAGATAACCATTCTGTGTTGTTATTTGACCTCCTTTCGATTCCCCAGGCGTAGTCTTTCATCTTGCTTTCGTCAGAGTCATAGAGGACTCCACCCGCACCTTCCCTCCCAGGTTATGGAGGTAAATCATTCTGCGGAGGCTAGAAGATAATTGATGCAAGAGTTTCCAAAAAAACCTATTTTTCAAACAGTGAAATGAATCATTTATGCTGGTTTAATAGATGTGGAAGAAATCCTATTGGCATGGGATCACAACACAGATAGTGACTATAGGATGTCCATGACATTCGTTCAAAGGGTTAGATTTATCCACAATGAATTTTAACAAATATGTGGTGGGGATAGATCGAAAGTTGATGCAGATTTCCATAAACAATGTTGTATGGAAATAGGTATCCCTATTAAAGAGGACAATGTGAAACAAAAAGGTTTGAAATGAAGTGATGCATTCAGAGTTGTAGATAACTATTTTTAGTTGGAATTTAGAATGGGCCCCATATGGGATTTGATTAATGACATATTTAGCATTTGGGAGAATATTAGCGTAAAAAATCAGAAGGTAAACAAAATTAAAGCAGTTGCATGGAGCAGTAGTCAAGGAGGCCCTAATGTCAATAATTTGCCAGACTCGATATGACTATAACACCTTGGATATCATTGCAAGGTGTGAAGGATGAAACACTTATATCTACAATACTGTCACGTGTAAATTCAGGTGAATTATCCATGGAAGAAATGTGCAATGATTTTGAAAAGTAAGTTTATAGGTTGTTTTTATTTTTTTAAATTTATTTTTTGAGTTTAAGATTTTTTATTAAATAAGCATTGTGTTATTATTATATGGCATTGTTAACTCAATTTATTTTTACATCATGTAGTCATAAGGTTTACATGAAAATACAAGAGGATATGGTTATAATGTTGGGTGAGAAGAGTTGGGATGATGTCAGATGCAACTATCCAGATTCAAGCTCCATGGAAAGCTTAAAAGGTTTTTTTTTTGCATACAAAAAGGTATGATGATTTATAATATTTTCTATTTTATTCATTTCTAAGTGAATTCATTAATATTTTATTACTTATAGATATAATTTTGTTTTCAAATATGTCAAAGAAGAATGCAGTACCATAGTCTTTCAAAATTCATATTCAAAGAGCCAAAATAAAACGACAAAGAAGACAACGTCTTGCAAATGTTGAACTTGATGACACCCTTGATCCTCATGTTTGGAATGGGCTCGACACTGTGCAATATAAAGTGATTTTGGGTGATTATGCAAACATTGAAAATCTTGTTCCCAAAAAGGAGTACTCCCTAGTTATTGCAGATATCCCTCATGGATACAATATCAAAAACATTACTTATGATTGTGAGCCTTATACATACCAGTCATTCAATAAAGTGGTTTCGGGATTTCTGGATGTCACAACGTCACCCCTCTGGAGATTTCTTGTTTTCCATTCAGATGTACAAGGAGGAGCAGTGCTAACAACCTTGAAGGATAAAGCAAACTCAAGGAAACAATTGTATTGGTAAGATATTTGTAGTATATTATTAAACATTTGAATTTAGAAACCAAAATTATTTTTCTATAAGTTAATTAGATTCTTAACTATTTTTGTTATAGGCATAAGCCTAACATTCGTGGCTCCAACACTGATCCATTTATGAGTGATACTGAAAACATACATCTTGCATGTTGGACAAAAGATGAGACCTATGAAACTCTTTTAATCAATGAAAAGAGTGAAGGAAAATATAGTCAAATATTGTCTTATAATGCCGTGGTTAAAAAGTTGACATATGAAGAAAGAGATTTGAAAGGAGAGATTGTAAACATTTACTAGAAGCCACAAGCATTGATTAATTATCTCATAGATACTTTTTCAAGAGAAGAATATTAGGTTTTAGATTTGTTCTCAGGATCAGGTAATATTTCTGATATTACATATGAAACTAGTGCCATAATATAAATTCAATAATATATATTTTTTAAATTTATGTTTCATTATGTTATTTAATTTTTTTTTTGTATGTGTTGATTAGGTACAACAATAGCATGCTCATTACAAAAATGAAGAAATTGCATATCCATTGAGAATGATCTACTACAGTGTAATTATATCAAGCAAAGAATTAATGCTATGAAAGTTCTTCTAGATGAAATGTTAGAAGTTGGTTTGAAGAAAGTAGAATTTAGTGAGTCACTTGTGGCAAAGATGTCAAAAGAGCCCCAGCCTCCTTTAAAAGGGATGTTTGGAAAAGATCACTTTGGGCATTTTGCAGAAGTAGAGGACCCAATGGAAGAACACACTGAGGTCCAGGAAGGGAGCCAACGAACATAAAATTTCAATTTCAATGAAGAGTTTGGGATGCATGATATTGTTGAGGAAAATGTCAAAGTTGACAATTTTTTGATAAGATATTTTGTAATGTTTTGAATTGAAGATTTTATTTTGAGAATAACTATTATGTTTTTAATATGTTATTTAGAAATATATGGTATACGTTTTGTTGAGTTTATGTGAATTATCACTTTATGAAAAATCAGGTTAAAGAATATCATTTTTATACATCAAATAGCAGAAAATACGTTCAAAAATGGTTTGAAATGTCATTTTTTCTCATTTTGTTTAGCAATTTTCCCAAAAAATGAATGAAAAAAGTTTAATGAAAAAACTTTGAAAATGCATGTATTTTTCATTCTAACTAGCTTCTAAATCTTACAAAAATTCAAAAATGTGTGTATGTTTTTACTATAGCTAGCTATTAAATGTAGATATTTTTGTAAAGTTTGGAAAATGGCCAGTGTAAATAAAATTTATAATTTTCTTATGACCAACAAGTTTCAAAATCACAAAAAAATGACTCAAAATGAAAAATGGTGCTACCAGTAAACACACTTTTTGAAACGGAGGTAAAAAACTACTAAAATTAACCCCCCAAAAAACGAGAACAATGTTGGTTTCTCGTCAAGTTGTCTAACATGTTGAAGGATAAGATGAAGAAGTTAGTTGTGAATTAGTTAGAATGAAGTAGGTAGATAAGAATGTCATTGAGGTTGTAGAGAGAAACTTAATTAATTATGTGTGTGTTGAAAACCTTTGATTGATTCAGTGTATGGTAACTAAGTACATTGTGTGATTTTCAAAGATTATATCTAGGTTAGTAAACTGTTAGACATTGCAAATTCATATTTAAGTATGCAACAGTGGATAATGACTTGTGTGATTATGCATTATGTGAGTTTGAGTACTACTAGTGTACCCACACGAAATATGTTAGCAGTAGCTACGCTTACAAACTCGTATATATATGCTTGTATGAATTATCTATTATACTATTATAATTGGGCTTTTATGCATTATTATTAGGACTAATTACAATATAATTATAACTACTTATTTAGTTATGAATTGATACAATTGCGTTGAGTTATTAATGAAAGGTTTGGCTTTGATTAAGGTTGATTAGTGATTGTGGTCATGATTTTAAATCAATATTAATTAAGTTAATTATAATTACTTGGTTTGATTTTTGAATGTGGTACTAATTCAATAAATAATAATGGAAGTTTAAAAGATTATTATTTAATAAATAAATGAATAAATATTAATCGAGGTTTAATAATGATTAAATTTGATTATTGATTGTGGTCATTAATAAATAAATAGTAATTATGTTTTAAATTATAATAATGGGTTGACTGTGAATATGGTAATAGTTGAATAAATGTCGTTTACAAATTAATGTGAAATTTTATTATTGAATAATTATATTATTGAATGATGTTATTATATGTTGAAAGAATGGATAAAAATATTGACGGTGGATCCTTATTTTAAATTAAGTTGCATGTAACCACCCATAATCATGGTAATTGAATATAAAATATCTTATTGTTGTTGCATGAATGTGGCTTTTGTATTGAGCCGGGATGGGATTGAAAATTAAATAAGGATGATAGGGTAGGTGGGTCAAGGGGGTTGAAACATTTAATAAGAGATATGGGTGGTAAAGAGGGGGCAAGGGGAGGAAATGGAGAAAGGATATAAGGGGGGATATGGACATGATTTGGGGGATCCAAAAATTTGGAAATTCAACAGAGGTTTTTCACATGTTAGTCCAATAATTCCGTTCCTTCAAATATTTTCTTCAAAAAATTTAAAATACATCATACTGCAAAATATTAAGCTCTAAATATATAATAATTGATCCTTATCACACCCTGGCATGTCCTAATTTCATCCTAGAACATCTCATGGGTTAACATGAAAAATGGTGTCGTTGCTAGGGAGTAAAGAATTCAAATTTATTTTTCCCTAGGTGCGACATTGATCAAGATCTGGTTCGAATCTAGTGAACAAGAATAAAAAATCTAGTTGAAAGTTCACCCGTCAACTCCATTGAAGCAAAGTTGGCATTTGGTCAATGGCATACCTGAGCAAATCCTACATCAAACAATTTTCAGAGCCTACAGGATACAAGGAAAATAGGTAGCTACTAGAAGAGTCATCATACAAATCAAGATCTTCATGTAAAAGGTATTCCTTAGAGAAATCCTGTAAAATTTCCTTTTGAATTTGATATCAATAAGCATCTAAAGCTTTAAATAACCAATAACATACTCATTCTATTCCTACTACTCCAGTTGTTCCTATTATAGACACTTAGAATTGTCCTTTATCTACCTCTACAAGTTATTCCCATTCCTTACCACTCGAATCTAGACCTCAAAGAACTCCTATAACCCTATAGGCTAAGAATACAATTCTGCAACATTTAATATCTAACGCGAGAGGTTGAGGTGGACCTCCACCATGACCTGCAGTTAATCCTTGGGTAGTTGCAAGGTATGGCCCACGGAATCTTCCAAATTGTCTCCATGAATTTCCGAAGAGTTACATGAAGATATTTCCTAAGTTTGATGTATAAAGGGCTGCTACAATTGAAGAGCATATGGATACCTTCCAAGATTTTACTGGAAACCTGTATATTGAGCATGATGATGTCTTTATGAGAGTCTTTGTGCAGAATTTAGCGGGAGAAGTAAACAAATTGTTTAGATCCCATCCAATAGCCTCCATAAAGTCTTGGCATGCCCTTGAATCTACATTCATGAGGCAATGGGATGATAAAAGATACCACCTCTACTACTTGACTGAGTTTTCTTCTATGAGAAAGAAGAGTGGGGAACAAGTAAAAGATTTCAATAAAAGATTTAATAATATTTATAATAAAATCCCTCAAGACATCAAACCCTCACATGCAGCTGCAAGGGTCACCTATGCAGGGGATTTTGAGCCTGAATTTACCATGTTAAAATTAGAGAGAGGAGTTCTATGAACTTACTCAACCTGCAGGATGGTGCAGTATATGTTGAGGGCAATATGATAGCTTCAGGAAAGCTGAAATACAAACAGGATACAGACAAGAAAAGGATGAACGAATAAAATGGTACATATAGGACAAATACGGATACACAAGATGCAAAAATAGAGGAGATGTCAAGAGTAATTAAAGGTCTATCCAATAAGTTAACAAGACTTGAAGTGGAAGGACACAATTACAACATAAATTATTAGGGTGGAGGATAGAGAAATCCTAAACAATACATAAGACGTTTTAATCCACAAATAATGAACAAAGATAGGTGGAATGAAGATAATCCCATACAACCCCCTGTGAGAGAAAATAACAATAATTTTGCAGATCTACCACAAGATAAAGGATATATTGAACCACTAGATGAGATGTTGTGGATGCAAGATGAAGATGACTTGATCCATCTTACTTAGGAAGACTATGGAAATTCTCTACAAGGGAAAATATATGGAACTTTAAACAAGATTAGAAGAAAGAATAATGTGAGATGTGATCAACTCAGTATAGGCTCTTTTATGATAATTTGTAGGTAGATATGCATATAAAATATGATCTAAGACCTAGAAAATTTGCTACAAACTAGAATAAAAATCCACCTCATAAAATTTACCCTGCAAATCAGCCGACTGATAAAACCTCTAATGCCCTAATATTTGCTAAAAAACCTTTTGCACTTGAAGACAAACCTTGTAAATTTTCCTCCCAAATTGAACCTAAAGCAGCTAAAGTACCATAACAAAAAAGGATTGAGTTTGAAAAGAAAGAACAAGACTGATTTGTTTCCTTGTTTGATCTTGAGCATCAGCTATCAAAAATCAAAATCCATGTACCTTTGTATGGATTGGAAAGAAATCATGATTACCAAAAGCAAATCCATAAAGTGCTAAATGTATCAGTGTCAAACATGTAGCTTGACACCCTTCACCTCGCAGATTATAATCCTACACTCATAATGGGTCCACAGGTAGAAGAAAGAAATGAAAACACAACTCCATTTAATATAACCCTCAGTGTGCATGGCAAATTGCTCCACAATTGCATGTTGGAATCAGGAGCCTCTCATGATCTCATGCCAAAGGTTATCATGGAGCAGTTGAGGTTAGAGATCACCAAGCCATTTCATGACCTCTACAGTTTTGAATCTAGAAAAGTGAAATGTTTGGGGATGATAATGGATATGGTGGTCACATTATCCTAACTACCCACAAAGAGTGTCGTGATGGACGTAGTAGTGCCAGAATTTCCTGCTAAGTATGGGATGCTACTGTCTAGGACATGGGTTAAAAAAGGTTGGAGGAACAATACAGATGGACATGAAGTATGCAACTGTCCTAGTATTTTCTACATAAATTAGAAGTCTTTATATCCTAAGGCTAAATTCGCATATGTGATAAGTGATGAGAACAGTCCAAAGAATTTTCCTATGTATGCACTAGAGGAATACATGGGATGTTGCGTTCTAGCAATGAATAATGAGTATGAAGACTCTTTTCCCATGACAATATATCATATGATCATGACTTCTCATTTTTCCCAAGTCAAGTATGGAAAATGTACTTTGATGGAGCATCCTCCAAAGAAGAAGTAGGGGCTAGAGTGATTCTATTCTCTCCCACAAATGAGGAAATTACCATTTCCTTTCAGCTGAATTTTGAAACAAAAAACAATGTCTCTTGGTATGAAGCTTTGATATTGGGGTTAGAGGCTGCTAAAAAAGTGGGAATCACTCAACTCTCTATTTTTGGAGATTCATAGTTAGTGGTGCAGCAAATAAAAAATGCTCACCGAACCAAACACCACAGAACGAGGGCCTACGGAAATCAAATGTGGGACTTAATAGAAAATTTATTTCATGTTTTTAATATTACTATTGTTCCAAGGGAAATGAATCAACAAGAAGATTAATTAGTTGTTGTAGTGCCCCTAGACTTGTGTAGACATTGAGGGCACCTGCTGAGCGACCCGGCTAATTGAAACATTAATTAAATAACCTTTTGACCTTATTTTTTGAGTATGTGTATCTGAACTGTTGAGGTAAATGAATAATTGCATATGTTAAACGATTAGCTATGACTATGGAAAATTATGTTGATGGATAATGCTTAACGACTAGCTGTATGGTGATTATGTATTTGGCGACGAAATGTATATTTGATAAGATGAATGAGCAGTTTGAATAAATCATAAATGTTTAACAATGCTAGAGTTAGAAACCAGATGATGATTGTTGAGAACAGTGCTACTAATAATTTGTTGCGAGAAGTGTGTGTAGAAACAAGTGAGACGGTTCACCAACGGACACACAAAGGAACATGGAGGGTCGTAGAGTACGAGTAAATCACACACAAGGAGAGCGACGACGATGTCGAATTCCGACGGAATACCACGCTTGAGCAGATAAGCACTGATCCGCTTGCTCAAGAGGAAAGCGTGAGGGCGTACGAGGTGGGCCACGACGGAGCTGGTCACGTACGAGTTGAGGGGCACGCAGTGAGAATGAACTCACTCCTCAGCGCCATTAGTCCCTAGATAGCATGTAGACGGAGGATGGATGGTAACGATTCCTAAAATCCCTACAAGAGTTCCCGCAAGTCAAAACGGAAAGATGGTGGCAGAAGGGCCCGACGATGCGGTACCCTGTCGAGAACGGAAAGAATGGATGCAAGGACCCAACGATGCGGTACCATGCCAAGGAATGGAAACCATGGATGACTGGACCCGACGGAGTGGTGCCATGTCAAGGAATTAAAATTAAGGAACTAGGATCCCAACGGCGCGGCACCGTGATCCTAGTGAGTTTGATTGTTAAATTTAACTGCATAAAAACTTATGAGAATAACTCTAGATCATTACTTAGCAAATGCATAAAAATAATTTAGGCATCTGCACATGAATAGTTATTTTTGTTGAGCATTTAAAATAATAGAAATCATTATTTAGGAGCAAAATAGAATCCTAAGATTAGACACCTAGTCAACTAAAAGCTAGGAGTTAATCAAAATATATGGGGGACAAACTGGAGCAAACTTAGGGATGTTGGTGCACTTCCTAGAGAAAATGACACTTGGATGGGTGAGTGTTTTAATTAAATAATTAATTAAAAATATTTAATTATGCATGAAGCGACATGTGTCGCATGAGATTTTCCTTTATAAGGAAGACTTGGGGAATGGGTAAAGGGCCCATAATTTGGATGATTGTCGTAATTTTCGAATGCCTCAAAGACTTGCTGCTATCTAAGGGTTTGGCTTAGAAATCCTGGTGGGAAGGGAAGCCCAAGCTGAATTTCTGAAATACTTGTGTGAGCTCTACGACCCAAAGCTCGGGGGAGGCCATGCGACTGAAAGCATGAGCCTATGGTTGGGTGGCGAAGCTAACGGTTGCTTCGCCTATGGTTAAACGAGCTTTGCTGGAGGGATCCTACGGAAGACGAAGGCGACAATGGACCAACCGGATCGGGTTGACAGGTTAAAGTTTTGCTTATTTTTGTTAAGTTATTCACATTTTTTTATTTTATTTTATTTTTCCAATAACTATGATGGCTAATTTGTTTGTATGAAGTTTTTAAAGTTTCAGGTTCAGTTCAAGGGGACCCTAAAGGAGGGGTCCTACATCTCAAAATGGGGGTCCCTACATTTGGTATCAGAGCCGGTCGACCCTTGAGGGCACGGGACTCATAACTTTTCAGGGGCTGTCGGTATCTTCGTCAACGATGGACTAATCTGGATAGCTGATTCAGCCACTACTTCAACGGTTTTTCAAGCTCAACACCAAAAACAGGTTCAGCAGTTTGTTTCTTTTGTTTGTGGTGTTGATATTTGAATAATGATTTGGAAATCGATCTATTTAATAAATTTTAATTTATGTTCTCTCTATTTTTATGATATATATGTATTACAAACCTTTTGTGAAGGTACAGAAAATTTTGGATTAAGTTTTACAACCCTCTGCTCAACTTTTAGATATACCGAACTCATAGGGAAACGCAGAAGGGTGGATCCTGTTCCTTGAACTTTAAACTCTATACTCTTGTCCATATAATCCGAACTCATGTAAAATCGCAGAGACATTTGATCGGGTTTCTTTAAAGTTTAACTCTGTCTTTAATAAGTTTATATACCCGAATCCATGTGAAACCCAGAAATAGACAATCGATCTAGTTCCCATAAGGTTTTTGATTCTATCCTCATAATTTGTGCATTTCGAATCTTATATTTTTACTCAGCACCTCCAGAGTTAATTGCTGAACCGATCTATCTCCTGAGACTTTAAACCCTGTTTTTATAATAATTTCGATTCCAGATTTAATTGTTGAACTCGATCTAGTTTTTTGAGATCTTAATTTCTGCCTATTCTGTGAATTTGTTTCCAGATTTAATTGCCAAAATCAATCTACCATTCTGAGATTGAGCTCAGCTGTATTGTAATTTCGATTCCAGATTTAATTGTTGAACTCGATCTAGTTTTTTTGAGATCTTAATTTCTGCCTATTTTGTGAATTTGTTTCCAGATTTAATTGCCAAAATCGATCTACTGTTCTGAGATTGAGCTCCGCTGTACTGTAATTTCGATTCCAGATTTAATTGTTGAACTCGATCTAGTTTTTTTTTAGATCTTAAATTCTTCCTATTTTGTGAATTCGGTTCCAGATTTAATTGCCGAAATCGATCTACCGTTCTGAGATTGAGTTCCATTGTACTGTAATTTCGATTCCAGATTTAATTGTTGAACTCGATCTAGTTTTTGAGATCTTAAACTCTGCCTAATTTGTGATTTCGTTTCCAGCTTTAATTATTGAAATTGATCTACTTTCTTTCTGAGATTTTTAAAATTTGTCTGTATCGTAATTTCAATTCCAGAAGTAATTGTCGAATTCACCACGTTTCCATTTCAACGGAATTTGCAAATTCATACTCAAATCGTGCCTTGATCTTGAAGTCTGCACGTTCATTTCGTTTTGGGATTGGCCTCTTCACCCTCAGAAACGAACCTCGATTTGAACCCTCTGCGTGTGATTTCACTTCATTTGGTACCTTCACGCTCATAAGCGAAATCTGATATCTTTTAAAAAAAAATCACTTGTTGTCCAGATCCCTAATTCTTTCTTGTCATATTGTTTTTTTTTTTTTTTTTTTTTCATATTCTGTTGCCATCGTGGAGGTGCGGCGTGGTTATGCACTGATAGCATAATGTTGATCCTGGTAGAAGATCTTTAACTCTGCATTTCAAATTTATGCGATGGAGATACGCCCTCATGAGAACTCTGGTAAGAGGTGCCTTCACAAAATGCAGGGTAAGTATTACTGTTTTAGTTCATCTGCATAGGGTAGAGATGGGACAGCAATTATGCTCATTCTCGACCGATTCATACACAGTCTATAAATTACAACCTGTAGAATGCGATTTACATATTTAATTGCATGGATATGGTAATGGTTGAAATCGTATTCACTGGAAACTTAAGTGCACGGATACAGTAATTGATGGAATCATATTCCTTTTTAAATGTTAATTGTCTTGCTAGGATTATAATTACGTCGATATGGCATTCCTGGAAGATGTAATTCCTGTAAAAAAAAAAAAAAAAAAAAAAAATAAATCCCAATTGTTATTGCCAGAAATCATTCTTTTCCGTTGTAGTTCATGGATATCCCTTGGGTAGGAAGATCATGTATATTTTCGTTCAAGCAGACTTGATCTCCGTAGTGGGGTATTCCTTATGCGTTGGTCGAACTGGAGTTCTCTTTTTCCAGCTACCCGTCATTCTTAGTAAACACTTGTTGCCCCGTGATTGTTGGTACTTACATACCTTTGTTGTCGACCCAGTTTTGCCTTGACCAGGAGGTCGGTTGAGATCTACCCTTGCCACTTGTTGAAAACTCATGTGACTCCCTGTCTACCTACCTTAAGGCTGAGAGTAACCGGTTGCTGCCACATTCGCCCATGCTAATATTTTGGGTAGTGGTTGAACCATAATTCCAGCACCTGTCGAGTGCGCACGCTGGCCAACCGTCTTACCTGTGACAACTAATAGTATGTATTCGACCGTCGTCCACATCAAGCAGTTTTGCATTTCATTATAGTTCATTAATAGTATGTGAGAAGGCATATGCACTTGGGTTCACATATTATAAATTATTGTTAAAATTTTGATAGGAATCATTTCACTAATGGAGAAATCATATTACAATGTGCCTTAGAATTATACTTTTTTTTTTATTCGATAAAAGGGAGACGTCGAACAAACCCAGAAATAAGAAGATGGATCCATTGCGAATTTTGTTTAAAATCTCCGTGAAGCCATTTATAAAATTTAATTGAAATTCTCTGTCTAACTGCATGAAGGGCCGATCTATTAAGGATCGATGCCATGGTTCTAAATACAATTTTATGTGTAAGAGGCGAGGACAACGATCTCTGTGATGGCGGATTGTTGCAGAACTCTGTGCAAACCCATGGTTGCATTTTAGTATTAGATTCCTACGATCCTTGGATTGCTGCATCCTGAAATTTATACATCTGTCTATGACAACATTGGTTATCTTAAATTCAATTTGAAATTTAACACATCCATTCCATGACAATGCTGGTTATTTTAATTTCAATCTAAGATCCTCTTAAAATGCTAAGCTAACTTGTAAAATCTGAGTGAAAAACCCAAAATTCACGAAGCTTCTGTAACATTTACCTCACATCTCCCCTACCGAATCGGCGGCAATGAGAATCAATTTCTGTTTAAACGCCAAGCCATCTCTGTAACTTCTTTCATCACCCGCCGAATCGAAATTATTTCAACGCAGTTAGCCTAGCGATGACACGTTTCTTTTAATCCCTGTATTAATAAATTTGTTATCCATCCCAGAGCATTTCTCTAGTCAGGTCGGATCTCTACTTTTTGACCACAAATTCAGCAACTGCCCAAACCCTCCAACGCTGGTCGTGATTGGTTTATTTACTGATGTATGGAGTAGTGGTCTTCTAGTCCGCCACTGAAATTTTATTATCAATAGTAGAGGTCATGATAAATGAGTCATATAAGAAAAAGTGGTTAAGGTATGTTTCATAGAAAGCTAATTAGAAATAAAAATAGATAGGTTATTATAATGTATTCTATGTACTTATTCCAAATAAGAAAAATGGTTATCATTTATAATTATGTACTCCTCTATTAGTTAAAAAGTAATTAAGGGAATGTAGGTTGGAACTTCGACATGTCCTTTGAGGTGTGAAACTATTGTAGATAGATCTTTATTATACTTCGTATGATGAAAATGGAATAGGTGAAATTATGGTAGTTTAGAAATAATATGAATGTTATTTTAAAATTTGCAAAAGAGTTAATTTATGCTGAATAATGTATGTATAGTTATTTTATTGTAGAAAAAAAAAAAAGAGGATCATTTAATATTTGTGAAGAGTATCTATATCGAGTAAGATAAATTGTTTACCTAGTAACATGCATAGTTAATATATGTTGTAGATAGCATATGTATAAGATGTCGAGAAAAGAAAGCAAAGCTTGATTCAATTTAGTTAAGGTTGAAAGGGAGAGAATTAAAGTATAAAGGATTAATATGTTTTCTAAATCGAAGTATGTAATTTGTTTAAGGAAAGTCCCTTCATTTCTAGAATTATCTAATTCATTTAGTGGGGAAGTGGTACAATAGATATAGGTTAACTTCTATGATATATTAATCTGAGAAAACGATTTTCATTAGTTGAATTATATGAATTGCTGACCATTTTTTTTTTTTTTGGATATGTACACTTCATTCAATTAGGGAAAAAGTTATTAAAACATATATAAATTATGTTTAATTTATGGAAGGTATTTCTTTTCATTGAGATATGTATACTCTGTGTCAATAAGGAAGGGGACTTTTGTAAATGCACTTCTATAATCAAATTACAATTGTTATGTTTCATTAACATGACTTTTATATTATTGAGATTATAGTCTTTATTATATACATGTATTGTGTATCAATATAATGTCTTTTTAAATCTTTTTTTTAGAATGATTCTTACACTATTGAATTAAATAGATTATGTTCAAATAGAATGTAAGACATAGTTATTGTGGATGTATTTGAGGATATATGACAAGTAATGGCAATATATGAATTTAAGAAAGAAGTGCTTAGATAATTTTGAAGGTGGGATGCTTATGATTTACTATCAAGAAGGGATGAGTATATAATGTTTAATAATGGGAGATTGTGACTTACGATGAGCGATGCATGGAGATCGACGCGGAAAAATCAGAGCTGCGGTTTCACTTCTTCTCCTTCGACAAGGATAGTTCAAGCTTCTTGAACAAATGCTTATTCTCTGAAATCAAGGTGATAGCTTCGTAGGTATGCACTATTAGTTTGTAATCGTGCTTTGAAATGTGAAAAGAGAGAAGTTAAACTTACTTGAATCATAGAATCTTAATTGTGCTTAAGATTAGGAAGAGAAGACAACCTTACATGACTTTGTTTATAAAAATCTGAGATTATACTTTTAACTATACTAAGTAAATGGCACTCTAGTATTTAATTATACTTTGGATTATGAGAAGATAGAGGTTGCATGTAAGATTAGTTCAGTAATGGTTAAGGAATGCATTGAAGAATAGAATTGGGAAGGGTAAATTCTTATGTTGAAATTCGAACATTGTTTTGAACATGTGATAGTTATACATAATTATAGAAAAGGGAGAAGTTGGAATTGAATATTTTATCCCTTATGTTGAAATATGTCAATGTTTTCAGTATTTTCGTAAGTGATATACTTATAGTTTTGTTGAATTGAAAGAATTTGTTGTAGACGATTTCAATCCCGGTTACAATTAGTGAGTCAAGAGAGAACTGTTGTGGGGATTACTACACTACGAAAGGTACGATTTAGTTATATTACCAATTATGCTGCTTATACTTATATGAGGGTAGAAAAGAAGAAATGAAATTGTATTATCAATTCTGGATATATATATTGAAGAAATGAATGTGAAAAGGAAGTGAAAACTCACCATGGAAGCACATGAGACTTAACTTCGGGACGAAGTTCTAATTAAGTAGGGGTGTATGTAGTGCCCCTAGACTTGTGTAGACATTGAGGGCACCTGCTGAGCGACCCGGCTAATTGAAACATTAATTAAATAACCTTTTGACCTTATTTTTTGAGTATGTGTATCTGAACTGTTGAGGTAAATGAATAATTGCATATGTTAAACGATTAGCTATGACTATGGAAAATTATGTTGATGGATAATGCTTAACGACTAGCTGTATGGTGATTATGTATTTGGCGACGAAATGTATATTTGATAAGATGAATGAGCAGTTTGAATAAATCATAAATGTTTAACAATGCTAGAGTTAGAAACCAGATGATGATTGTTGAGAACAGTACTACTAATAATTTGTTGCGAGAAGTGTGTGTAGAAACAAGTGAGACGGTTCACCAACGGACACACAAAGGAACATGGAGGGTCGTAGAGTACGAGTAAATCACACACAAGGAGAGCGATGACGATGTCGACTTCCGACGGAATACCACGCTTGAGCAGATAAGCACTGATCCGCTTGCTCAAGAGGAAAGCGTGAGGGCGTACGAGGTGGGCCACGACGGAGCTGGTCACGTACGAGTTGAGGGGCGCGCAGTGAGAATGAACTCACTCCTCAGCGCCATTAGTCCCTAGATAGCATGTAGACGGAGGATGGATGGCAACGATTCCTAAAATCCCTACAAGAGTTCCCGCAAGTCAAAACGGAAAGATGGTGGCAGAAGGGCCCGACGATGCGGTACCCTGTCGAGAACGGAAAGAATGGATGCAAGGACCCAACGATGCGGTACCATGCCAAGGAATGGAAACCATGGATGACTGGACCCGACGGAGTGGTGCGATGTCAAGGAATTAAAATTAAGGAACTAGGAGCCCAACGGCGCGGCACCGTGATCCTAGTGAGTTTGATTGTTAAATTTAACTGCATAAAAACTTATGAGAATAACTCTAGATCATTACTTAGCAAATGCATAAAAATAATTTAGGCATCTGCACATGAATAGTTATTTTTGTTGAGCATTTAAAATAATAGAAATCATTATTTAGGAGCAAAATAGAATCCTAAGATTAGACACCTAGTCAACTAAAAGCTAGGAGTTAATTAAAATATATGGGGGACAAACTGGAGCAAACTTAGGGATGTTGGTGCACTTCCTAGAGAAAATGACACTTGGATGGGTGAGTGTTTTAATTAAATAATTAATTAAAAATATTTAATTATGCATGAAGCGACATGTGTCGCATGAGATTTTCCTTTATAAGGAAGACTTGGGGAATGGGTAAAGGGCCCATAATTTGGATGATTGTCGTAATTTTCGAATGCCTCAAAGACTTGCTGCTATCTAAGGGTTTGGCTTAGAAATCCTGGTGGGAAGGGAAGCCCAAGCTGAATTTCTGAAATACTTGTGTGAGCTCTACGACCCAAAGCTCGGGGGAGGCCATGCGACTGAAAGCATGAGCCTATGGTTGGGTGGCGAAGCTAACGGTTGCTTCGCCTATGGTTAAACGAGCTTTGCTGGAGGGATCCTACGGAAGACGAAGGCGACAATGGACCAACCGGATCAGGTTGACAGGTTAAAGTTTTGCTTATTTTTGTTAAGTTATTCACATTTTTTTATTTTATTTTATTTTTCCAATAACTATGATGGCTAATTTGTTTGTATGAAGTTTTTAAAGTTTCAGGTTCAGTTCAAGGGGACCCTAAAGGAGGGGTCCTACATCTCAAAATGGGGGTCCCTACAGTTGTAGCTACTAGTACATTCAATCCTATAATAGGGCCCAGACTCAAACATGAAGTAGAAATGATCAACAAGAATTATATCCCTTATAATCAGAAACATTGGAAAGTGTTTGAAGATGACAAACATATACAGAGGTTCATGGAAATGGTAGGTGATTTTTCAGCTTCTTGTATAGATCAAGATGAGAATACAAGGGAGGATGATTTGTCTCAAAAAAATGACCAATTAGGTCCAAAATTCAGCAGTCAAATTGCAAATCATAAAATCCTCGAGTTAAAGAATAATTTCATCCCTAAAGGCCTAGTTTCACTAGAGAGACTATTTGACAAAAATGATATTCTTTTAAACCCACTATACAACCAAAGGAAGAGGATGTTGAGGACTGCAACATAGGTACATGACGGGATCCAAAGTACATCAATTTGTCTAAATTGTTTCCTATAGAAGTTAAACATAGGTATATGAAACTCTTAAGATAATATATAGATTTTTTTCCCTAGAAATATGAATATATTAGAACCTATGATACATCCATTATACAACACAAGATACCTCTAAATTCAGGAGTGAATCATTTTAAGCAAAAACCAAAGCATGTTAACCTGTTTTTCTACCTATTATTGAAAAGGAGGTAAGGAAGTTATTAGATTCCAAAATTATAATTCCTTTAAGATACTTAGAATGCATAGCCAACTTAGTAATAGTCAAAAAGAAGAGTGGGGAAATCAGATTGTGTGTTAACTTCAGTAATATTAACAAATTTCCTTTGAAGGACAACTAACCCCTGCCCAAGATGGACCAGATTTTGTAGAAAGTAGTGGGGGATACAAGATATCCATGATGGATGGTTTTTCAGGTTACAATCACGTAGAAATGCATAAATATGATAGAGAAAATATATCTTTCACAACCCCCTAGGGAACCTTTATGCATTACAAGATGCCATTTGGACTGATGAATGTAGGAGAAACATTTCAAAGGGCCATGGACATAGCCTTTGCAGGTGAAATAGACAAGTTCATGTCATATACTTAGATGGAATGACAAGTTTCTCAAAGACTGATGATGAACATCTATCTCACCTAAAGCAAACCTTCAACAAGTGCAGGAAATATGGACTATCATTGAATCCCAAAATGTCACACTTCGCTCTACAAGAAGGAGAGTTTTTATGGTACATTGTTTACGAAGCTAGAGTTAAGACTGATATAGAGAGAGTGGTTGCAATACAATTGATAGATATCCCCAGAAATAAAAATGAGTTTCAATCTTTCATGGGAAAGATAAATTTTCTTAGAAGGTTCATTCCTAATTTGGAAGAAATGATAAAAAATCATTACAAACATGCTTGAAAAAGGTAATGATGTCAAATGGAAAAATGAATCCAAGGAATATTTCTAGCAGTTCAAGAAGTCTCCAATAGAAGCTCTTGTACTAATCAGACCTAATTATAATAAACATTTCCTGATATTTTATTTTGCTTCACCAAATACTATTTTAGTCGTGCTGTTGCAGAAGAATTAAGAAGGACATGAGTATCCCATAGCCTTTTTTAGCAAGGCCTTGAGAAATGCTAAGTTAAAATACAACCTCATGGAGAAACAGGCCTATGCCATTGTCAAAGCACTTAAATATTTCAAATGCTACATTTTACATTCTTAGATTGTTTATTATGTGCCTAACATTACAATAAAGGAGATTCTCAGTGAAATAGACAGTGAGGGCAGAAGAGGATATGACTTGGAGATTAAGCCCACCAAATTAGTGAAAGGACAAGGATTATCGAAGCTACTATCCAAGTCAAATTATGAAGCATTGGATATGAATATGATATATGGATTGATAGAGGAAGAAAGATCACCAAGTATAGGTAATTCTCAAGAAGCAATTATAAAAGTAAATCCAAAATCTGTAAATTCCAAATGGCACAAAGATATAATTTGTTATCTAGTGCACATTCAATGTCCTAGTGAGTTAAGTAAGCCTCAAGCTAGATCTTTGAAGCTCTAAGATGCAAAATATTGCATCCTAGATGAGTATTTGTAATGGAAGGATCCTTTATTGTTGAACTGTGTAATAGAGGATAAAACTGAAGGGATGATAACAAAGTTCCACAAGGTAATCTATGGAGGCCACCATGCTTGGAGGGGTACAACTTACAAAATATTGAGAGTACGATACTACTGTCAAAGAATTTTTTTATGTTAGTAATATAGTAAGAACATGCACAAAATTTCAATTGTTTGTAGGGAAGCAAAACTTGAATCCACTTCCTTTAAAACCTATTAAAGAAAAATCCCCTTTCCAACACTGGGGATTGGACTTTATTGGGGAAATAAATCCTCACTCTAGTGGGAAACACAAATGGATTATGACAGCCACTGATTACTTCATGAAATTGGTAGAGGCCATCCACACCAAATCAACGATGCAATAATCATCAATATCTTGGAAGAAATTGTTTTGTCTAGGTTTGGATTCCACAGGAAGATCATAGCTGACAATGCACATGAATTTAAATATTCCAAATTATTAGAGTTCTGCCAAACATATAACATTGAATTGGGGCATTCCACTACTTATTATCCTCAGGGAAATGGTCTGGAAGAATCCTCAAATAAAATTTTGCTTAGGATAATTAAGAAGATGTAGTCACAAAAAAGAAGACATGGGAATCCCACCTAAGGTATGCACTTTGGGATGCCATGATAAGCACAAATAGGCCCATTGGAACTTCACAATTCCAACTGGTCTATGTTAAAGAAGCAATATTCCCAATTTAGTTAGGGTTTCTAGTGATGAAGATGATCCAAAATGAAGTGGAAGAACCAAATGAAACGATAAGGAGGATTTATCAGCTATTTGGGCTACAACAAGACAGAGAGCATGTTGGTTTGAAGATGCAAGTGCACTAGGAAAAAATGAAGGCACATTTTAACAATAGATCCTTAGAAAGTGATTCTCAACCAGGGGATTTAGTTCTAAAATAGGATTCTAGAAGATAAGACAAAGGAAAACATGGAAAGTTTGGAAAACTATGGATTGGACCTTTCCAAATCTCAATTGTCCAAGGCAACAATACTTATACCCTTGCTCAACGTGATGGTGCAATTTTGGGAGAAACTATGAATGGAATGCTTTTAAAGTGCTTCCTACAATATTGAAGGATCCTGAAATTTTAAAGCTATGTACTATACTAGAATAGAATCATTTTATTTCCTGTTTTATTTATGTTTACATTACAATCATAAATTTCAAGTTTTAATTTTTGAAGTATTTTCAATAAATATTGAAAGCTTAAGAGGTTGCTTGATGTATGAAGATCCATTATAAAAGGAAAGACTCCATACCCTAAGACAAAAGGCACTAATCTACAATTCTAATATTTTTATAAGATAAAGAGTTGTCCTCGCTTGAGCCAATGTTAACACTCAAAACCTCCAAAATCCAAAACGGGTACATAAATGTCAAAATATATGCAAAGGGGCTGAGAATAGTTAGTGTAAGTGCTCAAGGGTGCAAAATATATGGAAATAAGGTTCTGGGATGAGCACAAGAACTAGGTGCTGAGGACCAAGCACTAAGAGAATAGGGACCAAGTGCCTACACAAAAGGGGTCAAAAAGAAGGACAAATACCAAGAACCTGAGAGTAAAGGTGTCAAAGCGCTAATAAGATAATCGCGCTAGGCCCCGATAGATCGACGATGAGAATCAATAGTACATCATGAAGTTGTGAGGAGAATAAGAGCGCTCCAATTAGTTATTGTCCTGAAACAGATGGGATGCATAGATATTTTTTATTGGTAACGGCTCTGTGAGATAACTTTGAAAACCACTCAAAGCCCAAGCCATTACCACCTTGGTTTACTGGGTGGTAATTGCTTCCTAAGCCCACACAAGCACACAAGAAAACATCCACATTGGACAAAAGAACGAGATCTGACACCCATACGAACTAGTTAGAAGATGACACATGTCAAGTGGGCCTAGATGATGTCATATCATGTCATCCAAAAATCATCAAATAAATTATTTCCAACAGGAAAAATTCAAATTTATGAACCATTAAAGGGAAAGATATTAAAAAAGGATGGTTCATTTTGCTCATCGAAAAATAAGAGGAGGACATCGGCTACAAATATACAATCAATGGTCCACTGCTTAGCACCAAAAGTCATCTAATAGTAAATGTTTTCCCACCAGGTAATCTTGTTTCACCTCTATTTGTTTTCACTTTAACTTTTATTAGTAATTTTCAAATATGGCCTCCTCATCCAAAGAGAAACTCCCAAAACCCATGAGCATGGGAAATGAGCACCTATATGAACATGATGTTGATGTCTTCGACATAGTCATGACTACACTAGAACTCCATATCATCATCCTTAAAGCTGAATCTAACTTTTTTGCAAAATAAGACCCATTCCACCTATGGGAAACAGGCTTAACCGATGTAGTATGTCCCAAAACCATGCCTTTCCTAGAATTCGTTAGTTGGTGCTGCATCTGATACTCCTCTAATAAATGAGTTATTCTGTCCCCAGACCAATACAAAACCCTGTGCATCGTATCCGTAGATTCCCTAGCCAAAATAGTATGTTTCCAAGAGTCACAGGAACTACATATTCTGGATGAAGAAGCCCTACCTTCATTACATCGAGAAGGTGCATTTCTACATGTCAGGTGGGGACGAAGTGTCTATCTTTCTCATAAATAAAATAAAATAAAAAATAATAATGCATGCATCAATGTGTTGTAGCATAGTGGTGAGAGGGAAGTGTCCGGCTGTCCTGTAATATATATATATATATATATATATATATATTAAAAAAATAAAAAATAAGAATGCATGCATCAGTGTGCTGTAGTGTAGTGGTGAGAGGGAAGTTTCCATCTGTCCTAAAAATAAAAATAAAAAGAAAAAAAATGTATGCATTAGTGTGTTGTACAATAGTGGTGAGAAGGATGTGTGTTGTAGTTTAGTGGTGAAATGTTTGCAGATTTGATCCCTCTCGATGCTTTTTGGAATCAGATTTAGATGGACATAGTCTCCTAGATCAACATATGAAAGAAGGTGCCCATACCCCAACCAATCCACCTCCATATGCAATTGTTGATTTCTTAGATGAATCAAGAGAATCGATAGATCTAATTTGTATCATATTGGGATATGAAGATGAAAAAGTTGTAAATGAATCCATCTTGGGATTCTTATCCCTCCTGACTCCATCAACAGGATTGGGTTATTCCCCACATATTTAATCTTTGCAATCATCTATGTGAGAAAATCCACAACCATCTAGGAGAATTCCCTGCTCTAGAGAGGTTTAGATACCCATTGTTGCTATTTTTATGTTTTTGTATACAAAAATTGAACATTTTAAAGGGAAAGAGATGAAATACAGAGACCAAGAAGGAAAACAACTTCATGTCTACACATGGATAGACTTGGTCCTTACGAAACCAGGTAATCAAAATTTTCAATAATTTGCAAATAAGGTTATTGTAGTAGCATAATCCTTGCTGCATGATGCATCTCCCCCTAGATTTTTCCCTGAATATCAAGAGCTATTGTAGCTAAGTCTTGATACTAGAGTTGGGGATGGGTTTTCGTATAAATAATATATTGTCTTGATGGTATATGGATTTGAAGAGTATCCTTACAAGATACATGCTTTCCTCACCCCAAGGGTGTTTGCAATGGAGTATGTTAAACATAAATTTATCTCTGATCAAGTTCACTTTGTGAAGTATAAGCATTCCATCAATTTCAAGCTACCCAAAGATGTACATTTCTCGGTAAAGACCAGAAGTGCCCTCTCCTACATGGAAAATATGTTCACACGATTGAATCTGGAGAAAATAAAGAAATGGCCCTATGACCCTCATCAGATCATTTCAAGAAAAAATGATTGAAAAAAAAATTTCAGCCTCATCCATACTGGGAGAAAGTGGAAAACCTAATTACTTGGGAGCAATTTAAGGCTATTCTTGGAAATGATGCAGAGCAAACCCCCACAACATCACAAGTAGGGGCTAAGAGGAAAACTGAATAAACAAGTGCAGACATGGATATAGATGGAGATGAGGTGAATCCACCAAGCAAGAAAGCTAGGGTTGAAGCTGAAAAAGTGGGAGTACAAGCCATTGCTAAACATACTCAAACTAAAGATTTTACAAGTGAAGTGGAGGTGCTACTAGAGAAATCCCCAACAAGTCAAAATTTTCCAACTATCACTACATGGAACTACCTTTCATTGGTGCTTCCTACACCTAAAATACAACAAGGGTCATCTTTTGCATGCCCAAATCAAGTACAACCAAACCTACATACTAAGTATATAGGTATAAGACAACAAAGTATGGATACAATCAAATATTTCAGGAGTAATATAGTTCCAAAATCAAGATATTACTAACTAGAAGATCACAAAATAGATACCCTCAAAATGTCTATCCAGGAACCAAAATTTACAGTTCCCCATACATTTGATGATTGGAAGGTAGATGAGTACAATGTACACTTTGGGCAGTTCAACCCCCTTGACAAGGTTTATTTCTATAGGAAATCCAATGATATGTTGTGCAAGGATGTGTTGCACTCCTCATCTAATGAAAAGAAGTTGAGAATGGTATTGCAAAATATGACAAGCTGTTGAAAGTAGAGAAAACCATTGTTAAATCCAAGCAAGTTACTTTCAAGGAGTTGGAAAGTAAGATAGTGGCCCTGTGGGTAACTCTAGTTGAGACCTATCATGCCCAATCTCTCTTACAGAAAAAAGAATAATGATATTTCCCATCTAAAGAAGAGGCTAAACATCCCTAACAAAGATCATGTTCAGACTCCAGAATTGTTAAAAATGCAGGAGGAAACTTAGGATAAAATTAATGACAACATAACATAATGCAAGTCCCAAATGGAAGAGTACATGAAGAAGTGGATGACTTGGAGTTACAAATTTCAGCCATGAAATTAAAACAAACATATCTATCCACTCTTTCAGATCCCCAAGTGTCATCCCCAATAGCTCAGGAGACCACTCAACCAATAGGGGAAACATAACAAGCTACAAAAGTGCAGGATAAGCATACCTCAATAGAATAGATAGTTGAAGCCATGGATGAAAATGTTCCACCTAATCATATTGCTAAGAGGGAAAACATTATAAAAGAGCTTGAAGATGAGGTGAATGAAAAGGATGAGCTTATTAAGGATTTGTAGCATGAAATATATGAGTTAAAGAAGGAAGTCCACAAGTTGGGAATAGAGTTGCAAGGAGAAGAGATTCTAAAGGAATCCAAGAGACTGTTATGGGGTAAAATAGTAGGATAAATTATAAAACATTAGGATCATTTTGATATAATACAAGATGAATTGGAGCTAGGCACTCGTGCTAAAGATGAGACGACCATAATAGAAAAGGAGCTTGAAGATAAGCCTAAAATTGTAAGGGAAGTAATCAATTTTCTTAATAGCAGAAGTAAAAGGAATCTATATGATTTGCAGATCACTAATGGGTGATTCCATGAAGATGGGTAGCTCTTTTTTGCCAAATATGATGGTGAAAAACATAAATTTTACCCCTGTATTAAATTGAAGCCCTTGAAACTCATACTTTCCACATGAATTTTGACATGCGGTTGAAAAACGAAATGTAGAGAATTATGTTGGCTTTCCAATGATATTTTTTTCAAAATATACCAATGCCATATATCGTGTCAAATTTTCATTTAATGAAACGTGTGTACTTAAAAATTTGAAGAGCAATTAACAAGTAGTCTGTGTGCGTGCAAAATAATTTAATGTTAAAGTAATAATTTTAAAAATGAAATATGTGAACATGATCTAGACATAATTCACTAGAGCTTACATATTTTTCTTTTAATTTTTCTCAAAAAAAGTGTATTTATTATTATTTTTCGAAACTTACCAATGAATATTTAAGTCGCATTTTGCACACATGTGTGTGCGTGCACGAAATATTTTTATTTTTTACATAATTTGCAAAACTAAAAATACCCTTTTAAAGAGAACGCGTTTACGTAGGGCTTGTGTATTTTTTCAAAAATTTTGGATGTGTATTTTGAATGTTGTGGATTTATCTTTGAGTTCAATAGAAGTTGTCGGCATGGTTTTTTAGGGAAAGTGTCAGTAGAAATTTAAAAACAAAAGACATGAAGATAAAAATTCATAAATTTTATGTATCTGGATGGAAGATTCGTTGACGAATCCAATGGTATCAAGTCCGCTCATTAATAAGCATTTAATGACATAGTTTAACTCTGTGGAAGGCATACAAACATTCCATTCTACTGAGAAAGGGGCTTTCGGTCTGTATTTTAAGCCCTCGATCGAGCTTTTTTAAATACCTTGATCGAGGGCTTAACAGAACCTCGATCGAGGGTTTAACGATACCTCGATCGAGGGTTTAACAATACCTCGATTGAGGTGTTATTAAACCCTCGATCGAGGGTCTGTCAAATAGGCTCGATCAAGGGTTGGTCTGTGTAAAAAAATATATATAAAGCAGCCGAGGCGAAACCGCGAAAGGAGTTGGCAATAATTAATGTTGCCAACTACCCTTCCCTCCGAAAAACAACAACGAACCTGTATATAACTAACAAACAAGGATTCACAAAAAACAATTTACCTCATTTCTAGTTTTTTTTTCCATTAGAGATTTATCAATTTGATCTTGTTGAATTAGAGATTTGTGAATTTGATCGTGTGAAATTAGAGATTTGTCATTTTCATATTGCTGAATTAGACCTCATTATACATGTAAGATATCTTTGTAAGCATAATTCAAGATTTCATACTAACATTTTGTTGTTTGTTATAATAATTTGAAAAAAAATTGTTTGTTTTCATTGTGGATTGATTCATGTAAGATTTCTTTGTAGGCATATTTCAAGATTTCATACTAACATATTGTTGTTTCTTATAACATTTTGAAAAAAAATGTTTGTTTTTATTGTAGATTGATGGAGAATAAAAAAAAAAGACAAAGAAAACATGCTAGACAACAAAATGCCAATGAAAAACGTGAGTACAATAGAGAATGAATGAGACAACAAAGAGCAAGGTTGAGAGAAGAAGAATATGCACATTTAGTGCAACAAATTTCAATGGAGGATAACCAAGGTAAATTATTGAATTACATGCTATCATAATTTAAATATCATGCTACATAATTTACAAAATTAGTAACAATTTTCCAATAAATCTAACTAAATTTCATAATTTAATTTTTTTCATATTTATTTGTAATTATATTCTTATTTATTTCATCAATTTGTTATTTAAATTTCAAAGTTTGCAACAATTTTTATGTTAAATGAACAATTTTCAAGTGGCTTTAAACCAAAATTAAATTAGAACAATTTTCAAATAAAACATGTAAATTTATATTCTATTTTCATGTTAAGATATGAACATATTTTTAACTATTTTCAAATTATTTCAAAGTTTGCTAACATTTTTCAATTTTATTGTCCAACAATTTTCAAATGAAATGTACACTTAGATTCTATTTTCAAGTTAAAATGTATATACATATTAACTATTTTGAAATTTCTAAACTGTATTAACAATTTTCAATGTTATTAGAATAATTTTCAAATTAAATGTACACTTAGACACTATATTTTCAAGTTAAATTGTACATATTTAACTAATTGCAATTTTTTAAGTTACTAACAATTTCAAGTTAAATGTAATTTCAATTCTTGTTTTGTTAGAAAATTCGATTTCAAAACAAACGAATGAATATTTTGAAATTTACATGTTTGATAATTATGTATTAGTTAGAATTTATTCAATTTGAAAACAAATGAATGAATATTTTCATAGTTATGGTGGTTGGCAATATTTTCATAGTAATGAATATTTGAATACAAATGAATGTTCAAAGAGCTATTTAATTATAATGTTTACTTTAAAAAAAATTTCATCTAATCACATGTATTTTTATTTGCATAATATGACATATTAACATAATAAGATTAATTTTAGAACCATATATTTTGTTAAGACAAATTGGAAATAATTAAATTTGCAATGTTTGCAACCTTGCATTGATATGCGAAGCATTATTGATAAAAAATCATTAAATTGCAATTTATGATAAAATTACAATTTCCATTTAAATGTCTATTTTTGAAATTGCAAAATCATCAACTAATGAAAATGTTATTTTGCATTAAAAATTATGATTTTCCCCTCAATCATATCACTACAATGTTTTTAATTAAATATCGTATTCATCTCTAAATCAATGTTTTTTCCCCCACATTTAGAGTATAATAGGTATGTTATGATGAGTAGAAAATCAATCTCAAATTGTTATTTCACGTATATACAACATGGAATGCATGATGTTGTCTTTGAAATTCTAGGGTAGAAGTGTTGTAATCATTTATTCTTTGCATGGTGATTTGCAACTTGTATTTTAAATATTTATTTATTTATAAATTATACCATAAAGTTAAAATAATATTTTTCTTGTAATGTAATTTAGTAAAATGGACATAAATTGCATAAAGAAAATTTGCCCACAATTATATAATGTGATGATTGTAAATGATATTAATTTTTATATCCACAATAATTTTTATCAAGTTATTAATAATTATCTTGACTTAGATATATATAGTTGATTTTCAAGTTACTAGCAATTTTAAAGTTAAATGTACAAGTTACTACCAATTTCGCATCTGTTGCAAGTTTATATCTGGGAATAATCCATGTTTGCTTAAATGTGGGAAGTACTTGGGTATAAGCCCTAAAACTCATTGCGAGGAGTACCACAGGAACCCCAAAGTAGCTGGCCCATTGAGAAGACCCAGCGAAAAGGGAAACGACTCCTACTTGATTGACTAGTTTCCACCCGTGAGGTAAACTAAGAGATGTTGTTTATGGCCAAGTGGTTATCAGTTTTACCTGAGTCGTGGAGTGAGGGGTACTGCCCCAATATGCAATCCATCAAACAACATTGGTGGTCGAGTGAAACACCTGAACTGTTAGGAAGTCGAACATACCTAGGGTCCATATCTATTTTCAGCTGAACTGTTGTCGATCACTTCCGTGTCGTTTCAAATCCAATGTCGGCACTGCAGTGTTCGTCCAGGGCTCATACGATGCAGAGGGGACACCACCGTACGGGCGCACATCCAGCCCAGAGTCTGGACTGTGGAGCGTGGTGAGATGTTAAGATCCTAGTGGGTGGCCTTCACTAACACCTTGGGGTTTTGGTGTAATGGTTTGTATCACTAGAGCAATTTGAAATTTCAAGTTACTCGTAATTTCAAGTTACTTGAGCAATTTCAAGTTTCAAGTTACTAGCAATTTCGATTTTTACTTAGAACAATTCTCAAACTAAATGTATTAGTTGGAAAATTCAATTCACATGCAATTTTCAATTTTTCAATTTCCACATCAAATTTCAAGTTACTAGCTATTTTAAAGTTCAATACACAACTATCAAGTAACCAATTTTCAGTTTGTTAATTTACATGTTACGTAGGGAGAGATTATGGTCAGACATCACATCATGGTGATCAAGAATCACATGACCCTGTGCCCCCTCATGATCCTGATCAACCATCACATGACACCTTTCCCTCTCACATTGAAAATATAATTGGGAGTTGCAGTGGGGTTGGAAGGGGTGGAAATTTTCTAGAGGATTGTGCAGTTGTTTCTGCACAAGAAGAGATTGGGAACTTGATCCCTAGTTGGAGAGTTAGAGAGCATGTCAATAACATAATCAAGTCATATTTTGAACAACATTCAATGATGGCACAAGCTCAAATCCTACATGGGTTGATAAAACATAGAAAATTGAAACATGCCACAAAGTTGTTGAGTTTTCAAGATGTTAAAACAAAAAAGACATGCCAGAATGCAATAGAAAATGTAAGAACTACATTATCTTCATTTGGAAAATCAAGAAACAATGATACCCAAGCTGCTCGTAAGGCAATTACAACGGTTGTTGTGGCACAAAGCACCTCAAGAAATCGAATGGTATCAACAATGGCATCATTGCTCAATGTTTCAAAAAGAACATTGCTCAAATATACTAAATTCAGGGTTCGGATAGATGAAAGTGATGAAGCTGCTTGTTGGGATCTTATTTGTAGGGAACCCTATCGAGTGTTAGGAACCCATGTCAACCCTTCTCTTTACTATATTAGTATATTGTTGTTGGACGCATATGCTTTGTAAGTCGTCCCGTAGTATTTGTTGATCCGTAGTTGATATTAGCCCATAGTATTGACCCATAGTATTGGACGCATATGCTTTGTAAGTCGTCCCGTAGTATTATATGTCCCATGGTTTTGACTCATAGTATTGGGCATAGACTTAGTATATAAGTGTGTGTTGAGGTCATTGAAGGCACCGTGAAGTTAATTGTATTGAGCTTGCTCAAAGGAGGTTGCCCCCTCGAAGTGGCCCGTGATCAATATAAAAGCGATTCTGTTATATTATTTCTGATATCTCGTGTATTTGCATTAATTCATTATTGCAGGTACATCACATCTGGTATCAGAGCACTTTCCTTGGCACAACTGGGAATTTTTTTTTTCTTTTTTTGGGCGGCAACTTTCAGATCAATTTCTGAAACTTTCTGCACAAAATAAGAAGAAACCAATTGCATATCTGAATTCCTCTTTCAAAAATACGCAGTTTCAAAAAAAAAATCATCTCATTTGGAGTTCTAAAAGTGGAGATATCGCGGATTTAAAATCAGCAATTTTTCAGAATTTCGGTGACGGCCGCGGAAATTGCGGCGAGAAAATCTTTTGACCGAGTGCCCAGATTTCTATTCCGCTTTCGTGGGTAGAAGCAGAGTGGTTGTTCCAGTTCCGGAAACATGCTATAATAGCGATTCTGAGCAATATAGATCCAGTTTTTGAGCATTGGGTGGAATTTCTGCCCAAATTTTTTCTGTTGCAGGTTCGGATCTGGGAATAATCCCTATCCGCTTAACTGTGGGAAGTACTTGGGCATAAGCCCTAAAACTCATTGTGAGGAGTACCACAGGAACCCCGAAGTAGCTGGCCATTGAGAGGACCTGCCAAGCGAAAAGGGCAACGACCCCTACCTGATTGACTAGTTCCCACCCGTGAGGTAAACCAAGAGCTGTCGTTTGTGGCCAAGCGGTTATCAGTTTTACCTGAGCCGTGGAGTGAGGGGTACTGCCCCAATACGCAAGCCGTCAGACAGCATTGGTGGCCGAGTGAATCCCTTGAACCGATAGGAAGCCGCACATACCTGGGGTCCATATCTATTTTCAGTTGCCCAATTGCAGATTTCCTCTGTCCAGAACTGTTGCTGGTCAGTTCCGTGCCGTTGCAGATCCATCTGTTGCCGATCACTGCTGCGCCGTTTCAGATCCATTTTGCAAGCTGTTCCAGATCCAGCCGTTCAGTGTTGTTCCAGATTCCTTCCGAGCCGTAGCCGCTCCAGTCTGTAAAAAAAAAAAAAAAAAAAAAAAAAAAAAAAAAAAAAAAACACCTGGTTATGGTTGTCACCCGTGCAGGAGCAAACACCATGGAGGAAGCACTTGCATCCATCCAAACCAAACTCCAAGATCTGGATGAAAAATTTCTCAGCCTCCATCTTCAGCATGCAGCCATGAACAATAACCGACAGCCAGCATCTTTTGCAGCCACCAGGTTCTCTTCTTCCAACAATTTTCGTGGGCCGAAACTTGATTTTCCTCGCTTCAATGGTACTGATCCGACTGGATGGATATACCGAGCAGAACAATATTTCAGTTTGCATAATACTTTTGATGTCCAGAAAGTTCCACTTGCATCCTTTCATTTGGAACAGGAAGCCCTTCAATGGTACCGTTGGTACATCAAAGCTCATCCCGAGCCAAACTGGACAGATTTTTGCCAACTCATTTTGCCACGATTTGGCCCTAGTGCTTTTGATGATTTCACAGGAGAACTCACTAAACTTCACCAAATTGGCACAGTGAGAGAGTATCAGAAAGAATTTGAGAAATTGGCCAACCACACAGAAGGATTGTCTGATGAATTCTACAGGAGTTGTTTTATAAGTGGTCTCAAGGATGAAATTCGCTCAGAGGTCCAAATGTTTTGTCCCAACACAATGATGGAAGTCCTAGGGTTGGCTAAGCTGGCTGAGGACAAGATTGCAGCTCAACAACGCTCCAAACCCACCCTTGTTCCCTTCAGAAATATGGGTTCCCAACGACCTCCCATCACGCCTTCTCCTCAACCAACTCCTATCAAGCATTTGTCTGAGATAGAAATGCAGGCACGCCGAGAAAACGGGCTTTGCTATAATTGTGATGAGAAATTCACTCGGGGACATAGATGTGTTCAACAAAAGCTCTATCTCTTGGATGTGGATTCTCCGCCTTCCTTAGAACTTGGTGAAGAAGCTACGGATACAGTGGATGATCAGATCGGCATTCAACAACCGCTTGTTGACACCCCATTTCCGGATGACCCCCCTGAGATCTCTCTCCATGCTGTAACCGGCGTCACCACCCCACTAACAATGCGGGTCAGGGGATACTTCAAGAAGCTCCCTCTTACCATACTCCTTGATTCTGGTAGCACTCATAACTTCATTGACCCTCGGATTGCCAAACAGGCTGATTGTTTTGTCCATCCTTGCTCCAACTTTGAAGTCATGGTTACCAATGGGGGCACCTTACCTTGCAAGGGGAAGTGTCACAATGTGCGTATCTCTATGGAAGATTATAACCTACGCTCTGACATGTTTGCCTTGTCCTTAGGCGGATGTGATGTGGTTTTGGGCGTTCAATGGTTACGCACACTTGGCCCCATCTTATGGGATTTTGCGGAACTTTGGATGCAGTTCAAAGTCAATGGGGCACAACGCAAATTTATGGGCTTACAACCAGGGTCTCTCTGCATCATCAGTTCACATCGCCTGAAAAAAATCCTTAAGAAGAATTCACATGGTGTCATCGCTCAGCTCAATTCCATTCAGATGCACCCATCAACAGTCTCCACTACTTCCTTGGATAGATATGCAGGTCTCTTTGTTGAACCAATGCGCTTGCTTCCTTCAAGAGCCCTTTCCAGTAAGAATGTAGCCACATCTACCTCTCAGCAAGAAATGATGGCTATTTTGCATGCAGTACAGAAGTGGCAGCCATACCTATTAGGGAATTATTTCTGCATTAAGACTGATCTCCCGAGTCTGGAAATTTTTTTGGAACAATGGGTCTCCTCCCCAACACACCTACAATGGGTTATCCAACTCATGGGTTGTCCCTATGTGATCACTTACAAGAAGGGTAAGGACAATATGGTGGAAGATGCTCCTTCTCACACAATTGATGACCTAGTTTCTCTTACAGCTCTTTCTCTGCTTGTTCCAAATTGGTTGCAATATGTTCAACAGGGATCTCTCTTCTATGAACTCCATGCTTCTTCATCACCAGGGCACTCTGGGTTCTGCAAAATGTATGACCGGGAACAATGTAACTTCTTTTGGTCGGGACTAAAAATGACAATTCAACAGATGGTGGCTGACGATGATACTTTCCAAGTCAACAAGGGGGAAACGACACTCCTTTCGGGATTGCTCAAACCCGTGGCCATCCCTACACAGCTTTGGCCAACTATTTCTATGGATTTCCTCGCAGCGCTCTGGTGGTACAATACCACATCTCAAAGGACACCATATGAAGTAGGCTATGGAAAAACACCGCCTGTTCTTCTTCCATACACCCTTAGCAGCTCTCCAGTTCAGGAAATTGACTCGGTTCTTCGACACCACGATTAGATTCTTCTCATTCTGCAGGACAATCTTCACATGGCCAGAATTCGCCTGAAACAACAAGCTGAGCAGCACCGTTCTGAGCGCATTTTCCATGCAGCTGACAGGGTTCTTCTTCATCTACAGCCTTCCACGCAATCCTCCTTGACACTCCAAAGGCGTCAGTGGCCCGAAATGCAAACCGAGGATGCTACCGGGGAACCACTCCTTCAGATTCTGCAGCAATTTCTCCAACCAAAGCTTTGAGGACAAAGCTTTTTCTAAGGGAGAGGGGATGTTAGGAACCCATGTCAACCCTTCTCTTTACTATATTAGTATATTGTTGTTGGACGCATATGATTTGTAAGTCGTCCCGTAGTATTTGTTGATCCGTAGTTGATATTAGCCCATAGTATTGACCCATAGTATTGGACGCATATGCTTTGTAAGTCGTCCCGTAGTATTATATGTCCCATGGTTTTGACTCATAGTATTGGGCATAGACTTAGTATATAAGTGTGTGTTGAGGTCATTGAAGGCACCGTGAAGTTAATTGTATTGAGCTTGCTCAAAGGAGGTTGCCCCCTCGAAGTGGCCCGTGATCAATATAAAAGCGATTCTGTTATATTATTTCTGATATCTCGTGTATTTGCATTAATTCATTATTGCAGGTACATCACATCGAGATAGGATGGCAGCAGGCATTAGAGAGAAGGTGATAGAGTTTTGGGATAGTCATTCTCGTGCTATTCCAGATCGAAAGCATGTCCTGCAACAACGTTTATCCAGAGGCATTTATCATGAGCACTGTAAGCATGTTATGGAGATGACGAGAGTTGCACTTTACAATGAATTCCAAGAAACCAATCCTGGTGTTCAAATATCATTTAGCATGTTCAACAAATTGAAATCGTGGTATATTAGGCCGAATACGATTCGCGACACTTGTTGCTGTTGGTACCACGTTGAATTTCAACTATACTATGACACATTTCTGGATTTTTGCAAAAGGCACTGGAACGGTGTACTAGCTCCTCACACAATGCGAGATTTTATTTGTATGATACTATGCAACAGGAATCCTAAACACGTGTTTTTCAATAAGAGGTGTGTAGGTGGGAGAAAATGCCATGAATGTGGTGATTTGACATTGTTTCATAGGAACTTTCCTATCGATCCAACACACCATGGATTGTCAGATATCACCGTTAGGTGGAAGAGGTACGAGTACGTCACCATGAATCCAACACCTTCTTCATCTGTGCCATCCAAGAGGATCGACTTGCTCGATGATGAGATTCCTGTTTCAGATTTCATGGAGAAGTTTCAAAGTCAGATTTATAAATACATAAAGCACTCCCATAGGTCCAGGTGGCAAGCTTCAGAATTCAAACATTCCCATGAGGTATTTGAGTTGGGCACACTCTTATCAGTGGTAGACTTTGCGGAGAACTACACCTTTTCTCCTCAGAGTGAGTACTATCACTTCGATTAGGTGTCTATCTTCGTACATGTGTTGTACATACATGCTCAAGAAAACATTGATGGTAGGGATAGCACTCCCCAGTCACGTGAAGTGATCAAGGAGTACCATTTTTATGTTAGTGATGATCATGAGCATGACACATTGTTCGTTCAACACTGCTTTGGGTTGATTTATGATTCATTCAGGCAGAGAGGCGTATCATTTACTGAACACTGGATTCGGTCAGATGGGTGTGCAGGGCAATTCAAATCGGCATGCTTATTTTATTGGTTGAGTCGCCTGCACAAACAGACAGGAATCCGACACACCTGGAGCTTTTTTGAGACAGGGCATGGGAAGGGTGAACATGATGGCGCAGGTGCATGTGTGAAACGAGCATTTCGGAGGTACTAGATGAGTCATGGTGCAACCTGACTCAAATGATCCACTGAAGTAGTTGATTGGTGCACACGTCATTTGGGACATCAGGGTCGCGAACAAGCAAGGCTGGTGTGCAGGTAATAAACTCTGAACTCAATTAATAAGCTAATAACATTCAATATCAATGTTTCCAAAAGAACACATGTACTCGATAGGAATTTACATATGCAAACTGAATTCCATGCAGGTTCTTCTGGGATATTTCCCTTGGAGATGTTAATAGATCCATTCCATGATATTGTGACACCATCCCTGGTACGAGGGAATTGCATTATGTTCGAAGTAAAGATATGGGGGACATATTTTCCATTGAAACGAGGAAGTATGCATGCTTTTGCGATTTTTGCATTGATGCAAATGGATGTGGGCTTGATCACTGTGAAAATGATTTATATGTCAAACCATGGAAATATGTATCTCTTAATCCAAAGGGCCCACATCCAATTCCAACATGGCAAGAGATGCACACTAAAGATGCAATGGTCTCATTAGATCATGATCAAGTTTCCTATATGGTTAGGGAAGGTACAAGAGTCTTCATTAAGTTAATTAGTTCATTATATCTTACACATATACAAGTTTTTTAGAAATTTGCACGTAGGACATTTGAATAATATTTGTAATGTATCTTGCAGGTGATGTATTCGTTGTCATTGCACCCCTCCACAACCAAGAAAATCTTGCATACTATTTGATGCGGTGCACGCAAATAAAGAGTAGATTGATGCGACCCTACCAAGATGGGGACTTCACATACTAGGTTGGAGACATGGTTCTAATGGGACACTTTTTTGAAAAAGTGAAAAAACAGGGTGTGCACATTATTTACAGATATTTTATGCCTGGATATATATCATGTCAATACAGTCATTTGGTGGTTGCAGCTCGGATACCTCTAACAGAAATCAAGGTGAAGAGAGGTGATCCAAAGAGATGGAAGATGACAGAAGCTGACCATTATCGTATTATGGAGACTTGCATTCCTATAACCCATTGGGAAAATGAATGAGTTACATGTATGCCACTTGCATCATTGGCATAGTTTTCATGTTGTCTTGTGTAATATTTTTTTGGAGATTTTTGTGGAGTTTGTTTTATAAATGTATTTTTGTATCTATGCTTTAATGTCAAGAATACAAATACCAGATGGGAGGCTTTTGTGAAATTTGGGTCATGGTGCTCCAATGTGAATACACTTGAACATGTACATGTTCTAATTTTAGATTTTGATTTCAAATACAATTGTAATGTAATTGAGAATTTAAAATACATCTATACATTGTGGAATGGTGAAATTTAAATTTTGAATTGTACAATGTATTCTAATTTTAAATTTTGATTCCAAACTTGCAAAATTTTATACATTATAATCCAGGTTAAACCAAAATCAATAAACTTATGTATTTTAGGTTTTAAGTCACTAAATAATTGCTTCAACTAAGTAAATTTCATGATGGCCAAAACTTAATTTCTATTTTCATATTTATAAGAATGGAAATCATGTGAAATGAGTTTGGGTACCTTGAAAACACATAACTATCATAAGTACCTTGAAAATACAAGAAAAAAGGAATTGAGAGATAACTACCGTGGTTAGCATGCAATGCATGTCCACTTAATTCAATTTAGGAGTATGATGATTAAGACATACATTGTTTATGCAATTGAGAGTCCCCACACCTCCAGGGAAATTTATATGGCTATAGACTTTATCCGTAAACCTCTAGACTCTTCTATGTCCCTTGTATTCATATGTGACAATGCTCTATATAATAGATACTCAATGTTGTCACCTACCTTGAACTTGAATTTGGTGATCGATTACCATTTTGTGCAACATTCTTTAATATATGAATTTAGAAAATTTTGGGCATTATAATTATTGTTTGGACCACACATTCTTGTATTGATAACCTAGAATTTTTGCTATTTAGGACTATTGTGCTTCCCATGATTGTTCATAGTCTATCATTGAAGCTTCAACCAGAGGTCTCATACATACCCATGTGTGGTATATATGTGACTCTTCCTTAGCTATATTTTTTGTGACGTGACCGCAATCAATCCATAGTTTTTAATTTTGCTTACTAAGGGAAATGAAGGGCACCAAAACACTCCTTCAATTTGGTTTCTTTCCAAAGCAATTGATTAATAATTAGCTTGACCTTGCTAGTAGAATTTTTACATTCGTGGGTGACATTTAGTTATGGTGATTTGGTGGTTGAAAATCCCTTTGCTTGACACTTGTTATAATTCACATAATTCTTGACTTCATTTGTTATAATCTTGTATCATGGTGAACTATGTTCTTGATGGAATCAAGTGCAAGCCATGATGAGATGAGGATTACATCGTCCATATCATCAAAATGATTTGTAAGGTTTTGTCATAAGTAGTTGGGAAGCATAGTCTCACAAGACATTATTTTGTTTGTTGATGTAAGCATTCATTAACTTTACATACTCGCATTCAATAAAAAGTTATTTTGTACATGTTGATGTGAACATTCAACATACAAGCATAGTACATGGAAAGGTAATAACTTGTACATGCCTTCATATATGCAACTTACCTAGTTGGATCAAATGGTATCATTATCTCCATTTGTCATCAAAACATAAATCATATGAAATAGTTGTACAAGCATAGTTTCTACCATAGTTGTACAAGCATCTGCTATCAACATATTTCCATTTCTTATATTAACTAGGTGGTTATGCCTATTGCCAAGATAACAAACCATACCTTTATGACTTTAGATTAGAGCACACACTTAAAAGAAAATAACACAAAGATTACCTGCATACTATATAACTTGTAATTATATAATTTTGTCTCAAGGGATATTTCACACTCTCAATGGACAAA
This sequence comes from Larix kaempferi, assembly GCA_027924585.1. Taxonomy (NCBI): domain Eukaryota; kingdom Viridiplantae; phylum Streptophyta; class Pinopsida; order Pinales; family Pinaceae; genus Larix; species Larix kaempferi. The sequence continues at coordinate 14,123,728 of BSBM01000422.1, forward strand.
AACATTCTTATATACAACAACACATTGAATTTTCAATTGAAATTACACATTAAATTTTTCATGTAATTGAATTGGAATGTGGCAACTGTAAGTGAATTGTAATGTGTAGACAACATAATGCAAAATGTCAATTTCAATTTTCAATTTCAAATGTATTCTAATTTTAAATTTTGATTTCAAATACAAAATTGAGAATTTAAAATACATCTATATACAATGTAAAATTGTAAAATTTAAATTTTAGATAGTACAATGTATTATAATTTAAATTTTTTATTTCAAATGCAATTGTAATATAATTGAAATTGAACTTGTACATTGGAACAACACATTGTATTCTCAATTGAAATTACACATTAAATTTGAGATTTTAATTTGAAATTGTAATTGAATTGGAATCTGGAAACTGTAAGTGAATTGTAATGTGTAGACAACATAATGCAAAATGTCAATTTCAATTTTCAATTTCAAATGTATTCTAATTTTAAATTTTGATTTCAAATACAAAATTGAGAATTTAAAATACATCTATATACAAGGTAAAATTGTAAAATTTAAATTTTAGATTGTATAATGTATCATAATTTAAAATTTTTATTTCAAATGCAATTGTAATGTAATTGAAATTGAACTTGTAAATTGGAACAACACATTGTATTCTCAATTGAAATTACACATTAAATTTGAGATTTTAATTTTAAATTGTAATTGAATTGGAATGTGTAAATTGTAATTGAATTGTAATGTGTAGACAACATAATGTAATCAAAATTTCAATTATTAATTTCAAATGTATTCTAATTTTACATGTTGATTTCATTTCTGCAATTGTAATGTAGTTGAAAACGAGCTTTTAAATTGCAATTGAATTGGAATTGAAATTACATATTAAATTGAAAATTTTACATTGTAATTGAATTGGAATTGTAATTTCAATTTTAAAACGTAATTTATATATTCAATTCTAAATTTTGGAAGATGTTCTCTAATGTAGTCGAAATTTGCATTTTAAATTGAACTAAATTGTAACTACACATTAAACTTGCATTTGAAACGACAAAACATAAATTTGTAACTGTAATAACTATGTCCAGATCTAATATAAAAAACAATCGATTTCAAATCATATACAAAATACACATGAAAACATCAATATGATAAAATATACAAAATATCCAAAAGTTCATATATGATAAAAGTCCATGTATAAATGATATAAATCCATATCCAAAACATGATAACGTATATATAGATCATCCAAAACATGAAAATATATAAAATATGAAAATATCCAAAACATGGAAATGTATAGATCATTAACTCATCGGCCACTACCCCCACGAGGCCTGTGATCGTCCCTCTGACTGCCCTCCTATGCAGCAGCCCGCTACTGTCTCTGAGACTCTAAACCCTCAAGGAATTGTGCCATATCCTTCGTGTCAATGGTGATATCCGGGATCTAGGTAGGAATACGGGTAGATGGCCCTTCATCAAAATAGTGTACTCGAGCTACATCCCAACTATGTGTGAAATCCATTGCAGCATTGACACCCGCCTATTGCAATGCCTATGTAATATGCCATTACATGTAATAAGTTAGATTTATTCAAAATTAAAACTAAATTTAACATAATTTAAAAGCTATCCGTAAAAAATTGAAACATAAAGTACAAAAATCAATTACTAAATGTGACTAAATAACATGAATTGGAACATAAATTAAAACTCACATGTGTCTCTGAACTCGGCTCGTCAGAACCTTTGCGGTCCTCATGTCCATAATCAGGGTCTACCACCTTTCCGTTGCCCTATACAATTTGAAATTCATTTGAAGTTAAGATCTACAACATAAATCTCGAAAATTAAGAAATAAAACACAAATTATTTAAACTGAGAAATAATATTCAAACACAAATTAAATTGGAACGTAAATTATAACTTACCCCAACTGGCGGACCAATAGATGGCTCGCTATCAAAGAGTTGATCCATGAATGGGTTCCCCTGCATGGATCAATAGAATACAACTCCCTTAAGTATTATTGACCATTCAATTTGGGACATTGATATGATGTAACATGAAGAACATATATACATAATTGTACAAAAGTATACCTGTCGTGTAGCGACGCATCTACGATATAACTGAAAGTATGCATCTCGCACTGACTCAACATACCGTAGTAGGGTCTCGTGATCGAAACTCCTGAGCATGTCACTAGAGACATGCTCTATCTCTGGCTCTGCAGGTGGAGGGGGTGGTCTAGATGCCTCTCCATGCGCAGCAACAACAACACTGCCCAAGATAGTGAATAACGAGTCTGCAAGGTCAGCTCTAGCCTCTACAGCAATTTGGGATGATTGTGCCACATCCCCCGACCTGATAACCACCCTGTCTGGAAGCAGTATCAACCTCAGAGTGGGTGTCACGAAGGCAGGGTCTCTCCGAGCTCCAGGACGTTGGTAGGAGCGTCCCCTACCAGCCCCATAGAACTGGGACCCTATGCTAGTGTAATCCTGGTGCATGTCCAAAACAAACTCTGCATAAACATGTTTTGCAAAGTACAATGGGACCAAGTCATGGTGGGGGAACATGCCCCACGCTCCCACGAATCTATCATATATATGTGGTGCAGCGACCTCCAACTTAAACTCCATGAGTCTAAGCGGTTGACCGGGGGCGCGATCATGAGGGATGTCGAATAAAGCACCCTTGATGTCATGCCCTCTTATGGCGACTTTGACATCCTCCCATTTATGGATCCCAATGACACCATCTCTCCTCCTCTGGCATGAATGTCTCCAAATGTCACTGAGAGGTCCTACCCTCCTGTAGAGGGTCAACATCTCATCAATTGCCGATAACATCATCGACAAAGATCGTCATGTGGGAGAATCCTCCCTCAAAGTGCTCACACATGAGCTCACCCACTCTCACTAGGAAATTATGTCAGCAAGAGTGATCTGTGCAAATTCATCATCATACGATCCCCCTGATGGGGCACCTGCGATCCAAACCAAAACACAAATGTTACTAAAAATATATATTATAACTTGTAGGTGAAATTCAATGCATTATATAATGAAAATTTACTGAAAATGTGCTAACAAAAAATACGCACCTGATGCACTCGTGTCTTGTTGCATGTCTTGTTGCACATCCTCCTCCTGGGGATCCACATGTATGTCGTCGGGATGAACCGACAAACTATCTCTCCTGTTGCTGCCAGTAGTGGCAACCGACCCCAGCCTGGCGTCACTCCTTGGTGAACGGGAGCGTTGTCGATGGCCGCCCTGTCGGGCAACGTTAGATCCTCTCGTGCTTCGCGGAGCACGAAGCACTGAATATCTCTCTTCAGGACTATCTACATCACATTTCAATTTCTAATTCTAATTTTCTTTCAAATTCTATTCCAAATTTCACATTTCAATTTCAAATTTTCTCATTTCAATTTCAAATTCTATTCCAAATTTCACATTTCAATTTCATATTCAAATTTCAAATTCTATTCCAAATTTCACGTTTCAATTTCAAATTCAAATTTCAAATTCTATTCCAAATTTCACATTTCAATTTTAAATTCAAATTTCAAATTCTATTCCAAATTTCACATTTCAATTTCAAATTCAAATTCTATTTCAAATTTCACATTTCAATTTCAATTTCAATTTCAAATTCAAATTCAATTCAAATTTCAAATTCTATTTCAAATTCAAATTCAATTCAAATTCAAATCCAATTTCAAATCCAATTTCAAATTCAATTTCAATTCCAATTCAAATTCAAGGCCACCACTGGACTAAAGTTTTCTCCTATTGATCCTCAACCATCGAGTGAAAGGAAGGTTCCTACAATCATTTTTTTAGATTTTTGGATTCAATTTTGCAAGATTTATTTTTTCGAATTTGGTGTTTGATAGAGCTAAGCGAGTTATTTGAATTTTTGAGTGAACTAAATGAATATAGCCTCAATGTTTAATATTGACTTCTGGAAATGATCTATTAAGCAAGTTGCATCTGTTTAGATGCCTAGTTCTGCATATATTTTGTTGGCATCTCATAATTTTACAGACACCCCAGATTGATAAGTACAAATCCAACTCATGTCAATACAGGATTTGGTGACAACATGGTCTTAGTAGCATGAAGGCATACAAATACATGATTAGTTTTGCATTGGAATTTTCTAAGTAGGGTGTGTTTTCTATAGATTTATTTCATTTGAATATAAATGGTAGAGTAGTTTTTAATTATTTCAATTTCATTTGGTGGTGCAGTAAGAACCGCCCCATCCACTAACCATTGGAAGGATAAATTATGAAGGGATGCATATGAAGGAGGAAAAACAAGTAGAGTTTCGGGAGCTAAAAGTCTGAGGTTTGCATATGAGGTGAATTTTTTTCTACTATGATTTTAAAGTTGTAGATTTCAAAATATAGAGAGTCACCATATTCATGAGTATGCTCTCTTCCTATGTCTAGTTGTGATTTGAAAGATTAGAAAAGAAAAATATAGATACAAGTCTTTATATCAACTTGTAATTCTACTGTCGGGGTTTTCTAAAAAATTAAATCCGTTTGCAATTCATGAGTGCATGATCTCTTGATGGGACATGTTTATAAAAGTAGACCAGTTTGGTTTAATAAAGTAGACCAAGTATTGTGTACCATCAATGAGAGGTGATACCCCATAAGGCAGAAAGCTACGAATCTGTTGAACCATATCCAAATCCAAACCAAATTCTCACCAAAGAAATGCATGTATACAATCATATCACAAATCAAAAGGAAAAAGAAAGAATTAGAAGCTAACAAAGTAAACAAATATTAACTGACAAGCAAAATAATCATACCTGGCGAAACTTCAGCTGATTGCCGAGAGGGTCAAATGGATTCAAAATTTGAAAACAAAGATACAGTCATGATCCTTGAGACGAACTATAGACAATGGTGTAAGAATCATACATTAATTACATGCATGAAAAAGGATGACAAAACTCCCCAATCAGTAATTGGAAATGGCATGTCGGTAAAAGAAAGATTAAACAAAATGCATTGTGCTTACCGTTGTAAAATCTATCCATAAATGAAGAAAAATAAGGTTGTACCATTGATTGGAAACTTCTTGAGGTAAGAATCCTCAATCCAATATGCGATCCTAGCATGAATTGTAAAATGATCAATATAGAAAAATTGAGATGAATTTATAGATGAATGATGTTCATTATGAATGGAATTCTTTGCTTTAGTAATTGTACCAAATGAATGAGAATCTAACGTGGTCGAAACTGAGGTGCTTCATGCAATGAATTTTTTAAATTAAATGAGATGTCATTCCTCTTCATATTAAGCATGTTACCATTACAAATATTAGAACCATTAACATGATTAGTTTCAGTAGAATATTCAATCTCAAATAGTTTATCATTTAAACAATAAAATTCTCCATTGAATAAAAGTGGAGATGAATCAATAGGAGGCATTCCGAAAAATAAGTTCTTTGAAGCATTCTTTTCTGCCCATGTGGAAGACAATAAACCAACAGATTGATCAGAATAAGTTTTATTCTTTTCATCTTCTAAGCATAAGTTATTATCATCTTGCACCCTATTAAAATATGGCCAGTTAGGATGAAATTATAAATGCTATGAAATGATCACATGAGAAGTACAACCCATTATATAGTTTATTACATTTCAAAATAATAACAAATAAATTATTATTATTTGAAAATATATTAATGAGACAAATTAGCTTGACTAGTAATGAATGGATCGTGAGATTTTATAAAACAAATTCCCAACATTTAACACCAATGCAATGCAAATAAAAAAATCTAGTACTTCATACATGGTTGTACTTCTTAGGTATGCTAGACTTATTAATGATGAAACAAGTGCTCTAGTTTACTACAAAACTAGGGATTGGGAGTTTCAATTTCATACATGGTTTATGAGGATGCTCATTACATGGGAAATAACATCATATTTGTTATGACTTAATCACTTGTCCTTGCATAGGGACCTTAGATTGAAAAAACATTGCTCAACTCTCATAGTTTTCCTCTAGAGCTAAATCATTTTAGGGTTAAGTAATTTGCAACCAAGTATTAGTCTTAATAAACAAATTTACATGAATCTATATTAATAAATCAAATATGTGTACAATAAGCTAACATATATGATCTTGTCACAATAGGTCTCCATCACCAAGTCTTGGTCTCTCTATCCTTAGCCACATGGACACAACTCCCTTGCAAATGACTCTCGACTTATCACTATGGTTGCTACATCTGAAAAATATATACATGCCACTTTTTAGGCAAAGTTGAATTAGATTAGCCAAAAATACTCTATAAAGAAGATATCCAAGTACCAAAGGATATTGCATAAGCTCAACTCAAATTTCATCAACATAAGGGTGAGAACCATAGATTAAATGTGTACAATCCCACCATGCACCTATAGGCTTATAAATAATGCATACTTGTTGGAGAGATAGAGCATGGCCTTACAAGTGTCTACCTTGAAAAAATGTTGTTTGATATATGCCCGTCCACAATTTTTTGGGGCCATATTCAATTCCATTGCATTCATAAACATATAGGTATAACATAGTGTTTTTTGGGACACACTAAACTCCAATGATGCATTCAATGACAAAAAAATTAACAATTTCACAATAAATTTAAGGATAAATGATGATGACATTAATCATAATCCAATTAAAAATATCACAACTTTTCTTAGTTTCAAAATAAAACACAATACATTTACAAACGTTACATAAAATCTTTCTAGAAGTATTCAAACAAAGTTCCAAAAGTGTTACGAGACTTTTTGTTGATAACATAAAGAATGTTAAATAATGAAAATTAGTGATTGATGGAATATTATTTTGAGGGTTCAAATTTCAGACAAATAATAGGGTACAAGTGTACAAGTAAACTCTAGTTTTGAATCCAAAAGTGCAACAATGTCTTAGCACTGTAATTTCCATTCTCGATTTGAATAGAAGTTGCAATGTTCTTTAGGAGACAAAAAATATCATAAAAATAAAATATGCAATTAGAATCCATTCAACATGTGTTGCGATCATTTGCTATTGAATTGCTATTGATTGTAGGGTGAATCCACGAATGTATCCCTCTTTGAGAAATCCATGTATCCCTCTTTGACCACTAGTCCCAATATTTTTTAATAACAATCATAAAGCTATGGTCAAGGGACTTAAAGGATAGAAATAAAATAATGTTCTTTCATTGTATTTTCCTTATAAATAATAAGGTTGACAAAGTAATGTTAGGTAATATGAGCTTGTTCTAAGAGGACCTATAGTCATCCATTGCCAATTTCCAAAGAGCATTTCCGTAATTTTTATTTGTCTAGCCATTTTTATAATTTTTACATTTTAGAAATGTCCATATTTTTAAAAAGGTGTTTTTATTGTTGAATTGTAGTTTGTATTCCACAAAGATGGTGGAAAAATCTAATCCAAACACATGTAGTCTAGTCCAACAAAATGTATTTGTAGTGGCTTATATCATTCAGAGACATCATCTAATGACGTTAGGCCACCTGATGTTGGGAATTTTCCAAGCTATCCATTATGGTTCCAGGTCAATTTATCTTCATTGATGCTCACATTGTGGACATACTTTTCATGGCCTGAGAGGGGATACTATTTAGGACAATTTGGCAAGTTAGTTATGGTTATGGTTATGATTAATAATATATGATTATATATTATTAATATTCATTTTTTAATTTTTTATATTATATTATTAATATTAAATATTTTTTTTAAATAAATTAAGTAAAAATTAATAAATAATATATGATTATATATATTATTAATATTCATTTTTTAATTTTTTATATTATAATATTAATATTAATATATGATTTGTTTTCAATCTTTTTGGCGTTCTCGGAGGATTGAAAACAAATTGGCAGCATTTTTGCTTGCAAATTCACATACCAAATAATTTTTAAACAAATGCAAAATAAATTTAAAATCCTAAAAGTATTTCAAATTTAAAATAGTTTTGGTTTTTGTTTTGAAATGGTTTTCTGTTTTAGGTTCAAATGGTTTTTTTTTTCAATCCTGTTGGCGTTCTTGGAGGATTGAAAAAAAATGGTCAGCACTTCTGCTTGTAAAATCAAATTTTACAATAAAACCGGTAGCATTTATGGGGCGAAATGCTACCGATTGATATAAAAACAAAAATAAGTTAAATAATTTAAACAAATAACTGAAAAATATCTAAAACCCTAAATCTATTTCAAATTTGGTTTCTGTTTTGGTTTGAAATGGGTTTTTGTTTTGGTTTGAAATAGGTTTTTGTTTTAGTTCAATTAAATGGTTTTTTTTTCAATAAGTTTGGTTTCAATGGTTGTTTTCGGTTTCAATGGCGATTTAGTTTCAATGCCTACATCCTAACCATTTCTAGAAAACCAAATTAAACCTAGATTTGATAAAAAAACACAAATTTATACATAAAATATGAAATATATTTTTTTTTTTAAATAACAAAACAAATGATAGATTTCTACCCACCTGGTGGAATAGATGACATGATGGCGTTGCTGTGGGGAGGTGGCGTCAATGTGGGGAGGTGGCGTCGGGCAGGTGCTTGGTCGAGGTCCCCGGTCGTTGTTGCTCTGTCTCTGTCAAGCCACTGCACGAAAACAAGGTCGGTCGGGCCCTGTTTTGGTTTTTTTCTCTGTCGCATTCCCTCAATCGAGCAAACCCTCGATTGAGGGTTTGCTCGATCGAGGTTCTGTCAACCCACTGCACAACCGCTCAGACCCTTTTTTTTTTCTGACGTATCGAACAAACCCTCGATCGAGGGTCTAACTAAACCCTCGATCGAGGTTTGGCTCGATCGAGGGTTTGGTTAGACCCTCAATCGAAGTTTAAAACATCCTCGATCGAGGTATGTTAAAGCCCTCGATTGAGGTATTTTTAAACCCTCGATCAAGCATATAAAACCTCGATCGAGGGCTTAAAATTACCTCGATCAAGGGTCCGAAAAAATGAATTTCCCCCTTGCGATCCGCCAAAAATTGTGAACCAAATTCATGGATTCACCCTAATATAACACATTTGATAAAGCTCACAAATCACGTTATAGGAAAGCAAATTCTGCTAAACATATCCCAAAATAAAATAAAGGCCTTGACATCAGAAATTTCATATTTTAAGAGATTATTCAAGGATGTTGTGGAAAATGGATTACCACATTTATGGAATGTAAATGGAGATATGCATCATAAAGAATCATATCAAGACTTTTTGAAGAAAAATAAAAATAAGAAATGAGTTTTGGAGGACTTGCATGGATAGCTACAGGGAGATGAGTTGGTCAAGCACTTAACTATAGAATTTGAAATGTGGATCAATTTGAAAAATTAGTTTAAGGAAATTAGCAGCCATATCCTATGAGAAGTACCCTAATGTTGAATTGGATTTAGAAACCTTAAGGACTCATAAGTATCCTATGGGAAATGAATGGCACCAAGTGTCAAAGTATCATCAAATTTATATACCTAAAGTAAGTTAGCCTATACCACTTGGGAAACCATTAGGCCAGTCAAATGTGCAAATTAGAAAAACATCTACTAAAACAACTCGACAACTAACATGGCATCCAAGTGCGATAAGGAGTCAACTATCAGGGTAGGCAATTGCCCAGATGATGAGTCAACTATTGGGACATATAGTTGTCTAGACAATGGGCCAACCATCAGGACAACCAACTGTACATATGGGAAGACTAGTATTTGGGATGTCACCTCAGCCAAATACCACTAAAAGGAGATCAACTAGGAATAGGTAAAGACAAAAAGGAAGTTAGACAAGTCTAACCAAAGTCTCAACAGAATGACAAAGACAGAAGTGAAGACAATTGGAAAGGATGTTAGAGTAAACAGAAATTGGTTGGCACTTCCTCCCCTATATAGGGAAAATTTAAGCTTAGAAAAAAGGATGGAAGTTTTTTGAGAGGGCCTCTGGGGAAGTTGTCGGGTCAAATTTTGGACTAATTTTGTATACAAGAGTTTTGAGTCTAGGTATTAATATTTTGATGCACTTCTGCAATGTCTTCTTCTCTGTAATTTTGTGTTCCCTCTGTAATTCCAGATCTGATCTATATATAGGTAAACTTTCTTGAGATAATAAAATCTTTGAGTAGTAGCTTTGCATCCCAATTGTATCAATGATATATATGTATGTTGAGTAGTGTGATAGAAATGGAGATTTCATTTGATGTGGCGTCTTTTCTTCCATCGATGTTCTTTTGATAAATAGTAATTGAAGGTTTCATTTATTGTTTAATGTGTGTATGTCAATGTTTCCATTGATTCTGCAAGATATAAAGAATAATTTGCATTTTGTTTAAACTACTGAATTTTTTTCAATCTTGGTACATTTGCTCCCATCCTGAATGTATGAGATTTGTCGTAAAGGTACCTTATACACTTAGTTTTGTTCCATCTACTAAATCCACCATCATTTACACTTGAAAAGTTGAATACGCACCGTTAAATTCCTTTGCAAACAAAACCTCATATATATGTTAGTCCAATATTTCCATTGCATCAAATATTTTCTTCAAAAGTTTTAAAATACATCATACTACAAAATATTAAGCTCTAAATCTCTACAAATTGAGCCTTATCGTGCCCTAGCATGTCCTAATTTCAAGCTAGAACATCTTAGGGGTTAACATGTTCTAAGCTTGAATTTTCTTTCCATTAAATAGTTCCTCCACATTTTTAAAGCATGCACTATGGTAGAAAGCTCTAAATCATGAGTACCATAATTATTTTCATGCTCTTTCATATTTCTTGACTCACAACATACCACTTGATTATCTTGCATAAGAACTCCTCCAAATCCCTATTTACATACATCAGTACAGACCATGAAATCAATTTTGGGTTCACAATTTTTAGAATTGCAACACTTGCAAATTTTTAACAACTAAAAACTTTCTTCACATTTTGATGTCCACTCAAATTTTATTTCTTTCCTTTGCAAGGAGGTGATGGGCTATGCAACCTTGGATATTCCTTCATTGAACCTCCTTTAATAACCAAAAATACCCATAAAAATATCTCACACGTGTCACATTCTTTTGACTTAGCCAATTCATAATCGCTTCAATCTTTAAGGGATCCACTGATATTCATTTCTCTGAAATAATGTGACCCAAATAATGAATTTATTTTTTTATAGAAATCACATTTTCTTAGCTTTGCATATAGTTGATGATCCCATGGCGCTTACAAATAAATTCTCAAATGCTCTTCATGTTCCTATTCATTCTTAAAATAAATAAGAAATGTCATCTAAAAAAACAAGCACGTCAAAGTATTTGAAAACATTGTTCATGAATGTAGTTGGTGCATTAGTGAGACCAAATGGCACCATCGTGAACTCATAGTGTCCATACCTTGTTCTAAAGGATATCTTATGGATGTATTCTTCCTTGATTATGACTTGATGGTATCCAAACCTCAATTCAATCTTTGAAAATACATTTTCCCTTCTCATTTGATCAAAGTGATCATCAATTTGAGGCAATGGGTATTTGTTCTTTACTGTAACTTTGTTCAACTGCATGTAATCAATACATAACCTTATTGGTCTATCATTATTATTCATAAATATCACGGGTTCTCAACATGGAGAAACATTTGGCCTAATATATTTGTTTTCCAACAACTCTTGCAATTTCATTTTCAACTCTAATAAGTCTGGTGTATTCATTATGTAAGTTGTCTTAGACACTAGTGTGGCTCTTGGAACAAGATCAATTATGAATTTAATGTGCCTCTTCAGAGGAAGTATTGACATTTCATCGGGAAACAAAACCCTAAATTATTGCAAGACTCAATAGTCCTCCAATTTGGGAACTTCATTTTCTATTATATAATGTACATGGGATGCATACAACTAGCATCCTTTTCTAAAGAACCTTTTTAGGTGCAAGGCTAAAATTTGGAATGCACTGTACTATCCTTGGGTTTCCTTCTTCATCAATGCATTCAAATGTCTTGTTGTAGAAAACAAGTTTCACTTTATGCACTTCTAACCACTCCATTCCAATGAGAACATCGTATGAACCAAGTGGCAAAACATTCATATTGTTCCATGTGAAGATCCCATCTATTTCTAATGGACATTTCTAAACCATCTCACTAACTTTTCTCTTGGTTCTAGTGGCTAGTTGAGCTAGCCATGATTTGCAATACTTTGTTTTATTAAAAAAAAATCTCAACAACTTTAGGAGTTATATAACTATGAATAGATCTAGGGGTCAATCAAAATAGAAATAGATTGCTTAGAAATCTTACCTTCAACCTAAACTATAGTTGATTGATGGTTTTCTTGGTGGTTTTAAAGTGCTACATAGCTTCTAGGGATGGTCCTTGCCACCAGAACCACAGTTTCAGCCTCTTGGATTTTGTGAGCATGCTTGGAACTCCCACTTTAACATGGATAGTTTATAAGCAAATGGACTATGTACATCCCCAACCAGGTTATTTTTTAAGGATTCTAATATTACACTTAAGTATAGTATTCTAGGCTATTATTTTGGATTGGAAAAAACAAAGATATAGATAGGTAGGCGAATATTAAATAGAAAACCTACAATTTACTACTGAAATGTGTAAATTTTGGCAAATATTATGATAAAAAAACATACTTCATGTAAATATAGGCAATATTAGAGACTAAAAATGACCAAATAGCGAATTTATTTTTTGAAAAAAAACCCCAAAAATAGCCAATTGTCCAGATTTTGCCCCTAAAAATTGCCCTGTTCCCAACATTGAAGTGGATCTCTTGGATCTCTTGTATTTTATCACATCATACTAGTTGGTGTGGTCACACCTTATGTTGGATTCCTTTGTTGAGTTATGAAATGAGGAGGCTTAAAAATCTCATCATTATTTGGTCAAACTTCTCCTTCTTCTTGTCCTTCCACGCCATATGTAATTATGTCCTTATTTTGCTTTGATCATAGCAGTACGTAGCCTTCCTTATGGTTTCATCTAGAGTTTGAGGTTCATCAAACTCAATTTTGTCCTTGTATGACTAAGGTAATCCACTACGTAAATGCTAAATTTTGACCTTATCATATTTGATATACTTTACATACCTCAACAAATCCAAGAATTTATTGGCATATTCCTCCAAGGTCATTTGTCCCAATGTCAACTCATGGAACTCTTTGATTGTGTCATCATAGTATCTATCGGAGAGGTACTTTTGCTTGAAGTACTTAAATTGCTCCAACACAATTTTTCTTTCATTGATCTTCTTAACTTGACTAAGGTGATCCCACCATATAGAAACTCTTCCACTCAGATTAAATATGGCCACCTTTGCCTTCAGATTCCTGTAATAGTCTTGCACTTGGAAATACTTCCTGATTCCAAGAAGCTCAGCTTTAGCTCCCTGACCTGATTTTTCTTCACCATCAAAGGTAGGAGGTTTAGCCTTTCAAAATTCCTCATGTGAGTTGAAATTGATAGGCCTATTCCTCTTATTTCTATGAGATGGAAATATTGAGTCTTTAGTGGATTATTTAGAGGAATATAACTCACTAGAAGAGAAATTTAGAGTGCATGTTCTCTCTTTAGATACCCTTCTTGAGCTATGGGACCTCTTGTTAGATTTCCTCCTTGAGCTACTCCTACCCCTTACCTCATTTTCTAAATGTTGTCCTGGGTGAATATTCCATTGAATGTCTGTTAATATTTGTATCATGGCTGTATTTAGTTGGTTCTACTCTTCTTGAGCTCTAAACAACATCCCATTATTTCCTCTACAACTTTGCAATTCCACTCTTAGGATTCTCATGGATTCTACAATGTCTGGGGGAATTAATTGATTTATTCTTTCCATTGGATTCTTTCTATGCATACTCAACCTATATATTTTCTCTCGTGACACATGTTTCTGCTGCATAAGGATCCTATGCATCCTCCATGATCATGGTTTTCTTGGCCCAACCAAGACCAAAGATTTTCAACATGCACTATATTGCCAATATTGACTCTTACATATCTATGATATGATATTGTATCTACAAAATTGTTCATGTAAACATATTTATTTGCTCCATTACATTCTAAAAAATAAAAATAAAAATAAAATTCATGCATTTTTGGAACTACCCAAACTAACAGTTATTTTTGTCAAATCAAAGTTACATGCACATTTTTGTTAAATTTTCAGAAACACATGAGTCCCACTTTTAGATTTTAATTGTTCCCAATTTATATGCTATGGATAATGTTTCCAATGACTATATTCATGCTTCATTCTGACCTATTAGCCAAAATTTATAGCCTTCCAAACTGTTAATTTTGTCTATTTCTACACTTTTTTCACACGTGTTATTAACTTCGGAGACCAACTTCAACCACCGATAGAAGAAAATCTACGGAGAACTAGAAACAAAATTCTATTGGGTGTTGATAATACACATAACAAGGACCACTTAGAAACTTGCATATCCTTGATCCAATGCCCCACTCAATCTCTATAAATTTATGGAAAAAGCTACTTTTGACTTTTGCATTTTTTCCTAGACTTGGAATTTTTAGCAAAACTGATTATCTCCCAAACTAAGCATTTTTGGAAAAACTCCATCTAACCAAAGTTTTATATTTTGATGAGTAGGTAAAATGTCAAGTTCATAAAAAAATTTGGTCTCAATATCTAGGGTCACTTTTGCCTCCTCCAAGTTTTTTGAAATCCCCCAAAAGTGCTCTAGAATAGTGGATTTTGGCCTTCTTTTGCACCTCCGTATCACACCTTTTGGATTTGGCCACATTCTACAAGAGTTATCTGTGTTCCTGGTCCATGACTATACCATCATAACAATTTCAGGCCAAACAATTCCCCCAACGAGCCTTTAGACACGAATATTTGAAATTCATTATTTCAAAATTTTAGTCAAATTGGACCAGAATAGGCCCATGCTTCTCATTGTGTTCTGTAGCATTTGTCAATGGTGTCCAAATGCCACAGGTCTCATCGAATTCTGAGCTAAATTGCTCTTGTTATGGCCAAAACAATTTTTGGACTCTAGACATTTTTCACTTATGCAAAATATAGTCATCGGATTTGTTGAAACCAAAGGTTATGCAGGTTCATCACACCTTTGGATCTTCTGGAGATAGTCAGTCAAAAGTCCACGGGAAATTAGAAATTAGTCAACTGTATGCTTGACTGGGTGGTTGATTGATCAATCGACAAGGTAGTCGATTAGAAGATCGAATCAACTAGAACAATAGACTAATCAACAAAGCATTGCGGCTTTTTAGGAAATGGTTAGAACCGATGACCCTTACTTGTGGACCAAATCTCCCTCAATTCAAAGAAATTTATTATATTTGGATGCTATTAAAGAATGACCCTATGGATTGTATTCACATCATGAAGAATATCGAATTATGAGATAATGCATTTAATGTTCTGATCATATTGCGATGTGCTTAAGTGTTGTAAATGATATCTTTTGACACCACCTTTGTTCTTGGAATATACTTATCCCTTCTACTATTTTTTGTTATCTATTATGTTGTTATGTTGGGTAGGCTGTATTCTTTGCATGTAAATTGACAATTAAAGTCGATAGTCATTAGAGAAATTTTGAGGTCTAAAATGGGCCTCCTAAGGAAAATTATAAAATAGTTGTAGAAATAAGAAGAAAACTATTTTTCAACTTATCTCCATGTATATTCACTCACATTTCAAGCAGGAGAAATCGTTGGATAGGGAATTCAATTCTGCATCCAATGAGTATCCACACGACATACTTGTGATGTACACCACACACCGAAAAACAAGAAATTCATGAAACAACATGATGATGACATCATCATCACGTTGTTTCATGGATTTCTTATCTTTCAGGGTGCGAGGTACATCAAAAGTATTCCATGTGGGTACTGTTAGAGGGGAGCATTTGGGATCCTTAGTTGTCATTAGTTACTATGTAATAATCTAGTTAAAGAATCCGTTGGAGCGGGTGCAACCGCTCCAACCACATGTATGATGTATAAATAACCTAGTTCAAGATGAATACAAACAGTTGGATGCATTCGACTCATCTCTCTTGTCTTGATTATATCTCTGTGTATGTACTTACTCTCTGTTTGAATACAACATGTGGTGCCATTGCCGTTCTCTTTTGGCTGGGTGACAGCAGCAGCAAAGGAGGAGCGGTATGAACCTTTGAGAAAGAATGGAACCTGCAAGGAAAAGATTAAAGATCGTTAGCGTGCTCAATCTTTGACGGCTCGAACTAGAGAAAGAAACGATGTTGTCCATTATTTAATAAGACTTTTACTTGTCGACCTGCAGTCCGTCGTTCAAAGTATTTATATGCTCACGTGGTATGGATTTTCTCGAGGAGGAAATAGAAATATCTCTGCAATAACAAGAAAAAGATGATGTTGATTAGTCGATGCGAAACCGCTCAAAAGAATTGCTCAAGATGAATGATGCACTCATGAAGACTCATCTACCTGCAAGCAAATATTAACAATTGCTGCATAGAAGAAAGATGTGACACTCAATTTTTAATTTTATTTTTCTCGGTGATATCGCTATTGCAAATTTTTCAAAAATAAATTCTGATTATTTGCTCATCGATTCCTCCGTCATAGAAGTCTGCAATAAAGAAGCGAGTATATTGAGCAACCAGCACAATAATCCCTTGGTAGATCAGCAACCCCGTCCATCCGGGTGTAGTGCAGTCAGTTGATGCTCCTGTTCTTTGAAGAAACTGGCTTGAAAAGCTTGACAACAGAGCAAGAGCTAACCTGTCGACTAAAGCAATGTAACGATGAATCATTCAAACCAAGCAATCGAGGACAATCCCAATCTAACACGTGGACTGCATGTGTCATCGACTGCATAGACCCATCTTTCAGAAAAATCTGTCTCTCGACCTATTGTTGCTCAGAAGAAATGTGCTTCGTTGTCATTAGAATATCGCAGCACTGGCACACGAATATTACAGCGTTGAAGCAACTTCAGCATTGGTGTGAGAAGACACCATCGCATTTCGTCGACTACATAACACTGACCATGAATGGAAGATTGTTTCCAGAGAAAGAAAGTTGTATCGCCTAGTTTTCCTGGAACCATCTACGAAGAATTTTCCAACCCGTCGACCTAATTTTCAGAAGAATCTGTCTCTCGTTCTATCACTCAGATCTTTCTAGCCGCTCTGTGTTGAATTATTTTGAAGAAAATTTTATGTAATATGGTCGCAATCTTGGTCGACTAATCTGGAAGAAAGTTGTTGCATATCATTTCTTTATTTTATATGCTCGAAGATTAAGTCGAGGTGCTTTGGTCGGACCAATGTGGTCAATGATTAGCATTGTATTATGGTGGGTGGTTGATACAAATTACCGACCAAAACTAGGACACATATCGACAAAAACAAGTTTGTTCTCTGACCGACCGCAGTAAACTGCAACTTCAAAAACGTTGAAATGTCCAAAGCTGTGCATTAATTTTGTTCAAATTAAAAAGAAGTTATCAATCTATTCAGTTTGTTGACTGACAGATCGATGATGGTAGCAAGAGATTCAGGATAATTGAAGTTCGTGGAAGCTCGCCATCGACTCCACATTCCGTTCACCATCCTCTATCAAGTCTGTTGATAGCAGTCGACTAATCAAAGTTATGTCTGTCGATGAGTCTATTCAGAAGAATGTCGACCATTTTCTGTTCTGATGATAAAGTGGCCGACAGAAAATTAGATGATGGTCGGATCACTAGTTATAAACATGGTCGGGTCACTTTATTTTTAAAATGTGGTCGAGAATTAATGGATATGTCAGTCTGTCCTGCATGTCAATGTATTTATAATTTTAAAAATGGTCAATATTCAAAGTAGTCGGGTTAGTATCATATAGTTGAAGGTCGAAGCTCAATTTGTAAATTATGGTCAGTGGTATATGGTCGGTACTAAAAGTGGCCATGATGTTGTAAAAAGTGTCGGGTCATTAAAAAAAAGTCAAAAAAAGGGACATTCAAAGCTTATTGAACCATGTATTTTCATAAAAGTTGTAAATCGAGTTGGTTTCTTGCCGACCAGTGTAAGTCATGTCGAGTCAAGTAAGTTATGTCAAGTCAAGTCAGTCAGTAGTCGACCAATATCAATTGGTATTGACCACAAGCAGCAGTGACACATTCAAAACTTGCAGGAAGCCTCATGACAACTAAGTATATGAAAAGCATGTACTCAAGCAGAAGACATCTATACCACACAGAGAAAGCGCTTCACGTTAATAATGACAAAAGAACACTTAAATTGATCAAGCCCCCGGTACTGACACACATAAATATCTATTCAATGTCATTTCAAACATTTTTTCGGCAGTTAGTGAGTTGGTGCAATGGCAGAGCGTGGAATCCCAGATGCTCTTGGACCGTGGAAGAGAATCCGGCAGGAAGGTGAAAGGGGTAAGCGGCTTGATTGGCAACTACCAGTCTACAAACAGAGACTAAAGGAATCGTAGTTCATGGCTGTTAATGTTTTTTTCAGGACAAAGAAATATTTTGAAGTGGGGGATATGTTAGAGGGGACCCTTCGGGATCCTTAGTTGTCATTAGTTACTATGTAATAATCTAGTTAAAGAAGTCATTGGAGTGGGTGCAATCGCTCAAACCACATGTATGATGTATAAATAACCTAGTTCAAGATGAATACAAATAGTTGGATGGATTCGACTCATCTCTCTTGTCTTGATTATATCTCTGTGTATGTACTTACTCTCTGTTTGAATACAACAGTACTCGTTGGATGCGAAATTGAATTCCCCATCCAACGAGTGCTCCTACTCGAAATTTGAGTGAATATACATGGAGATAAGTTGACAATACAAGTTGAAAGTAGTTTTTTTTTCACTTTTTTACCTTTTTACCTTTTACCCAAAAAATGGTGATCCATCCCCCATGGTTGACATCATCATCTTGAATCCTATTGGTGATTTTTGTTGTACAATATTATTGTTTTGAGGCCCATTTTTTACCTCAAAATTTATCTAATGTGACTTGTTAATAATTTGACTGGAATTGAAATTGACAAACTGTGGAAGTCTGGTCAATTCACCGACTAGAATAGTTGACTAGTCCATGACCATGACTTGTTGATGAGAATTCGATGAGCATAAAGCAAGTAGGAATTTTATGAACACATGGATGACAAGAAACTTGAATGACACTCGACTAAGGTTGACTCGGTCAAGTCAAATTTAATAGAAAAATGACATTCAATTAGGAAGTTGTGGATCGTCATTAATGGATCATCATTAATGGAGTACGACTAACTCAAGTATCACAAGCTAGTGTGTATGTGTTGCATCTATAAATATTATGTAACATAAAAGGCTAAGTAGAACTTGTATGAGTTGAGAAATGGATTGTAGTGGATTCATGCTTGAGCTATTGTGATATAGTAAATAGTTGTTGTAAACACTTTCTAAGAGTGTTTATGATAAATGAGCAGTAAAGCTCCCTTCTTTGTTGGTTTTTCCCTATAAAGGGTTTTCTAGGATGATTTTTTGTGTTTTATGTGACTATGTTTGTGCCATCATTAAATTCTATTATATCTAGTTCTTAGAATCATTATGAATAATTACTAAAAAAAGTACTGATCATTGACATGGTATCAAAGCTATATTTTGCTTCAAGGAATGCATTTGCTGCTAATGGGTTTTTAGTTTGATCATGGATTTGGAGAATACCTAGTTTCAGTGGGAGTTTTAAAAAATTGATTCTTAGGTAGAATGGCCAACAGTTCAAGGATAGAAATTGAAAATTTTAATGGAAATAATTTTGAGATTTGGAAGCTCAAAATGGAGGATCTCCTTATAGATCTAGAGCAGTGGGTTGTTGTCAACCCCGAAACAACTCCGACAGGTATGCCATCGGAAGATTGACAGAAACTCAATAGAAAATCAAGGAGTACAATATGACTTTACTTAACAGATTTTGTATTGCTAAATGTCTCGAGAGAAGACATTCCAAAAAAATGTGGGATAAGTTGGAGAACTTGTACCAGTCAAAATCTATGGTTAACATGTTGTTTATTTGGAAGAACCTATATCTTTTAAAGATGAATGAGGGTGACTCAATAATAGAGCACCTGAATTTGTTCAACATTTTTTCCAGTCAGTTGTTGTCTATGGATATCAAAATCAAACAAGAGGATAAATGTATCAGTCTATTGTGTTCTATTCTAGACTCATGGGATATCTCGTGGCTATTGGTATTAATCATCATAGATCCATCTTACACCTATATCTATCAAGAACCGAGACGGATCCAATTTCTTGAGGTGTGATTTTTCAATTTTTTTTAATCTTAAACTCAAGAAATTTGATCCCTCTCTCGCTTAATAGATCTAGGTTTAACTTTTTATTTTTTTATTTTATAAGCGGATTTTTTTAATTACTTTTCATAATTTTTTTGTTTTTTGAACCAACATTAATTTTTTTAATTACTTTTTCTTTTTCGTAAGATTATGTTACATGAAAAAAATTCCCCATACTGGGCTGTAGAGAACCTTGCTCCTCTCGATGCAATAATACCACACTAAAGAACAACGATGTGGTTGCTTCTTTGTTGTTAGAAGATATGAGGTGGAAGAACATGGAAGGATCAACCCATGATGCCTTGATGGTAAGAGGTCAGTTGATAGACAAAAGAAAAGGTAAAACCTATGGTGAAAAATCAAAGTCGAGGGGTAGATCTAAGACTGGATCTGGTCCAACGATGAGAACATTTCACATCCCCTTCGATCAATCTAACCAATAGAAGAGGACATGAACGAATTACATGCTTCTAAAATTTTTCCCCATAACCATATTACAAATTTATAATATTTAAAATATGTGTGCAGATGCATAATAAAAATGCACAGCGTAAATAAACTCGATCCACACACACATAGCATGTATATACAATCATAATCATCATAGGAATCAATTATAAACATTGCATATTCAAATACAAGAGACTACTTAACTTTAAACAAAGATTATCCAAGCAACTAGTTGTGTAAGAGTAATTTTCCACCCATCCACAAGCACTCTGTCCAGGATATACTCTTTTTGCTAAGAGGACACCCCCAAACTGGGCTATGAGGCCACCAGGGAAAAGGAAACACCTACAAGATTCCCTCTCTCAGACCAAAACCCATCTTGCTCTCTATTCTTAGCCAAATTCTCACACATATCTCTACATGAGTCTCACTCGGCCATTACAGCCTTGTATCCAATAATACCTTCCCCACACAACACCCTTATGTGCTCAGCCACGCCCTTCACTGATCCATGATTCCCTTGGGCAATCCATCTTGCCAGGTGCTTCCAGTTTAGGCATATAAGTATGCCAATCTGATGTATGCTATTAAAGAACAACCTATAGCCTTAATACATGGCTTCTCAAGCATTTGTGAGTAGAAAAACTAAATGGGTAAGGGTTCCTAGATTTCCCAACCTTTGTTCTCACCTACAATCATCTCTTTTTCCCCTCAAGTATGCAACTTTGTCTCTAAATTAAAATTTCTAGGTTATACACAGTCTGATAATGGTTATTAACATCAATGGGGAGCTCTACATAGTGTATATGAATGAGATAATTATATAATTAATGTTGAATCCATAGGATATGAGATAATGGTGAAAATAAAATTGACATAGCTTCTGACCATAGAAGAAAGGACTTTTGAAAAATATAGCTCATATTTGTATATTAATATTAAAATTAGTAGAGTGGTTATTTTCATTGTGGAAGTTTTGAGGTAAAACATGGGCATCAAAACAAAAAATGTATCATTAAAATTTATTTTACTAGAACCAATAAAATTCAAGATGACACTATCCATAACTTAAAATTTGTAAAAAAACTTCAGCATATCCTATTGGTTTACTCAAATTTCAAGTTTAACTCTTATTTTTTAATTTAACTTTTATTTTATTATTTGATTGAGGAGGTATCCATTTTAAATCTCAAAACTACCTTAATGATTCACATGTTTTAACTAAACAAGACAATTACAACTTGTTACTCGTCACAACAATTCAAATTTGACTTCAAAATAAAAATTAATGAGACATAAAAAAATTTGAAAATAAGTACAAGATCCTGATTCCTCACGACTTGTACATTAATTCGCAATTTTTTTTAGAAAGCTCGATCTTTGGGTGACCCCAAAATCAAAAGCTGGTCTCGAGTCATTTTCGACATTCATCATACCAAGAGAAAGATGTTTGGTGTGCTTTGTTTTGAAGTCTCGAGGTCCATGAAGCTAATTCCTTATATGCTTCTTCTATAATTTGTCACTGTTCTCTTGATATCTTGAATCACACTAAACATTCTATCTAAAAAAGAAAGCCTAGCATCAAGCTTCTTAATAACATGCATTAAAGATTTAGTATCTGTTCTTTTTCTTTTTGAAATTTCATAATATCTTTATGCAGATCTTCAATGTTTGATGATGTGAGTTGTCCTTGCGGATTTGTATAATTCAACAATTTACATCCATCATAAGCACATTCTGCTGGCAGAGAGGATCTATGAAGAATAAACTCTCTTTTAATTCTTCCATCTTCTGAATATTGTTTGAAGGGAGTTACAGGCAGGCTTCGGAATGGAATGAAAGACCCATCTCCTTGATAAGTATTGACAATACGGCAAGGGCCTTCTCTGGGTTATAATGAGAACATGAACAAATCCTTAGGCATTGAAAGTGGGAGCAGTATAAGTGCTAATTAAAACGGGGTGGAATCCAGCAGAGCAATTCTTGCAAAATTGCAATTTGGAGTGCTCAAATCACAATTTAGGTGATCTGGGTAGTTTTAACATTGAGCATTTAGTCTAGAACAAGCAATCCTGATTGTTGAAATTGCAAAATTGTCGAAATAGAAACCTGTTTTTATCCAAAATTCACCAAAAAAGTGGGGCGTTTTGGTTGTCTTTTATCATACACGTTGAAAGTTCCTTTGTGATTATCCTTCTATTGTTCAAACTGTTAATGACATCCTGTCAAGCGGGACAATCTTGGTGTTGGCCAGTATGCTCTAAATGGATCCCTTGTTGGAAGCCGACTGACTAGTTGAGGCTCGACTGATTTCTGCAGGAGGGTCAGACAACTAAGGCAGACGAAAAGAACTTGTGTGGTTATCAAACATTATCGGAGGATGAGATATAGAGGAAGATCTGAGCATTTTGTCTTTTTGTCCAAGCTTAGAATACTAGCATTCCCATTCAGTAGGGAATCTAATACCAGTCCATTAGAAAGTAATTGGTGTATTATGCTTCAAAGCTTCAGCTTCCACCACATTGAAGAGATCATGGGAACTTGTTAGGAACCCATGTCTTTACTTTGTTAGTATGTTGTTATTGGACGCATATGCCTTGTAAGTCATCTCATAGTATTTGTTGATCAATAGTATGTGTTATTGTTGTTGGTGCATATGCTTTGTAAGTCGCCCGTAGTATTGTTGATCCATAGTTTGTAGCGGCCCATGGTTTTGACCCATAGTATTGGCACCTAGACTTAGTATATAAGTGTGTGTTGAGACCTATGAAGGCACCGTGAAGTTATTTGTATTGATCTTGCTCATAGGAGGTTTCCCCCTCGAAGTGGCCTATGATCAATATAAAAGTGATTCTGAGTTATGTCATTTATGTTATTTCGCATATTCGTATTAATTAATTGTTGCAGGTGCCTCACATCTGGTATCAGAGCACTTTCTTGGGCTCACTGGGTGAAATTTTTGCCAATTTTTTTTCGCATCTGTTGCAGGTTCGGATTTGGGAATAATCCCTATCCGCTTAACTGTGGGAAGTACTTGGCCATAATCCCTAAATCTCATTATGAGGAGTACCACAGGAACCCCGAAGTAGCTGGCCCATTAAGAGGACCTGCCAGCGAAAAGGGCAATGACCCCTACCTAATTGACTAGTTCCCACCTGTGAGGTAAACCAAGAGCTGTTGTTTGTGTCAAAGCAATTATCAGCTTTACCTGAGCCATGGAGTGAGGGGTACTGCCCCAATACGCAAGCCGTCAAACAGCATTGGTGGCCGAGTGAAACCCTTGAACTATTAGGAAGCCGCACATACCTGGGGTCCATATCTGCTTTCAGCTGAACTATTTTCGATCACTACTGCGTCGTTTCAGATCCATTTTGCAACCCAATCCAGATCCTGCCATTTTCAATCCATTCGGCGCTGTTCCAGATCCCTTCCGAGTCGTAGCCGCTCTAGTCTTAAAAAAAAAAAAAAAACTCTTTCAGTTTTTTGTCCATATCTCCTTTGTTTTCACTCTGCTTCCCTTGAAATTTTTGGGGAACCCCTGTCATCCCATTTTGCATCTTTCATTCCTGAGGACCCTATCCCCAATTCCCCTTCCCAAAGCTCGAAAGCCCACATTTGTCTATTTTTAGGGTTTGCCATAACTTCCTCAGATTTCACCCAATCACCTTCAAATTTTACCAAAGAGTTCCTTTCTTAATTCTGCTTCTTTGTCCCCCTCTGCCAAATTTTCTCATTCTTTCACCCCGCTTCTGAAATCCTCATTTTTGGCTTCTCTGTCTAGTCGACAGTGTCCAACACCTAGTCAAACCCCAATTACCCTTCAGATTTTTTCCCAAGTCCATATTTTCCCTTACTGAAGCAGTTTCTGTTTTTGTTTTCCTACCCAGTCAAAAAAAAATTAAAAAAACTCCTGGTTATGGTTGTCACCCATGCAGGAGCAAAAACCATGGAAGAAGCACTTGCATCCATCCAAGCCAAACTCCAGGATCTGGATAAAAAATTTCTCGGCCTCCATCTTGAACATTCAGCTATGAACAACAAACGATAGTCCGAGTCTTCATCAGACAATGGGTTCTCTTCTTCCAGCAATTTTCATGGTTCGAAGCTTGATTTTCCTCGCTTCAATGGTACTGATCCAACTAGATGGATCTATCGTGCAGAACAGTATTTCAGTCTGCATAATACTTTTGATGTCAACAAATTTCCGCTGGCATCATTTCACTTGGAACAGGAATCTCTTCAATGGTACCGTTGGTACATCAAGGCTCATCCAGAGCCCAAATGGTCAAACTTTTGTCAGCTCTTTTTGCAACGATTTGGTCCTAGTGCTTTTGATGACTTCACCGGAGCCCTCACTAAACTTCGCCAAATTGGCATTGTGAGAGAGTATCAAACCGAATTTGAGAACCTAGCCAACCACACCGAAGGATTGTCTGATGACTTTTACCGGAGTTGTTTTATCAGTGGTCTAAAGAATGCCATTCACTTTGAGGTCAAAATGTTCTGTCCCACCATAATGATGGAAGCCCTAGGGTTGGCTAAGTTGGCAGAAGACAAGATTACATCCCAACAACGCTCCAAGCCCACTTTTGTTTCCTTCCGAAATATGGGTTCTCAGCGACCACCTATACCGCAGGCTCCTCGACCGACTCCTATCAAGCGTTTGTCTGAAACAGAGATGCAAGCACACAGAGAAAAGGGGATTTGCTATAATTTTGATGAGAAATTCAATCGGGGACATAGATATGTTCAGCAAAAGCTCTATCTCTTGGATGTGGAGTCTCCGCCTGCCTCTGAAATGGGTGACGAAGATCCAGAAACACTGGATGCTCCGGTCGACATTCAGGAACCGCCTATTGACCCTCTGTTTCAGGATGACCAGCCAGAGATATCTCTCCATGCTTTAGCTGGAATCACCACCCCCCAAACAATGCAGGTCAAGGGTTACTTCAAGAAGCTTCCTCTTACAATACTCATTGATTATGGTAGCACTCATAATTTCATTGACCCTCGGATCGCCAAACAAGCTGATTGTTTTATCCATCCTTGCTCCAACTTTGAAGTCATGGTTTCCAATGGGGGCACCTTACCTTGCAAAGGGAAGTGTCGAAATGTACGTATCTCTATGGGAGATTATACATTGCGCTCTGACATGTTTGCCTTGCCCTTAGGCGGATGTGATGTGGTTTTGGGCGCTCAATGGCTACGCACACTTGGCCCTATCTTATGGGATTTTGCTGAACTTTGGATGCAGTTTTCCCTCAATGGACAAAAACACACATTGACAGGATTACAACCAGGTTCTCTCAGCATCATCAGTTCACATCGCATGGAAAAAATCCTTAAGAAGAATTCACATGGTGTCATCGCTCAGATCCATTCCATTCAGATGCAACCATCAGTAGTCTCCACTACTCCTTTGGATCTACAACAAATTCTGGATCGATATACAGGTGTCTTTGTTGAACCAATGGGATTGCCACCTTCCAGGCAAGAAAACCATCATATTCAGCTCCTTCCTGGCAGCGTTCCTCCCAACATCAGGCCCTATCGCTACCCATTTCACCAAAAAATGGACATTCACATGCTCGTTCGGGATTTATTGAAGCATGGTATTATTCGCCCAAGCACTAGTTGCTTTTCTTCTCCAGTTATTCTTGTCCGCAAAAAAGATGGGTCATGGCACCTCTGCATTGACTTCCGAGCACTTAATCACCTCACCATCAAGGATAAGTTTCCAATTCCTGTTGTTGATGAGCTTCATGGGGCTCACTTTTTCTCCAAGTTGGATCTTCGTTCTGGGTATCATCAAATTCGGGTTCATGAGAATGATATCCCTAAAACAGATTTCTGCACACATGATGGCCATTATGAGTTTTTGGTCATGCCCTTTGGCCTCACTAATGCTCCTTCCACATTCCAGGCCTTAATGAATCAAATATTTCGACCCTACTTGCGGAAATTCATTCTGGTATTCTTTGATGATATCCTCATCTACAGTAAAACATGGGATGAACATCTCCAGCATCTGGATCTTGTCATACAACTTTTCTCTGACCATCATCTCCATGCCAAGCAGTCTAAATGTGTTTTTGGATAGAAGGAAGTTGAGTATTTCGGGCACATTATCTTAGCACAAGGGGTTTGCGTGGATCCTGCCAAAATCGATGCCATGAACAATTGGCCGCATCCTCAGACACTCAAGATCCTTCGTGGTTTTTTGGGGTTGACTGGCTACTACCGCAAGTTTGTCAAGGATTATGGGAAGATTGCAGCTCCATTAACGGATCTATTGAAAAAGGATGCTTTTACATGGACACCTACTACTTAGTGTGCATTTGACAAACTTAAACAAGCTATGTGTACTACACCTGTGCTAGCTATGCCCGGTTTTTCCAAGCCCTTCACTATTGAGAGTGATGCTTGCGGCAATGGACTTGGTGCTGTTCTCGTTCAAGATGAACACCCCATTGCATTCACTAGCAAAGCCTTTTCAGGTAAGAATTTAGCTTCCTCTACCTATGAGAAGGAAATGATGGTTATTTTGCATGCAGTACAGAAGTGGCGCCCATACCTATTAGGGAATCATTTCTGCATCAAGACTGATCATCGGAGTCTGAAATATTTCTTGGACCAGCGTGTCTCCTCCCCGGCACAATAAAAATGGGTTAGCAAACTCATGGGTTATGACTATGAGATCACTTACAAGAAGGGTAAAGACAATATTGTGGCAGATGCTCTTTCTCGCACATTTGATGCCCAAGGTTCTCTTTCAGCTATTTCTATGCCTGTTCCAAATTGGTTGCAATCTGTTCAATAGGGTTATTTCAATGACTCTTCCTTATCTCAAATAATCCAACGCTTGACCAACAACCCTTCTGCTGTACCACATTACTCTTGGGATGGTGCTTCTCTTCTATACAAGGGTTGTCTGGTGCTTCCCCAGAGCATAGATATTCAACAGCTGTCTTCTATGAACTCCATGCTTCTCCATCGGCAGGGCACTCTGAGTTCCTCAAAATGTATGAACGAGCACGGCGTAACTTCTTTTGGCCGAATGTGGCTAAATGTGATACTTGCCAGCGCAATAAGGGTGAAACAACACTCCTTCCAGGATTGCTTGAACCCTTGCCCATACCTACACGGATTTGGACAGATATTTCTATGGATTTCATTGAAGGGCTCCCTAAATATGGCGGGAAGACAGTGATTCTCGTTGTGGTTGATCGCCTCTCCAAATATAGCCATTTTTGTGCTCTCAGCCATCCCTATATAGCCTCCTTCATCGCTCAAATTTTCCTGGACCAGATCTTTCGTCTTCATGGCATCCCTTCTTCCATTGTCTCAGATCGTGATGCGACTTTCACCAGTCAATTTTGGACAGAACTATTTCGCCACACTGGCACCAAACTAAAGATGAGTTCAGGTTATCACCCACAAACAGATGGTCGGACTGAAATTATCAATAAATGCTTGGGAACTTATCTTCGTTGCTTCACCTCAGAACAACAACATCAGTGGGAAAAGTGGCTCCCTCTCGGTGAATGGTGGTACAATACCTCTTACCACACTGCCTCTAAAATGACCCCATATGAAGCAGTCTATGGTCAGGCACCTCCAGCTCTTCTTCCATACACCCCCACCAGTTCACCAGTTCAGGAAGTTGACACGGTCCTTCGAAACCGCGATCAGATTCTTCGCATTTTGCCGGACAATCTTCACATGGTAAGAAATCACATGAAGCAACAAGCTAATCAGCACCGTTCTGAGCGCACTTTTCAAGTCGGCGATATGGTTTTTCTTCGTCTCCAGCCGTACAGACAATCCTCCTTGAAACTCAAAGGGCGTCATAAGCTCACTCCCAAGTTCTATGGGCCATATCGGATTCTTCAGAAGATTGGGTCCGTTGCTTATAAATTGGAACTTCCTCCTTCTTCCCGCATTCATCCAATCTTTCATGTCTCTTGTCTGAAGAAAGTTCTTGGCACCAACATCAGTGGACAAACAATTTTACCCAAACTGGATAATGAAGGATCCATCCTTTTGGAGCCAGAGGCCATCCTCAATCGGTGCACACGTCAACTTCGCTCTCGCTCTATCGTAGAGGTCTTAATTCAGTGGCACAGCATGCAACCAGATGATGCTACATGGGACCCACTCCTTCAAATTCAACAACAATTTCCACATCTAAAGCTTTGAGGACAAAGATTTTTTTAAGGGGGAGGGGATGTTAGGAACCCATGTCTTTACTTTGTTAGTATGTTGTTATTGGACGCATATGCCTTGTAAGTCATCCCGTAGTATTTGTTGATCAATAGTTTGTGTTATTGTTGTTGGCGCATATGCTTTGTAAGTCGCCCGTAGTATTGTTGATCCATAGTTTGTAGTGGCCCATGGTTTTGACCCATAGTATTGGCACCTAGACTTAGTATATAAATGTGTGTTGAGACCTATGAAGGCACCGTGAAGTTATTTGTATTGAGCTTTCTCATAGGAGGTTGCCCCCTCGAAGCAGCCTGTGATCAATATAAAAGTGATTCTGAGTTCTGTCATTTCTGCTATTTCGCATATTCGTATTAATTAATTGTTGCAGGTGCATCACAGAACTCTCATGGACATGCTTACAGAGGGGAGGGAGCATATCATTATCAAATTGAATTACAATGACAAAACATTTAAGATGGAATATAATCAGATATATGGAAGAAGCAAAAGAAGAGGTTTCTTGGTATGGATCATCAAGGTTGACATAATACTTCGGATTAATAGTGGCATCACCGAGGCCGTTATGTAAAGGGCCTAGGACGCCACCAATTAATGCATATGCAGATTCAAGATGTCTAGTAGAGTAAACTACAACGCAAAGAGAACTTACAGGAAGAAAGGGCCTAAACAAAGGTCCAAGACCAAAATTGATGCTGCCAAGATAAACATACTTAAAACACTTGGGATTTCGCCCAAATAATCTGTGATAGGTCTCACATATTTATGTGGATAGGTTCATCGGAGCCACGAAAGGAGATATCAGTGGAATGGAATCTGTTGGAATATTGTAATTAATGAGCTGATAGCGTATCAGATATGCGCCGGCTCTGTTAGACACTCAGTCAGTCTGCAATGTCAGATAGTTATTTAGTTTGCAGCCAATCTGGCTCACAACAAGCTAGTATTTAAGTAGTTGCGTTTGTATTTCACAGGCTCATAACTTCTTAGGTAGAAATTTATTACAGTCTTTAATGTAACCCTGTAGCTTCCAAGTGAAGTGATCTTGAGTCGGTGATAATGAAACTCTGTAAATGAAAATCACTCACAGAGGATTAAGAAGAGATAGAGATGTATGTGAGGAAAGAAGAGTGAAAGGAGAAGAAGCTCATCCCGTGAAATGTATGAAGAGCCCAACCTCTGTAAAATTGTAAAAGATTGAAGTAAAACTCATCTCTCTATAAGTGCAGCAAAGTTACTCTGTTTTACAGTGGTAATATATAAGTCTTTAGTTTTATGTATTCATTCTCAAGAATGTTGGTTTATGCATCCCGCACATCTACTTCATATTGACCTGCGTAAATGTTGTTTAAATTTATTGTCTGTAAATCAAATCAAGATTCCAAGTATTTCACAGTGGTAAATGTCCTATTTTAACGCGCAGTAACTTCTACATATGTTTCAGTTCATATGTTTTGAGCATGAAATATCTTTATACAAAGTTTTTTAAGATTGGGTTATGCGCAGCTAAATAGGTATGTGAAGTTAACTTGTGCACAGTTAACCTTTTTAAAGTTAAAAGAAGTTTGCAAAAGGTAAATTTGTGTGAAGTGCGAAGTTCATACAAAGTCAAGTTCCGCGGGGTTAGAGAACTGCGCAGCAAAGTTCACCTGCGTAGTAGAAAGTCAAAATGCGTAGTTAATCTCTGTGCAATAAAAATTTGAATCGCGCAGGTAATTTCTGCGCAGCTAATTTGTGAATAAAATTAGAGCAAAGTATTTGCTAAGTGAAGCACATATCTAAAGAAAAGAAAAAGAAAAATATTCATTTACTGCACAGGTCAAATCTTTTGACTGCGCAGTGTGCTTTTTCCTTGATTTGGTATCAGATCCAAGTTTACGGTGAAAGGAAATTCTATTTACAAACAGGGAAAAGTGATTAAGAATGGCTTCGACTTTGGGTAATTTGTAAACTCCAATATTTTCTAGTAAAAATTATGAATATTGGTCTCTAACTATGAAAGCTTTGTTTAGAGGTCAATATGTATGGGAAATAGTCTAGAATAGTTATTCAGAACCAGCAGATCTAGCAGCATACAACAATCTCACACAAGCTGAGAAGGATGTCTTGAGGGAACAAAGGAAGAAAGATAGAAAAGCATTCTTCCACATACATCAAGCAACACATGAATCCATACTCTGAAGAGTAGCAGTAGTGCAGTCAACTAAGGAAGCGTGGGACATAGTGGAAACTTGCTATCAAGGTTTGAACAAGGTAAAGACTACGAAACTTCAAATTCTTAGAAGAGATTTTGAATCTTTGTCAATGAAATATACAGAGTCAGTAGACTCATTCTATACTCATGTTATTGGTCTAGTTAATCAAATAAAGTCTCATGGAGAAAATCTAGGTGACCAAAGGGTTGTTGAAAAATTTATTAGAGTTTTTCCAAAGAAATTTGAATCTTTAGTTGTGACCCTAGAGGAAAACAAAGATCTGTCCCAATTCACAATTCATGAGTTGCAAGCCTCATTACTTAATCATGAACATAGAATCAGTGGTTCAGATACGTCACTGGAAGGTGCATTCGCAGCACAGTCATCCATAAGTCGTGGAAGAGGCAGAGGAAGATCAAACTCTAGAGGTAGAGGACGAAGTTCTTTTAGAGGAGGTCGCAGCAGCAGCCCTGCGCAAGTCACTGGTAGAGGTCAAAATCATATCCCCAATCAGCCAAGTGGACAGGTATGATAAATAAAAAAATCAATTTCATTACTGTAAGAGTTTGGACACTTCGCATATGAATGCAGGAAGAAGTAGTATGACCAAGGAAAGAAAGGACAAACACAGTCAAGCAATAGCAGCACTCTAAACAGCTCACTATTCTTAGCATGTGCATCCCCACTTGAACGCAATGTTGTCCAAGAAAGTCCAAATGACATATGGTATTTAGACTCAGGCTGTAGCAATCATATGACTGGTAATTTAAATCTATTTTCTACTCTAGATAAATCAGTTCAAACTGATTTCACACCTGGAAACAATATTCAAATTACTGTTGATATTCTAACCAAACAAGGAAAGTAGAAATTTATGCCTGATGTTTATTATGTTCAAGGTTTGAAGCATAATTTGATGAGCATTGGACAGTTGATGGAAAAAGGTTAGAGAATTCACATGATAGGAAAGCATTGTGTGATCAAAGACATATATCCAAGCAATTAGTTAATTGTCGAAGTGCAGATGACAAGCAATCGCTTGTTTCCTTTGAGGATAAGGCCAAACATAAAAGGAAAAACAACTCAAGTTGTTCATGGAAGTCAGAATGAAAATTATGGAACTGCGTTCAAAGTAGAAAGTAAAGAAGCAGAAATTCATTGTGACAAGGAAGAAAAAGACAGCGAAATGCAAGCTGTGTTTCAAACGGAAATAAAGGATGAATCCTGGTTATGGCACTTCAGATTTGGACATCTGAATTTTGGTGGGCTGAAGCTACTGCATATGAAGGACATGATGAAAGTATTGCCATAATTGAAAAGCCAGAGAGAATTTGTGAAGGCTGTATTTTTGGCAAACAACACAGAGAGACTTTTCCAGTCGGAAAGTCATACAGATCTTGCACACCACTTGAAATTGTGCATTCTGATATTTGTGTTAGTTTTTCATAATTTACTTCAATCTGATCTAGGATCTTAACTGAGAGAATAACATGTACAACATAACTACAGCATATCAATCATGGACACAATAATACAAGCACACAAGAGACACAGAGTTTCACCGGGGAAAACCAAGAAGGTGAAAAACCCCGCAACTTCCTCAGAGATAGATAGAGCAATGATATAACCAAAGTACAAGAGATAAACTTCTCCTGGCAGTTGATCCTCCTCCTCACATGTGCACCACTATCCGATTTATGTAAAAGTGAGTAATGAGATGATCAAATAGAGATCTCCCGATCTCTATTTATACAGACCTTGTCCTGCCAAATAAACCAACAGCATCGACTTGTCTAACTCAGTCTAATAACCCATGGTTAACTTAATCAAGGCCAACCCCACACATGGTGTTCTAATAACCCATCGGCAAGTTACGACACTTGCGACACTTGTCAATACAAATGACGACACTTCCATATAGAGGAATAATAACATCTCTATAGGAGTACAATATAAATAGATGAAATACATAGGTGAAATACATTCCAAAGTTACATATACATCAACACTCCCTCTTAACTAGGAAGGTATTTCTCGACACAGATCTACTAGTACAAGTCTTCTTCTCTGGATCATCATCAGCGAATCATTGTCCTCGAATCATCGACATCGTCACTGCTACTGCTATCTCAATCAATCTCTGATCTACTCGTCATAGGAAGTTCTATAGAGCCAATCCTTTTTCATACTAGGTGTAGGCCCACCACCTGTGGGTCTTCATCATCATTGGCCATACTGTGGAATACTCAGGACAAATTACGTGCATCAACAAATCCTCGAAAGAGCATCCCTAGCATTTTACGAGCACACAGCTCAACCTATCGGATCTCCTAGGATCTTTTACATGTGACTGTCACAAAACCTTAAAAGAGTGTCTTGCTAAGCAAGATCTCTAAAGAGCATCTGAGGCCTTTTTCATCCTGTCCAGATCTCCAGGACTTATTACATGTGACCCCTACCACAAAACCTTAAAAGAGTGTCTTGCCAAGCAAGATCTCTAAAGAGCATATGAGGCCTTTTTCATTCTGTCCAGATCTCCAGGAATTATTACATGTGGTCCCCACAAAACCTTAAAAGAGTGTCTTGCCAAGAAAGATCTCTAAAGAGCATATGAGGCCTTTTACGTGACTAGCACAACCTGTCCAAATCTCCAGGACTTATTACATGCTACTGTTGCACAACCCGTCCATAGCCACAAAGTATCAACCTGATACTCACCGTACATCATCCTAATGTACATGATCATCCTGATCATCATCACTGCATCGTCCCGATGCATGTCATCTGGAGCAACATCCTGAAGCTCGTCATCCATGATCATCCTGATCATACAATGCATCCACGTGATGCATACCAAGTATCTACCTGATACATATCATCATACATGATCCACCTGATCATACAATATATCCACCTGATACATACACAGATATATGATCCATCTGATCATACAATGTATCCACCTAATATATATCAACATACATGATCTACCTGATCATACAACGTATCCACCTGATACATATACAAATACATGGTCCAAGCATCCAACATGATGCATATACATATACATGATCCAACTGATCATAACAATCATCCAACATGATGCATATACATATACATGATCCAAACGATCATACCAAGCATCCAACACGATGCATATACAAAGCAGTAACTGGAGCATCATCCTGATACTCATCATGCAACGCTTACATCCACAGCCATGGGAAGGATCCTCCTCTCACCATGCTTGGAATGGCTCCTACAAATGTGTCCATCACTTCTTCCTCGAACTGTTGCCAATCTAAAGAACACCAAGCCTCTGTCTGAAGTACTCAAACTTCACTCTGGCTAGTGGTTTCGTCAACACATCTGCAACCTGCTCATCCGTCGCAACATACAGGAGCTTCACTACTCTTCTCTGCACCATATCCTTGATATAGTGATATTTGATCTCATTGTGCTTCGACTTGTCGTGGAACACCGGGTTCTCAGACGGTTTCACACAACTCTAGTTGTCACAAAAGATACCAGTAGCCTCCAGCGGGAGATCAAATAACTCAAATAGTAGCTTCCGGAGCCATACTGCCTCACAACTAGACAAACAAGCTTCAACATACTTTGCTTCGGTTGTACTCATTGCTACGCAAGATTGCTTCCTGCTAAACCAAGAGATCACACTTGATCCCATACTGAAGCAACACCCAGATGTGCTCTTCCTATCTGCAGCATTGCCTTCCCAGTCCGAATCAACATAACCCTGCAGGTTAAACTTTTGATTTGCATCATACTTGAGCCCATAATCAATTGTACCCTTCAGGTACCTCAGAATATGCTTTAGAGCAACCAAGTGAACACCTTTGGGATCCGTAAGGAACTGGATCAAAGTATTCTTCGCAAAGCAAATATCTGGTATAGTGTTCGTCAGGTACATCAAGGACCCAATCATCTGACGATACACAGTGACATCAATCGGATCAGATGAAGCATCACACAAAAGCTTCAGGTTCGATGCCATAGGTGTGGCCATGGCCTTGCAATCCATCATCCCGAACCTCTTCAGGATCTCTACTGCATACTTCCCTTGTCCAAGGAAGATTCCATCTGCACTCTGCCACACCTCCATACCTAGAAAATAGTGCATCATCCCCAAGTCCTTCATCTCAAACTCGACAGCAAGCTTCCTCTTGGTATCGGAAATCAACCCATCCTCACTTGTTATAAACAGATAATCCACATACAATAGTAGGGTAAATCCCAAACTGGATAGAAAGTTGTCTATCGTACCATACCAAGTCCTAGGAGCTTGCTTCAAGCCATACAAGTCTTTCTTCAACCTGCACACATATGACTCCATGTCATATGTATCAAAACCGAGTGGCTACTCCACATACACTTCATCTTCGACTACACCATTCAAGAAAGCTATCTTAACATCCATTTGGTGTAACTTCCATTTCATCACTGCAGCCAGAGTAAGTACTGATCTAATGGAAGTGTATCTGGCTACAGGAGCAAAAGAATATTCATAGTCTATTCTTTCTTTCTGGGAGAATTCACGAGCTATAACCTCGCTTTGTATTTCTCTATGCTGCCATCTGCAACATGCTTGATCTTGTAGATCCACTTGGAAGTCACAACAGACTTCCCTTCAGGTCTTGGGACCACATCCCAAACATGATCGATTGGTACTTCTCGACCATGGAATCCTTTTACTGTATCCCGTGTCCTAGGAACTTCAGATTCTTCAATATCTTCAATAGATAGTTTGAACTTCGTTGTTGGAACAAATGTTGTAGTCCTTCTTTTGTAGGTGATGGTATACGATCTTTCCTTCAAAGTAAATTAAATTGCATGATTAGAAACATCTCATAGTTTTCAAAACAAATTCTTACACATAAAGAAATATGTCATACAGTCATGCAATTATCTTAGCCAATGTTTCAATACAACATTTATCAATATCCCATAACTTTCTAGATGCCTTCCAATCTCTACCAGAACATTGTTAAGAGTGTGCACAACTCCCAACATGTCAGCAAAGAGGTTTCATTCTAGATAAGTAGAAATGGAATGTTGTACAGTGCCATAGGCCACTTACCCATTACATACGCATATTAGTAGTATATTGTTCATTAATGCAATTATTCTAATATGCATAATACACAATCTAAGTCTAGGAACATAAGCATATACATCATTGATCAATGTTATTTAAACACAAGAAATGACAATTCAAATACTTATCTTTGTTTGTTTGTTGGGTTGACTTCCTCTCAGTCTTTGCTTCCTTTCTGCAACTCCATTCTGATGTGGATTGTGAGAAGTGGTCAAATCCCTCTGAATGTCTGCATCCTTGCAAAAACTACTGGAGTGTGCTCCCTCTTGATCTTTGCTTCCTGGAGTACCTGTCCTTGAACTTATATCCATCCTCGATCACTATGCATGCTTACTAGTATCATCATTGTGTTACCCTCAAGATCTCATACATAATCATACATTCATTAGTATAATCTCAGTACTATCAAAACACAATAATATTAAACATATATAGTCATGATCATTTCAAGCACAGATAATAAGCATTAGCATTCAATGTTTTAGGGAAGACTTCTCTTACTCATGCATATTCATATTTCACCATAGAACTCTTCTGGTTAGTCATATCATCAATCAAGGTAAGAGACATAATATGCATAAACCCTAGATTACTTAAATTTCTAACTTCATAAATAGTCATTATCAATTATGCCATGTATACTTATATAAGAGATCCTAACACAAGGTAGGATTCTAACTTGATATAGGAAAAACATACCTGGATTAGCATGCTAGCTAGTTATGTCTAACATACCCACATAATGTCTTCTTGTTCTCTTCAATGACTTGTGCTAGTAACCTGCATATCTCATAGGTTAACCATTATAGAACCAAGTTATGCATACCTCGTAAGTAGATCTTCTATGTGATCCATGACAATGGATGAATCTTTGTCTTCATGTCACCATGGTCATATGTTCTTGAACTAGAACATGATTTGTCTTTCTTTATGTACCTTTCATGTTAGCGGAAAACATCAACCTCATACAACACCACAATGCATTAGTACAATCATAAGTGTCAAAACCATAATCAATGAATATCTGCATTCATAATTTTATTAAGGTGATACGACAAGTCTAAAGTTAATCAAGATTGAACTAACCTTAATGAAGACAAACATACCATAAACTTAATCATGAACAGATTTCGAAACATACCTGTAAGTCATACCTGACGAGATTGCTTGTAATCTTCTTATGTAAGGCCTTAGCCTCATCTCCCTCTGAAACTGGAACTTCTTCACTTATGCAGGTGAGCAATCCATTCTTTTCTAGGATTAACTCAATCCACTTGATTTGCAGAAACTAGATCTAGATTAGGGTTTGTCAGAGAAACCCTAAAAATTCAATCTTTGAATTTCAAACTTTTGAAAGGATAGAAAGATGCGCCTTGATGAGTTGATTAATTTGGTATACTCAGAATTTGAAAATTGCAAAGTTTCACCCCTCAAAATTGCCTTTGAAACTTCCGGATCTTATGGATAGGATCCCGAACTAGGGTTTGATAAAGCCCACCCTTCTGCCAAACCAAAAGGTTTGATCTAAAGCTCTAAACTTCGATTTTTCTGAGGAGCTTCCAGCCATGGTCACAGACTTCAGAAATTCCAACTTTTTCAAAGCCCTAATTTTTCACCTTTCCGATCAAAATCCCGAACTAGGGTTTGATCAAGCCCGGCCTTCTGCCCAACCAAAAAATTCGATCTTGGTCTCTAAATTTCAATTTTGATGAGGAGCATCCAGCTATGGTCTCCGATATAAAAATTCCAACATTCTCCGAAACCCTAAATTCCTGGAGCCATGAATGAAGGTGCTCAAAATCCAATTTTGTTTTGACATAAATATGCACCTGATTGTTTCTATTGTAACTCTGAAATTTTAGATCTACAAGGTCTGAACATTCTTCCTGTGGTAGCCTGACCTGTTATCTTTCCAACCCCATAGGTCTGACCTTAAATGGATTCTCTAAGAGAGATTTATGCCAAGTGTCGCAACGTGACCTGTTTATGGGATAAAACAGGAGAGCGAACTTGTACGGCATGCCACGTGTCACTGGTTCAGTTTCAGCCTCTGAAAAACTTTCCGGAGAAATTACAGTTCGTTCCCTACCTGTCACTTTTTACTAAATTTCATTTGGAGCTTCCTAGCCCAAGTTATGACCTTTTTTCCTAGGTCACCTATTTATGAATGAGATCTGGAAGAGGCAGAAACCCTAGATTGTACAGATCCTAATTCACAAAGTACAATGAATTAGACGTTGTGCTTCTGACACAAGGTACATGGGGATGTTAGCTACGACATATAAAGGTTTCAGAGCCTGAACCTTTGCCAAAATGGATTTATAGAGAAAGTGCTACGATGACTGGTTTTTGCTATATCAAGCCCTAGCTTCGCAAATGCAACAAGTGTCATAAATGCCATATCATGCCTTCTTTCAGGCTAGCTCTGATACCATGTTAGTTTTTCAGAATTTACTTCAATCTGATCTAGGATCTTAACTGAGAGAATAACATGTACAACATATCTACAACATATCAATCATGGACACAATAATACAAGCACACAAGAGACACAGAGTTTCACCAGGGAAAACCAAGAAGGTGAAAAACCCCTCAACTTCCTCAAAGATAGATAGAGCAATGATACAACCAAAGTACAAGAGATAGGCTTCTCCCAGCAACTGATCCTCCTTCTCACATGTGCACCACTTTCCGAGTGATGTAGAAGTGAGTAATGAGATGATCAAATAGAGATCTCCCGATCTATATTTATACAGACCTTGTCCTGCCAAATAAACCAACAGGGTTGACTTGTCTAACTTAGTCTAATGACCAATGGTTAACTTAATCAGGGTCGACCCCACACATGGTGGTCTAATAACCCATCGGCAAGTTACGACACTTGCGACACTTGTCAATACAAATGACGACACTTCCGTATAGAGGAATAATAACATCTCTATAGGAGTACAATATACATAGATGAAATACATAGGTGAAATACATTACGAAGTTACATATACATCAACAATTTATGGACCGATGCAAACACCATCCATGGGAGGATGCACTTATCTTCTCACATTTATTGATGATTTCACAAGAAAAACATGGTTCTATTTTCTAAAATGTAAATCTGACGCATTTGGTTGTTTTCAACAGTTCAAGGCACTTGTGGAGAAGCAGAGTGGTTACAACATCAAGATCTTAAGAACAGATAGAGGTGGTGAGTATGTTTCAAATGATTTCTTAAACTTCTATAAAAATCATGGCATAAAGAAGCAATTCAATGCACGGTATACACCGCAGCAGAATGGTATCGCAGAGAGGACAAACATAACCATTATGGAGATGGCGCGCAGTATGTTGGAATCCATGCATTTGTCAAATGAATACTGGGTTGAAGCAGTGGCAACTGCTGTTTACATCATGAATCGATGTCTGACGAAGAGCGTGAAGAAAAAATTCCTGCAAGAAGCATGGATAGGTATGAAACATAGTGTTTCACATTTAAAATTTTTTGGTTGTGTAGCATACGCTCATGTTCCAGATGAGCTAAGAAGAAAAGTAGATAATAAAGGATAGAAATGCATTTTTATTGGATATTTTGAAGACACAAAAGCATACAAGTTGTATGATCTTGTTGCAAGAAAATTTATTATCACTCGAGATGTTTAGTTTTTAGAAAATGAAGCATGGGATGGAACTGTAGAGAAAAATGTTAAAATCGTGTCACATGTTGAACATGATGACATCGCAGAAGATGTGGTTGAAACTCCGCATGTGAATGAGAACGGCGCAGCTCCGTTTACTCCCAGGACTGCGCAGCATGTTTCAGCACAAGCAACTCCGACAAGCACACCAAGTGCGCAGGAAACTCCATCAAGCAGTTCACGCAGTTCGATACCAGCAACTCCGACAAATACAAGAACTTTACATAAGATATATGAGACTGGTACACCTAATTCATTCTCAGTTTTTGCATTATTTTCTCAAGTTAATGATCCTCTAACATTTGAAGAAGCTGTTGAAGATAAAGTTTGGGCACAAGCCATGGATGAAGAAATAGAATGCATTGAGAAAAATCAAACATGGGAATTAGTTGATGTTCCTAAGGACAAGGATGTGATAAGCGTGAAATGGATTTATAAGACCAAGCAAAATGCTGATGGAAATGTGCAGAAACACAAAGCAAGATTGGTAGAAAAAGGGTCCACTCAGCAACTTGGCATAGACTTCAACGAAACCTTTGCACCTGTAGCAAGAATGGATACTATCAGAACATTTGGTCATCGCAGCACAAATGAAATGGCCTGTTTATCAAATGTATGTTAAGTATGCATTTTTAAATGGTTATTTGGAAGAAGAAGTATATGTGGAGCAACCACAAGGCTATGAAGTTCCAGGACAAGGACACAAAGTATACAGATTGAAAAAGGCACTCTATGGTTTGAAGCAAGCTCCCATAGCTTGGTACAGTCGCATTGACTCATACGTCATTCAGAATGGATTTCACAGAAGTGAATGTGAGCCAACGCTATACACAAAAATCAACAAGCAAGGTAATAATCTAATTGTCTGCTTGTATGTAGACGATTTAATATTTACTGATGATTTTGGCATAGAGGAATTTCGATCAGTCATGGAAAGTGAATTTGAAATGACTAACTTGGGACTTATGAAGTATTTTTTGGGCATTGAAGTCCAACAGATGTATATCTAAGTCGAAGTATGCAAGTGATGTCTTGAACATATTTAAGATGTTAAACTGTAATACAACCCCGACACCAGTGATAACAGGTTTGCAATTGAGCAAGGATGATGGTGGATCCAATCTAGATCCTACACTGTTTGAAAGGCTCGTTGGTAGTCTTATGTATCTTATAGCAACAAGGCCGGATATCATGTATGGAGTCAGTTTAATATCAAGATTCATGGAGTCACCAAAAGAATCTCAATGGCAAGCAAAAGAATCTCAATGGCAAGTAGGTAAAAGAATTCTGAGGTATGTAAGTGGAACAAAAGACTTTGGTATTTTGTATTCAACCTAAGAAAATTTCAAACATATTGGATACAATGACAGTGACAATGGAGGCAACATGGATGACGAAAAAAGCATATCTGGGAATACATTTCATGTAGGAACAAGTGTTGTATCATGTGCTTCAAAGAAACAAACCATAGCAACTCTTTCTTCAGCAGAAGCAGAGTATGTCGCAGCTACAAGTGTTGCATCTCAAGCCGTTTGGATGCAAAGGATGTTAAGTGATCTATCGCAGAACCAGCAAGAACCCACAATCATTTACTGTGACAACAATTCAGCTATCGCACTGTCAAAAAATCATGTGTTCCATAAGAAAACCAAGAACATTGACACAAGGTATCATTTTATCAGAGAATTGATAAACAACAAGGAAATCTATTTAGAATTTTGCAGATTTGAAGATCAAGTAGCAGACATATTTACAAAACCATTGGTAAGGGACACATTCCAATATCTGCGAAGTTGTTTAGGAGTGACAAGTTCTGCGCAGTAAACTATGTCATGAACAAAGCATGCTTTAGCTTTGAAATATTTTGTAATATTTTATTTTTGTTTGATGATCCCCATCCGCTCATAATTAAGGGGGAGTGTTGGAATATTGTAATTAATGAGCTGATAGTGTATCTTGTGAAATTAAGCACAGCAGATCTAATGAACAAGTAAATCAATCACAATAGATGAAACTCAGAAAATATGGTGTAAACTGTGCAAAAGGCTTGCAG
Source organism: Larix kaempferi (assembly GCA_027924585.1). Classification (NCBI taxonomy): domain Eukaryota; kingdom Viridiplantae; phylum Streptophyta; class Pinopsida; order Pinales; family Pinaceae; genus Larix; species Larix kaempferi. The sequence goes on from BSBM01000422.1 coordinate 14,165,874, forward strand.
CAGTGCTCTATTGAACTCTGAATGATAGAATACAATACAATACAGTAACAATGACTGAGCAATTCGAATTAACCAAGGAATTCATTCGAATATACTGCATGGAATAGCTTGGCTCCAACTAGGAGTCATCATCAACATATCAGTGGAGTCATCAACGCACAAGTAATGGTCAACCAGGTGTCAAACTGAGTCTAACTGAGTGTGGTAGGTGTAACTGGCACATGTAGGCAGTAACTGAAGGAGGCTTAGTGGAGGGCGCATGAGGAGCTAACTGGAGTCAAAATAGGCAGTCTATTCTCACTCGAGGTCCAACAGAGTGATACAGTCAGTTAGGAGTCAATATAGCCTTAAATCAAGGAAAGACAACTAGCTAACTGAAGTGAACTAAGTGGTAGGTGAAGAAGGGCGCCTTTCTCAAGTGGTAGGTGATAAGTGGGGGCCTTCCTGAATAGGAGGGCTAAAACTGTATGGAAAGAAGCTCCCGATTGCTGGCAGACTGGGGACAAGGAGCTTGAGGCATCAAACTGGTGACTGGGATGCATGCGGATACATGTAAATGCATGTATGCATGAAAAATGCATGCAAAGTACATAACTGAATTATGAGATATCCTAACACCCCCCCTCAAGCTATACTATGATGTAAAAAATAATAACTGAATAGGGCCCTGGTTACTGAGACCAAAGGTCACTCCGATACAATAATCGAAAAATGCTAAAAATAAATCTATGTGAGGAAAGAGGGAAAATCCAATGGGAAGAAAGCCCCTCCTCAAGCTGAACATAGAAGGGTCTAATCTGTCTCCACCATGATGGAACTCACCCCCAACAGTGAACGGAGGTAAGAGAACTTCTTCTCAGTGAAGCTCTTGGTGAAGATGTCTGCAATTTGCTCGTCAGTAGGGCAATATTGCAAAACAATGGTTCTGTCATGCACAAGATCTCAGATGTATTACATGTGGATCTCGATGTGCTTGGTCCTCTATCTCTGAACTGGATCCATCGAGATCTTGATAGCACTTTGATTGTCACAAAAAATAATAGTCGAAGTAGTACTACCAATATCAAACTCTGACAAAATACCCTACAACCAAATTGCCTGAATGCAAGCATTGACTGCTCCTCGATACTCTGCCTCTGCTGAAGATAATGCAATGGTTGCCTACTTTTTTCTTGACCAACAAATAGGCCCATTTCCAATCATGAAAACATAACCGGAAGTGGACTTTCGATCAATACTATCACCTGCCCAATCTGAATCTGTATACCCAATCAAATCTAGCTCACAATCTGCAGCATAGTGTATGCCAAAGTGTCGAGTACCCTGCACATAATGTAAGATCATCTTGGTTTCCTGCCAATGGATCTCATGGGGCTACTTCACATATCTTGATACAACACTCACAGCAGAAGATATGTTAGGCCTTTAGTGTGTCAAGTATAGTAGAGAACCGATCAACCGTCGATACAATGTAGAATATGCAAGCAGTGTAGAATCTCCCTCCTCAAGACTGATTCCCGAGAGGAATGGGAAAGGGGATGCCTTACATTCTGACATGTTGAACTTATTTAACATGTTTGAAATGTATTTTTGTTGAGATATGGTGATCCCATCAAAATTTTGTGCAATCTCAAGCCCCAAAAATTGTTTTAGCAAGCCCAAATCGCTCATGTCAAAAGTTAGATTTAAAGCAATTTTTAACCTGTCAATTGAACTAAGAGTGCTACCAGTTATCAGAAGATCATCAACATAAATAACTATAATCAGTAAATTACCTTCAGTTTGCTATAGATACACATTTGGATTTGATTTGCACCTTCCAAAGTTTTGCAAGAGAAGGAATGAGTTCATCTCAGCATACCAAGCTCTTGGGGCTTGTTTTAAGCCATACAATGACTTATTCAATCTGCATACTAACATTGGATCTTATATAGATCCTTCTGGCTGCTTCATATATATTTATTCTTTCAGATCTCCATGGAGAAATGCACTCTTCACATCCATATGGTGCACTTTCCAGTGCTTGGATGCGGCAATAGCTAAAACAAGACGGATCGAATCCATCTTTGCAACTGGTGCAAAGGTCTCAGTGTAGTCCACTCCTTGGACTTGGGAGAAACCTTTGGCAACCAACCGAGCTTTGTATTTGCAGGTTGAGCCATCAACAACAACCTTTGTGCGGTAGACCCGTTTACATTGGACTAATTTCCTCCCAGGTGGAAGAGAAACTAACTCCCATGTAGCATTCTTTTGAAGCGAACTGTACTCTTCATCCATGGCGGTTTGCCATCTCGAATCTCGGTGGGCATGATAATATGATTTAGGATTTGAACCTATCATCAAAAATCATTTCTTAGATAGCAAAGGATCAGAGAAAGAAAGAGCCATATCTTCTCTTTGAAAGTATGCTCGAGTACTCATTGGATCGACAGGATTTCCAATGTTTTGACTAGCAGAATTGAGTATATTTTGGGCCCACTTTGGCAAGTGTTGAAGCACAACTGGATCAGCCTCTGAACCTGATATATCATGTTCATCAAAGTCTGATAAAATATCAGAAATATCAGAACCAATACTTTCATCATCTTCTTCAAATTCTTCATCTGGTGGAGGCGGTATTTCAGCAGTTTCTTCCTCAACTAGTTCCAGATTTTGAAGCGGTTCTTCAAATGTGACACTTCGCTCAGTGAATATATTTTTGAATCTGATATCCATGAGTTTGTAGGACTTTGATTCTTCAGCATATCCCAATAGGATGCATTCAACACTTTGTGGATCCAAATATTTTCTCTTTTCAATCGGAATTCTAGCCCAAGCAGTTGAGTAAAAAACACAAAAATTTGACACATCAGGTTTGTGACCTGTGTAAGCTTCGAAAGGTGTAACATCAGTCAAAGATGAATGTGGAACCCTGTTTATAATATATGCAGCAACATTCATGGCCTCAGCCCAAATGTTTTTAGCCAAACCTTTTGATTCAATCATATAGGTTGCCATCTCTTTCAGTGATCTATTCTTCATTTCCGCTACACCGTTCATCCGTGGTGTGTAGGGAACTGTGTGCTGGATCTGAATGCCGCTTTCAGCACATAGTTGCAGCAGCGCTGATTTGATATATTCACCTCCATTATCAGATCTAAGAGCCTTTATCTAAGTTCATACAAAGTCAAGTTCCGCGAGGTTAGAGAACTGCGCAGCAAAGTTCACCTGCGCAGTAGAAAGTCGAAATCCGCAGTTAATCTTTGTGCAGTAAAATATCTGCGCAATAAAAAGTAGAATCACGCAGGTAATTTTCACACAGCTAATTTGTGAAGAAAATTAGAGCAAATTATTTGCTAAGTGAAGCGCAACTCTAAAGAAAAGAAAAAGATAAATATTCATTTGCACGGTGTGCTTTTCCCTTGATATACTCGAATTTGGTTCTTACAAGTATATTGGCACCAGCGAAGCTTACATACATCAACAAGGAGAATAGAAGGTAATTGCCAATATGCGCTAGAGTTATCTTTATGTATGGTGATAGTAGAAGCAGAAGAAGAGGTTTCTTAGTATGAGCTTCTTCGTTCAGCGAAAGATGTCATGGGAGTTGCAAAATATATTTTTACATCTCTCAAATGGACAGAATCTAGAGAAGGATCCATGGAACACTTACCTAATAGGAAGTAAAGCATTAGAGAAATTTTGAGGTAAAAAATGGGTATCAAAACAAAGAAAATGTACTGTAAAAATCAACCAATCATATTCTAGTAGATGACATCATCCCCCATGGTTGAGGTGGCATTTCATGAGTTAAAAGTGCTTATTTGTCAAATTTTCTATGGTGGATGAAAACTCATAGTTAACCAAGGTAGCGGTATAAGCACTTTTAAGTCATAAAGTAAAGTACTCGTAATGAAAGTTATTTAACATTTTTTCATAAAATAATATTATTGTCATTTTCAAGTAAAGTACTCATAATGAATTTTTTTTTCACACTTTCACATAAAATAATATTATTGTCATTTTCAAATAAAGTACTCATAAAGAAGGTCCTTTCACATTTTTTTATAAAATAATATATTGTCATTTTCATGTTTTTAATTTTAAATTATATATTCACTCCATTCTATTTAATATCATAATGCCAAACTAATATATATCTATATATTTTTCACATTTTTTCATAAATTAATATTTGTGTCATTTTAATATTTTTTATTTTTAATTATATATTCACTCCATTTTATTTAATATTATAACGTGAAACTAATTTATAAACATATATATATATATATATATATTATGATTTTGATATTAATTTACCAATATAGATTTAATGAATAAAAAATAATAATAATAATGCAATGTAGATTATAATAATATTATTAATATTTTAAATGTAAATAAATTTTCAATTAAATCACATTCTATTAAATTGATAAGAAAAGTATTAAATATAAAAGTCAACATAAATTAAAAAAATAGCTATTAAAAATGTTTTTTATTATTTAATTTCAATTGCAAGTTCAAGACAAATAAATGCTAAAATAAATGCTAAGGTAAATTTTTGAGAAGTTACAATGAATCTTAGTCACATCAATGTAAAGTTATTTTATTAATTTTATTTTTAGTGAATTTTGAAAAATAACTCAATTATGGTTATTTATATTATAAATAGAAAATAATGTAAGAGATGACTTGTCATATGTACCCACCCCATAAAACTCCTAATTCATAATATTTTAATATATCTTATACGTTTTTAGTGTCTCTCTAATGAAAAATACAATTCACAAGGTACGCCTACAAATTGCAATTACAAATTTACAATAATACAGAGCACTTAAGCAAAATATAAGCAAGGAGAAGGGTAAGGAAAAGTTACAATTAACTTTTAATCCTGCAGATCTTTATAAAGAGTACCCTAGTGGTCATACAGACAGGCAAGCACACAGAGCAGACAGAGAAAGATTGCTGAAAAATAAGTTGAAAAGCAAACATGATGAAATAAGAAAATTGGTTAAAGAGGCAGAGGAGATTAAGACTGCATTGAGCATTCTTTTAATGGAGAAAGATTAGTCATCAGAAGATGAACTGTCCAATGAAATTGAAAGGGTTTGTGGTCATAAGGAAAATGAAAGTCCAGAAGAAGAATCCCCTGAAAAAACCCAAGAACATTCTCCCTCTCCCAAGTCTCAAAGCCTGATCCTTTTAGGTGCTGTCTCTGGCCCTAAGCTTTTCATCACATTAACATTCTGTCCTGCTGAATTTAAACCCTACCCAATTCAGTGTCTAATAGATTCTGGATGTCAGTTCAATTTAGCTAAAGGGAATGCTCTTCCACAATTCTATTGGGAAGATACTAAAGAATTTGGTTCTGCAATTCAAGGAACTCCTGTTTATCTGGCTGGGAAAGTAAAGGATTTTCCAATATCTTTATCTTCTGTAAATAGTTCTATTTCTTTATTTAGATTAGATGCAGTCAAAGAAGATTGTGTTTTAGGTTCTGATTTTTTGGTTTCTATTAGTCCATTTTCTATAGATACTCAGAAAATGCTATTTCAGTGTACAGTAAATAATCAATCTGTGGTCATGCCTTTGAGTCATACCTTTAAACCACAGTGTAAACCTATTCTGCAACAATCTCAGAGTCAATCCCAAAATAAAGCCTCTTTAGATAAAATGGAAAGATGCATATCTTTTGCTCAACTCAATAGTGAGAAATATCTTGAAGGGATTTCTGAAAGGTTAAAGAAAGATTGTTGTTCTGAGAGTCCGAATGCTTTTTGGACCAGAGAAAAATATTTTGTATCTTTTCCATTTGATCCTCTGCAAAAGATCAAACCAATGAAAGCCTCTGCTAGGTTGATGAGTCCTAGTGAAAGAGAATTCTGTTCAAAAGAAATACAAGAGCTCCTGAGTAAAGGATTGATTGAACCCTCAAAAATCCCTTGGGCTTGGCGAGCTTTTGTTGTTAACAAACACAGTGAGCAGAAAAGAGGTAAGCCAAGGCTTGTAATAAATTTCAAACCATTGAATGTTGTTCTACAAAAAGTCAGGTATCCTTTGCCTGATAAAGCAAGCCTGTTACAGAAAATAACTGGATGTTCTGTCTTCAGTAAGTTTGATCTCAAATCCGGTTTTTATCAGATTGGTATAGAAGCAAAAGACAGATACAAAACTGCTTTTGTTGTTCAACATGGGCAATATCAGTGGAAAGTGCTACCATTTGGGATTAATAATGCTCCATCTGAATTTCAAAAAAGGATGGAAGATATTTTCAGGGATATTCCGTGGTTAGCAGTTTTTATTGATGATATTTTAATTTGTTCAAAAAATCTTCAAGAACGTCTGAAACATCTTTAGCAGTTTTATGATATGGTCTATAAGCATGGGTTAGTCTTATCTGCAAGCAAAATGGAGATAGGTAAGACTGAAATTGAATTCTTGGGTCTCCATATCAAAGCTGGTCAGGTTATATTGCAAAATCATGTATTGCAATCCTTTGAGCATTTTCCTGATAAAATTTTAGAAAAGACCCAGTTACAAAGATTTCTTGGTTGCCTGAACTATATCAGACCTTTTTATAAAGGACAAGCTGCTGATATTCATTGCCTGCAGCAAAGGCTTAAGAAGAAGCCTATTCCATGATCTGAACCGATGACTTTGGCCGTTCAGCAGATTAAAGCCAAGGTTAAGCAACTGCCAGCCCTGAATCTTCCTCAAGGGACTGGTAAATTAATAATAGAAACCGATGCATCTAGTACAACTTGGGGTGGTGTACTACTTGAAGAATTTGATGGTAAATCAAATATTTGTGGTTATGCATCTGGTTCTTTTAAAGGAGCTGAGTTGAATTATCCGAGCAGTCATAAAGAAATTTTGGCTGTTAAAAAGACTGTCAATCACTTCATTCTGTATCTTAAACCTGTTAGATTCATTATTAGAACAGATTTGAAGATTATGCCCGGCATATTTAAGAATGAGAATTTAATGGCAGAAAACAGCAGCAGGATTCTGAAATGGTTTCTTTGGCTTAGCAATTTTGATTATGATATTGTTTATAAGCCTGGTTATTTAAATTGTCTTGCTGATATGTTGACACGGGAGACTGTGCAGGAAAAATTGCCCAGTCTAAATATGTTTTCTTCAGGTGCCAGTGGTTCTGGTTCTGGTGGTTCTAACCAAGATCAGAGTTATATGCGAGACAGGATGGTCTCATATAAAGATAAAGCTCCATTTCAAGAAGAGGATGAAGCTCTCAGAGCTCCTCCAGGTTCTTTATTCCTAGCCCCATGGGATAAAGACATTTCAGAAGAAGAACGCCAGCAGTTGCTGGACTATGCTGATCATGAAGAAGCTGAAAAGTTTCTTAGCCTCACACTAGTAAAAGAAATTCAGGAAAGCCCCTGTAAGCTTAAGATTCTGGAGAGATGGGAAAAAGCAGCGTTCAGAGGACTCCAGAAAGCCCAAGAAAAATTGAAGGACTGCAAAGAAGTTTGGATGGATTGCAACAGCGAACCAGAAGGAGATATCTGGTATATTGATCTAGGTCAAGGAGACTTGACATGGACAACTTATAATTTGATTCTGCAATTCTGCAGAGAACAAACTTATGTTATCATCTGTGCAGATCCCGGCAATATGAAGTATAGAAAATGGTCCGGATGGACTCAGATTTTCTTAGAAAAGTTTTGCCCTAGAGTTGAATGGGTAGATAGGAAGGCTAATTTTATTCTGCACTTGGAGGCAGACATGCAGGCCGCTGATCATCACAATCAGTGGTTTAAATTTAAGTTAAGACATCATGGAGGCAGGTATACTCCATTGGATTATGTTGTTAATGTAACTCAGAAATTCATCAAGAGAGATTGCAATGGCAGAAGACTGGATACTAAAGTCCACAGACGAATTCTCCCATTAAACTACAGAGTTGAGTCCCAATTTGCTTCTGAATTTGTATTTGGACCTAATGAGTATCTCAGAGGTTCAGATGTTGAAAGATGTTTTGGAGATCTCTTATATCCAGACATGTTTGAAGAATTTCCTGAGAATGAATATTGGAGGTTCACAGAGTCACAGCCTAACTACATTGATGAAGAAATAGCCAGGCGGGAACTTGAAGAAAACCTCTAGGATGAAGGATGTCTTGACTGCGTGTGTGGCGGTGTGCCAGGCCCTGATGGCACAACAGTATGTGTGTGCGGATCCGGTTATGATACGCCATAATTGCCAGTGACAGTTTCCGGGAATCAAGACACCGGTCCGTGAAGAATCTTATCTCCTGTACATATTTAGTGGAAGCCGTTGGTGGGCCTCTCCACATTATTTTGTCGGCCATGCTCGCCGAAAGTTGTTTTGATTCCATCGGTTTACTTAGTACCGAGATACTTGTAATTATGCTAATGTAATTTTAATGGCCCATGTTTGTCGGCCAATAGAATAACTTTATGTCAGTCAGTTGTCAGTCTGTCGGGTCAGATGCCCCGGGTCCCCATATGGCCGAGCCTCCAAGGGACGAGATAACATAGTGGTGGTCCCCACTATGCCCCGGGAATCTCTACTTTCGACTGGTTAGTGTAAGTCATTAGTAACTGGTCTACCGGGATGAGAGCTATAAAAGAAAGCCTCCGGGCTGATTGTTATTCATTCGAGTTGGAGTCGCATGAGCAAGTAGTCCGCTCTGCAACTGAGTCTAGGTGTCGTCTGAGCAAGTAGTCCGCTCGACAGTCAGTAGGTTGTGTGAGAGCCGAGGCAAATATGCTCTGTAGGTTGCCCATTGTGGTATAACACTGCAACAGAAAGCCGAAGACTCGACCCTGTAAAAAGAGTCAAGTAAGGGTGCTAGTAAGCATATCCTGATGTTCCCAGGAGCCTGCAATTAACTACATGCCTTCGGGAAGTAGTGAAAGCTAAAAGGACTCAGGACATTGTGCTTAGGCAGAGTCTGAGTGATGTGGTGACGAGCTTCGTTGTCCAAAGCCGATCCACTATTGAGTCTGTAATTTGAAGAATGTTTATCATCATATTGATCATCTGCTTGTGCTACTCTGACTTCCACACTACGCTTACACCCCAATAGTCCCTACAATTTCCTCAGTAGCCGTTTCCACTACCTACAAGATACAATTGTTCATAGAGTTGTCGAAATAAAGCAGCCAATATTAATTCATTACTGTCACACATGCATCATATAAAAGAGCAGAGTATAGATAATACTAGAAGACTTGAGAATAAACCTCACTGGCTTTGATACCAATAAGCAGTAAGGCCCGAGGGAAGGGGAGTAAGACTACATAGTTGCCCACAGTGTAGAAGCTAGGACTCACCTCATTTAAAATGGATCCCACAATGGATACAGTTCCCCTAGCAAATTTAGAGTGTCAGTCAGCCAATGACACAGAAGTCTCACTTGCAGAAAGAAGGTCTAATTCTTTTCAGCCTTCTACTTCAGATGATTCGTCATATATCACAATAGATGACCAGAACCCAACAGCTAACTGGGAATTGCCTCAGATTTTACCCCGTGATGTATACAGACTAAAGTGGTGGAATTTTCATACAGCTACTCAGATAAAAGTTTCAAGCATAGATATTTCTTTTACTGATGAACAAGAGCCTATTCATATTTCTCTTCTTGATAAATCTCAAATTGATTGGGCAAAAGAAATACATTTTAAATATGCACATTTCGGCGCTGTTAAATTAGGCTTAGGTCCACTTGTCCGTCCTAGATTACAAGTCTCTTCTTTATGTTGTATTGTTGATACCCGTCACAATAAATTTTCTGATGCTGTTATTGGAGGGTTTACTGCATCACTGCACGATGGTCCTGCTTTCGGTACTGTGTATCCTCGTTTTTCTGTTAGTCTTGACGACCCACACATATATGATATTCTCAAAGCGTATATCTTACCCAAAGGTTTCGATATGTTGTCTGGTTCTAAAATCATTCAGTTAAAAGGTGGTGTCTGTGTAAGGTTTGGAAATGATACTTTACCCCAGTTAAGATCTCATGTCGCCCAGAGTTCTGCAGACTGCAGCGTGGTGGAAACACCAACTGCAAAATCCAAAAATGCTATTCCCATAACGTTTAATTGGACTGGCATTAAGTATCCCCAGTCATGGGAACTTAAATATACAGAACTAAGACATCAAGAAAGGGTAAAAGCTGTAATGAACCCAAAGCCTTTGATTTTTGATGAAGCCTCTTCATCTTTCCGATCACCTCATCCTGAACCAATCCCCAGATTTGGTCCTCCTTTGATCAGATCTGTCTCAACATCATCTTATAATGCTGCAAGACGTCAAGCACTTTCTAATCAACCTGTAAATACTGAATCTTTTTCCGGCTTGTCTGATTATGAACATAGAGGTCAGCACGCAGAATGTTCTGCCTGCAAAAAGATAAAACAAAAACTTTTGCAAAAAGAGAAACACCAGTTGCATGAGTATCCTAGTCTTGGCATGTTTTCCAGTCTGCCAAGAGCCAGAGCTGAATCTGAATCTACCAATGCCCATGGTCAAAGATCATTTAACCCCGGTAGAAATCTTCCAGAAACCGCCTTCAGGCAGTATTCTTCTGATGGACAGACAAAAAGAGAATTCATATCCACAAAGGCCACACCATCTGATCAATCTGCATCAGATGAGATAAAGTTAACAAATTGGACAAATTTGCAGTTAAAATGTACTGCAAATAATCTTGATGATATGGCGAATGATATCCAGCTTCTGAAAGCTAACTGTGTTGCACAGGGAAAACAGTTAGATACCGTCATCACAAAACTAGCTCTACTTGACCATCTGTTGCATGATACAACAGAAATTGAAAAGGCTATTTCAGTAGCTTCTGATAAGCTACAAAGAAGATTAGATGTTCTAGCAGAATTAACATCTAGAACACAGGAACTAAAAAAGAAAGAATATGTAGTTCCTGACCAAGTTTTAAGATTAGCCAAAAAGGGTCACTCCAAATCTGTTTCTTTAGGAATGATGAATTCCAGTAATATTGATAACAGACCAGAGTGGGATTTTGGAGCTAGTGATGCTGAAAAACAAGATATCATTGAATGGATTGATGCATTTAAGAATTTTAAGCCTGTCCTAGATCCTAAACATGTTGGAGATGTAAATATGATGTCAGCAGAATCTTCAAGCAAATTAAGGATAGGATCTCAGCCACACAATGAAGGTTTTGACACCCACATGCCTGATGCTCAGGGTATTTCTGTTTCCCCTAAAATCTATAGCTTTGGTGTCAATAATCTGAACAATTTAATTTCTCAGATGCCTGAACAACCAGTCTTGAATATCCAGTGTCAGACAAGAGAAGAAATAAAAAATGCCTTACAGTTGCTTACACATTGGCTTATTTATAAGAAGCAACAAGACCACAATGTTACAGCACAAATGCTAGGAGCACAATTAGTTGCTGGTCTTTCAGGTTTGGCATATGAATGGTGGAGGTGGTTACCTCAAGAAGCAAGAAATGAGCTGTTAGCAGCAAATGATTCTGATGAGCAAATCATCTCTGCTTTAAGTAGAGAATTTTATGGCCCTGAAGATCAAGAAGATTATGATCATTTAGCATCCATGTATATGTCTGCTAGGCTATGTGATCTAAGTAAAACAGAAGAATATTTCTGCTACATGCAGAAATTATTAATATCTTCAGGTAAGTCCGGCAATGAAGCCTATCTAAAGCATTACCTCAGAAGATTTCCAGGACATGTTCCAGATGCAGTAGAAAAAGCATTAAAAGATAAAAATATTCCTCTTAGGTCTTTATCTCTTGCTCAGTTACATAATCACATTTTAGAGACATGGCAAGAACATTGTCTGTCTAAGAGAGTAGATAAAGATTTTAAGCGGCACCAGCAAATGTTTTCTGCTTCATTCTGCAAAGAGGTTGCTAAATTGCCTGATTGGGGCTGTGGAGCCCACAACAGAGGCCATTTAGGAAAAGAAGGCTGTCATTGTAAAAAGAAAAAGAAGTATTTTACTTCTGAAGGAAGATATCACCTAGATAAACCCTATAAGCACAAATCTAAACATTCAAAGCCAAAAAAGTTCAAAAAATTTCATAAGAGATTTGTGAAGAGAAGAAAAGAAAAGGGATCTGGTGATACACGTTTTATTTGTGGCAAGAAAGGACATTGGGCTTCTAAGTGTCCTGATAGAAAATCAAAACCCAGATTAGCAGCTTTATGTACAGAGTTAGATCCACAATGGTGGGATTTGTATAAAGTTTCTACTGATACTCCTTCTCCCTCTGGAGAAATTATTTATTTACCTGATTCTGAATCTGATGAAGATGATTCTGATTCTTCTACAGATGATATTCCTAATTTTGCTGAATGTGATCCCGAGTCTAGTACAGATTCCGACACGGAACCACATTTAGGGGGGTGTGGAGTGCCAGATCAATTTGTTCTCCCTGAATTTGATTTCAACTTGTATATGTTTTCTAGAACAATCTCTCCTGTACAGATTGAAAAAAGAATTGCTTCAATTGATTTGCAGTTATCTTCTATTCCCATTTATAGACATCAAGAAAGAACTGAGCTTAGAAATGAAAAGAAAGCTTTGCAAGCTCAGCTGCAAAATATAAGCAAGGAGAAGGGTAAGGAAAAGTTACAATTAACTTTTAATCCTGCAGATCTTTATAAAGAGTACCCTAGTGGTCATACAGACAGGCAAGCACACAGAGCAGACAGAGAAAGATTGCTGAAAAATAAGTTGAAAAGCAAACATGATGAAATAAGAAAATTGGTTAAAGAGGCAGAGGAGATTAAGAATGCATTGAGCATTCTTTTAATGGAGAAAGATCAGTCATCAGAAGATGAACTGTCCAATGAAATTGAAAGGGTTTGTGGTCATAAGGAAAATGAAAGTCCAGAAGAAGAATCCCCTGAAAAAACCCCTGAACATTCTCCCTCTCCCAAGTCTCAAAGCCTGAGCCTTTTAGGTGCTGTCTCTGGCCCTAAGCTTTTCGTCACATTAACATTCTGTCCTGCTGAATTTAAACCCTACCCAATTCAGTGTCTAATAGATTCTGGATGTCAGTTCAATTTAGCTAAAGGGAATGCTCTTCCACAATTCTATTGGGAAGATACTAAAGAATTTGGTTCTGCAATTCAAGGAACTCCTGTTGATCTGGCTGGGAAAGTAAAGGATTTTCCAATATCTTTATCTTCTGTAAATAGTTCTATTTCTTTATTTAGATTAGATGCAGTCAAAGAAGATTGTGTTTTAGGTTCTGATTTTTTGGTTTCTATTAGTCCATTTTCTATAGATACTCAGAAAATGCTATTTCAGTGTACAGTAAATAATCAATCTGTGGTCATGCCTTTGAGTCATACCTTTAAACCACAGTGTAAACCTATTCTGCAACAATCTCAGAGTCAATCCCAAAATAAAGCCTCTTTAGATAAAATGGAAAGATGCATATCTTTTGCTCAACTCAATAGTGAGAAATATCTTGAAGGGATTTCTGAAAGGTTAAAGAAAGATTGTTGTTCTGAGAGTCCGAATGCTTTTTGGACCAGAGAAAAATATTTTGTATCTTTGCCATTTGATCCTCTGCAAAAGATCAAACCAATGAAAGCCTCTGCTAGGTTGATGAGTCCTAGTGAAAGAGAATTCTGTTCAAAAGAAATACAAGAGCTCCTAAGTAAAGGATTGATTGAACCCTCAAAAAGCCCTTGGGCTTGTCGAGCTTTTGTTGTTAACAAACACAGTGAGCAGAAAAGAGGTAAGCCAAGGCTTGTAGTAAATTTCAAACCATTGAATGCTGTTCTACAAAAAGTCAGGTATCATTTGCCTGATAAAGCAAGCCTGTTACAGAAAATAACTGGATGTTCTGTCTTCAGTAAGTTTGATCTCAAATCCGGTTTTTATCAGATTGGTATAGAAGCAAAAGACAGATACAAAACTGCTTTTGTTGTTCCACATGGGCAATATCAGTGGAAAGTGCTACCATTTGGGATTAATAATGCTCCATCTGAATTTCAAAAAAGGATGGAAGATATTTTCAGAGATATTCCGTGGTTAGCAGTTTTTATTGATGATATTTTAATTTGTTCAAAAAATCTTCAAGAACATCTGAAACATCTTCAGCAGTTTTATGATATGGTCTATAAGCATGGGTTAGTCTTATCTGCAAGCAAAATGGAGATAGGTAAGACTGAAATTGAATTCTTGGGTCTCCATATCAAAGCTGGTCAGGTTATATTGCAAAATCATGTATTGCAATCCTTTGAGCATTTTCCTGATAAAATTTTAGAAAAGACCCAGTTACAAAGATTTCTTGGTTGCCTGAACTATATCAGACCTTTTTATAAAGGACAAGCTGCTGATATTCATTGCCTGCAGCAAAGGCTTAAGAAGAAGCCTATTCCATGGTCTGAACCGATGACTTTGGCCGTTCAGCAGATTAAAGACAAGGTTAAGCAACTGCCAGCCCTGAATCTTCCTCAAGGGACTGGTAAATTAATAATAGAAACCGATGCATCTAGTACAACTTGGGGTGGTGTACTACTTGAGGAATTTGATGGTAAATCAAATATTTGTGGTTATGCATCTGGTTCTTTTAAAGGAGCTGAGTTGAATTATCCGAGCAGTCATAAAGAAATTTTGGCTGTTAAAAAGACTGTCAATCACTTCATTCTGTATCTTAAACCTGTTAGATTCATTATTAGAACAGATTTGAAGATTATGCCCGTCATATTTAAGAATGAGAATTTAATGGCAGAAAACAACAGCAGGATTCTGAAATGGTTTCTCTGGCTTAGCAATTTTGATTATGATATTGTTTATAAGCCTGGTTATTTAAATTGTCTTGCTGATATGTTGACACGGGAGACTGTGCAGGAAAAATTGCCCAGTCTAAATATGTTTTCTTCAGGTGCCAGTGGTTCTGGTTCTGGTGGTTCTAACCAAGATCAGAGTTATATGCGAGACAGGATGGTCTCATATAAAGATAAAGCTCCATTTCAAGAAGAGGATGAAGCTCTCAGAGCTCCTCCAGGTTCTTTATTCCTAGCCCCATGGGATAAAGACATTTAAGAAGAAGAACGCCAGCAGTTGCTGGACTATGCTGATCATGAAGAAGCTGAAAAGTTTCTTAGCCTCACACTAGTAAAAGAAATTCAGGAAAGCCCCTGTAAGCTTAAGATTCTGGAGAGATGGGAAAAAGCAGCGTTCAGAGGACTCCAGAAAGCCCAAGAAAAATTAAAGGACTGCAAAGAAGTTTGGATTGATTGCAACAACGAACCAGAAGGAGATATCTGGTATATTGATCTAGGTCAAGGAGACTTGACATGGACAACTTATAATTTGATTCTGCAATTCTGCAGAGAACAAACTTCTGTTATCATCTGTGCAGATCCCGGCAATATGAAGTATAGAAAATGGTCCGGATGGACTCAGATTTTCTTAGAAAAGTTTTGCCCTAGAGTTGAATGGGTAGACATGAAGGTTAATTTTATTCTGCACTTGGAGGCAGACATGCAGGCCGCTGATCATCACAATCAGTGGTTTAAATTTAAGTTAAGACATCATGGAGGCAGGTATACTCCATTGGATTATGTTGTTAATGTAACTCAGAAATTCATCAAGAGAGATTGCAATGGCAGAAGACTGGATACTAAAGTCCACAGACGAACTCTCCCATTAAACTACAGAGTTGAGTCCCAATTTGCTTCTGAATTTGTATTTGGACCTAATGAGTATCTCAGAGGTTCAGATGTTGAAAGATGTTTTGGAGATCTCTTATATCCAGACATGTTTGAAGAATTTCCTGAGAATGAATATTGGAGGTTCACAGAGTCACAGCCTAACTACATTGATGAAGAAATAGCCAGGCGGGAACTTGAAGAAAACCTCTGTGATGAAGGATGTCTTGACTGCGTGTGTGGCGGTGTGCCAGGCCTTGATGGCACAACAGTATGTGTGTGCGGATCCGGTTATGATACGCCATAATTGCCAGTGACAGTTTCCGGGAATGAAGACACCGGTCCGTGAAGAATCTTATCTCCTGTACATATTTAGTGGAAGCCGTTGGTGGGCCTCTCCACATTATTTTGTCGGCCATGCTCGTCGAAAGTTGTTTTGATTCCATCGGTTTACTTAGTACCGAGATACTTGTAATTATGCTAATGTAATTTTAATGGCCCATGTTTGTCGGCCAATAGAATAACTTTATGTCAGTCAGTTGTCAGTCTGTCGGGTCAGATGCCCCGGGTCCCCATATGGCCGAGCCTCCAAGGGACGAGATAACATAGTGGTGGTCCCCACTATGCCCCGGGAATCTCTACTTTCGACTGGTTAGTGTAAGTCATTAGTAACCGGTCTACCGGGATGAGAGCTATAAAAGAAAGCCTCCGGGCTGATTGTTATTCATTCGAGTTGGAGTCGCATGAGCAAGTAGTCCGCTCTGCAACTGAGTCTAGGTGTCGTCTGAGCAAGTAGTCCGCTCGACAGTCAGTAGGTTGTGTGAGAGCCGAGGCAAATATGCTCTGCAGGTTGCCCATTGTGGTATAACACTGCAACAGAAAGCCGAGGACTCGACCCTGTAAAAAGAGTCAAGTAAGGGTGCTAGTAAGCATATCCTGATGTTCCCAGGAGCCTGCAATTAACTACATGCCTTCGGGAAGTAGTGAAAGCTAAAAGGACTCAGGACATTGTGCTTAGGCAGAGTCTGAGTGATGTGGTGACGAGCTTCGCTGTCCGAAGCCTATCCACTATTGAGTCTGTAATTTGAAGAATGTTTATCATCATATTGATCATCTGCTTGATAGCTGTTGCATTTATCTTAATATTGGCAAGCTTTGTTTAAAAGATCAATGTGCTGAATACTTTGGCTCGCAAGTATAAAGAATTTCCGTAGATCCTGCTTAAGGCTCCTAACCACGGCTATGGCGCCGCACAAATGGCAAAAGCTATACTCGTGAGTCGGCAAGCCAATCTTTTCACAGGGACCCTTCACTTAAAGGAAACTATCCTTAGATCAGATAACTGAATATACAACTTCAAAGATCCATGAGCTAATATAAGAAAACTTAGATAGAGAAACTGCTGCTTTATAAAAATGCGGGGATTCAATACATAAAACTGCTGGCTCTTATAGAGGACTTGCGCTTATAGACTTGCGCTTACA
Source organism: Larix kaempferi (assembly GCA_027924585.1). NCBI lineage: Eukaryota > Viridiplantae > Streptophyta > Pinopsida > Pinales > Pinaceae > Larix > Larix kaempferi. The sequence continues at coordinate 14,183,014 of BSBM01000422.1, forward strand.
ACATAGCTTTTTTAACTTCAACATCTGATTCTAATCTGTTTTTTTATGTAAAAGGTCGCATGAGAGAGCAATGTGCTATATGGATAAAATCTGATTCTGTAATCATGGAAGAATATATACAATCAAGAGATGAGAATAAGCATCCTGATATTGATTTTCACTTGTTTCAAAATAAATAAAACTCCATTAATATACACCGCAGGTCAGAAATCTTGAACTTTTTATAGATATTAAGACAAATCAAACGGCTACATACAACCTAACACAACTGCAAATCTTTTCCCAGCCAATATTATACTACACATATCATGCAAATCGGGTGACCTTCATAATCATATCTTACTTCTCTATACTAACACACACTATTCATATCATGATGCTTATTATCGGTCAATTCTCAAGGGAAAAACGACACGCAGGAATGGCCAGATGCCTCATTTACAGTAACAATAATCCTCATGCTTTTGCTCTTCCTCTTGCCCTTCACTTTCTTAGTTACTTGCTCTGGCCTCCGGGGATCTTCGCTTTTATTTTATCCATCACCCCCGGTTTCTGATTTGGATCGGAATTAACAGTTTGAGGCTGGCTTGCTGGAAGCATCCCTTTGAATTTATCCACTAGCCCCGGCTTCTGATTTGGATCGGAATTATCAGTTTGAGGCTGGCTTGCTGGAAGCATTCCTTTGAATTTATCTACTAGACCCGGCTTCTGATTTGGATCGGAATTATCAGTTTGAGGTTGGCTTGCTGGAAGCATCCCTTTGAATTTATCCACTAGCCCGGGCTTCTGATTTGGATCAGAAGTATCAGTTTGAGCCTGGCTAGCTGGAAGCATCCCTTTGAATTTATCCACTAGCCCGGGCTTCTGATTTGGATCAGAAGTATCAGTTTGAGCCTGGCTAGCTGGAAGCATTCCTTTGAATTTATCCATCAGCCCTTTCTTCTGACTTGGATCAGAATGCTCAGGAGCACCAGACTGAACGGATGCTACATTTTGAGCCATTATAAAATACTTGTTCGAAAAAGCAGATAGATATCAACCAGCAAATTGAAAGATATATATAGCAGTATGAGTATATAGAACTCTGTAAAAAATGTTGATGAAAATAGATTGCAATGAAATAGAAAGAGTAGAGTGTGTGTATTTATAGCTCCGGTGGTGGCGTGTGGAGTTGTCTTGCTTTGCTGCGGTGCAGTTTGGTGTGGAGGATACTTCAATTATGTTTAACCGACAAAGTTCAAGATGATAGTTTTGCATCTTGAAATGTAGCTTTAGCTGCACGTCTCTTCTTATAGATATATAAGTATATCTACAAACCGCCCACCTTACCTTGCCAGCATAATAGCATAATGGGTATTGACGTGCAATAAAATAAAAATATATTATAAAATTGAATTTGAATAATCAATTTTGAAATACCACATTTCAAATATTTAATATAATTTATTTTATAAAAATAAAAATTACTAATTAGTTGTTATCTTTCACATTCAGTACACGGATTTTATAATTTTTTTTTAAATAGTAATTTTGATTGTAAATAATATATATAGAAATAAACTAAAGATTTTAAATGTATATTTATGATATATCAGTGCATACTTGATTAAAATTATTATTCATATAAAAAATTACTTCTGTATTTTATTAATGTTAGATTTTTTTATTAGATATTTTTTGAGTATTTCTATCTGTATTCATATCTGTATTTTTACTCAAATTATGCTACTATGCTTACAGTTGTGATTGTTCCTTATCCTTATCCTTATCCTTATCCTTATCAATGATACTGTAAAAGTGAATATTACATCCTTGTACTGCGGGGAGTGTGAAAATTCTATGCCGAATATTACCATTTAATGCATACGTTTAGTGAATAGAAGCTGTAAGGTGTTAGGTGCAGTCACATACAAAGGCTTCTATGCATCTTTTTATGCATCCAGTCGATCCATTAAATGTTTTCCAGTGGCCTCTATGCAGCCAGTGGATCCATTAAATGTTTTCCATTTGCCTCTATGCACCCTGTGAATCCATTAAATGTTTCTCATTAGAGTGTCTAAAATTCCCCCTTTTTTTTATATTTACTATTCACCATTTATTTAGACCATCTTTCTATTCCTAACAGAGTTATGGCGGAGGGAGAATCGTGCAGAGTTTACTCGCTGAGCTCAAAATTTCTGTAAAATGCATGAGTCTCGCCATTTCTTTGTGTACACTAACTGATGCTAAATTGATAGGCAGAAATATATCAATAAACAAATTGATAGGCAGAAATATATCAATAAACAAATTGATAGGGATGGAATGAAATGAGAAACGTATTTATTTATTATTTATAACTGCGTTGCCGTGTGGATGTTGCTCTCTTTGTTTTGTTACGTTGTCCTGCGGATGTGAAGTTAAATATAGTGTGTAACTAGGAAGGTTGCCTTAAGTGCAAGTTTCCCGGCTTTTATCCAATCAATGTATTCTACGTACTCACTTATCGATTTTTAATGCAAGTTCTCTTCGTCCATGTCATCTATTCCGTACATTCCTTAATATTGGATGTTTTTCATAGTTTTGGTTTTTGTTTTCGAAATTTGGTTGGAATTGTTAAAATTGTTAATATACATTGTTCAAATGTTTAAGGATGGATTTTTAAGGATGTTAAATTTAATTGTGCAATAAAAAATACAATTTCAATAATGAAAATTATTCATTTTAATAATGATACTTAATTTATGGTTGGTGGACACTGATAGGACACAAGTTAAGCACCACAATCTATTACTTGTTCTCTATGTGTAGTTGTAATCCATCGTTGTCTATGTCTCAGCTAGCTATATCACCTGCTTTCTTCTAGTTAAATTGATTGTTTGCCACAAAATCCATGCATCAACTACTATTTATTTTTTATATTGTCATTTTTTTATAATTGTTTATTTGAAATTTGGATCAACAACTATAACATCAATCTAGAAAATACACTTCTTTAAAATCAACAATGAAGAAAATAACACCTATTCATATAATGAAATGCAACTTCCTAACTAATAAAATTTATTCCTAGCTTAACTTGCCTTTTTCTTAAATCACATATTTATAGCCTCCAATAACTCATAGATCTAAAGTCCCTTCTCGTTCCCCAAACGAACAACAAAGAGGAATCCAAATAAATCTAAGCTGCACCTTAATATTTGTCTTCTCTCATGGTAGAGTAACTGAACATTGTAAATTTATTTTAAACTCTATGATATAGTGGATACCGGTAATAGGTTGAAACGACCAATATATTGCAAACTCTCTAGGATATTGGATTTTTACTGGATACTAGTAGGTTGAAAAGTTGTTAACCCAATAAACATACATTAATTTTATTTTAAAAATTGTAATTTCATTAATATTAAATATTAAATTATTATTTAAAACTTCTATGTTCTCAACAAAATTGGAGGCATTTTATATAAATATGCAAAATGGGTCATGTTTCTTTTAAAACAACAAATCCTTGCCCTAAACATGTTAAATAAATAAAAATCTATCATGAAGGAATTTAAGAATATTCTCTGCAAAGTAATGCAAAAACCCATTAGACCCAAAAATTTAGAAGAGTAAATTCATTTATACCATGTAAATAATTAAGGAGTGAGTTAAAGTTTAGACGATTTGCATCTTCTCTAGTGAGTTTGGGTGGAATCCAACAACACGATTTGTTGTTGAAATTGCAACTTTTATTGTTAAAATTACAATGTTCATTGCAGAAATGGATTCAACGCCCCCGATTACACGTGGGGTAATTATGCAATTCCAACAACTGAAATTGACATTTTAACATTTTAACAATTTTTCAGTTTCAATTCCAACAACTGAATCTGATGCAAAAATGATTCCCTAAAAGGTATGGTCGCCACTTCTGTACTACATGCAAAATATCCATCATTTCTTTCTCATATGTAGAGGCAGCTAAATTATTAACGGAAAGGGATTTGCTGGTGAACGCAATGGGATGTTCATCTTGAAGGAGAACAACACCAAGTCCATTGCCGCAAGCATCTCTCTCAATAGTGAAGGGCTTGGAAAAATCAGGTATAGCTAGAACATGTGTAGTACACATAACTTGTTTCAGTTTGTCAATGCACACTCAGTAGCATGTGTCCATGTAAAATCATCATTTCAATAGAGCAGTTAATGGAGTTGCAATCTTCCCATAATCTTTGACAAACTTGCGATAGTAACCAATCAATCCCAAAAAACCACGAAGGCTCTTGATTGTCTGAGGATGCGGCCAATTTTTCATGGCAGTTATTTTGGCAGGATCCAAGCGAACCCCTTGTGCAGAAATAATGTGCCCAAGATACTCTACTTCCTCCTGTCCAAAAATACATTTAGACTGTTTGGTGTGGAGATGATGACTAGAGAAAAGTTGCATTACAAGATCTAGATGTTGGAGATGCTCAACCCATGTTTTACTATAGATGAAGATATCATCAAAGAAGACTAGAATGAATTTCCGCAAGTAGGGCCGGAATATTTTATTCATCAATCCCTGGAATGTGGAAGGAGAATTAGTGAGGCCAAAGGGCATGACCAAAAACTCATAGTGGCCATCATGTGTGCGAAAAGCGGTTTTAGGGATATCATCCTCATGAACTCGAATTTGATGATACCCAGAACGAAGATCCCACTTGGAGAAAAATTGAGCACCATGAGGCTCATCAACAATAGGAATTGTAAGCTTATCCTTGATTATGAGGTGATTAAGTGCTTGAAAGTCAATGCAGAGGCACCATAACCCATATTTTTTTTGGATAAGAATAAATGGTGAAGAAAAGGAACTAGTACTAGGTTGAATAATACCTTGCTTCAGTAAGTCCCGAACAAGCATCTCAGTCTCTGTTTTTTGGTTAAATGGGTAGCGATAGGGCCTGATGTTGGGAGGAACGCTTCCAGGAAGGAGCTGAATACGATGGTCCTCTGGCCTTGAAGGTGGTAATCCCACTATTTCAGCAAAGAAACTTGTATCCAGAATTTGTTGTAGATCCAAAGGAGTAGTGGAGACCGCTGATGGTTGCATCTGAATGGAATGGATCTAAGCGATGACACCATGTGAATTATTCTTAAGGAACTTTTCCATGAGATGTGAAATGATGATGCTGAGAGACCCTGGTTGTAATCCCATCAATGTGTGTTTTTTCCCATTGATTGAAAACTGCATCCAAAGTTCAGCAAAATCCCATAAGATGGGGCCAAGTGTGCGTAGCCATTGAGTGCCCAAAACCACATCACAACCGCCTAAGGCTAAGGAAAACATGTCAAAGCACGGGTTATAATCTGCCATAGAGATATGCACATTGTGACACTTCCCCTTGCAAGGTAAGGTGCCCCCATTGGAAATCATGACTTCAAATTTGGAGCAAGGATGGAAAAAACAATCATCATGTTTGGCGATCCGAGGGTCAATGAAATTATGAGTGCTACCAGAATCAATGAGTATTGTAAGAGGGAGCTTCTTGAAGTAACCCCCGACCCACATTATTTGGGGGGTGGTGACTTCGGATAAATCATGGAGAGATATCTCTGGGTGGTCGTCCTGAGACAGAGAGTCAATAGGCGGCTGTTGAATGTTGACTTGGTCATCTATTGTATCTAGAGCTTCTTCACCAATTTCAGAGGTAGGCAGAGAATCCACATCCAAGAGATAGAGATTTTGCTCAACACATCTATGTCCTCGAGTGAATTTCTCATCACAATTATAACAAATCCATTTTTTTTCTGCGTGCCCACATCTCTGCTTCAGAAAAATGCTTGATAGGAGTTCATCGAGGAGCTACTTTGATGGGAGGTCATTGGGAACCCATATTTCTAAAGGGAACAAAAGTGGGTTTGGAGCGTTGTTGGGTTGCGATCTTATCCTCTGCCAACTTAGACAACCCCAGGGCTTCCATTATTGTGGTGGGACAGAACATTTTGACCTCGGATCAGATTGCATCCTTTAGACCACTGATAAAAGAACTCCTATAGAAGTCATCAGGTAATCCTTTTGTGTGATTGGCTAGTTTCTCAAACTATGTCTGATACTCTCTCACAGTTCCAATTAGGTGAAGTTTAGTGAGTTCTCCTGTAAAGTCATCAAAAGCACTAGGCCCAAATCGTTGCAAAATGAGCTGGAAAAATATGGCCATTTGGGCTCTTCATGAGCTGTTAATGAGCCTTGATGTACCAACAGTACCATTGAAGGGCTTCCTGTTCCAAATGAAAGGATGGTAGTGTAACTTTGTTGACATCAAAAGTATTATGCATAATGAAATATTTTTCTTCCCGATAGATCCATCCAGTCGGATCATTACCATTGAAGTGAGGAAAATCAAGCTTCGGCCTACGAAAGTTGCTGGAAGAGGAGAACCCAGTGTCTACAAAAGACTCTGAATTTCATTTATTGTTCATGGATGAATGCTCAAGATGGAGGCCGAGAAATTTTTCATCAAGATATTGGAGTTTGGTTTTGAGGGTTGCAAGTTCTTCTTCCATGGTTTTTGCTCTTGCGCGAGTGACAACCATAACCAAGAGTTTTTTTTTTGTTGAATGGGGAGAAAAACAAAAACAAAAACTTTTTAGTAAAGGAAAATTTAGATTGGGGAAAAACTCTGATGGGTAATTGGGGTTTGACTAGGTTTTAGGCTCTTTCGAATGGACAGGGAAGCAGAAAATGAGGATTTCAGAAGCGGGGTGAATCAATGGGAAAAATTTTCAGAGAGGGACAAATAAGCAGAAATAGGAAATGAACACTATCACAAAATTTGAAGGCAATTGGTGAAAATAGAAGAAGTTATGGCAAACCCCAAAAATAGACAAATGTGGGATTTCTGGCTTTGGGAAGTGGAATTTGGGATGGGGTCCTCAGGAATGAAATATGCAGAATGGGATTGCAGGGGTGTCAGTGAATTTTCAAAGGAAACGGAGTTAAAACAAAGGAGATATGGAGAAAATGAAATTTTATAAGTTGGTGTTTTTTTTTCCCGGAATGGATCTGAAACGACGCGGAAGTGATCGGCAACAGTTATGGACAGATGTAATCTGTGATTTATCAGCTGGCAATAGATATGGACCCCACGTATGCGCAGCTTGTTAAAGGTTGAGGGGATTCACTCTGCCACCAATGATGTCTAATAGCTTGCGTATTGGGGAAATACCCCTCACTCCAAGGCTCAGGTAAAACTGATAACCGCTTTGCCACAAACCAAAACTCTTGGTTTACCTCACGGGTGGGAACTAGTCAATTAGGTAGGGGTTGTTTCCTTTTTCGTTGGAAGGTCCTCTCAATGGGCCAACCAATTCGGGGTTAATGTGGTACTCCTCACAATGTGTTTTAGGGCTTATGCCCAAGTACTTCCCACAGTTAAGAGGATAGGGATTATTCCTGGATCCGGACCTGCAATTTATAGGAACAAATACAGATGCAAAAAAAAATTTTGGTAGAAATTCCACCCAACGAACCCAAGAAAGTGCTCGGATACCATATGTGAGGAACCTACAACAATTAATTAATGAAAATGCACGAGATATCAGAAATAACATAACTCATAATAGATATATTGATCACGAGCCACTTTGAAGGGGAAACCCCCTTTGACCAAACTCAATACAAATAACTTCTCGGTACCTTCATTGGCCTCAACACAAACTTATATACTAATTCTATGCACCAATACTATGGATCAATACCATTTGGAACATATAATACTACGGGACGACTTACAAAGCATATGAGTCCAATACTATGGATTAATACCATGGAACATATAATACTATGGGTTAATACAAACTATGGATCAATACCATGGAACATATAATACTACAAGACGACTTACAAAGCATATGCATCCAACAACAATATACTAACAAAGTAAATAGAAGGGTTGACATGGGTTCCTAACCTTCATATGCATAGGTACATAGGTATGAAGATGCACAGTGTTTTTAGAGCTAAATGAGGATGGATTGACCAACATTCAAGCTGTAGAGAAACAACTCTTAGCCAGGAATACGTTGAAGAAGAATGATTCATGACAGAAATAGGATTTTCAGGACTAAGCAAGCAGAGGGAAGAATGGTGCAGGACTGAGGAGGATATGACCGAATTTTGAGCACATACTAGAGTCTCATAATAGCTCTGATACCACCGTTAAGTTCCCATTTAGGAAAAATAGATGATTGGCTTAATACAATCCAAATACACAATATGAAGCTCAACAAATACAAAGAGAGATAGGCGTCAAAGCACAAATCTCATTAATCAAATGTACATGCATATACAATGAGATTCCCCTTGGATTTGTCTTCCAAGTGGTGTCTTAGAATCCTTCACGAATCTTCTTATTCACCTTGTTGATGTATATGTAACTTCGAAATGTATTTCATCTATGTATTTTATAGTACTCCTATAGGGATGTATTATTCCTCTATATGGAAGTGTCGTCATTTGTATTGACAAGTGTCGCAAGTGGTGTAACTTGCTGATGGGTTATTAGACCACCTAGTAGAGGGGTCGGCCCAGATTATGTAACTTGGGGTTATTAGGCTGAGTTAGACAAGTTGGCCCCATAGTTTTATTAGGCTGCTTAGAACAAGTATAAATAGAGAGAAGGATCTCTCTATTTGATCATCTCATTATTCACTTGTACATCACTCGGAAAGTGGCGCACTAGTTGAGGAGGAGGAGGAGCTGCTAGTAGAAAACTATCTCTTGTACTTTGGTTGTACCTTGGTTGTATCTTTGCTCTTTCTATCTCTAAGGAATTTGTGGGGTTTTTCACCTTTATGGTTTTCTCCAGTGAAACTCTGTGTGTCTATTGTCTCATGTGATTGCTTGGTGTGATTGATATGCATTGTTATACTTGATATGTTGTACATGTTATTCTCTCAGTAAAGATCCTAGAGTATATTGAATTAATGCTAAAAATTAACACACCTATGACTCTTGGTCTTCTTCTCAAGTGAATAGGAAGACAATAATATAATAATATTCCTCACACCAAGGATTAGGTTCCCAACATTATATTTACATAGCTTTCAAGTTAGCATGACAAGCCAACCTTATAGTCCAAATAAACATATTTACATGATAATGCTTAGCCATTCACTAGTTGATCCTTGGCCTTGAGCTCTACAATAGGAATTCATACTAGGACATTTACATCATTTTACATTGTCTAATTCACTAGTTGATCCATCAAGGATTGTAATCTAAAATGCAACTACGGATTAGGGTAGAGATGCTCAGTTCCATTCTTCAATGCAAGAACTCTAGTCTTCAGTTGAGTTCACAGGTTACGTTGGTCAGCCAAGGAATGACACACTCCACATGAACAAAGGAATAGATCCTCAATATAGGTCACATGCAATAGAGGAGTCTCATGCAATGGAAAGACACAAATTTTCAGAGAGAGGTTGCAACTCCATTATTAAACAATTTCACCAGTATTTACGTAGAATCTCAACTTTAGACTTCAAATTTTAATGCAACAATTTATTTGAGTATGTATGTACAGCTCCAAGCAATAAGATTCAATACATTAATAAGCAGTCATGATAAAGACTAAGAGATACCCTTGAGAAACTATGTTTCTTGTTAAACAGTCGACCATTGCTTCATGCGGGAAAATTCAAGGAAAAATCAAGGAATTCTCCATGCTTCAACAGTTCACAACTTTAGTACCACGTAGAGTACCCACGTGCATAGGTAAAATCGAATTAGGATTTCAATGTAGGAAACAACACATGTCTGTTCACATCCATGTAGAGAAGGAATCACATAGAAAAGCAATTGCACTTGTCAAATTCATATACACAGGTACATAGGTATGAAGATGCATATAGTTTTCAGAGCTAAATGAGGATGGCTTGACCAAAATTCAAACTTGTGAGAAACGAATCTTACCCAAGAATACGTTGAAGAAGAATGATGCATGCCAGAAATAGGATTTTTAGGACTGGGCAGAGGGAAGAATTATGTAGGACTGAGGATGATATGGAAGAATTTTGACCACATGCCAGAGGTTCATAAGAGCTCTGATACCACTATTAAGTGCCCATTTGAGAAAATAGATGATTGGCTGAATACAAGCCAAATACACAAGATGAAGCTCACCAAAGGCAAAGAGATATAGGAGCCAAAGCACAAATCCCATTAATCAAATGTACATACTTATACAATGAGATGCCCCTTGGATTTGTCTTTTAAGTGGTCTCTTGGACTCCTTCATGACTAGATTCTTATTCATCTATGACTCTTGGTCTTATTCTTACGTGAGTAAGAAGACAATAATATAATAATACTCCTCACACCAAGGATTAGGTTCCCAATAATTATTTTTCCAACATAATATTTACATAGTTTTCTAGTTAGCATGACAAGACAACCTTACAGTCCAAATAAACATATTTACATGATAATGCTTATCCATTCACTAGTCGAGCCTTTAACTTGAGCTCTGCACTAGGAATTCATACTAGCACATTTACATAATTTTACATTGTCTAATTCACTAGTTGATCCATATAACCTAAAATGCATCTATAGGTTTGGGTAGAGATGCTCAATTCCATTCTTCAATGCAACAACTCCAGTATTCAATTGAGTTCATAGGTTACCTTGGACAACCAAGGAATGACACACTCCATGCGGACAAAGGAAGATATCATTAAGCCAAGTCACATGCAATGGAGGAGTCTCACACAATGGACAAACAACACTTTTTAGAGAGAGGTTGCAACTCCATTTATTCAACAATTTCATCAGTCTTCACGTAGAGGCTCAACTTTATACTTCAGGTTTTTACGCAACAATTAATTTGAGTATGGATGCACAAATCCAAGCGAAAGGATTTAACGCATTTCAATGCATTAATAAGCAGTCATGATAAAGACCAAGAAATACCCTTGTAAAACGCAGTTTCTTGTTAAACAGTTGACCATTGCTTCATGTGGGAAATTCAAGGAATTCTCCATGCTTCATAGTTCGTAGAGGTAAAAACGAATTAGGGTTTCAATGTAGGAGACAACACATGTCTTCTCACATCCATGTAGAGAAGGAATCACATAGAAAAACCGAATGCACATGTCAAATTCATATGCACAAGTAGACAGGTATGAAGATGCATAGAGCTGTCAGAGCTAAATGAGGATGGCTTGACCAACATTCAAGCTATAGAGAAACAAATATTAGCTAGGAATACTTTGAAGAAGAATGATGCATGCGAAAAATTGGATTTTTAGGACTAAGCAATCAAAGGGTTGAATGGTGCAGGACTGAGGAGGGTATGGTATAATTATGATCACATGTTAGAGGCTCATAAGAGATCTGATACCATTGTTAAGTTCCCATTCAGGCAAATAGATGATTAGCTTAATACAAGACAAATACACAAGATGAAGCTCAGCAAAGACAAAGAGAGATAGACATCAAAGCACAAATCTCATTAATCAAATGTACATACTTATATAATGAGATGCCCCTTGGATTTGTCTTCCAAGTGGTATATTGGAAACCTTCATGACTCTTTCTTATTCACCTATGACTCTTGGTCTTCTTCTCACGTGAATAGGAAGACAATAATATAATAATATTCCTCACACCAAGGATTAGGTTCCCAACAATTATTTTTCCAACATAATATTTACATAGCTTTCAAGTTAGCATGACAAGCCAACCTTACAGTCCAAATAATGCTATATTTACATGATAATGCTTCTCCATTCTCTAGTCGAGCCTTGGGCTTGAGCATGCACTAGGAATTCATGTTGGCACATTTACATAATTTTACATTGTCTATTTCAATACATTACAAGGGTCAAAGTGGGGGTATTAGAGAAATTGTTGGCAATGTGGTAAAGTCGGGCATTATAAGCGAGACTGTAAGTCGACGAGAGTTGAGAAGAGAAAAGAATTTGAGGAAGCATAGTCGAATGAAGAAAAAGGGGATGTGTATTTGGATTTGAAAAGTACATAGTCAGATGATGACTCTTGGTTGATCGACTCTAGTGGATCATATCATATGAGAACACACACTGAGTGATTCCATGAATATGAGAAATTTGATGGTGGTGATGTTCTTCTAAGAGATGATTCACTAAAAAGGATTGTTGGACGAGGTAAAGTTCCACAAATATTACAATATGAAAGGCTAAGAACTTTTCTAGGGGTGTTTATGTTAAGATCCTAGTGGGCGGCCTTCACTAACACCTCGGGGTTTTGGTGTAACAGTTCGTTACATTTGGTATCAGATCCTCCACCCAGGTTCGAGTCACAGAGCAGGTGGCAACGTAGGCATTGCAGTGTTCGTCCGGGGCTCGCACGGCTCAAAGGAGACACCACTGTACGGGTGCACATCCAGCCCAGAGTTTGGACTGCAGAGAGTGGTGGGATGTTAAGATCCTAGTGGGTGACCTTCACTAACACCTCAGGGTTTTGGTGTAACGGTTTGTTACAGTTTCATATCCTAGTTTTGGATCAAAACTTTATATTTGTCAGTAAAATGGGAAATGTAGGTGTGCAGTTTGTATTTGAGAAAGATTTGTGTAAAAATTTGTGAGCGATGGTATTGATGAGAGGAGTTCAAACTGGAACACTATACAACTATTGGGAAGAACATATACTAATGGATGTGCAAATATAGTCTTTCCTAATTTTGACAACATATATTCTTGTCTAGTTGACTCGACCATGTTTCACGCATCAACAGATGGAACATATTGGTGAGAAAGGTATTCATACTATGGACAAAAAAGGTATGGTCGAAAGTCTCCGTGATTTTCTTTAGAATTAGACTTTTGTGAACATTGTATTTATGGTAAACAGAGTCATGTATGTTTCCCATTTGGGGCCCCAAGGGCCAAGGAAATATTTGAATTAATACATAGTGATTTGTCTAGACTAGTACCGGTTCCATAACTAGGGGGATCCCAGTATTACGTCTCTTTCATAGATGATTTCTCCATAATGACATGGTTGTATTTTTTGAGGAAGAAATATGAGGTTTTTGAAAGGTTCCAAGAGTTCAAAGCTATTGTAGAAGATTAGATTCAGAGAAAGATCAATACATTGAGAACTAATAACAGAGGAGAAGTTTGTAATAGTGCATTCAAACAATTCTACATATAGCATGATATAGCTCAACAAAACACAACTCCTTACACGCTTCAAAAGAATGGATATGTTGAAAGAATGAATAGAAAACTGATGGAGAAAACGAGGAGCATGTTCAATGGTGTAGGTATTGCACAATAATTCTAGCTAGAGGCAGTCGACACAGATTGTTACATGGTGAATAGGTCACCATCGACAACTCTGGTCGACAAGAATCCATATGAGGCATGGGCTAGAGAAAGGCTCTCTCTTTCACATCTCAGAGTATTTGGGTGTGATTCCTTTGTGCATGTCTCAAAAGAGAAAAGATGGAAAATTGACATCACATCTAAGAAATGCATCTTCATCGGGTACACAGGTGGAGTGAAAGGGTATAAGTTGTGAAATCTAGTCACAAGGAAGACAACTTATAGTAGAGATGTGATCTTCAGATAAGTCAAAGGAACTTCAAAGATTGAAGAACATAAAAGAGAAAATGAACTAAAAAAAGTGGATTTTGAATGGAATGACGAAAGTCATGATTTAGATGAATCGACTGAATCTGACGAAGCGGTGGAACAACAAACTCTTCAACCTGTCCTTTGTAGAACGATTGTACATAGAGTAAGCTTCCTAGAAAGTGATGCAATTTCACTTTCTCTATTAAAACATCAAGAAAATTGGAGAAAACATTAAAGACAAGATCTTGGACTGAAACCTATCATTCGGCAATTTTGAAGCCAGGGGACTCAATTTTTGTTTTCCCGATTTCCATTTTCTTATGAGACAACACCAATCCATGTTTGAAGAAAAGGTCATAGAACTGTTGGAGGTGCTTCAAGTGTTCTTACACTTGGAACATATAATAAGATCATTAATATATACAATAAGCCATGAATAAGGCCCGAAGATGTCTTCCATTATGTTTTGGAACTCCACAGGAGCATTTTTCAAACCAAATGGAATTACTTTCCATTGGTATTTCCCAAGGGGAAAAATAAAGGTAGTTTTATATCTGTTTTCTAGAATTATACCGATCTGGTAGAATCTAGACTTCAAATCAAACTTATTGAAAATTGTATGATCCTTTATCTTCTGGAGGAGAGACGTTTTATTAGGTAGAGGGTATTTCAAATGCCGCAACATGTTTTATTGAGGGGTTTATAATTGACCACCAATCTGGGCTTTCTAATTTTTATCTTTGAATGTTTATTGACATAGAATCATTTGAAATCCCATTGGCTCATTGAGGATTCAATAAGACACTTTTGTAAGAGATCTTCAGTTTCTTCTTGACAACTGGATTCTTCTTGACACGTTTAGATTTATGAAGGGCTCATAAAGGAAATTGAGTCCTTTTGTGGAGAGAGAACTACTAGAGGGTTGTATTGTAGAGACACATAGTTTTTCTCTCTTTCACAAAATGCATTTGGAGATTCAAATGTGTAATTATTTAGGAGCTTTTCATAAGTGGAAGCTAGGGTCTTTTCTATGTGGGATTGTGCATATGCTACTAACCTTTCTACTTTGAGAATCTCATGTATGGACAAAGGTACAAAGTCAGGGAGAGTTTAGGTAGAAGGTTTACATCTTGATGTAGTTGTATATGATGGTGGACATGATAATGGATTTCCAACTACATATAATGTGATCATCATTTTCTTCAAATCATAGGCAACAAGGCTAAATCTTTCTAAAAATTAGAACCAAAGATACAATGATAATTGATTTGATCAATTCTATGAAAGGTAATAGAATTGGATATACCTTGGAGATTGATTACTTGATCTCAAACTTCACCTTTGAGGTCGACTTATGAGCCATAAATATTTTTCTCGAGTCCTGTGTCTCTTGCCAATAAAACTTAGGAATTGCATTGCCTTTAGCAAGATTTAGTTGACATCCACTATCTAACAAACAATCAAGTAAGTATGGTGGATGCTCAAGAGGATAGAATCAAACCTTTAAAAAGATATTTTGGACCATTTAATGATTCCTAATAGTGATGGAATTTCTAGTTGTCTTGGCTTAGAGGACTCCTGGAGTTGTAATGATTCTTGTAAAGAATCACTTTCTTCTGTTTCTTCTTCTCCTTTTGCAGACTTTTTACATCCTCTTTTTTTGTTCTTTGGGGGATCTTTCAGGGCTTCTGAGAGTATCTTAGAAAGATCTTCATCAAAGGACATATCATGTTCTCTTCTTATGGTGTCTAGAAATCCTTTTAGATCATGAATTTCAGTTACAAGTCTGCACATTTCAACTTGTTTTTGTTTGATCTGTAATATCAACAAATTTTCCTTGTCTTCCTGAATTGTTGTTTGTCTTTATGCTTGTTAGGATGAGAATCATATAATTCGGTAGGTGAGTAGGTGAGTGATAACTAAGAGACTATTTGATAGAGGAAGGGGAGGAAGATGAAGCCATCTCTTTTTGTTTCAAAAGGGTTTCTTTCTCAACTCTTAAGTCACTATTTGATAGAGGAAGGGGAGGAAGATGAAACCATAGTAGCATAATTCGAGTACGAATATGGATACGAATACGATTCGATACGGAAAAAATACATAATGAAAATATCCGATAAAATATGGAATTAGTTTGCTTATATATAATATTTTTAATCAAATATTTACAAATATACTATAAATATACATAAACAATTATATAATAAAATTTAATCTATATTTAAAAAACAAAAATAGAAATCTCAACAACTTCGGATATGGAAATGTGAGAGTAGTCCACTAATAATCCGTATCCGTACACCTACACCGAATATTCGAGGAATTCGAATTTGTTCCAAATTTCAGTACATAAAGTACCAATACGGCCGAATTATGCTACTATGGATGAAACCATCTCTTTTTGTTTCAAAAGAGTTTCTTTCAACTCTTAAGTCATTCTTTTTTTCTTAACCATGAAAATCAATAACTCATCAAGATCACCTAGTCATCAATTTCAACTAACCTTTGAGCAAAATAACTTCAGAGGAAGAAAACATGCAAAATTGGAAGGGAGCATGCGTATGAGCCCCAATCATGTGGATATGGTGGAGTAAAAACCAAAGGAATAGGACTGTGTAGGGTGTCAGTTAGAGCCATGGTTAGACTCATCACATTGTGTAGGGTGTGATTTAGAGTCGTGGTTAGACTCATCACTTCCATAGGAAATTTCTTCGGAAGGAAGAAGACGGATTTCACCATAAGTATGGTCTATAGGATTGCAGAAAACAACGTACCACCATTCAAGGTCAAGGGTGTCTGACTACAGCGGCAGGGCGAGGTTAGCATTTTTTTTAGGACACTGATTCGCCCAATGGCCAAGTTTGTCACATCCAAAGAATTTGGCATTAGTGGCAGGGGAAGATCAACAACTGAGAAAAGGGGTAGACTTTCATCTAGAAAAACTAGGAGGAGGTTTAGAGAAGGACTTGGAAGGACGATAAATAAAAAATCGATTAACAGCAGTATAAAATTTAGCTTTGGACTAGCTTTCTCTAAATTTTCATGAAACCTAATTCTGGTGTCCTCAGTTGTGTGCTCCACGACCTCATGTGGGCATTTGTCCAAAATCTCTTCATAAGGCAGAGGTATACATTGCATCGTGTCGTTTGAAATCCTTTGAAACTCTTTTCTGCAGGCATTGTTCTTAAATGACATGCAATATGTGTCTATTTTCCATGGCAATTGATATTCCTTGCAACTTAATATTGTTATCCTTAAAATATTGTTCTATTGCAACAGGAAGCGATCCCGGAAAACTTTTGATGTAATACTTGACATATGTAGGATGATCCATCTTACTTGACGACTTGACGATATGAGCAGTTTCTACATATAGCAAAAGTATTCTTGATGCAATGCAAGGTTGCAAAGTCTTCAACTGAGGAATAAAGATCTCCATTGTTCATAATCTAACCTTCCTCAGGGCCATAGAACTGATTGCCTTGAACTTTAAGAGCTGCTTGTCTGCTTCTACAGAGTTAAGGATAGCATCTTTTGTATTCTAGTCTAGAAGCCATCTCCACCATTCAAATGCTAGTCCCTAGAATCCTGCTATGAGCTGGGTAGCAAGATATTTAGAAGTTAAAGTAAGATTGCATTATTGATTTCATGTGTAGTATATATGGTAGTCAATATGAAGCATTGGCTGGTCTGTCATGGCACTAATGATTTTGTCAAATCCTGCTATGCTTATCTGAAAAGACGAGGTTGAGGATTAGGATGGATTTGTCTTCACGATAGTATCCATTTGTGGCTTTTGCCTGATAGCCATAACCATGACCTGATGATAGCTTTGGTAGAGCTCTTCTGGGAAGGCTCTTGGCATTTTTTTGAATTGAGCAACTACTTCGGAGGTGCCTAACAACGACTATAGCCTCACAAATAGCAGAAGCTATACTCGTCAAGCCAATCTTTCAAGTTTCCACAGGGACCTTTCTCTTGAAAGAAACTATCCTTAGATCAGATATCAGAACATACAACTTCAAAGATCCATGAGCTAAAATAAGAAAACTTAGACAGAGAAACTGCTGCTGGCTGCAATACATACAAGATTTACCAGAGTGGAATGCTGCTGGCTCTGATACCACTTATGACATGACCTGCGCTTACTGCAACATAGCTTCGCAGCTTTAACTTCAACATCTGGTTCTAATATGTTTTTGATCTCAAATGTCTCATGAAAGCGCAATGTGCTATATGGATAAACTCTGATTCTGTAACCATGAAGGAATTTAAACAATCAACACAGGGAATAAGCACCTGATGTTGATTTTCACTGATTTCATAATAAATGAAACTCCATCCCAAAGTCTTGAACAGTTTATAGATATTAAAACAAATCAAACGGCCACATATAACCAAACACAACTGCAAATCTTCTCCGAGCCAATATCATACAAAACATGGCATGCGAATCGGGTGACCTTCATATCGTACTTTTATATTCTAATTACACACACTATTCATATAATGATGTTTATTATCTGTACATTCTCAAGGGAAAAGCGACACGAAGGGATGGCCAGATGACTCATATACAGTAACATTAATGCTCATGCTTTTGCTCTTCCTCTTGCCCTTCACCTTCCTCGTTACTTGCTCTGTCCTCCGGGTATCTTCGCTTTGATTCTATCTACTAGCCCCGGCTTCTGATTTAGATCGGAATAATCAGTTTGAGCCTGGCTTGCTGGAAGCATCCCTTTGAATTTATCCACTAGCCCCGGCTTCTGAGTTGGATTCGAATGAGCAGTTTGAGTCTGAGTCTGGCCGCAGGGAATGTTCTCTTTGATTTTATCCATCATCCCTCTCTTATGATTTGGATCAGAATGAGCAGTTTGAGTCTGACCTCCGGGAAGCATCTGTTTGACTTTATCAAGCAGCCCCGCCTTCTGATTTGGATTAGGATGAGCAGCCTGAGTCTGAGTTTGGGTGTGGCTACGGTCCTGGTACTCAGGAGTACCACACTGAGCGGATGCTACATTTTCAGCCATGATAAAATACTTATTTGAAAAAGCAGATAGATATCAATAAGCAAATTGAAAGATATATTGCAGAATGAGTGTATAAAACTTTGTGAAAATTCTAGTTGAAAAAAGATGGCTATGAAAGAAAGACAATAGAGCGTGTGTATTTATAGATCTGGTGGTGGCGTGTGGAGTTGTCTTGCTTTGTGGCGGTGCAATGCCGTGTGTAGGATACTTCAATTATGATGTTTAACTGACAAAGTTCAGGATGATAGTTTGGGGTTAATATTATTTAATTCGTTGCAGGTTATTTAATGCAATTGTAGTAGATTTTAGCTTGTTGCATGCCATTTAATGTAGTTGCAGCGAGTTTGTTGATCCTTGAATTTTAAGCTGCTTGAGTTTAAGATCCAACCATTTACATACCTGCTACAACTGTATTAAATCACCTGCTGAATAATGTTCACCCCTAATCTTAGAATGTAGCTTTAACTACACGTTTCAGGCTGAATAGTGTTCGCCCCTAATCTTGGCATGTAGCTTTAACTGCACGTTTCGACTTTCAACTTGACGGATATATAAAATATCTACAAACCGCCGAGTCCAGATGTTGCGAGAGCGTAGGTTCCGCATCTTTTTCCTCTTTGTCGGAGAGACCGAACAGAGTGAATAGTCCAGCTGCACCAGACTAGTCCGCCTGAACCGAAGTATTTCTTTGTCTACTAAATTGAAAAAGAAAAAATTAAGTTTTTTATTTTATTTTTTTTGGTTTTTTTTAGAATTTGGTGATAAAATGTTTTATTAATTTATAAAAATAAATTTTGATTATAAAAATAAATTTAACTTTTTTTTAAAATATTTATATAGTGTTTAGATTATTCAATTTCAATAATGTATATATACAATTTTAACAATAAAATTTAAAATCATTTTTATTATAAAAATAAATTTTTTAATTTTTTAAATATTTGTATACCATGTAGATTATCTAATTTCAATAATGTCTATATACAATTTAAAACAAAAAAATTTATGGAAAATATATGAATGAACAAATTGACAGGGATGGAATGAAGTAATGCTTGTTTCTTATTTATGTCTACCTTTTTTTTCACAGAAAAATATAACTTACTATTAATATGCGAAATAGTAAAATATCTCCAACTGTCAGTCCATGATCAAATCATACAATTCAGCCAGAAGTAAATCCCAGAACAAACCGGTTACATCATCAAAATGAAACATGAAGGCAGTCTAATGTTGTCATCTAACTCTACCAACACCCATAAGGCATACAACTATGTGTCCAGTAATATAACAGAAAAACAAATGCCACATCATCAAAAAGTATATGCGTCTCCTACAAAGTCCAAAATATAAATAACCACATATGTCTAATATCAAAGACACCCCCAGCAGAAAGGGTGAAATACGGATATTACACCCGATCAGCATCAACATCTGCAAGAAGGATATATAAGGCCGCAAAAATATAAGAGTATAAAGCTATGTCCAACAAGTAATTGGACGCAGCAGAATCAAGAATCTGCATATATAAACTGAAAGTCATATTAGTATCATGCCGCATAAATCCCGTATGGAAAGACAAAAAGTACAAGCAAAAAAGATATACAGCCTCATGTCCAATGTAACAAATGGGAACCATGTGAAAATAGCAAATCATCCCGCCATTCCTGCCACATGATGACCCCAAGCAGGGAATTGAGAGCCCGCTTAGAGAGCATATCCGCCTCCAGGTTCACCTCCCTGAAGATATGTTCAAAGTGTATGTGCTCGAATTCAAGAATGAGCTTTCGAGCCTGTTCCATCCAATGTTTGAGCAGGAGAACATTCAGGGAAGAAGCACCATTAGCCCAAGAGATAATCGCCTGTGAGTCGCCATAAATTACAAGGGAAGAAATCTTCCTTTGTCGAGCGCAAAACAGTAAGAGCCAAAGGGCGCAAATCTCACTACGAGTATTTGATCCATTACCCAGATTAAGCCAATAATGAACAGTGGTAGTATTGGAAATATGAATAGTTGCACCAGCACCCCCAGAGCCATTCAAACGAATAGAAGCCCCGTCGAAAAAACCACAAGGAAATACCAAGATGGGAGGAGCCAAACGATTTTTCAATATCCGTGTCTTCGAGCCAACACCCCCACCAAAAATTGAAATGTATTCCTTATGTGCAGCAATAATCTTATAGCATAAAGTGGCACAGTGGGGTTTCAGGCTTTCAAAAATGCAGACATTGCGAGCTCTCCAAACCTCCCAGATCATAAAGAAAGGAAGTTCAACACAATCAGTGTGAAGACGCGTCCAAGCCTCCAGACAATCGCCGAAGGAATGTTCACCCCATCTGTACTGTACTCCAGTTCTATAAGCAATCTGCTCCCATAGTTCCATAATGAAAGTGCAAGTCGATAATAGGTGATCCACCGTCTCCTCCAACCTGCAGCAGAGCGGACACCAACCCGGTCCAGAGAACCCACGACGGCATAAGTTATCCCAAGTGAGGATCCTGTTGGATAAAGCAAGCCAGATAAAACACTTAATCTTGAGAGGAATGACCAGCTTCCAGATATATTTATCCCACCAGTGAGTAACATCACAGGAATCAGCAAACAAAGCTTCATAAGCCAGTTTTGCAGTGACCTTACCACAAGCCACATCCCACGACCAAGACAATCTGTCAGCCTCATCAGATAAATGAGTGTTTGAGAGATAAAAAGGCCTGATATATGCCTCCCATTCCATTCCCAAAGTACCAGATAACCCCAGCTGTGTAGCCATTATCCAAAGAGGTCGTCCCCCCTTGAACAACCCCACCGCATGTGCCAGAGTGTAATATCCTTTAGAGCGGAGGTGAGTCCTTAATTCCAACGAAAGTGTATGCTCAGAAGGGCCCCCTAAGATCGGATCAAGTCCCAACTTGATGTCACGACCATTGCTGGGAGAGTTCTCTCGGGAATTGTTTTACACTTTTTCGGGATCGAGAGACTAAATTTTACGAAAAAGTACGTTATGGAGCTTCCTTTAAGTTTTTCAGGCTCTCTAAATATGAAAAACTACCGAGTTTTCCTTCCTTGGACTCGTTAAAATATTAACATCGAAGGACCCACGTTGGGACGAACCCCTCCTTTCTCAGGTTCGTAAAACATGTGAGATTGGACTCATCCACAAGATGAGCTACACCGAGCATCTGTTATCCTCTTCAAGCTCGTAAAACAAGAAAGAGGTACTCGTCCATCATGTCGGGGAAATATGGGGGAACAAGTCAAGTTTATCTATGGCAGCTTGTCAGTCGTTACCTTTGAACATGGCATGTGTCCATCTCTTGTCTATATTCGGGTATCCGTCTTTCATTGAGTCATAGTCATCATCATGGGTCGTCTCCCTGGCCACGAGTCCGCTCATCCGGTGTCTATCCTCTATTTATCAATAATCCCTGCTGCCAAGTCTTGTTACATGCCGTTATATGTTCAAAGGGTTGCATTGTATCGAGTCATTCATTGTGTCAGGCCTCCGCTGTGTCAGTACATACTCCATTACTTCGTCATCCTATCATATGTGCCGATTTCGTGTCGATGATGTGGGAATCATCATGGCCCACCTTCGACGAGTCTATTCCTGTCGACACCAAATCACTATCCAGGAATTAGACTTAGAGATCAACCATTAGTACCTGCATGCCTCAATGGCAGGTTTCCTCGCGTTTGACAGTAGGTTCACATCATTGACCTGTGATCAAGCGATCTCTCGGATGCTCGACATCAACTCATTCATTCGCATTTCGTTGAGATGTACTATTGATACCTTGGGAATCATTGTCATTATTGGTGATCTCCCTCGCATTTGTTAACGATCCACGTCATTGACCGGTAATCAAATGGTTTCTTCCATGTTCGACTTCAACACCTTGTAATCACATGGTTAGATTCGTATCTTTATGCGATCGGGTAGAAGACCCTGGACGCATCACTGTGTCTCGACTGCGTCCAGGCTGCGATGGAGATGTCTCTTGTATTGTCACACAGATCCACTTATTGTATTGGTCGTGGCTGTGTCATTATTGTCTCATGGATCTACGATTGTTCATAGTAGCCATGATCTGTCCACAGTTTACATTATCTCAGTACTCATGGATCTGCAATGTATTGGTCGGCAGCCATGCTTTGAGTCATCTGTTTTCGAGCATGGGAATGCCCGCCTCGGTGGTATATCTAACACTTTGTTTCTATTTCAGCTCCGTGTCGCTCTCCTCGATGCTATCTCTGCACATTATATTCGTAAAGTCTTTCGGCCATCAGTCCCTTCTGACCTCACACTTTAGGGGGCATCTGTTATACCTCTATATTTCACAGTGTCGCATCCCCATCACAAAACAAGTTGACGACACCTTCCCTACTGTTTTAAACCATCCAGAAGAGACAGATGATGAGTCAACCTTGAAGGTGAATCCACCCTGCCAAGTTTTGACCCACCTTGGACTTTATTTTCACACACTACCGCGCCTTGCTATTTTCCCAAAACGCGGTACTAGACACTACCGCGTTCTGATTTTTCCCCAAAGCGCGGCAGTGCCGCGTTCTGCAGACTTTGCAAAGCGCGGTACTCTTTTAATAGCTTTTTTCCCTTGGCTCGTGGGATTTTGGATTTTCGGAGATAATGGAAGATTGGGGTCCTTGATTCGATCTCAACTCATCTCCTTCGATTAGAAACCCTGATCCACTTATCTCTCCTTAGATCCACCCATCTCTCTTGTTGGTTAACCTCACCATTCACTATAAAAGAGAGGTATGCCATTGGAAAAGGGGAGGACTCTTGAGAGCACCAAACTTATGGTCTTACAGCATTGTGGAGATAGCTAGAGGAGAAGACACTTGGAGTTGGGAGATTGGCTTGGACATCAAGCACCCTTTGTAAGTACTCTTCAAGTTGTAATGGAATAACTTGTCTTGTTTTCCCAAATCATTTGTGTTAATCTTGTTTTAATGATATGATTTGTATCTTCCATAGATTTAGATCCTAACTCATGTTTCAGGTTGCTAGAGAATAGTGCATTCTTGTGTTTTGGTTCCATTTTAACAGGTTCACTTGTGAGGGCTTGGAGCTTGGAGCAAATACCAAAGACAAGCGTTTGGATAGAAGGTCAGTTAAACTCCTTCTACTCTCTTCAGCATTTTAATCCTGAGATGTTTGTTAGATCTAGGGATTCAAGGTAGCATTTGTTTTGTTTTGTTCTTAGCCTAGAGTTAGTTAAAGTCTGCTTTAGTCTAAGGGAATTTTGACTTATCCGTAGGGAAGAATTCCACATAACAAGAATGGCGACTCCGCTGGTTTTGATTACTGCTTGATTGATTTAATTCACAGTCATTTATCTTTGAATTGTGAGTTTTTGTTGCACTTCAAACCAGTTTGAATCTTGGTCCTTTTTGACCCTTATTCACCCCTCCTCGCAGTATTTATCTCCCTGTTTAATTACTGAGTCCCCTGGGTTAGCAACAACCCTGAAATTTTTATCTTTTCTTCTCAAGTTGCACTTTTTCTTTCCCTTGTCACAGTACCGCGCCCTAATATCTGATTCCAGCGCGGTAGTACCGCGTCCCAGGACTTAGTACCAGAGCGGTACTGTCACAGTGCCGCGTTTCAGCCAGACTATAGCCCGCGGTAGTGTCTGCAAGTGTTTAAATTTTTTATCTTTGCTTGGCTTCCTGAGTTCCTCTCTGCCTTAGGTAGTCTTAACTGTTGCCTGTTAGCATCCTGGTTAACTTCCAGTCTGTATGGTGTGCTTATCACCTAGTTTGTGAGCTTGATTGATTGATTGAATTAGTGGCACTTTTGACATATGGGTCATTTTTCCAGTTTGATTGCATTGACTTGATTTTTTCACCACAACCAACTCAACATCCTTATTCTCTTTTACTGAATACTGTAGTCTTTACAGTCATATTATCATTATCATTTTTAGTAAATTAAAAAGATCATTAGTTGAGAGCAATTTTGTTGTTTAAATTGAAAAAGTCTAGTAGTATTTTGTATAGGAAAATGAACCATTGATTTTGCCATAGAAATTCTAATTGTAGAAGCATTGTAGATTGTAAAATTAGTGCATTGTAGAGAGGGTTTACTTCAGTTTGGCTTTGTTTATAAATCGAAAAGAAAAGAAAAATATTTTACTATTGATTGCTTGTGAAAATTTTTATGCATATTTGATCGAAGAACCTCTATCTTTACCTTAGCTAGATTTCATCGAAGACAAAGGCTTATTTATGATTCATTCTCATTTGCATGGTTTGAGTCGTCATAACACCATCAAGTTTCACGTCCACTACCCGATTGAGTAAGGCAGCCACTAAAATTAATCACCCTAATTAAACCAATTTTAACCTCACTTGAGGAAATCAAAAGAATTTGGTAGTTAGGTAGGACACCGGGGATAGGCATCAAAATAATTCCCCCTTGTCATTTTCATCTGAGACATAGTCGTTGTCTTTAGGGAACTAAAATCCTCTAGTACTTATTGACACGGTCACAGCTAGTTTGTGGAGGGGCCTCCTGACTCTTTCCAACTTTCAGGGGTTAAACGGCCGCGAGATTGAGAACCGGACGGACTCTGTGGAATACCGCACTCCACTTAGCCCTAAGGCAACATCGATCGCTGTCTTCTTCGGAAGGCTGAAGTGCCCAAAACCTTTTCCGACGTGTCATGAACGAGGTAGCTTAGTATCTATTCTACTAGGGCTCTTTTACCCAGGATCCCTTTCGGTAGAGGGATATCCTTCTTATATCGGTCTCTCATGTTGTATTGTTCGACTTGGATTTCATCACCTTGCGAAGGATACAGCCTGTTGAGGTCTCCAGCTCTTAGTTAGGAGTTTGCTTGGCGTCTCATCTTTATAGAGGGTCATTTTTTCTTTGTAGGGACTGCTTGTTGGCATTCTGGCCATTTTTTGTTGATCAGCTCGCTTATTGAGACACCGGTCTCAGTATAGATTTTAGAGATTGCTTTTTTGGCCTGTGAGCCTTGCTTTTTCTAGCTCCTCTTTTGCACACTCGGCTGCATTAGAGTTTTTGAGTTCTTTGTTTACGGTACTGCCCCCGATTTTCATTTTCCTGTCATCATGTCAGATCAACCACGAAGATCACGAAGACAACAGGGCCTAAGCCCTCCACCACCACCACCGCCACGGACTTTTGGTCCGCCTGCATCACGCATTCCTGCTCCTCCTGGCCGCGGTGCTGGTCGAGGCAACATTCCACCGCCGATACGTACAATATCTTCAGTTACGCCCGTAACTGCCACACACAGCACAGTCTCAGAATCTATTTCAGCTTCTGCAACCACTAGCATGTCTGAGACTTCCACTGTCACCTCACCCACTGTCATTCCAGATTTATCTGTTACAGTGGACACAGTTACAACAGCTGAACCTAGCACAACCCAGAGTACTAGACCAGAGGTCATCCTTCTACCGGATGTCAACACTTCCCGTCCATCAGACACTTTTCACGATGATATAGACGGATCTATTGGCACCACAGAAGGATCCGACCAGGACATACCTAGCTTAATTTCAGTCCCAGGCGGATACGTTGAAATCATTGAAGATACTTGTCTACCTGACACACCTTTTGAACCTGATTATGGCTTCATTACTTCCCAGGCGGAACTTCCGCCTGTTATTACTACGCCACCCAGTGTTCATCCTCAGGAGACAGGTTCTTCTAGCAACATACCGCGTACTTTACATCTACCCAACCTCCCACCGGGACATGAAATTATGGCTTCCATCCAGTCTAGTATGGTTAGCCTAGCGAACTCTCCGTTAGCATCGGCACAATTTAGACGCAGCACAGAGCAAATGATTTCGACAGCGTCTAGATACCCCCCCGTTTCTCGACCTTCTGACTATAGGGATCCCAACGTCCCGTCTAGCACAGAATTTCATCATTCCTTTGCAGACGGCTCAGGACCTTCGGACTTTACTATACCTAGGTTCCTGCCGGATCCCCAAAATCTCTTTCAGGATGTGAACTCGGACCCAGTACTCGTTGGTCCTCTTATCATTGAACACGTTATGGACGATGCCGATACCCCTGGGCTAAATTCCCCACATTTGCTGTCATCACCAATGTTTGGTGCACATTCTATGAGGGATAACCCAGTTTTTTCTCCGTCCTCACCTGTCCAATATGGACGACCTCCTCCGCAAATTGGTACTTTTGGCGCCGTTGGCCAATCCATGCTATCATATTTGGCTAGCGGCGGAAGAACACCTAGTCATACTGCTGGATCTTCCGTTTCAACCGGAGGATCACCTTCAGCCACCATTTATACTATTTCAGGAGGTGGACAACCGACTGCAATGGTCCCTAACTCCAACATACAAACCCTCCCTGGTGGGCCATCAACCCAACTAGCTGGGGGACAGCCTTTTGTTGGGAACCCCATTGTTAGTCAACAACCTCCAACTGGTGGGCCATCAACCCAACCAGTCCGAGGACAACCTTTTGCTGGGAACCCAGTTCCCAGTCTACAGCCTCCTCATATAGGGCCATCCAACCTAACTGCTGGCGGACAACCTATTGGCTCGATCCAACAAGCTTCCCAACCAGCAGCGTCTACTCAGTTTGGTATGTACAATCCACCTGGCAGTGGGCAACCTTATTCCGGTGTTCCAACCGGGCCTCACTCTCAACAACCCCCGTCAGGCATGCTTCCTTCTTGGGATCATCAAATCCCACAGAGTGGAGGGTACTCACTTTTTGGAAACTGGAACCAAGCTGGGGGGCAATCTCAGATTTCCCCCAACCTGAATTCTGGCTTCCCTTACCCTTCAGCTGCTACAACTCCATGGAACCCATCACTTCAATTTTCACTCGTCCCTCAAGCAGGAACGAGTCTTCCATGGACACCACCGTCGCATCCACCCCCCAACCCTGCTATGGGAAATCTGCCACTTACACAATATAGTGGTAACATCCCTGGAACACAACAATTCCAAGGAATTTTTCCCCAACAAGGAACAGCAACCATTCCTGGGTATCAACAACCTCAGGGTACCATACCCACTCAGCAGAACACTTACCAACCGGCTGCTTACAATCAACCGGTTAACCAGATGGCTTACTATCCGCAGAACTTCCAGCAGTATCCCGCGGGAAACACATATGGGTATAACACACAACAGCATGCTATGCAGGGCCCTCCAGGATTCTCTGCACCACATGGTTATTACTCATACCCGCAGACCAACCGTCAAATTCCCTTCTTGGCCACACTTGACTTACCAGATTTGTCGAGGCTTATCAACGATCCTATATGGCATGAACCTCATTGGCCACCTATTCCAGCCAAACTACCATCGGACATTCCCAAGTTCGATGCGAAGCCCGGGGAAGACCCCAAGAACCACGTGATGACCTTCCATCTTTGGTGTTCATCCAACTCCTTGATGGATGATTCCATCCGACTTCGGCTCTTCCAACGTACGCTTACCGGAACGGCAGCAAAATGGTACATCGAGCTGCCACAACACTCTTTTCATGATTTCAATACTTTGGCTATGCAGTTTCTGACACATTTCCAGCTTCCCATCCGGTATGAGACTGGAATAGAACTGCTAACTTCACTGCGTCAAAACACTTCCACACACATTTCAGATCACATCCACGAGTGGCGAAGACGCCGTAGGCTGATAAAGGCACCTATTCCGGATCAGCTACTTGCTGATTGGTTTACAAAATCCTTTTTGCCTCCCATAGCCAGAGATATTGCTATGCGTGGACCGGTCACGGAAGAACAAGCCATCTCGGCAGCACAATACATGGATTTAGTATATACTCAATCCGGTACTTTACATGAACTCCTTCCACATGCCTCCCGCATTCACACTGATCCTACAAAGCCTACCACTGAACCACCCATTGACGGTATTGTTGGTTCAGTCAAGACTCAGCCTACTTCCAACTCGACGGGACAACAAGCTTCTGCTTCTCCCGCTTTTACCCAGGCTGCTTCAAAAGCTTCCACTTCTCCTGCTGTCTCCTCCGAAGTGAATGCAGTCCAATCTACTTCACAACCATCCGGAGGAAAGAAGAAAAACAATCGTGGCAAACCCAAGAAGAACCAGCAGGAGAACCCCAAGCCACAACCTACCCAGAATGACCAGAAACCACGCCGAAAAGCTAAGTTTCCCTGCCTGATTTGTCAAGATGATCATTATACGCGTGACTGTCCCTACAAGGACGAGGTCCACAAGTTCGTTAAAGGATCCTCTCGCCCGGCAGTGCTAACTGACCCTTTCCCCCAACAGCAACAGCAAATGGTTGCCCAAGAATCCCCACAAGGGGGCAACCCGACCAATCCTTCCCGTGGAGAGACGTCCACAAACCGCGAAATCCTAATGACAAGTAATGAGGAGATTAATATCACCACTCGTTCAAAGACGTATGACAATCCTCCAAGTTCAAACAAACAATCGGAGATAGCCAAAGGCAAATCTCCTGTTGAAGATCCGATTCCTATTCCCCCTCCTAACGGTCATCTCCATATCGAGAGACCACTTATGGATACAGTGCTACGCCCACCCAAGGGCACCATACGAAAGGAGACATTCAATCCGAATGCGCGAGCTGCCCAAAACTACAACATTGTTGAGGATTTGGCTCAAGCACCTTGCGCTATGTCGACCCTCGAGGTTCTCCAACACTGCCCCACGCAGCGTAGAACCCTACTTTCAGCACTGGGGGAACTGGACCCAGATACTTCAAACTCCATCATGTTTAACTTGGAGCACGCTAAACCTAGGCTTTCTCACCAGTTAGCCTTCCAGGTGCATACGAAAATCCGTGGAAATGTTATCCACCGCACTGTGCTAGATGAGGGTGCTTCCACGTCGATCATGTCTTTGAACTGCTGGAGAGCCCTCGGCTCACCTGAGGTCACAACTTCTCCCACTACTCTTAGAGCGTTTGATGGACATGGTTTTCAACCATATGGACTCATCCCCTCAATCGGTGTTGAACTGGGGGGCAAGACAGTATCCGTACACATCGAGGTCGTAGATGCACCCTTGGATTATAATCTCCTACTTGGCCGGAACTGGTTCTATGCCATGACCGCCATAGCATCTACAGTCTTCCGGATTGTACAATTTCCTCATGAAGGGAAAATTGTCACTATTGATCAACTGGATTACTGTATCCCAGACTCCCATCCGAACTCCACCAATACCGTCCCGTTATTGGATCAACCTCGGTACCGGTTCCAAGACATAGGTGTTGGTCTCATGAAGGATTCATCCCTCATTGGAGTTTTTCCAGAACTGGGAACCCATATTCAACCAGTCAACATGATTTCATCACATGTCACCCCTTCCGATGATTCATGGGTGATTCCGAGTCCTACTCAGATCCAAGGCTATGGCAATTCCATGCCTTTGAACAGAAACCTTGCGGCATATGACGCGATCCAATCAGCCACAGATTGGGTCGACTGTTCTACTGATCACATAGTGGCACAGCTCTCGACTGAAACTCAGCCACCATTTTTTGATCCTCTCAACTTGATTTTTCCTACTGACGAATCAATCATAGAGGTTATGTGTGGCGATGAGCCACCTTGGGGAGATTTTCATCATCGATCTTCATTCCCCACCATTCAGTCAATTGAGCCTGATACCAAATCCAGTCCTTCACTTGGGATGGTGCAAACCAGGTTCCCCACTTCCCTCGACGAAGTATTTTCAGAAGGAAACTTGGCCAATCTTATGGCAACCACTCCCATCGATATTTCAGTGAAGCCTGGTATCGTGGAAAACGTACACATCGGCAAAACATGTACTCCCCTCGAAACAGAGTTCTATAATGCCCACTTTAAAACTTTCCGCGATGTTTTCGCTTGGAGTTATGAAGAAATTCCAGGGATAGACCCCTCGATTGTGGTCCACGAAATCCCAACTTTCCCTGGCGCCCGACCTGTTCGGCAAAAGATTCGACCCGTTCATCCTCGTAAGGCAGCCGCCATTAAAGCAGAAGTAGAAAAACTTTTGCGTGCTGGTTTTATCTATCCTGTCCCATTGACAGAATGGGTATCCAACATCGTTCCCGTAGCCAAGAAACAGGGAACGATTAGAGTCTGTGTTGATTACCGTGATTTGAACAAGGCTTGTCCCAAGGACAACTACCCAACTCCGTTTATCGACCAGATCATCGATAACTGTGCCGGAAGTGTTATCTTTTCATTTATGGATGGCTTCTCTGGCTATAATCAGATCGATATCCTCCCAGCCGACCAGCACAAAACGGCCTTTATCTGCCCTTGGGGGATCTTTGCATATCGAAAGCTACCTTTTGGCCTGAAAAATGCCGGGGCAACTTTCCAACGGGCGATGTCCTACGCATTCCATGACATCAAACATATTGTAGAGCCATATCTTGATGACCTTCCCACTCATTCTCGAACTCGAGAAGAACATCCAGACCACTTAACTGCCATTTTCGAAAGGTGCCGACGCTACAATATACGTTTGAACCCGCATAAGTGCGTCTTCTGTGTGGAAGCCGGAAAACTGTTGGGCTTCATAGTCTCCAAAAACGGGATACGTCTAGATCCCGCAAAGGTAGCAGCTATCATAGCCCTGCCTTCACCTACCAATATTCCAGAACTTCAATGTTTGCAAGGGCATGCAAACTTTCTACGCCGTTTTATCTGCAATCTGTCCGAGATAACAAAAGGCTACATGCGGCTTCTCAAGAAGAATATTCCCTTCATATGGGATGATGAATCCCAACGCTCCTTTGACAATTTAAAGGCATCCTTAACCAAAGATCCTGTGATTCAACCCCCCAATTACACACAGGACTATATCCTTTATCTCGCAGCCTCGATTTCCACCATTGGTATGGTGTTAGTCCAGGAAGACCACAACGGCATAGAACATGTGGTGTACTACCTCAGCAAGAGTCTTCTTGACTCTGAAACTCGCTACTCACATGTTGAAAAACTGGCTCTGGCAACAGTATTTGCTGTCCAGAGATTCCGTCATTACATCTTACTCCGCCGGACCACCGTCATCGCCGATTTCAATCCAATGTACTATATCCTCACACGACAAGTGCTTGGGGGCAAGTACTCCCGTTGGATTGTTATCCTTCAAGAGTTTGACTTGGAATTTGTCAAAGCCAAGTCTAAGAAATCTCTGGTCTTCGCTGAGTTAATTTGTCACCTGCCCCGTGCTACCGAGCAATCCGAGCCCATTGATTCTCTTCCCGATGAATCATTGTTCCTCATTAGCACGTCCGATCCATGGTATGGGGATATTCTCTTATATCTCCAAACCCAACGCTTCCGTCTCGATCTCACCCGCGATGAACGACGACGTATCAGACATCACGCAAAATATTACCTTATCGTGAACGATACTTTGTATCGACGTGGTGTCGACACTGTCCTTCGACGCTGTTTGACCTTAGATGAGGCGGAATGCGTTCTCAATGACTGCCACGCTGGAGCATGTGGTGGTCATCTCTCTGGGATGGCTACGGCCCAGAAAATACTGCGAGCGGGATACTTCTGGCCCTCAATTTTCAAAGACTGCATTGAAACAGTCAAGAAGTGTCCGCCATGTCAATTCTTTCATAGCAAAGCACGCTCGCATCCTGCTCCACTCCATCCTGTCATTGCCGTCGGCCCCTTCTCCAAATGGGGCATCGATTTTATGCACTGTAATCCCACTTCCGCCGGGGGGCATAGCTATGTCATAGTAGCTGTCGACTATTTTACAAAATGGGCTGAAGCGATGCCTACATATGCTGAAGACGGCAAAACAGCAGCGCAGTTCATATTCAATCATATCATAGCTAGATTCGGTGTCCCACAGTCTATTGTGACCGATCATGGTTCCCATTTCAGAAACCATATGATCGAAGAACTAAGTGCCAAATTGGGTTTTCGCCATGAAAACTCAACCCCGTATTACCCACAAGCCAATGGCCAAGTTGAAGCCATTAATAAAGTCCTGAAACGAATGATTCAGCGCATTGTGGGTACCCAAAAAATCCAATTGGCACTCAGCTCTGTTCTCAGCACTGTGGGCATACCGAACCTCAGTGAAAAGTGCTACTGGGTTTACACCATTTCAACTGGTGTACGGCCTAGAAGCCATTCTCCCGATTGAATGTGAAATTCCATCACTCAAGATAGCCATAGAGCTACTTCCACACACTACTTCCGAAGAGGAATGGTTTCTATACCTAGCCAAGCTAGATGAAACCCGCCGCGACGCCACTTTGGCTAATGAAGCCCACAAAAAACGCGTCAAAGCTCAATACGACAAATCCGTTCAACCTCGGATCTTCAATGAGGGTGACCTCGTACTTACATATGATCAGATGCATGATAAGCTTGGAAAAGGTAAACTTGAATCTATGTGGTACGGCCCCTTCATTGTAAAACGTGTCCTAGAAAAAGGAGCCTATGAACTAATCGATTGTGATGGTACGCCATTGGCACGGCCCCGCAACGGGCTATACCTCAAGCGTTTCTACGCGTGAGATTACCCTACGCGGGTTACTTCTTGTACATAATGTACTTAGTTTGTTTTTTACTTTCTTTTTAGTATGCGCGTGAACCTCATGTATCTACTCTTACTTTGACTCGTGCCTTTATGCGCAGATGTCTGCCTACTTTGGATTCGCCGACAGTGCAAGCCGACATACCCGGAATCTTGCTTCCGCAACATGGGTGATCTATTCCCCCACTGGCGAGTTGATTTCTTTAGGAGCCAATTGTTTAGGTCCTGCAACCAACAATATCGCAGAGTACCATGCAGTCATTGGTCTCTTGACAGAGGTTGCTTCACTCGGGATTGACTCCTTATCGGTCTTTTTAGACTCCCAACTCGTGGTTTCTCATCTGAACCGTGTTTACACAGTTCGCGATCCTACATTACTTCGTTTATTTCGAAGAGTACGCCTCTTGGAACGGTCATTTGATTTTATCACATATCAACACATACCGAGAGAATTCAATTGTATTGCCGATTCATTGGCTAATTACATTTTGGATTGGCATCTTGCCCATACATAAACACATCATAAAAAAAAAAAAAAAAAATGCACAAGTCATTGTAAATATGTAGATCATAAATAGGTCCATATCACTGTATATAAAAGTGTTTTTTTTCCAAAATACATAAAGTTTGTGTCGAAGACAAAATTGGGGATCAAATCCCATATACAAAAATTGGCCCTCAAAGCCTACATATCGTGTACATGCCGCAAAAATATCAAAAGACCATCTACGGAGACCTAGGAGACCTATCATGTCCCTCATCGGACTCCTCCCGCTGCTGGTGGTAACACATCACAGCTCGAACCACCTTGCGAAGAAGTCGACTGATACGACCAGGTACACCTACAGTATGCCGCTGGAGGTGGTAAGGGACGTCATCCATCCGCATAGCAGGGATACCATGAGTCAATCCCTGCAGGTTCCTCTCAATGTCCCGGACACCTCCTGCCTCGTCCTCATCTTCTTCTTCGACAGGATCAGCTAGACGATCGACACCACCACGTCGTAGTGGAGAGTATCCAGCTGGCCTCTGTGGTCCACGGTCTGCAACATGCATGCGAATATACATTAGAAGTCTTTCTCACATTCTAAAAAAGCAATAAAAATTAAAATATTCAAAAAAGAAAAAACACATATCCATGAAGGTCATACCAGAGTTGTCCCAGTCATCATCTTCTGGCAAAGCCAAGTCGATATCCTCACGAAAATCTACCCCTGAATAGGGATAGTCGTCAATCATGACTATCTGCTCCTCTAGCCAAGAGAAGAAGTCCTCTCCAAAGGCTAGCCGCTGAGGTCCCCCGAGGCGTCCAGCGTAGTCACTCCATCGAGCCATCCATGGCTCAGTAGGTGGACGAGGATGCATAGATATCTGTGGACGCAGTAATGGAACCCTAGCCAAGAAGAAAGTGACCAGGATGCTCCCATAGCCAAACTGGGTATTTTTCCCAGTCCTACACTTGTGCACCTGTTCCTTCAGATTGGACAACACTGCATCACACCAGTTGAAAACTGTTCCTCCCATGCACTCTGCTGCGAGATTCACCTGCGTGCGGGATGCCTGATGTGGACTCACGCTTCCCGCTGCACGCGTGATAGTGAATAACAAGGTTTTTAAAGGAAGATTTGTGACA
Source organism: Larix kaempferi (assembly GCA_027924585.1). Lineage (NCBI taxonomy): Eukaryota > Viridiplantae > Streptophyta > Pinopsida > Pinales > Pinaceae > Larix > Larix kaempferi. Next base: position 14,217,800 of record BSBM01000422.1, read on the forward strand.
TCTTTTATGGCCACTTTCCCGCTCTTCTTACTCAAACCTGCCTGGCAATATCGAGCAATTAAATCATCTGTGCTTGTTTCTGAAGCTGTGTACCCGCTAAAGCTCGGCCGGGACCCTCTCTTTGAGAGGCCCGTGAGGAAGTAAATATCCTCAAGTTGGATTTCAAGCACATGCTCTCCCACTCGGAAAGCTTGAGTGTCAGGCTCCCACAATTGGATAAGGTGAGTAAGGAGTTTAGGCTGCTGGCGGATCCCTTTGGTCTTGAAAAACTTTAGCAAACCACATTCTCGCAATGCGGTCACGGTTGGTAAGTCATTTTCGGCTGCGAAATCATCCGCTTCGTGCTCTCTCTCTTTCCAACTCACCATTTTGCTCCAAATAAGTTGCAAATCCCTGCAAAAAGGCAAACAAAGCAATTAGTAACTATTTAACAACTTACTTCCAGCAAAAAATTGGAGAAAATTTGATTTTTTGAACTTAAAATTCGCACGTGCCGCGCCTGGAGGACACCCTACCGCGCGGCAGTCCACAGTGCCGCGCCTCATTTTGGGGGTTACAGCGCGGTACTGTTCAACAGTACCGCGCCTTTCGATAGGGCCCCCGCGCGGTAGTACGGTGAGCGATTCTTGCCCAAAAGGGCTTGCCAAAAAATTAATTTTTTCCCGGTGAAAGCAAAAATTTCTTACATGAAATGAAAGAGGGGCTCAAGCACTCTTACCTGGCGCAGACGGCGGTCGAAGTGGTGTCCCAGAACTCTCGGTATCGATCCTTGAAATTTTGCTCCAAAATGGGTAAAAATGTCTCCTTTGGGTAAAAAACACAAATGAATAGTAATTTCTATTTTTACCATGCCTTATATAGCATTTTTTCACATTTTTAATTAATTAATTAATTACTATTTCAAATAAATAAACCCTTGTTCACATTGCTAATGTCCAGTTGTTGAGCATTTATTGACAGGATCTGCGGTAGAAACGGGATGCATTCATACCGGTATTTATTCGTAATTTGACCTTCATATTGAGCCCACTTTATCTTTTTCGTGCTCTGGATTTAAAACTTGAAAAAGATTCCAAGCGCTTTTACACCTGTGTCGTGCTTGTCAAACGCAAGTAAACGGTGTCGAGTACGGTCAGCTTTACTCATGCTCGTTAAACGATGAGGAAAGTATTATCCTGGTTGTATTTTATTCTTTTTTCGGACCAGAATAATTTAAAATTACGAAAAAGACCATAGGAGTCCATAGTTAAGCTCTTTTCAGACTCCTTAAAATTGAAAAGATTGCCAAGTGATCTTGACTCTTTCACACTTGTAAAAGTATTTGAAAGGTCGTCTATTCGGTGATAGGTTACCCCTTTTTCGGCCCGTCTAGACTATTTTACGAGAAAGGTATACCTCAGTCAATCTCGGCTGGGAGAGTTCTCTCGGGAATTGTTTTACACTTTTTCGGGATCGAGAGACTAAATTTTACGAAAAAGTACGTTATGGAGCTTCCTTTAAGTTTTTCAGGCTCTCTAAATATGAAAAACTACCGAGTTTTCCTTCCTTGGAATCGTTAAAATATTAACATCGAAGGACCCACGTTGGGACGAACCCCTCCTTTCTCAGGTTCGTAAAACATGTGAGATTGGACTCATCCACAAGATGAGCTACACCGAGCATCTGTTATCCTCTTCAAGCTCGTAAAACAAGAAAGAGGTACTCGTCCATCATGTCGGGGAAATATGGGGGAACAAGTCAAGTTTATCTATGGCAGCTTGTCAGTCGTTACCTTTGAACATGGCATGTGTCCATCTCTTGTCTATATTCGGGTATCCGTCTTTCATTGAGTCATAGTCATCATCATGGGTCGTCTCCCTGGCCACGAGTCTGCTCATCCGGTGTCTATCCTCTATTTATCAATAATCCCTGCTGCCAAGTCTTGTTACATGCCGTTATATGTTCAAAGGGTTGCATTGTATCGAGTCATTCATTGTGTCAGGCCTCCGCTGTGTCAGTACATACTCCATTACTTCGTCATCCTATCATATGTGCCAATTTCGTGTCGATGATGTGGGAATCATCATGGCCCACCTTCGACGAGTCTATTCCTGTCGACACCAAATCACTATCTAGGAATTAGACTTAGAGATCAACCATTAGTACCTTGGTACCTGCATGCCTCAATGGCAGGTTTCCTCGCGTTTGATAGTAGGTTCACATCATTGACCTGTGATCAAGCGATCTCTCGGATGCTCGACATCAACTCATTCATTCGCATTTCGTTGAGATGTACTATTGATACCTTGGGAATCATTGTCATTATTGGTGATCTCCCTCGCATTTGTTAACGGTCCACGTCATTGACCGGTAATCAAATGGTTTCTTCCATGTTCGACTTCAACACCTTGTAATCACATGGTTAGATTCGTATCTTTATGCGATCGAGTAGAAGACCCTGGACGCATCACTGTGTCTCGACTGCGTCCAGGCTGCGATGGAGATGTCTCTTGTATTGTCACACAGATCCACTTATTGTATTGGTCGTGGCTGTGTCATTATTGTCTCATGGATCTACGATTGTTCATAGTAGCCATGATCTGTCCACAGTTTACATTATCTCAGTACTCATGGATCTGCAATGTATTGGTCGGCAGCCATGCTTTGAGTCATCTGTTTCCGAGCATGGGAATGCCCGCCTCGGTGGTATATCTAACACTTTGTTTCTATTTCAGCTCCGTGTCGCTCTCCTCGATGCTATCTCTGCACATTATATTCGTAAAGTCTTTCGTCCATCAGTCCCTTCTGACCTCACACTTTAGGGGGCATCTGTTATACCTCTATATTTCACAGTGTCGCATCCCCATCACAAAACAAGTTGACGACACCTTCCCTACTGTTTTAAACCATCCAGAAGAGACAGATGATGAGTCAACCTTGAAGGTGAATCCACCCTGCCAAGTTTTGACCCACCTTGGACTTTATTTTCACACACTACCGCGCCTTGCTATTTTCCCAAAACGCGGTACTAGACACTACCGCGTTCTGATTTTTCCCCAAAGCGCGGCAGTGCCGCGTTCTGCAGACTTTGCAAAGCGCGGTACTCTTTTAATAGCTTTTTTCCCTTGGCTCATGGGATTTTGGATTTTCGGAGATAATGGAATATTGGGGTCCTTGATTCGATCTCAACTCATCTCCTTCGATTAGAAACCCTGATCCACTTATCTCTCCTTAGATCCACCCATCTCTCTTGTTGGTTAACCTCACCATTCACTATAAAAGAGAGGTATGCCATTGGAAAAGGGGAGGACTCTTGAGAGCACCAAACTTATGGTCTTACAGCATTGTGGAGATAGCTAGAGGAGAAGACACTTGGAGTTGGGAGATTGGCTTGGACATCAAGCACCCTTTGTAAGTACTCTTCAAGTTGTAATGGAATAACTTGTCTTGTTTTCCCAAATCATTTGTGTTAATCTTGTTTTAATGATATGATTTGTATCTTCCATAGATTTAGATCCTAACTCATGTTTCAGGTTGCTAGAGAATAGTGCATTCTTGTGTTTTGGTTCCATTTTAACAGGTTCACTTGTGAGGGCTTGGAGCTTGGATCAAATACCAAAGACAAGCGTTTGGATAGAAGGTCAGTTAAACTCCTTCTACTCTCTTCAGCATTTTAATCCTGAGATGTTTGTCAGATCTAGGGATTCAAGGTAGCATTTGTTTTGTTTTGTTCTTAGCCTAGAGTTAGTTAAAGTCTGCTTTAGTCCAAGGGAATTTTGACTTATCCGTAGGGCAGAATTCCACATAACAACAGTCCACCCATCAGGCCCCGGTGACTTATCTTTTGCAAATCCACGTAGAGTGCTTTCCACTTCACCCAGGGAAACCTCCAGAAATATATCATCCCCCTCCTCCTCATTGAACATACGAGGATACTCCTTAATAACTTTAAATTGTTCCGCCAATGAGGTGTTTTTTGGGTCACAATAGTATTCCTGAAAGTGATGGGAAACCTCCTCCATCAAATCATCCGTCCCCCAGATCCTCCTACCACAATGATCATTAAGGTCCCAAATAGTATTCTGCATCCTCCGAGAGTCCGCAAACTGATGAAAATTTTTTGTGTTCTGATCCCCAGACTTAATCCAAATAGCGCGGCTCTTCAGTCTCCAAGTTTCCTCTTGTATGAGAAGAATACTCAATTTACGGCTCTCCAAAGAGGAAAGTTTCAATGCATCCATAGGGCTAAAATCAGACCCAGCAGCACCCCGCATCAATGCAGTCAATTCCAATTCAATCTCAGTAAGTTCACGGCCCAATTCTGCTTTTTTGTTTTTTTCCCAACCAATAGTATGATCCTTTATAGTCTTAAGTTTCACCGCCAGCTTGTCCATGGCAGAGCGTTCTTCGGAGACATCCAGCTGAAGCCATCTGTTCTTCACCCCCAGAGTGTATTCCCCATCCAAGAGCCAAGTTGAATTGAATTTAAAAGGGTAGCATTGCGGCTTGTTTTCCACCTCGAATTGTAAAATAATAGGAAGATGGTCACTGATTTTTATTTGGTGAATCCATGACCTGTAGTTCTGAAGCCCATCCAGCATGGTTTCAGAGATAAAAAATCGATCAATTCGTTTCTAGATCATCATATCACCCCCCCTACCATTTGTCCAAGTAGGAGCCAGCGGACACGGCGCAATATCAACAAGTGAAAACTTCAAGAAGAGATTTTTAAAAAAAGATCCCATCGGGTCTCTTCGAGCCACATTACCCCAGGCCTCGTCATCCCCCCAGGTGAAGTTTAGGTCACCAGCCACAAATAGATTTTCCAGTTCCAGTAAATGATTTGAGACCGCTTTGTCCCAGAAAGCCATCCTGTTAGCATATGGCCCGTAACAGTTGATAATATTGACATTTTTTTCCACCCCCCTGATATTGCCCGATAATAAGATGCCTAGAGAGGTGATAGAAGGATCAAGTCTCAGAACCGTAGGGTTCCAAGCCGCTAATAGACCACCAGAAAGACCAACTGCGTCCACAGTACAAACCATCCACCCCGGCTTAACCTTGTTAAAGAAAATACGAGCCTTATCACCACATACCATAGTTTCCTGTAGAAGTACCAAATCGGGATTTGTAATATGAAGAACTCTCTTGAGGGCCAATTGTTTGGGAAGCCCTCCCACACCTCGAATATTTAAGGAGAAAAAAATCATTTGCGAACCCTTGCAAGGGCTTTCAATCCTCTAAGAGCCCGGGTATAAGTAGATTTGGGGGATTCAATAGGGATACGGTCGTCCACAATCCCCCCCCATGGTGACCTTCTTATTCTTCCTGGCGCTCCTCGTTTTCAGAGGAGAGAGTTCCGGGGCCAATCCACCCCTACGGGCCCCATTTAGAATACAAGTATCCCCAATAGGACCAGTAGCATTCTCAGAATTATTATTTCCCCCCCCCACCAGAACAGAGGACGGCATATCTAATGTCCCCCCCCCAGCACCATCCAGGGTCAAAGACACCCCAATCTGTCGGTTTTTATAGAAAGTAGGAATAGGTGCCTTCTTCACCATTTCAAAGTAAGAGGGGATAAGTATTACCTTATCGCAGGGCCCCATAGAATTGACCGAACCCCTAACCGAATCATCAGCCCCCAATAGGTCAAGTGGACATCCCCCTCCGGGGCCCCCAATTTCAACGCCAGCCGCCTCCAAAGTTCCCACCTGAGTCATCTTCCCCCTCCCCCCGTCTCACATACATCTCGAATCTTAGCAGGGGCATCAGCGTCACTAGAAATAATCACAGTCGGAGAGCGCGAAAGTGGTAATCCAGGGGATACCGATTTGATAGGAGAGGAGTCATTTAGGCTCGGCGCATTCACATTCTCAAACAGCTCATTCCCAGTGGCAAGGCCATCCTCCCCAGCAGATTCATTAGATATATATCCAGTGCCAGAGGATGATGATTTCATGTGATGTTTGCGGCTCATATAATTCCCATTATTACCATTATTTAAATCAAGAGCATTAATAAACGATATATCCATCTCATTCAACGAATGAAAGAAGTTTGGGTCTTGAGATTCTAACTTACGGAACAGCGCCGAGTCTGCAGCGTCCAGTATGGGAACCCGGTTGGAGAAGTCGTTCAGCGAACCCGTTGTATCCATCTCAATATCACTCCCATCATCAGACGACCAGAATGGACCTCCTTCCTTGAGCCTTCCAGAAGAAGCCGGGGCCGAGCACTAACGACACAAATGTCCAACTTCCTTGCAATTAGAGTAGCGGAAGGGGATACCCCAATAGTCTATTATCTGGGAAAACGTCCGGCCACGCCACCTGATGTTGAGTACATCAATTAACCCCAAAGAAATATCTACCTCCACGAGTACCCGACCCATGCGACGGTCAAAACCATTCAGATGCTCGTCCTCGACATGCAGGAACCTCCCCAAGCTGTTTCCAATGGCTTCAAAGGCCCCACGGTTCCAGAGAGCAAGGGGGAGCCCAGGCAGCAGGACCCACAGATGTCGCAGACGCACCGAGGCAGTTTCAGGATCAAAATCCGTTTGCCACTTCTGTAGCATTAGGGTCCCAGAACCATGTAACCAAATTCTGTCCATAATGAGTGTGCACTGAGCCTCTTCTTCAAACTTGAATCCGTACCACCCGCAGGCCATGGCAAAAATTTGAGGAGTGTAGTTTAACAGAGGCCGCCATTTCCCCGTGACCCAAGCCACAATGTCACGCCGATTCATTGCATGATATGAAAATTTACCAACAAGCACTGTCATATTGGCCTCAACAACCTCCTCCAGACCAATGTCTCTGCCCATAGTTAACCAGGACTTGCCAAGTCATCGAAAATATCTCCCATTCAATTGACGGGTCGCACGGGAGGATGAACCAAGGTTTCTTTTGTTACCCACATCAGGGTTATCTCTACCGCTGCCAACAGAGGGGTCCAACCCCCCAGACTCACCATGTGTCCGCCTCCCAGCCAGATGTCCACGGTGTGTCTTGCCACGGGGTACCACATGACGACCCCCCAGGTTAAGGGCCCTCTTCCCCTTTAACTGGTCCTTGAAATGCTCATCCGATTTGAATAAACCGGCCTCCTCAATCATGTAATCTGAGATGTTGAGGCTGTTGTCCTCCGGTATGATGGGTTCCGGCAACATATCCCCAAATCCGGTATCCATATGTCATAAACCGAAGCCAAATCGGCCACAAAAACAACGAATCCCTTTCCCCAGTCAGCAGATCACCAAAACGGCAGCAATAAACGGTGACAGCAGCGCAGATTCTGTAACGAGGATAGTATGATTATAAAACACAAAACCCTGACCGACCGTAGACCCAGAAACAGCTTCCACACGCCCACCACATGCCTGTGACACCGGATACGAAGTTCGTGGTTCCGACGAGCCAGACAGTGATCAATACCGGACGCAGGAAGTGGAACCTTCCAGCAAAAACCCCAAAAACCGCTTTTGGGTAACAGCAACAGCACAATGCGAATAACCATTATTTATGTCTACCTTGTCGTCACGCCGTGTGGAAGTTGCTCTCTTTGCTTTGCTTTGTTGCGGTTTCATTCGGATGTCACGTTAAATGTAGTGCCTAATTGGGAAGGTAGCTTTATGTGCAAGTTTCCTCCGTACTCCGATATTGATGTTAACGCTGGAATCCGTAAAAGAATTATTGTTGAAATTACAATTTGGAGTGGTTAAATTTTAATGGTTGTTTTAAATTTGGACATTTAGTTTAGAATGGATAAACACAATTGTTGAAATTGCAAAATTATGGAAATAGCAATTTTTTTCCAAGAAAAATATAACTTATTATTAATAAAGGAAATAATAAATAGAACTATACAAATCCATCAACAAGTGTTCAGCGGAGGAGGAACAATTTTGCCTTAAAAAAATTAGTTGTGTTTTATTCTATGTAGTTGATATCATTCTATTCAAACTTTAACATTACTTATCTTGTCTTTGCAATATCTTGTCTTTTGCAAGATAAGGAATAAATGATGACTCCATTGAATAGTTGATTTTTTCATTATGAAAAAATATATATAAATATATATATTTTTAATTATATAATTCATAATTTATAGATTATTTGATCATCAAATCATATTTATAAAAATATTATTATTTATTTTAAATAATAATTAGTTAATATTTTGTTACTATCTTGAAAAATCATGTGACAATACTAATATATAAGTGTCACTTGTACATCACTCACAAAAGCTAATAACTAGCAATTTCCCCAAGAGGTGCAAATGAACGCTGGAAGGGGAAAAACTACAAGTAAAGCAGGGGATGACATTTTGGACCTAACGAAATGTTATGCATTGAAATGAAAGAGAAACAAAGAAAAATTAGTCTTTTCTTCACAAGTAAGTAGCTCTTAAGTTGGTTTTCCCTTGTACATAATATGTTGTCTTGGGAAGTAGCAATAAGCAGTCAAGTGTTTGTTTTTCTTTGTTCAAGAATCCATATATGATGAGAAATGCCATCCTTCAATAAGGCATTACATGCGCACCTACAACTTAGCCCGCAGGGGTTCAAACAAAGCGAGCATTGCCAGGACCAAATGACAATCCAAGCATTAATAGGGAAATCCATATATGATGAGAAATGCCATCCTTCAATAAGCCATTACATGCGCACCTACAACTTAGCTCGCAGGGGTTCAAACAAAGCGAGCATTGCCAGGACCAAATGACAATCCAAGCATTAATAGGGCATACAACATCATTGAATCTCCCAATGGCTCACAATAACATACTTACAAGACTTAAATTGGTGTCTATTTGATCTGATAAAGCATAGTATGAGACATTCATCACATGCATACCAAAAACATAGCAAAAATTATCAAAATGGAAACACTAAATACAAGATACATGTGAACATAAAGATATAAAAGAAAATATTTTATGTACAATTACCTGATCCATGTTTTTAAAAAAATTAATAACATGATCATAGTAGTCAATAACATGTTCATATAACTACACATATGTTCATTAAAAACATACACTTCCAACGATTGAATCTCCTTCTATTATGCCCCCTACAAAAGAACGTAGGATATAACAAAATCATCTATCAGCAACCGATTAGTCAAGTTATATTTAAAGTCTTCCAAATTTAATTCCAACACTTATACAAGGCCATCTTAAGAGATGCCATTGAGATATTTACTCTTGATCATCATCCAATATTCCTACATCCATAAGGTGGTTTTGATGATACATAGTGGGAAATGTCTCTACCCCTATTGATGCTTCCATTCCTAATTGGATTGGAATGCCCCATCACATATATCATCATAGGGGTTCAAGCCCATGGTATTTTTTAAGGATCATAATATTATACTAAAGTGTAGTATTATAGGTGGTTATTTTTTATTGAAAAAAAATATATATAAACACGTAGGCAAATATTAAATATGAAACCTACAATTTACCACTAAAACATGTAAATTTTGCCGAATATTATGATAAAAACACATATTTTATGTAAATATAGTCGATATTAGAGACTAAAAATGACCAAATAGCGAATTTATTTTTTGAAAAAAGCCCAAAAAATAGCCAATTGGCGAAATTTCGCCCCTAAAAATTACCCTGTTCAAGCCATTATGTCCACTTGACCCCATGATAGTTAGGTTTAGGGCCAACATGCTCTTATTATAAGTCATTAACTATTACCATCCATGCATTCCACATATTGAGTTACATCCACATGAGTAACCACTTGGGTAAGCCTCTTGTATCCTACACAACACACTTGCTAAGCAAACATCAAAACATCATCTCACAAAATAAAATTTGACATGATACATGCTATTCTAATTAGTGCTTAATGCCACTTCCACTTAACTACCTCATAGTCCTCAATTCATAAATTAGTTCATTGATATCTATGTGCATGAATAATATAACCTACATCCCCACACATGACCATATACATAACAATACACTGAAAATGATTGGAACTAGTTAAATAACCATAAACATTATATGTGTTAGCTTTTGGGGTTACTCTATAAGTGTTTGCATTATTCTTGGGGTGCTTCATGCAATGTTGAGTGCATGGTGTGATGCCTAGCCTTGGTTGTATTGCAATAGACATACACATTGGAAATCTATATGTTACTCATAGATTTCTATATCAATGTAATGTATGTGCACTTCCTTAGGACTTCAAAGACCTATGTGGCATGGTAGCATTCTTCATGAGGCGCACATGGAGGGCTTGGTTGATTGCTTAGTATGAGGACCTACTTGGAGGAGGAATGTTGGGCATTTAGTAGGATGATCTTGTAGCTTAGATCACATGGGGACACTTGGTTACTTACATGGAGGCTTGTGTTTGACTTGAGGATGCTTTTTTTGAGGAGTGTTTATGGAGGTGTGGTGGACTCGAAAGAGCATGCAACTTAGAGGTAGTGTCAAAGCATTGGATACCTATGGAGAGGAGCATTGTACCCTTCTTATGGAGCACTAATCTTGGGACCCCTGCTTGATGAATGTGTGGAGCTTGACATGTGTTAATTAGAGTTGGAGTGCTTCACATGCAAACCTATCTAGTGTTTAGGTATGTTGCGTGTTTGTGGAACTTGTCGACTTTATCACTGTTGACCTCCCTTACCTATCATATAAACAACGAGAGAATATTTTCATTAATAACAGTCGTTCACATACTTGTATTGGATAAGTGACAGTTAGAGAAAACTTGTATCTTTCATTTGTACTTCTTCTTCATTTTACTTTGCAATCTTGTCTAATTCATTAGGGTTCTTGTATTGATGCAAGTAAGCCTTTAGAGTTAGAGTTTTCCTGAAGAAGAGTTAGTGTTTGGAAGAAACCCTAGAGGAGCAAAGGGATCACTTGCTCTCGTGAGGAAAAAATATTAGGGTTTTGTAGCATTGTGAACATTAGTACTACTTGAAGTGTTTGATGTAGAGAAGATAGTGGAAGACTGTCTTGTTTTCTCGTGTACACTTGTATGATGCAATGCAGGTGCCAAATATATATGACTTGTTGGTGTGTATGCTTGCTAGTTCTGGATCTTTGATGGAGTGACCAGCTTTAGTTGGGAGTGATTCCTAGCTAGGAGTTGATGGCTAGGGTTTCAAAGTTGGTGTGTTCCTAGCTTGTTGAGGTTACATTAGCTAGGGTTTGGAGCCATAGCTTTTGTTAAGCTTGAATTACTATCTTGTACCAAGTTTGTATAGTTTATTGGTATGTACTTGTAACTTCATCTTATGTGTATATGCAAAAATATTTATTGTTCAAATGTTGTGTACTTGTATATTTGATTTAACATCTTGATCATTTACCTCAAACTTGGACTTGCTTAACTCTTCATTTCTATCACTTGTAGTGTTGGTCTACCACCAAACAAAGAATGTGTATACACTATAAGGATTTTAAAATGACATCATTTGAATTGAGATTGGAGCAAAATATTGAAGACTATGTTTGTTTGTTTTGCTAAAATGCATTATAAAATCTTAGGAAACCATAAGGAAGACCACATTTCAACCTAAACACAAACACACACATAGAGGATGAAGTACCATATCCACTAATATGTAAGTGTGATGAGGTACTTGAGATTACAAGTGTGTATAATCCAAAGGAAGCCAATTGACACATGATAGAATTACATAATACAAAACCACCTCATTCATCAAATGCTAGAGTTTATTTATGTCATGGTAAAATAACTTAATCAAGCCATGTAGTTGCTAATTTAAATACACTAGCAATAACATTAGTGACAAATGAGCACTTTACCATGATAATCTCAAGTGCGATGTCCAATCTTTGCTTTATTCTCATTAGCATTTCAATCTCCAAGGGACGAACTTAAGTGAGTATATACACAACCCATGGTCAAATAAGAATGTGAAGGTAATGTTTTTTTTAATATTCATGATAGGCTTTTAAGACAAGACAAGTATATCTAGCAAGATGGCTTAATTAGCATTCAATCATCCCTGGAGATTTGTTTATTGGGGTGCCTTATTTTTCTCTTTCTTGGCTTACATTAGAGAAAGTATTTGACATCATGCAATCATCACAAACATAGCAGATCTTGGATTTGCTAGTCATTTACTTGCTAACTATTTTTTTATTAGCATCCAAGCTCATACATCTACCATTGCAATGGGTAACTCCTAATGTTGCTATTATATGTTGTTGTTATTGGATGAAAATGTTTGTTAGGAGTTTCATATTGATTGGAAGTATGAAGTACTGCAATATCTCATGGATAAAATTTGTTGTGGGCTTGCTAACTAAGGAGCCATTGTGTTTCTATAGATTATGCTTTGGAGCAACGAGAATTCTCTGTTGAGGTGATATGAAATTCTTTTGTAACAACTGAAGAGGGATTTTTGTCCCTCGTGACAAATGCTTGACCCACAAAACCACAACTTACAACAGTTGGTTCTTGCTTATGTTTCCAACTTTGGAGACTCGCATGATGTAATGGGAAGACTGATCAGGGTTGATGGAGAAATAGGTGTTGTGCCGTTTTCAGCAGAACGCAATGCTAGCATGGAGGCTATAAGATCAAAGTTGTGATTGTTACATCTAGGCGACTCCTAGATTGTAGTTCTCATTAGCATGATGTTTGGAGTGTAAAGGGTATAATTTAGGTACACATCTCTATTCCTTTAGTGATTGTTAGTTTGAGGTCTTAATTGTCACAAGTTTCCTTGTTGAGAGTACAAATTGTGTAGATCTGGTATAACTCCTTAGAATTTGAAATTCTCTCCATTGATAAACAATTTCCACTCTTACTACTATAAGAAATCCATTGTTTTTCTTGTCATTCATAAAGTATTAATTTCTATTGTAGGTGTTAGTATTGTCAATCTATCCCCACAGTTATCTTGGATCTAAAAGTTTACTCAAATTCAAAAGTGCCTTGCCTACTCCATCCTTTCATTAACTTGTGGCCGGTTAACATCTATATACTACAAGTTAAGTGCCACGAACTTCTCGTTACCCATGCCTCAGCTACCAGTTATCACACACACATAATTGTTGATTTCAAATTTGGAATGATTGCCATAAAATAAACCTTGACAGTACGCTTGTCTCATCTTCATGTAATCTAGGAAGATGACCCTTCCTCATCCACCCCATATTGTAAAATATAAACACCTATCAATGTAATTATAATTTTTTTGGACCTTTAAATATTGTATCAGATCTTGATAGCCATCCTAGAAGCCTATAAGCCGTCATGCATTCACAAGTGTTGAACATTGTGCATGTGTGATAATGTGCATATGAGTGAGTTGATTGGTCCTTTTGGCCTATGAACCCTTCTACCATTATTGAATTCCATACATGTGTACATACAATGAAATAAAATTTAATGAAGCTATAATTATGTGTTGAATACCTAAATTAAAATTAAGGAAGGATTTATTGATTCATCATTAACAATACAATGATTTGTCCCTTTTCCAATCCCTCATACTATGTATCTATGTGTATGTATAATTGCTAACCATTATTAGAAACTTCGTCGTTTAAAGCAAATATATTTGAACAAATAAAAATACACTTGCATCAACAAGCTTATTCGTTATCTTGATTGCTTGTATGCATTTCTACATGAGTAACCATAAATTATGCACACGAAAATGGAACATGTAGGTAGGCTTTATCTTCGAGGATTTTTTAGGCTAAATTTATTTATGCCATAAATTAGGCACCCAAAATTGGAACATATAGGTATGCTTTATCTTTGAGGATGATAGGCCAAATTTATTTATACCAATATGCTAGGTTAGGGTGAGTAAGCTTTTTATTATGTCAAGGACACAACATTCATGAAAACACGAGAGAGTCTAGGATTGACACAGTACAAATGAAAACAAATTAACAAATTGACACAGTACAAATGAAAAAAATAAATCAACTCATGGGGTATTTTAGTGGGGCTTGTACCTACGCCATTCAAATTTCTTTCATTTGCCTGATAATGTGTAGATCTCATCATTGTTGTTGAGGATATGTAAAGTTATTTTAATGTTTTAAAGAAATTTAAGAAAATCCATTAGAAGTTGATGGCATTGTTGGTGGGTTACCCCTCTCCTAATTGAACCATAAACCAACATAAATCCATCTAAAAGGGGATCTACCAAGCGTCGAGAGGGATCAAATCTTTCTAAGGTGTAAACCCTTTCTAAACATTTGCACTATGGGCATTATTCAAGTGTGTAGTGTAATGTTTCTAGTTTTAATTTATCTATTTTGTATAGTTTTATATATATGATGTCCTAAATGTTTTAAATATAATTTGAGTCGACATTTTATTTTTTATTATTTTTTAAAAAAGACACATGTCAGCTCTAGAATGAGCATGGAAGGAGTTACACATCCACCCCTTACTGAGCTGTAGAATGGACCTCTTCGACACAAAAAGAAACATGTTTGTTTTTTCTTTGATTTAGGTAACCATGAAGGACGCGGGGAATTTTGTTGGGAAGAAAAACTTGATCGTTTGATTTAGGTAACCATGAAGGACGCGGGGAATTTTGTTGGGAAGAAAAACTTGATCGTTTACCAATAGGGAGTTCCGGCAGCCCATGCGTGTATGCACATGTATACAATGAGGAATGAATGGGATCAAGCAACTATATTGGTGTAAGATCTAGGTTCCATTATGCCAAAACATATTTCAAGAGTTGGGTTGGACATAGTGCTTTCAGAAATATACCACCAATTACGAGGATAACCCTTTGCTTGAAAGACAGATTAGATATGATGAAATCTGTCACCACCAATCTCTATTTGTAGGTGTTCACTGATCTCTATTTGTAGGTGTTCACCTAGGTTTATTATGTTAAAGGCCCGATGAAGATTTCCTAAGAGGGTCTCAAGGCAGTGAAGAAGAATTTTGTGTTGAAACTACCCCTCAGAGGATCCGAATAGGGGCGGCAAATGAAACCATTCCGAGAAACATGGCTTCAAATAGGCATTGATCTAAATAGAAAGCTATGGAGGTGAAGAAGATAGATATATGTGAACAAAATCGAAATTTGGAACCAAAAATAACACAGCTTAAACTTGGGAAAAACACTGAAATACTCTGCAAATAGTTGAGTTTGACTCGAACTTCTGAATTGATTCAAGAGTTAATGATAAATGGAGCTCTTGGTAAAAACACTGAAATACTCTGCAAATAGTTGAGTTTGACTCGAACTTCTGAATTGATTCAAGAGTTAATGATAAATGGAGCTCTGAATTGAGAAAGACTGGGCAAAATTTGTGTATTTTAATTTTAATTTTTGCATTTTATCAGTCCGTTGCGGTGAACTAAATGCTGACATGGCTTGTATACATTCGACAACAACCCATATCCAAATACTACTATGATACTATCTAGATTAATAATGGATCAAATTTTATCATTGGGCATGGAAACCCATAAGAAGATTTAACATTTGAATCCTTTCACAGTTATTTCAATTCCAATAAATCCCACATACGAAAAATGCTACGAAAGCATTGTACAATTACACAGAAAACCCTCCTCGTTGTGGTTTGACGGCTCAACCTCACCTCCAGTAATTTAAGAAGTCCGAATTTCCAAAAATATAGACAAAATTCTCAGAATTTAGACATATGCAACCGGTTTCACGCTGCACGGGTTTCCCTTAACAACCGATGGGAATTAAGCGCCTTACCTCTGAAAATATGAAAATATGCAGTGGTCTAGTCTCACATGCACACACTGGAATCCACAACAGGGGATGGTAACATCAAACATGTATGGTTTTTTTCTAGAAATTTGTTAGGAATAAAAGTTGATAGCCTTGAGCGTCATGAATAGTTTCTGAAGAACATCAAATTTAAATTTGTAGTCAATCCACACACTAATGAAAGGTGATCAGTGATTCACAGCAAAAATTTCAAGAAGTCAATACTTATCGTTTTGTGAAGCAGATGATTGATTTACAATGCACAAATCCTTATCTGAGGAATCCTGCAAGCATGTGTCCTTAGATGCAATTGTACAAGGTAAAAAAAACATTGCTAAATGTCTCATAAATGTCTCAGGTTCTTGAAAAACCTCATTGCATCATTGTCTTTACAATATATGATTTGTATCTGTGAATCAAGATGGTGTGTTTATAATTTTATCTCCTCTAAGTATTCCTATGTTAAATAACCTTTCTACTTTACTTTTATTTACTTTTATGAATGGAAATAACTTGGTGCTATTACTTTTATGAATGGAAATAACTTGGTGCTATTACTTTTATGAATGGAAATTTAACTTAGTAGTAGAGGCAAGTTCTGAAAAGCCAGTTTTCCCGCCCTTAAAAGATAGGTAATCCATAACATGTTGAAGTACGTTACATAGCGTGGCATGATATTGGATGCTACACGGTCTTCTTCCTCCATTCGATTCCAATGTCCCATTCCTATTATTTGCTCAACCTCAACTAGCTAGGACATGTGTACTATCTTTTGAGCTGGATATAACTGAAATATTGTTTATGAACATTTTCTTCTAGTAAAAACTCGATATTCCTATTATTTGCTCAACCTCAACTAGATAGGACATGTGTACTATCTTCTGAGCTGGATATAACTGAAATATTGTTTATGAACATTTTCTTCTAAGCTGGATATAACTGAAATATTGTTTATGAACATTTTCTTCTAGTAAAAACTCGATAATAAGATTAGTTTGGAAAATGTCTAATTCCTAAAGAAATGGAAACATACCCAAAACAGGTTAAGTGTGAGGGATGATACATAATATTAGTAGGATAAGCATGCCCATAAGGAAAATGTCAAGGAAAATGTCTAGTTCCCAAAGAAATGGAAACATACCCAAAACAGGTTAAGTGTGAGGGATGATACATAATATTAATAGGATAAGCATGCTTATAAGGAAAATGTCTAGTTCCTAAAGAAATGGAAACATACCCAAAACAGGTTAAGTGTGAGGGATGATACATAATATTAGTAGGATAAGCATGCCCATTGGCAACTCCACTGGGCCATTGATTTTCCCTTAGCTATCGAAAAAGATGGAAGCATTGAAATTCTTGCCTTTGTGTTAGAAGTCAATATGCTATGATAGTGACAAGTAAGGAATTACTTGGTATTTTATTGCTTGATAAAAATACGCCTAACTAGTTGTAAAGGAAAGGAGCTTCTTGCAAAGGAGGGGAAAACCAAAGTGTGTAATGTTTCCAAGTATATTTCCATTGTGGTTTTAGTTGAAATTTTTTTCTTTTGCAAAATAGGCTTCAAATGGAATGATATCCATCTTAGATTGGTAAAATATAAAAAAGGAGTTTCACCATCTTGCATTCACGCATTTTTTTAGTTGGGTAAGTGCTTCATTGGAGAGTGTAAAAACAGGATCTGCACTCCAATATTATATATTATATAGAGTGATAAAGAAATTCTCATTAGACGGTTAAAATAATGTCATAATTGTTGTTTGATGCAAAGGATGTAAAGGAAACAAATATAGAGACTTTAGGGCTTTCATCGAAAGGATGTGGATAGTTTTCCCTTCAAATCCACTTTCTTCCATAAAGGTAGAGTACAGTTTCAGATGTTTCCCATGTTGCAAGTTGTTTTGATTAGGACCCTCTCATTTCAGAATGGCGAAGTTGTTACTTATTTTGCAATTGAGAACTAATACTTGAGAGGCCGACCTGAATCTCCTTTAATAATCAACACGGTAGATAAAAAGGAAAAAAAATAATTCCATTTTCTAATTTATTGCACAAGAGTAGCAAGATGCTTTACAACTCATAATGGAAATGTTGTAACATTTGTTACATTATGGGAACATTAGCAAAAATAAAATCAACATAGATCCATCTTAAACCTGTATCTATCAAGCACCGAGAGGGATCCAATTTCTTGAGGTTTATTTCTTTTTTTAAATTTAAACTCAAAAAATTTGATCTCTCTTGATTGATAGATCCGGGTTTAAGTTAAGTTTTTATTTTATAAACGAACATCTATTTTTTAATTACGTTTCATATATTTTATTTTATGAATCAACATGGATTTTTTTTTTAAATGCTTTCCATAATTTTTTATTTTATGAGTCGACATGAAAGATTTCTATTATCGAAAATACACGTCCATGTTACAAGATCTCCCTCATATGATCATTTTTTAAGTTTTATTAAATGTAACGCTACATACTATATACACGTTACAACATCTTCCCATACTAGGCTGTAGAGCACCTAGTTTTGGTGCAATAAAAAATAATTAAAAAAATCATGTCTATGCATGTTTTTAATGAAATAAAATCGAAGTGCACATTCCACATCTATATCATGTTTTTTAATTAAAAAGGAACTTGTTTCTTCATTTATAAATAGTAAAATGAAGCATTTCAATCCAGCACATAATTATATGAAGAGTTTTCTTGCACCTTCCCATCCTAATAAACCGCAGGCTGCAATATTAATGTTACATGACTTTTTATCCTAGAAAACTGCAATATTAATGTTACACAAAATAAAAAGAGAACAAATAGGGGAATGTATGAGGTAAAATTTCATAGTCAATAGAAATTACAAAGCCAAAGGAGGGAATTCCCTTTGCCCAAAGATCTTCATCAACAGGAAAACTTGACTGCGAAAAAATCATTCATCCAGCACAACAACACAAACATAACATATGCTGCCTGGGAAAGAATTTGAAATATATACACCGAATATTCTATAAAAGAGTTTAATAGACTCTATGAAAAACAAATTTTAATAGACTCTGTGCAAAAACAAGTGACGTTGAGACCATAAAATGCAAAATGTATATCTATATATATATTTAGAAGTATAACATAAAAATGAATTAAAAAAATTGACTGCTGCGAAAGCTCAGGATAAGTGAGATTCTTCCTTAAAATCCTTCTCCATCTCCTTTCCTGACATTTGAAAAAATGGTAAGAGCACGCATTCACTTCATAAGCTTCTATATGCAGTGGCTAGACAATGGCCCAGAAAGCTCATCCTCGTTAAATAAGACTTTGTTCGTAGCAATGCCCAACCTCAAAGAAATCATATGCTCCGCATCAACACTGGAGGGTCTGTCACCATCCAGAAAGAGCACTCTGCTTAATTCTGCGAGATCCTTGTCAGTCAAGAGAATATTACGATGCGTCCCTACATTTCTCACGGAATTCATTTAAAAATAGTGAATGACAGGTCACCGCCCATATCTGGAGTTCAAGGCATTCATTTAAAAATAGCGAACGATTAGGTCACCGCCCATGATCTGAAGTTTTATAAGAAGAATGTGTTTCATTAGAAAATTTAACCTGCAATGATAAAAGGAAAACCCTTTAACCTGCAACAACAAAAGGAAAACCCTTTAACCTGCAACAACAAAAGGAAAACCAAATTTATTAAGAGAAACACGAGATATATATGAAGTTATAAAGGCCAGAAACAGAGGAAGTTATAGAACGCCAGGCATCTAGAGAACAAAAGACTAATTTTGTTAATCCCATAATGCTAAAGATGAAAATTTTAAATTCAGAACCATAAAGAATCCTTACAGCTTGCTTCAAACCCTTTGAAACGTGAGACAACAGCTCGAGTTCAAGATGCCTGAGGTTACAGACTACCTCTACCTGTAATCTGAAAAGAAAATTAGTCACTCCTATGACAGCAGCGCGACAGTAAAGGGAAAATACATCCAGAAAAGTAAAGACGACAAAACCCTACAAAGAGACGAGAGCCAAATGAAAACCAAAATCTACATTGGACAAATTTTAATTTCCTAAAGGTTTGAACTTGAACAGAAAGAAGACACATTCCGGTTGAAATTTAAAAGAAACATGCATTAGCGAAGCATAAAAATGATTTTGGACAAATTTTAATTTCCTAAAGGTTTGAACTTGAACAGAAAGAAGACACATTCCGGTTGAAATTTAAAAGAAACATGCATTAGCGAAGCATAAAAATGAATGCAATGAAATTTCTAGCACAAGAAACGACAAGTTGAAATCATAAGAAAAAGACAGAAGCCCTCAGTGGTGAGACAGAGAACTGATATTTATTTTGAATAACAGTGTCAACAAGTTAAAATAATAGCAGGAAAGCGCAGATGTCCATACCAAAACATCTAAAGGCGGCGATGGAAATTTCCTTTCGGCCGAATTCTCATTTTCATCAGGAACAGACTTAGGTATTTCTCCCAATGAATATTTTCATCGAGAAAAAGGTAATCCGGGGGGTTTACCATGGCTTGTGACTTCACAATATTCCCTGCGAGACGGTCGTCGTTCTTGTCGTAAACAAACACAGGGCCGTTTGCAAACACAGAAGGAGTCGTTTGCCGTCGTTCTTGTGGTAAACAAGCACAGAAGGAGTCGTTTGTTGGCTCTCACTAAGCAATATACCCTGCGAGACAGTCATCGTTCTTGGAGAAAACAACGACAGAAGGAGTTGTTCATTGGCCTTCTACATTACTGTTGACGCTGGGCTTCCCTCCTTCAAGGTACTCCACGACCAAATTTGTGGTCCCCAAATCGATTCCCGCAACCTTCATAGGTCCCGCAAGTCGCAACCCATCTTCGTATAGCGCGCACGTTTTACCAGTTTAGAACATTAAGTTGAGACTTAGTTCAGAAGAGCTAAGGATTGTACTGTTGGTTTGCATATTGGACAGTACTGTGCCTGAACTGCCATTCTGAGCTCTCCAACGACGGTTTCACTGAAAACCTTCCTCCGCAGATCTGTCACGAGGAAGGCGAACAACGAACAGGAACAAAGTTTCCGGTGCCGCTTAAGCCGAAACTTCAGCGACACGCAACACACGTGGCATGCGACATAAGGTTATTCGAAAAAGATACGTGGTAAAAGGCGGTTGGACAGAGTGACCAGGAATCATGCTACAGGGGCATAGAAGGTGTTCCTTGAATGAACGCGTAACAAGTTGTGTATTAAAGTATTTAGAAAATTGTGTATTAGAGTATTTAGAGAAAATTCATCTTTTCGTAGAAAACCTACAACGAAAAACAATGACATTGGAAAATATATTTAGATATACATAAGACATTTTCTTTAATTTTCTAAAAACATCCTATACGAAAACACTATATAACATGGTCTACCATTTATATGCTAAAATAAAATAAGTGAACAAAATTCATGAGCAAATTGTTAAAAAAATGTTGTTCCATACAAATACTTGCATTATTTTAAATATAAATTCATGGTATTTCCAAAAGTATCAATAGCTACTTAATAATTTAGATGTAGTGAATATTCTCTAAAATTTGCTTCGGATTGAGAAAAATGTTAAGAAATCTTACCATAGTTTGATTTTTAAGATAAAAAGTATAAATGTATAAAGAATTATAATTATAAATTAGGTCATAATTTTTTTTAAATATAAAAATAAAGAGATTAAATTAGTTTATTTAAAATTTTAAAATTTAGCCAAATTGATTAGATTTTGCTTTCAAGAAAAAACATTCCTACTCAGAACGCAAAGACTAACTTCATGTATTTAGTTGAAGAACCCATGCACACCTGTACTAATGTATTTGAGGGAATTAGCCACGAGGGAACCCTTCTCACGGTAAACAATGGTTTTTGGGCATCTTCAAATCCCCATGCAACCTTTACATTCACTCTATAGATATAAAATAGAGTCCATTTCTCCTTCAAACATTGCATATATTTAATTATTTTTCATTACAGTAAGAGGAAACGATGGTAAGGCAATAGAGAGATATACGATATAATATCATATATACCTCTCGTCACACTTTGAGAAGATCCATTTCCATAGTGTCCATAAGAATGACTTCATTCTTGGAATTGGAATGATAGTTGTCCACTTTGAAAATTAGGTTCCTACTTAGATCAAAGATAATGAATCGAGTGCAATGTAACCTTGACCAATGCAATTAAACCTTGAAATTTAAATGACAATTGCAAGCATGGTTGCATGAACCTTGGTGACTAAATAAAATTTATAAGCATGAAGAGAAGTAAATACCAAAATAAACTCAATCCATATGTAACCTTAGCCAATTTTAACCAATGTGCAATTTTATTGACAAAGGATTTGAATTTTCCACGTGTCCCCTATATTCTCAATGTTTCAAAAACCTCATAGCCTGGTGTCACATAAAAGAAGAAAAATTGGATGGTTGGATTTTTCAAAATTGAATGGATGAGAATGCGTGTATCGTCATTTATTTGATGTCTTTTGGAGACAAATTCATACAATGTAATTACTTTTTTTTTTTCCTTTGTTTTAATATATTATTTATATTGTATTCCAAGGGAATTGATTATATTGTGTAACCATTTTATATCAATTAATGGTACATACATAATGAGGGATGTCTACAGGAGTGAGTTAATAAGTGGATAATCGCAACTTTTTTAATAGGTAATTTTTTTTGGCGAAGTCAGAGTTCTAAGGGTAATTTTGCATGATCAAAGTTTGCATCAATCACGAAGTATACATTCCTACAAAATTCCTACCTAATATGGGGAAGAATTTCACCTTTAAAAACTTTGAGTTTGTCCACTTATTAGCTTACTCCATATGAATACTATAGATAGATAGATAAATGTTATTAAACAATCCATTATATCAAACGACCATATGGAATTAAAAAATCACATTATGTGCATCAATCTATAAGAGAATAAAAGAAGATTTTACAATAGCTAGAGATAATGTTGTAATGGTAAGCCCTATATCATGAACTTTGTATAGTCAACTTAAGTTGGTCTGTTAATCCCTAAATGTTGCCACATCACCCCTATAAAGTGGCCCATTACCCCATATTTTGCGGTGCATTACATATTATTGATGTCAGCTTGGGTCTATTAGTGGGTCTATTAGTTGTTATTGTACACCTTTGTCTCCTATATATAGGAAGTATATCTTTTCATTTTAGTCATCATATTGTGTCTTGTCGTGTCTTGTGTATTCAACACATTGTGTAAGGAGGTTCCTCCCTCAAAGAGCCTGGATATTCATCTTCATTCTTCTCTATTAAGGTGTGGATTACTCTTTTTGGTATTTTTATGTTATTTTTACAATATGCTATTTCTGGGAATTGGCTGCATAAAATGGTCCCCTTCACTTTGCTTCAAAGGCTAACTACCTTGTGGAATTTACTCAACCATCTACTTCTTTCTCACATCAATTATCTTCTCAGTCAACCTTGATGTACCTTTGAGTAGATCCTCTCGAAAGGTCGATTCCTAGTATATGTATGCAAATTTGACCTCTCACATCTCATTAATGAGTATGTTGCATAGTGTAGGAGAATGTGCTACTCAATTTTTTCCTCTCCATTTTCCACATACTTAGTGTAGAATTTCCTTCCACAATGATTTTCTTGTTCCCATATTGCAACTTTACATCTCAACGTATGATAGTTGGTTTTTAGTCATGCTAGCCTTGTTTTTCACACCTTGTGAGGTTAAGCTTCAAGTAGTTTTGTACTATGATATCCTCACAACTATAGAAATTGTCTATGCAGTATTGTTATTTTCTTTTGGCATGCTTTGTCCATTTTACCTCCAAGTAGCATTTGTGTACATGAATTTTCATTGCATTTTTATCTAATAGACATCTTGATTCTTCTAGATCCCACTCTTAAAACCATCCTACAAAGCTAGCCCTGTGTCTTATTTCTTCTTTTTATCTCATCTTGGCTAAATTTAATTCGAATCATGTTGTTGTCCATGGCTACCATTTTCTGTTTATACATAATCACTTTTCTCAATGCCTCCAATTTAAATGAGTATAGCCCTATTTCAACAAGGCATATCTTAAAATGGTTGTTGTTTTTTACTCTTAAACAACTTGTTATTAGCTATTTTTGCACTCACTCTATGTGGTTCCATATATTTTTGCACTCACTCATGTTGAAATAATGTAACTTCGAAGAATATTCTACTTGTACTTTAGATTATTATTATTCCTCCTTCGGGAGATGTCATTAATGTAAACGGTCACGTAAAAGTCATGAGGTAAATCCTACGTTGTAAGTCAGGTCAATAATACCCAAAAGAGTTTAATGTAATTATCATTTTGAGTCTCCCTAGAGAGGTCGGCCCTGTCAAGTTAGTGAGGACGACCCATTTAGGTTAAAAGGTTGAGTGAAAAGTAAAGTATAAATAGAGAGTGTATCCCTCTCATTTGCACCATTCACTCACTCAAGCATTGCTCAAGAGAGAAAGAGGAAGGCTAGCGAAGGAGGAGGAGGATTGTTGTTGGATCTTGTGTTTTGGTTTTGTCTCTCTTTATTATGAGACTTATTTCTTCGAGCATTGTACTTTGGTAATATATATTGAGGAATTTTTGCTGGGTTTTCTTCCCCTTGAGGGTTTCCTAGAATAAATTGTTGTGTACCTTGTGATTGTGTGTCTTTCAGAGATCCTCTTTATGATGCTATTGTGAAAATGTATTAAATGCTCATGAAGTTAGAATTTAGTATTTAATAGAATACAATATTAACATGGTTTCAGAGCTAGACTGAAAAGAGCAGCTTTCACTAGGATGAATTTATCTCTCCTTCTCCGGGCAAGAAAATTAGGGATTCCTACTGAAGAGGAAGTTTTGAGTGCAAGTGGAATTGGGAAGTGCACCCCTCCTAGGCACATATTTTGGAACCTAGATCGAATTTTTTCAGTGGCTATATCTTCCAGAAAGTCAAACCCTAGTTTGACTTGGAACCAAAAAAACCATAAAACCATAAACTGTAGTCCAGAATTTCGCAAGTATATTCAAGGGTTAAATCTTAGATTCTTCAGAAATTGATTATACCAGTATAATCACCACAGTCAAGCGCATCTTTTGGTGAGTTTAGTTTTCGTTTTTGAGAAATTTCAATTTTTGGTTATTTTCTATTCTTCGGGATAAGATGGATACAAGCACTAAGCTTGATGACAAGTTGGAAGGCATAGAAAATTTATGTGCTTGGAAATACAAAATTGGACTCATTCTAGAAGAGAATGATCCTGTGAAGTTTTTTAAGGAAGCTGTGCCAGAACCCGTAGAAGCTAAAGCAAAGGAAAAGCACAAGAAGGACATGATTAGAGCCAAGAGGATCATATCATATTCCATCAAGGATCACTTGATTCCTCAAGTGTCCTCCAAGAAAACACCTAAGTAAATTTTTGATGCCATATCAAGAGTGTATGAAGGAAAGAACATTAATTGAAAGATGAATTTGAGAACCCAACTCAAAAGTACAAATATGAGTCAAGGTGAAACTACCCAAGAATATTTTACAAGGGCTTCTCAATTCAAAGAACAACTAGAAGCAATTGGAGACAATCTTGATGAAGATGAATTAGTGATGACCGCTCTCAATGGGCTTACTAGACCTTGGTATTCTTTTATCCAGACAATGTGTGAAAGAAAGGAAAGTCTACAATTTGAAATTGTATGGGAATAATGTGTTCAAGAGGAAGATAGAGTGAAAAGGAAAATGATCAAGCTCTAGCTACCCATACTAGAAGAGGAAAAGGAAAATGTCATTACCAGAAGGAAACTCATAAGGCGTTTCATCCTCCTAAGAAGTTTCAGAAGTACAAGAAGGGAAACTACAAGCATAAATACTTTTATTCTTATCAATGTTATCATTGTGATAAGATGGGACATATTGCTAAAGATTGTCCAGTAAGAAAAGAAGAATACAAGAATAAAAATAACAAAAGACATCATGCTCATTTAGTTGAAGAAGAAGAAGAAACTCCCAGGAAGTTACCAAAGGAATAAGTAGAAGAATATGTTCTATAAGATGAAGGATGTACTATATGTACCAGGCCTGAAGAAGAACCTACCTTATATCTCAACTTTAGATAAGGACAAGTTTAGAGTTTCTTTTATAGATGGTGAAGTTTTTATATAAGATGTTGTTGTTATTAGGACAAAAGAAGGTGGCTCATATAAGGTCACTTAGAAGCAACTTTGATTTATGATACTACAATTCTATGTGATCGATGGTGTAGAAGACTTGATCAACATATTCAAGAAAGCCACAGGTCTTCATAATTAGATAATGGAGTAGAGCTCACCATCAGAAATTCTAGTAATCCTTGCAAGGAGACTAGGATCAAAAGAGATCCTACCAAACAAACTAAGATAAGTATTTGAATTGTCAATTTATCAAATTGTTTAAATGATATTGTTCAGTTGTGTACATATTTATATTCCTAGAAGTGTAGTATGCATGTTAGAACAATTGCATTAATGAACAATATAATATTGATATGCATGTGATAGGAAAGTGGCCTATGGTACTATGCAACATTCCATTGCTACTTATCTAGAGTGAAACCTCTTTGCTAACATATTGGGAGTAGTGTACACTCTTAATAATGTTATGGTAGAGATGGAAGTCATCTAGAAAGTTACCATATGAATGTGGGATATGGATGAATGTTGTGTTATTGGCTAATATAGTTGCATGACTATGAGACCTATATATTTATACACAAGAAATGTTTTTTATGAAATGTTTCTAATCACGAAACTAAATTTGACTTGTAGGAAAGATCGTGTATACTCGCTTACAAGAGAATAATGATGAGACTTGTTCTGAAGAAAAAGTGACGATGGTTTAGCTATAACATTCAAGAAGACTTATAAAATCAAGCATACTACATATGAACAAAGTGAGGGTTCTCTCAAAAAGAGGGAGTCGACTATGACAATATGTTTCCGTAGTGGCAAATGGTGTATATTACACTAGATAAATGGTGTAATTGAAATATAAGCAGAATCGAGAAAACCTCCATAATTCAAAACTCTCTACAGAGAACCACCTGTTCCATATTGAAGAAGTATATGAAGAAGATGTATCTCTTAGAGTTGTAGAACCAATGAAAGAAGATGCAAAGCTAGATTTGTGGCTCAAGGATTCTCTCAAAAGAAAGGAATCGATTATGAAGAGACATTTTCTCCCATAGAAAGGTACACTTCCAACCACGATGAAGTGGAAGCTACACCAAATGGATGTGAAAAACAACCTTCTTGAATGGTGTCATTGAAAAATAAGTGTACTTAGAACAACCACAAGGATTTGAAGTTGAAGACAGAAAGACGCATGTTTGCAAATTGAAGAAGGCTCTGTGTGGATCAAGATCCAAGAGCTTGGTATGGAAGAATTGATAGTTTTTTTACGAGCTTGGGTTTTACCAAAATTAAAGTTGATCCTAACCTTTACTTCAAGGTTATGGAACCTGTCATATTATTGTTATATGTGGATGAATTATTCCTGAAAGGTAATGAGAAGCAAATCTTAGAGTGTAAGAAGAAGCTCGTTGCAGATTTTGAGGTGAAAGACCTTGGCTTGACGCATTATTTTCTAGGTCTTGAAGTATGATAGAGCCCAGAAGGAATCTTCCTTAACCAAGGGAACTATGCAATAGAAATCTTGAAAATATTTGATATGTTGGAATGGAAATCCATGGCCACACCCATGGATACAAATTTGAAGTTACTGATTGATGCTTCGTCAAAGTCAGTGGATATAACACTATATAAGAAGATTATTGGGTCATTGATGTATCTGACGAATACCATGCCCGATATTTTCTTTGCTGTTAACGCCTTGAGTAAGTATTTGGTTGAGCCTAGACGTGTTCACCTTATACATGCAAAGCATGTGATGAGGTACCTAAAAGGTATGGTAGACTATGGTCTCAGTTATACTAGAGATCGTGACTTTAGATTGTATGGTTATACATATTTAGATTGGGCAGGAATTGTCTCAGACAGAAATAACATTTCAGGTGGATGTTTCAGTCTGGGGTCAGCCATGATCTCATGGCTAAGTAGGAAGCAGTCCAATGTTTCTCTCAGCATTACAGAAGCGGAATATATTGCAGCTTGTTCCACCAGTTGTGAATCCATATGGCTTCAGAAGTTGTTATCAGGTCTATTCGATATGGATTTGGATACCACAGTGATTCTATGTGATAACCAAAGCTACATGGAGATGACATAGAACCCCATGTTCCATGATAATTCGAAGCACTTAGAAATACAGTATTTCTACATTCATGATATGGTGCAGAAGGGAGTTGTAAAGATCCAATATGTGAGCACAAATGAGCAAGTTGCAGATGTGTTGACTAAGCCTTTGTCTCGTATGAATTTTGAACACTTCCATGACAATCTTGGTGTAGTCCGTAAGGACTTCCCTCGAGAGGGGGAGTAGTGCTGATGATACTATGATAGCTCAGTTGGGATTGATCCTCCTTAGAATTGATCCCGTAATTCCAAAGGAAGGATCACCAGTGTTTTTGGAATGAATACTTTAATTTCAAAAGGAAGGATTGTTCATGATCCCATAATTACAAAAGGAAGGATTGTCCATGATCCCGTAATTCCGAAAGGAAGGATCACCAGTGTTGTTGGGATGAATCCCATAATTCCAAAAGGAAGGATTTTCCATGATCCCATAATTCCGAAAGGAAGGATCACCAGTTTTTTTGGCTTGAATCCCGTAATTATGAAAGGAAGGATTGTCCATGATCCCGTAATTCAGAAAGGAAGTATCACCAGTGTTGTTGGACCGAATCCTATAATTCTGAAAGGAAGGATTGTCGATGATCCCGTAATTCCAAAAGGAAGGATCGCTAGTGTTGTTGGACTGAATCCCATAATTTCAAAAGGAAGGATTGTCCATGATCTCCTAATTCTGAAAGGAAGGATCACTAGTGTTGTTGGACTGAATCCCGTGATTCTAAAAGGAAGGATTGTCCATGATCCCATAATTATGAAAGGAAGGATCGTTAGTGTTGTTGGACTGAATCATGTAATTTCGAAAGGAAGGATTTTCTATGATCCCATAATTACGAAAGGAAGGATCACTTGTGTTGAACTTGATCCTGAAATTCCTAAAGGAAGGATCATATTGGTTGTTGATGCACTTGTTGCTAGAGATGATGTTGCTCCAGCCTTGAGCGGTTGATGATGATGATATTATTCCAGCTTTGTGTTGATGATCCAACCTCGTGATGTCGTTGTTGATGTATCAGTTCTTATACTGATGTGCTACTGCCAATGATACTTCAGCTCTGTACTGAAGATGATGATGATGTTCCAGCTTTGTGATACAGATGATGATGTTCTAGCTCTGTGCTGCAGATGTTGATTATGTTACAGCAAGCTGCTCCAGTTGCTGATATTGATGTTGTTGAAAAACTTCCAATTATTTATAGATGTACCAGCCAATGTTCCAAATGATGTTGTTGATAATTCTTCCTCATCCCTCCTTTCGATGATGTTGTGTAGAGCCACACCCGTTGTTGTTATTGTGAGTAGAATACCCTTCTTGTTAAGGGGGAATGTTGTAATAATGGTGTAATAATGTAACTTCGAAGAATATTCTACTTGTACTTTACATTATTATTATTCCTCCTTTGGGAGATGTCATTAATGTAAAAGGTCATGTAAAAGTAATGAGGTATCTCCTCCATTGTAAGTCGGGTCAATAATTCCCAAAAGAGTTTAATGTAATTATTGTTTTGAGTCTCCCTAGAGAGTTAGGCCCAGTCAAGTTAGTGAGGCTGACCTAGTTAGGTTAAAAGGTCAAGTGAAAAGTAAAGTATAAATAGAGAGTGTATCCCTCTCATTTGCACCATTCACTCACTCAAGCATTGTGCAAGAGAGAAAGAGGAAGGCTAGCGAAGGAGGATGAGGATTGATGTTGGCTCTTGTGTTTGGGTTTTGTCTTTCTTTCTTATGAGACTTATTTCTTTCGGCACTGTACTTTGGTAATCTATATTGAGGAATTTTCGCTGGGTTTTCTTCCCCTTGAGGGTTTCCCAGGATAAATTGTTGTGTACCTTGTGATTATGTGTCTTTCAGAGATCCTCTTTATGCTGCTATTGTGAAAATGTATTAAATGATCATGAAGTTAGAATTTAGTCTTTAGTAGTGTATAATATCAACAAATAAGGGGGGTAACTTTGGTGCTAGGGTTTAGTTGATCTTGTGAAGATCAATAGTATATTGGGTCTACAATAAACTTGTGTTGGAGTGGGAGCTTGGCATAATGAATCTTGTGCAAGGAAAATGACGAGCAATTTAAGAATATAAATAAAGAAGTTTAACAACTAGAGCTCCGAGTTAAGGAAGTTGAAGATGTAATATCTTGTTGTAGATAGATATCAGTGGATTTCTATGGATCTAGGTACAAATCCCACTAGTATGTTGAAAGAAGATTGGGAAAAGATGGGGAGGAAAGTAAAAATCATGTTTTGATTTTTCCTCTTAGATTCAATGTTGTTCAAAATTTATGTACAATACAATGCAAATAACTCGTGGGATAAGATGGGGAACTTGTATCAATCAAAGTCCATGGTAAACAAGTTATTTCTTCGAAAGAATTTGTTTCATCTTAGCATGGAGGATGGTGAAATTGGCAGATCATCTAAATATATTTAATACTCTATCAAGTCAACTTGCATGTTGATATTAAGATGGAGGAAGAAGATAAGTGTATCACCTTGCTATGTTCTTTTCCAAACTCTTAACATAATCTAGTTGTATAAATTGGTAGTCATAGAATCCATGTTAAAGTTTGAGGACATTGTTGCATCCTTGATATCAAAGGATATGAGTAGGAAATCCATGGAGGGTTCTGTGAGAGGTCATTTCCAAGAGAGAAAGAATAGGTCTTATGAGAGAAGATCTAATTCTAGAAGGAGATATAAATCTCCATAGCAATTTGAAAGAAATGATGGAAATGCATTAAAGTTGGGCATTATAAGAAAAAATGGATATCTAAGAGTGTTGATAAAGATGAGGAATATGATGATTCCTCTTCCATAGAAGGAAACCATTTGCAAAAAAAGGAGGTGATGTTTACTTGGAATCTACAGTTACACATGCAGATAATGACGCATGGTTGACCGACTTAGGTTCTTCATCTCATATGACTCCATAGAGGGAATGGTTTTGTGAATATGAAAAGTATAATGGAGGTGATGTTTATCTAGGAGATGGATTGACAACCAAAATCATAGAATGTGTAACGGTCAAGCTATTATCAAATATGGAAGGATTAGAAATATTCCTAGGGTTTTGCACATTCCAAATCTAGCCAAAAAATCGATATATGTAGGTAATATGGGTGATGCAGGTGTGCATACTGTATTTAAAAAAGAGACATTCAAGATGGTTGTAGGATCAATGGTGTTGATGTAGGGATTTCAGTTGGAAACTCTTTACAAGTTGTTGCAAAGCACTTTCATTCATGGGTGTAATAGTTATATTGTTCTTGAGGATAACAATGTAGAAGACATGATGACCCCTATTAACCCTATAGAAAGACAATTCCATGACATTAAAAAATGGGACATATTGGAGATAAGGGAATTTTTTAATTACATGGTAAAGGTATGGTTGTGCTAGAGCACAAAACCTCTCCATAGCGCCATTCTCCTACCTAGTGACCTATACCTTGACTTCATGACTCTTGAGGGCCAAACACACTCTGATCACTTGAGTCACCCTAGAGCTTCTTATAAAATCTATGGGTCCCAAACCACCTTATCTACCACTTACAACAAAACCCTAATGTCTAGTTTTATCTAATCTAGGCACATTCCTATATTTGTGGGTGCTTAATTTCCTAGATTTGGGGAACTTTTCTCTAATTTTAGGATGACTTGAGTCCCATTTCAGTTGGTAACTAGAATATATTCCCTAATTTATCTCCTAATTGAGCTTATATGTCTATATTTATCCATTATCTCCCTTGTTGAGTCTCCTTAGTATTTTTCATGCTCATTCAGTGAGTTAACTGAGCATCCTTCAGTCAAAACTAGTGGTTGTGAAGTCACAAGCCAATGTAGCTCGGTTAAGGAGAGTTAGAATGGATAACTAAGGGTTATTAAGCTCTAGTTAAGCCTGAATTATCTCAAACCATTTCATCTAAATTTTAATTTCCTCTAACCCTAATTCGAACTGCATCCCTATAAATATTGTTCACCATCACTCATTCAAGTTACATGAAATATATCATTCTTCTTCTCTTATATTCTAAGTTTTTATGTAGTGATCTATGATATTCATTTGTTACATAATTTGTTGATGGATGATTTTATTTTCATTGTATATGTATTTAGTTTATGTACCTAGATCTGTATGTTCAAATCTCATATGGTAATAGTGTTGTAGGGATACTAAATTAGTTATTGTTCTAGTGATTTTTTGTCATCAATCTTACTTTTGCAGATTAAGGAACTGCTCTTGTAGCCATCAAATTGAAATTTAGAAGCCATGGATCTACCTTCAAATTAGCTCATGTCCCCCTTCAATTACTGTGAATGGAAATCAAGAGTAGAGAGAATGAAGGGGTTGTATTGGATCACTATGAGAACCGAGATGGGAGCAATGGCTCTTGTTGAAAAGTCCATGTATCTAAAATGAATGGATGAAGCACATGGGATGCTTTGTTACTCTATGTCTGTTGGCTTTCTCTACCATATTCAAGCCAAGAGGATCCCTAATGAAGTATGGACCGCCATGTCCACCCTATTCAGAACACAAGATGAGTGAGGGGTTATCATTTGGAGGTGGAGATAATGAACCTGAGGAAAAGTGGGTTAAAATCCATTCAAGAATTATTCACCAAATTCAAATCTATCCTCTTACAGCTCAATATGTGTAATATTGATAAAGAAGACACTCATATGGTACTTTCTATCCTTTCAAATCCAGGTCTTGAATTTAGTACTTTTGTCTCCTCATTTAATTCTACTAGATTAGCACTTGGAGCATATTTCACCATGCATTCTTTAGATGTCTTTGTTTCCCCTTTTCCAAAAGAGAAATATAATCTCTCATATATGGGCCTACAAAGGACCCCAAATTATCATGCACTTGTAGCAAATGAGGACAAGAATAAAGCTAGCAAGCAAAATACTCCATACAAAGGAAAAAGGGACAAAAATTCTCTTACGACAAGACCACCTCCAAAGAAGGAAAGACCGAGGAGGAGCTACCTTTGTGTCCCTACTATAGAAAGGGACCTCACAAAGAAGAAAATTGCAGGTATAAGAAGGTTTTTGTAGAAAATGAAGATAAAGTATGCAAGCAAAGACCTCCTCTAGAAAGAGGACATGCACTTGTGACAATTTCAACTTCAAAATTAGCCACTTGGATCCTAGATTCTAGAGCATCAAATCACATGGCATTATCCAAGGACATGTTCACCTCCATGTATCCATCCTTTGTTCAAGAAGTACTCATGGGAGGAAACACTCGAATCGAGTTATGTGGAAAAGGGGATATTCTACAAGAAGATGGGAAGTTTCAAGACTACTCTCCACCTGTAGGTAAGCTTGGAATGGGATCTTGGCCCAAGACTCCTATATCGGGTGGCACCACACCTAGATGCTTGGGCAGGAAAATGGACCTGGTAGACATAATGATGGAATTTGACAAAGACATGTAGATAGATAGCATGACTTGGTGGATCGATGCGAGAATCCAACAAGCATGATCAAATGAAGTGTGGGTATGTGGTGTCAGCATGGTGGATGCGAGCATGTGTCACTATGATGAGTGGCATGGGTAGGATCCCCTAGCTTACTCCAAGTGGGAACCAAACGTACCTTAGTAGTCATCTTGAAGAAGAGTGGGAATGTGACCACAAAAGGTGGAATCCCTTGGTCGCGCTCCTTGGAAAGGAAGACAATTATAAAAGGAAGAGGATGAGGAACACTTAGGAAGATCCAACTGGTGGATCAGTTCGGATTGTTAAGAAGGGTATAACTCCAAGGGGGAGGCTACTTGTAGGGAACCACTACCTTAGCACATGCAGGGTGCTGTGCACAAGTCTGGGTAGACACAGGCTTACAATTTGGCAGCATTCAAGCATAGAGATTGGCAAGATGAAGTCTCATTTTAGGCAAGAACACACAACATAGGAAATAGATTAAGACTTGGGCATATTTCTAGATGAAGGGAATACATCGGCGACTTTAGGTGAAGACACCAAGTTAGACATCGGTGACTTCAGGTGTAGACACCAAGTTAGAGCAACTAGTGAGCAAAGATAGTGTAGCTTTAGTATGGTAGGGGAAAACTGGAATAATGCATGGAGTTGGGTGACTATGGGTGTAGAGACAGGAGCCGTAATAGGTGGTCTTATAGGAACTTCATGGGGAAACCAAGGAGAGTTCGATAGACTTGTAAGAAGGAGAAAAATTCTTGGGGTTTCCAGTAAGATTAGCTTGTTGGGCGCTCTCCTAGGTTGGCGGTCAGTTTGGGTTCACCCATTCTCTATTGTATCATTGTAATTTACACTTATATATTAAAAAGGTTTTAGGAATTCCCAACTTGGGGTCTCTCATTCATATTCTTGTGTCTCTTGTATATTGTGTCTAAGTTTAAATTTGGTTAATTGTTGAATGACAACCATGCTAATTGAATAATTGACTAAGTAAGATAATAATTCTACAAGAGTAAGTGTAATGTGTTATGCAAAAAAAAGGAAAATCTAGCTAGGATTCTGACCCAAGTTGGTCTTACCATCGAAAAGGGAAGTCATAGGAAATGTCACACAAACCACTCGAGGGGATGACGCTTAGGATTATAGGTCAAGCCAGTGTCAGCCCGTGATAAGTGGTATCAAAGAAAAGAATCACTTGGACTCTTCAACATTTTTTCTATCGAAATAAATGGTATCGGATCTAAGAATGATTTGTGCTCTTCACCACGACATAGGGAGTTTCTGCAGGTTGGTCACACGAGTTGTGAGCGTGTTGGTAGATGGTTAACGGGAGTTGCATTGGGAAGTAGTGTGCCCAACAAGGAATAGGGTGCCTAGATAGAGGTGGGGTCTGACACAATTGCACCCAGAGGTGTGGTGCCCATAAATAATATAACCCAGCAAAAGGGTGTCGAGGAAGTGGGGTGCTTGGAGGGGGTGTCATGTGGGTGAAGTGCACCCAAGAAATGAATTTTGAAATAAATTCAAGGTGACGAAGTTGTGCAGGGACACTTTGGGAGAACACTGGGTGTTGCAACAATAACTGACAAATAAGTGCCTGGATTGTGCAATGCAGGTTGTTGAAAGCAATTTATGTATCTAAAGAGGATCTCCCATAAAGTGATGCACCTGGAACACAACACACCCGGAAGGGGTGCACCCATCACACAAAGATAGTTCAGAAGGTTTGTCAATACAGTGGTTCCAGGAGGTGCGCCGACAATGGAGTGCACGACACATAGCGTGCTTAGTAGGAATATTCCCAAAACATAGTAGGAATCGGTAGATGGGTTCCCATGAGGTGAGTCACTTGGAAGTAGGGTTGCATGGGTGAGATGCACCTAGATCCTTGGATTCAGTGAGAAGAGTGAAGTGTTGGAAGGTTTAGGCAGAATGAAAACTGGCAGGAGTGCCCAGTGCACCCAACGCAGTGAGGCAACTCGGGTAGGTTTGGAGTAGGCAGTAAACCAATTGCGAACTCTTGAAAAATTCGACAGAAGGGTTCCTGAAAACCGGCACACTCCAATGGAAGTGCGCCCAACACACTTCAGTGAAAGTGTGCTCAATATTGAGCAAGTGAGTGTTCTTTGTTCGCTTAAGGGGAAACAAAGTGCCTTAGTAAGGTGTCTTAGAGAATGGACGCAGGTCTAAGGAAGAGGTGGAAACCTTATGAAGAAGTTGGGATGAAGCTCTTCATTAGATCTTAGCAGGTTGCACCTCTTGATAGTCTTAGTTGAGGCTTGTTTCTGGGTAGTCTCGGCAGGGGAATCGGGCGAAGACACAGCTTGTGGTAGAGGCATTGAATTCAGGAACAAGAAACAAGCTTGTTTGGTTCCACAAGGAAGCACACTTCGCAGGTGTCCACGAGGTGGGCACACTTGTTTGGGAAATATATGGACACGAGTCTATGGCTAGGATGACAGACTCCTGAAGTAGTAAGAGAGAGATGCATTATGATAGACTTGATGTGGCATGCTCTTTGGAAGCCAAAGTGAGGCACACAAATGGAAAGACCTCAGAGAGGTTTTAGACTTGGTGGAAATGTTCTGGTTCATGCTTAAGTGTAGTGGATTTCACTTGGAAAGGTGATGAACCATGCAGACTATGAGAAGGTAGCATACCACTATGCAGAGTGTGAGGTCTGCATGGAGGTAACCTTATAATAAACTCAACGGATTGGTAGATTGTCGGGTGGACATTGAAGCAATGCGCTGGTTTAGGAGGGATGAGTGCATGACTTGGTATACTTCGTGCATAAGGAAACAAGATTCAAGTGTGGAGGATTTCGATAAACATGTGATACGTTTGGGAAGTGGTGCAATAAGGGTTCCTCGAGTACAGTGTGCTTGGGACACAATAGAGTTGCACTCGGTTTGCTGTGCACTTTGGCAATAAGTGTTCCCACGACTTAGTGCACCCAAATTTTTTCAAGAGAGGTATTGGGGCCTTAGATGGTTGGAAGGTGTGCAATGTGTTGAGTTGTGGATGGTGAATTAGCACACTCGAGAAGGAGTGATCCTCTCCTTGGGAAAGACAAAAGTAGCAAACCAAAGGGGAGAACACTTTCATGGGTGGAGAAAGTTGTTTGAATTTATTATTGATGTGATGGAGGTAGAAAAGGAGTGACCATGAAGAAGGGTGCTTCACACCATGTAACTAGTGGATGCGTGGAAATGCTAACTTGGGATATGCTCACCTACCTTTGGACTTAGGTTGAGGCTGGATCTGCATGTGGAGATGTTTGGCAATGTGTATCCATTGGTTGTGGGAGTAACCAGGTAGTGGTGAGGATTCTCTGGCTTGTTCATCATGCTAGGAAGGCTTCAAATGGCTTACTAGAGGTAGTAGGTCATAAAGGACTAGTTTTCCATTTCTCTACATTCAGGATCGTGGAGGTGATGGTTCAGAGTGGCCATGTGGATTGAGGGTTGAGGAGTGTAGTGGGAACTCAAACCAACCAAACTCTTTAATGCATTGCAACGATGTGGTAGAAGTGTAAGTCGCATGACATTGCAATGATTGTGCACGATTCTACTTCACATGGGATTAGCGAAATGAGAGTGACATGTTGCAATATTTGAGGACTTGAGAAGCAAGTTGGTAAGGGGAGAAACAAATGAAAGAGAGGTTACGGAGGTCCCTTTGGTGATGGTTGAGTCAAGAAAGGATACCTTTTCTTCTTAACTAAGGGGTGTTGTACGAATAGACAAAAAATGTGAAGCGAAGGGGATCGGGTGAGATTGAGTACCGATGCAGAAGTAAGTTTGTAGAGCCAATACATTTGAACGGATGAGCTTGATTCTCATTATGAGTGCCTTAGACAATTTTGAGGTAGAGGTGGTGACTTTTCCTTGGTTTGAAAAAATTGCATGGAGGACTGGAACAAAGAGGGTAGTTTTTTATCTTATGCATGAGGATTTATTATCGTGGCATTGCATAGTATGATTGGATTAGCTACCTAATCAGTTTGACACATGAGAGCTAGAAATGGACTACGACATAACAATACGAAAACGTATCGATGGAGTAGTAGGTTGGATGGATGGCATGGTAGCTAAATGGGTTGCAGTAGCAGTTGGAAGCGACAAAAGTTGTAGCATAAGTTTTGAAGTGTAGCAGGAAACTTGGAGATGTTTCCGAGGGGGGAACATATTGGAGTGGGGGAGGATGTAACAACCTTAGTGAGTGGAACCTCAGTTTTATCCCTCCTAGCAACATATGCGCCCTTGTTTCCATCACTGGAGTACAACTTTTCCCTCTTCCACCTATTTAAGAGTTATATCAGTTAGTTCCATGATTAGTGGATCAGTTCCTTGATTTGAGGGCTGATAGCTTAGTTAAATGATTGAAACACTTAGATAGACATCTAAAGATACTAGTTCAACTATACTGACTATTGACAGCTCCTCATGCGCCCACATTGGACTCTCCTTCCCTAGATTTGTGCCACATGCACTAGTTAGACTCAGTTAGACTCATTTGACTATTTGTGACTATTGCCACTGATTGGATGATGTCTCCAATGTCATCCAAGCCACACATTGAGGAGAATTCGAATGAACTTAGTAGTGATTCAAATTCATTTGATTGTATTAAGTTATTATTCTACTTTTCATAGTGTCAGCTTATAGCTGATGTATGATATATCAGTTTTTGTCATTGCTTGTGTTAATGAGTGATTATTGATTCAATTCTTCTTCTTCTCTCTGCAATTCTTGAGTGATATTAGTGAGATTTACTCTAGCTATGAGATCTATCCTATATACTATCACATGGTATCAGAGCTGGATCCAACTATTCGAATTGTAGCAGTAGCAGCTGCAGCAATTCATTGAGCAATTGTCTTTCATTGACCACTAAAAGCCTCTGGATTTCCACCGCAATTCCTGGTACAATTGTCTTGAATTCACTGGAGAAATCCAGTGAGGTCTAGCCAGGTGTGAAGGATCCAGTCACATGTTCTCATTGTCCTAAGGTAGTGTTCATTCGAATTTGCAGCAAATATCCATCAACAATTTCATTTGTTTTGCATGTTATATCCACAATTCGAATTCATCTTCAATTCGACTTCTACAACTACCTATGGGTCTAAAATTGAATTCATTCAATTATGTCGAATGGAAGGCCAATATGAACATCTTCATGAATTCCAAGAGCCTCTCTAGAGTATTGAATGGGACTGCAGTCGAACCCACTGATGCAGTAGAGAAATCCAAGTACTTAGATAAACTTGATGAAGCAGTAGGAATGCTGCTCCTCAGCATTTCTGAAGACCTCCATTTTCATGTCATAGATCTAGCAACTCCAAAATAGGTTTGGGACAAGCTCGAATATCTTCTTGGACAGAAAGATGGCTTGAAAGGTCACAAATTGGAAAATGAGCTCATCTCCTTGAGCCCTTGCAGTTTCGACTCCATCAATGAGTTTCTAACCAAGTTTAAAAATCAGATTTCATAATTGAAGAGATATGGAATAGAGAAGGAAGATAAGCAACTCATCCTTGCCATACTATCAAAATTGGGCCCTAACTACTCAGTATTTGTCTCCACCTTTCAGACAACGAAGCTATCCACCCCAAAATGGAAGTTTCCAAGCCTTGATGACTTCATCCAATCTCTCACACAAGAGGAGGAGAAGTTAATTAAAATGGGAATGATAAAACCCAAGTTGGATTCAACACTTGCTACCACTGAAATGAAGAGCGTGAATGGCAAGGGCAAGCAATTTTTTTTTGAGAGAAAGTCGAATGAGCAAAATTATAAGGAGAATCCAAACCAAGCAGAAGGAGTTTCGAATCCCAAGAAAGACAAGCAAACTCCGAAGGGGAAATCCAAATGCACATACTGAAATAGAGGATTCCATCCTAAGAGTTCATGTATGAAGAATACCATAGATCTCATGGCTTCACTTCTTGAAAAGAATAACCTTCCAGTACCTGTATGGGCTAGAAAGAAAGAAGGTGAACCATCAAGACAAGAGGACAAAGAAAGATGACATGCTCTCATGGCAGGTGCATCAATACAATCCTCCTTCATCATAGATTCAGGAGCATCAAGACACATGTATTCCTCAAAATATCTCTTTACTTGTTTCGAATCCACCGTTCGACCATCCATCATGTTGGGGAATGATTCTGAGGTCTCCTCTGAGGGGATTGGAAGAATCAAACTTGGTCATGGGTACTTATCAAATGTACTCTATGTCCCTACACTCACTGATAATCTACTTTTAGTCTACCAGATGACCCACACTGGAGAGCCCAAGAGGGTGATCTTCTCTCCAAATGAGGTCGAAATCCAACACATGGTATCAGGATCTACCATTACAAAAGGTGTTGCAAAGCACAAGTTGAAACTCTACGAGTTCTCCCATTTTCTACCTCTCTCTAAACAATATGATATTCAATGTAATACCCCAATTTTGACCCTTATGATATAATGGCTTTTAATGTAAATATTGTGTACGTGGGATGTATGTTTTCCTAGCGTGGAGCTCAAGGCCAAGGCCCCAGTAGTGTATGCTCGGATTTTATTTAGAAATGTGAGTATTTGATATTTTACTACCCATGTGCTATTAAGCCATGAAATATTGTAAATTGATGTTAATATTAATATTTCAATAAAATACCAAAACTGGCTATGGAGGCAACTAATGAGAAGGGGCCATGTGTATTCCACTAGGGAGTGGTGAGGGGGTTGTGGGATTGAACCATAGGCTTCCAAATGTCATCTTGTGAACCCATTTGACTTTCCTTGCTGACATTTAATTTAGTTGTAAGAAAGTCGTTGAAAAATCAGTCCATGGCTTCAATGGAGCATGGGCAGCCCATAAATTTGTATGGCAGGTATGGGCTCTGTTTTTATTGACCCACAAGTCACTCCACCTCATGGGAATTCATTCTTCCTCATTCCCATTGCATGGTTGAAGATCCAAGCTTCAGTTTTTATCCATTACACATGCCCAACAATGAGAAAAACTAGAAATCGCAATTGTGAATTAACCCACGTTTTGAAGTGCCATAAACGCCCAGAATTTGGTATTGACAGTAAAATCTAATGGGGGATCCATAGATAAGAACCTTGGGGTGAAATTGAGGGTATTAGATACCCCAGAATCCATTGGAAAAACCAGTTTTTATAGCCCATAAATCCAATTATGGGATTGAGTTATTTGGTCACCGAATTGTGAAAATCCAAGCGTGAATGATATAACAGAAATTGGGATTGCTTGATAAACCCAGTGAATATTAGAATCTCAAGGAATTAGCAGCTTGGACCTTTCTATTCCCACCCCGAAGAGAACTGGACAGATACCTATGGTTGGGTGGAACGTTGCTCTCACATAGCTAGTTGTTGGACAGTTTCATCTTAAAGATAAGTATTCTCTGTGGTTTAAATTATATTCATTATGTGCTCTGCAATGTTTAATTTGATGACTGTTATTGGTATGCTGAATGCATGATGTAGTTGTGTGTGGATAATGTTTATTTTTGGTGTGTTTATATTGAGTATGAATATGCACACACAAGTTTTTATTTCTTGTGAATTTTCTTAGTAATGTATGGGGCTGAGTTAAACAAATAAGCCCAAAATATTAATCATGTTCCCTTCCTTGTATCGGATCAATGGAAGGGGACATGACATTCACACTCATGCAAATGAAGAGAGTAGGCATGGCATGAAATATTTGGGCATCTCAACTATAAGTACCTGCAAGATATGCATACTCAAGACATGGTTGAGGGACTACCCAAAGTCAAGTTTTCAAAGGGAAACTGTAATGGTTGTTTGATGGGAAAGCATCCAGAAAATAAGTTTGAGAAGGGGAAGGAAAGGAGAGCCTCTCAACCTCTAGATCTGATTCATGGTGATGTTGCAAGGCCATTTCCAAATCTATCTTTGAACAAGGCAAGGTATATTCTTACTTTTATTGATTATTATTCAAGATTTACATGGGTATACTTTCTCAAATTAAAACCAGAAGTGTTTGGATACTTTAAGTTTTTCAAGTCTTCTATAGAAAAGTTTTCAGATAGAAAGATCAAGGCCATTCACACTAATAATGGAGGAGAGTACATCAAAGGTGATTTTCAAACCTTTTGTGCTAAAGAAGGCATTGGGATGAAGCATACTGTTCCCTACACACCACAATAGAATGGTGTTGCAAAGAGAAAGAACATAACATTAAAAGAGATGGAAACTTGCATGCTAAAGTTGAAAGGGTTGCACCCTAGTCTTTGGGCAAAAGCCATCAATTGTGATTCCTACCTTCAAAACAAAGTTCCTCGGAATGGACTCAAAGATATGGCTCCTTTAGAAAAATGGATGGGATACAAACCTGGCGTGTTTCATCTCAGAGTGTTTGGATCTAGATCATGGGCAAGGATTCCAATAGAGAAAAGGAGAGCCCTAGATCCAAAAAGTAGAGAGTGTATTATGGTGGGTTATGCATTGAGTGCAAAAGCGTGGCAAAAACCTACAAGATTCTTGATCCTTCTAATATGACAACATTCCTTGATAGGAGTGTACAGTTTGAGGAATGGCCACTTCATGATGCTCACCCAGTTGAGCAAGAGAGATTGCCTACCACACCTCCACTGCTTGATGAGCAAGAGAGCGAATCTTCATCACATGAGAGTTCAGATTCAAAGTATGAGAGTGAATATGATGAAGAGCGAATGCTAGATCTAGATCCATAAGAACCTGAAGATCTAGCACCTATTAGTGAAGATGAGCGAATGGAAGACCAAGATCCAGATCTACATCCTGCAGATCCTCCTCTTCCTAGATGGGAAGCCACTACTCTTAGATCTGTCGAAGATCTTGTTGGAGATCCACTTGATCCGAGGAGAACCAGATCTGATTTTTAGAATGGGAGGTTTCATCCTTCTCACATTACTGATCCATTTCTTGCAGATACATATTTCTTCGGTGTAGAAGTGCACTTACCATTTGTGGTGAGTGATGTAAATGATTGATTATCCTACCACAGTTTATATTGAGGGGGGGATTTCTTCCCACTGGGTTTTCCCTCTTTCCTCTATTTATTTATTTAGATTATTGTACAGGGTGACCTTTAGTCTCAGTTATCAGGGCCCTACTAGTTTTCAGTTATTTCATCATAGTTTGGCTTGAGGGGGGGTGTTGGAATATTCTCACCATCATTTTTTATATTTGCATGCATGCATGCATTCTTCATGCATCCAATCATTAGTATGGTAGTCTCCTAGCACCTAGTTCCCAGTTTTTCATCCCTAGGAGCCTACTTCTGCTCAGTTCTATCCCTCCTAGCCACACATGCGCCCTTGTTTTCATCACTGGAGTACAGCTGCTCCCTCTTCCACCTATTTAAGAGTTACATCAGTCAGTTCCATGATTAGTGGATCAGTTCCTTGATTTGAGGACTGATTTCTTAGTTAACTAACTGGAACACTTAGATAGACACCTACAGATACTAGTTCAACTATACTGATTACTGACAGCTGTTAAGATTCAATATGCTAAGACAGAAAATATAATCATTACATTCCATTTCACAACAATAGCATATACATGATCACTGAAAGAAAAACAAGAACAACATAAACACAAGAGACACAGATTTATCCTAGGAAACCCTCATGGGGTAGAAAACCCAACAAAGCTTCCTCAATATAGATGACCAGCAAATACAAAGATGTAATCCTAAACCATGAGCTCCTTCTCCTCCATAGCATATCTCTCTCT
The DNA here is from genome assembly GCA_027924585.1 of Larix kaempferi. Classification (NCBI taxonomy): domain Eukaryota; kingdom Viridiplantae; phylum Streptophyta; class Pinopsida; order Pinales; family Pinaceae; genus Larix; species Larix kaempferi. The sequence continues at coordinate 14,261,039 of BSBM01000422.1, forward strand.
CACTTATGCGCTAATCACAAGTGAGTGAATGTGTGTTAAATGAGGAACACACCTCCTCTATTTATACACAACTTCGACTTGAATTTTACATAAACTAGGTTGGCCCCAACTTAACTACTTAACATAATGTGGCAGGGCCGACCCCACTAGGGTGGTCTAGTAAACCTTTAACCCACATGACTCATACAGGGCCGACCCCCACTAGGGAAGCCTAATAACCCAAGTTACCACATTATCCATGGAGGAATAAAACATCTTCGGATATACAATAAGGTCTCTACGGAGGAATGAAACATCTCCGGAATAATAAAGTACAAATATAATATTCTTAGAAGTTACAATATCTCAAAACTCCCCCTTAACGAGAAGGATATTATAACAACATCTGCACGAGCAAGGAGTCATCAACTACATGATACATGATACATCTATAAATCATTGGAAGCTTTCTTCATACATCATCAGTAACTCAACCAGTTACTAGAACATCTTCAATACTGGAACATCAACATCTTCAGTACTAAATCTTCATCTTCTGCAGCACTTGAACAACTACAGCAACATCAACATATAGATCCTCACGATTAGTAGCATCGTCATCTATCTCATCACGATCAACAACATCGTCATCTAGATCATCATGATCAACAGCATCGTCATCTAGATCATCACGATCGACAACATCGTAGCAGCATACCCTGCAATACACATGATCCATTTAAGACACCATAACATGTCTAGGGACGATGCAGTCCACTTGTCAACTTAGACAAAGTCTAAGGACCTCTTTCTCGAAGACATATATCTACGGATCAATTCAGGGACCAAAGTCTGGGGATGATGCAATCCCCTCTGGTCCACTAGGGACCACTTCTCGGAGACATATGTATACAGATCAATTCAGGGACCGAAGTCTGGGGATGATACAATCACCTCTCGTCCACTAGGGACCACTTCTCGGAGACATCTGTCTACGGATCAATTCAGGGACCGAAGTCTGGGGATCATACAATCCCCTCTCGTCCACTAGGGACCACTTCTTGGAGACATCTGTCTACTGATCAATTCAGGGATCGAAGTCCAGGGATCATAAAATCCCCTCTCATCCACTAGGGACCACTTGTTGGAGACATCTGTCTACCGATCAATTTAGGGATCAATTCAGGGACCAAATTCTGGGGATGATACAATCCCCTCTCGTCCACTAGGGACCACTTCTTGGAGACATCTGTCTATGGATCAATTCAGGGACCGAAGTCCGGGGATGATACAATCCCCTCTCGTCCACTAGGGACCACTTCTCGGATACATCTGTCTACGGATCAATTCAAGGACCGAAGTCCGGGGATGATACAATCCTCATCACGTACATTTTGAACTAGTGGTTCCGGGATGATGCAATCCCCATCACATACATTTTGAACTAGTGGTTCCGGGATGATGCAATCCCCATCACGTACATTTTGAACTAGTGGTTTCGGGATGATGCAATCCCCATCACGTACATTTTTAACTAGTGGTTCCGGGATGATTCAATCCCCATCACGTACATTTTGAACTAGTGGTTCCAGGATGATGCAATCCCCATCCCGTATATTTTGAACTATTGGTTCCGAGATGATGCAATCCCCATCACGTACATTTTGAACTAGTGGTTCTGGGATGATGTAATCCCCATCACATACATTTTGAACCAAGCGTTCAGGGATGATGCAGTCCTATCACGTCTAGTAGGGACCATACAATGACCTCATCGTCAGAACAGGTAGCCTCATCATCGATACAAGTATCCACATCAATACAATATCCACATCATTGATACAATATCCTCATCAATACAATATCCACATCAACGATACAAGTATCTTCATCATCGATACACGTATCCATATCAACACAGGTATCCTCATAATTGACCTTACTATCAACATAGGCAATCTCATCATCGATACAGGTATCCACATCAATACCAGTATCCAAATATCATCATCGACCACATCACTCCCCCTTTTGAGGAGGGTCCTTCTGAATGACACCAAGCTTGTCTCAAAAATACTCAAACTTTAATCGAGACAAAGGTTTGGTTAACACATCAACAACTTGTTCGTCAGTGCTCACATACTCGAGCTTGATAGCTCCTTTCTGCACCATATCCCTTATATACAAATATTGGATCTCTATGTGCTTTGACTTATCATGGAACACTGGATTCTCTGCCATCTTGATACAACTCTGGTTGTCACACAGGATCATAGTGGAGTCCATCTCTAAGTCAAATAATCTGATAACAATTTCCGAAGCCATATCGCTTCACAACTAGTAGAGCAAGCAGCTATATATATACTGCTTCAGCTATGCTAAGAGCCACACTAGATTGCTTCCTGCTAAACCACGAGATCATGCCAGATCCCAGACAATAACATCCGCCTAATGTGCTCTTCCTGTCTGATACACTTCCTGCCCAATCATCATCTGTGTAGCCATGCAATCTGAATTCATGATCTTTAAGATAACATAGAACAAAGTCTATCGTACCCTTTACGTACCTCATCACATGCTTTGCAGCTATCAGGTGAACTCGTCTAGGTTCCACTAGATACCGACTCAAGGTGTTCACCGCAAAGCATATATCTGGCCTGGTATTCGTCAGATACATTAATGACCCAATAATCTGTCTGTACAGAGTCACATCCACTAACTCTGAGGAGTCATCAGCTAACAGCTTCAAGTTGGAACCCATGAGAGTGGCCATGGTTGTACATTCCAACATATCAATTATTCTCAAGATTTACACAGCATACTTTCCCTGGTTGAGAAATATTCCTTCTGAGCCTTGCCATACTTCCAGACCTAGGAAGTAATGCATTAATTCGAGATCTTTCATTTCAAATTCTGTAGCTAGCTTCTTCTTGCTTTCCATGATCTCTTTCTCATTCCTTGTCAGAAAGATATCATTCACATACAATAATAGTATCATCCATAACCTTAAGGTAAAGGTTAGGATCATATTTACTTTTGGTAAAGCCCAAGCTTGTCAAGAAGCTATCAAATATCCCTTTGTGACTGAACATCATTCCTACTGTGAGTGATCTTCTACATATCTATCTGTGCCATCTCCCGTCAAATGGCTCTACTGGTATGAGCCTCAAGATCATTCGAACTATGTGGTGAGTTCCTTCTTGCATCCATTTAAGAGAAGAATGTCATCTGTATATAGAAACCATCTTCAACCTTGTAGCAAAGGTTGAAATCTGCATCACCCATGGTGATGATTAAGCTCATCAAATGACTATCGATCCTGGGTACCCGTACAAAGCTTTCTTCAATTGAATTCTAGAAGTTTTCTCGATTCACACTTCTTCTTTAATTACACCATTAAGAGAATGGTCTTATCTAGCAACTTGGAGCAAACATCTCGTCATGATCCTCTTCCTCTTTCTAAGAGAATCTTCTAGCCACGAGCCTTCTATAGTATGTTTGATTTGTAAATCTTCTTGTTGAACATTCATCACTTGTTCGGTGTTCATCATTCTTCATGATCTTTCCTACAAATCAAAGTTAATTACATGATTAGTACTACTTCATAATAATCAAATCATGTTGACATGATAATCTATTATGCATACAGATATGATTCACATAGTTATGCAACTATCTTGACCAATACTTTTGGCACAACACTTTTCCATATCCTGTATGCATACAGTGGCTATCTAGATGCCTTCCATCTCTACCAGAGCATACTATCAAGAGCGTGCACAGCTTTCAGCATGTCAGCAAAGAGGTTTCATTCTAGACAAGCAACAATGGAATGTTTGTCCAACTTACCAATCATATGCATATTAGTAGTATACTGTTCAATGTTATATGAATGCTTACACTATGCATGATATATTCTAGGATTACAAATATGCATACAACTATTACGAGCAATATCATTTACTATTCAGAGATTCAAGAAGTAATTCAAACAACAACTTAAATACTTATCTTTTATGTTTGTGTGGTTGCCTCCCGCTTGATCTCTATTTTCCCTTCATGGTTATATGTCTTTGAAATTCTATCCATCCTGGACCACTATGCATGCTTAAGTGTGCACTAGTGTCATCCTCATGATCTCATACACCAACATACATTCATTAGTATAATCTCAATATTATCAAAACATTATAATTTTAAATAATCTTAAGTATGTATGGTCATGATTAATTCATACACAGACATACTTACCTAAGATCCTAACAAAGTAGGATTCTAACTTGATATAGGAAAACATACCTGGATTATCAAGCTTGGTTATGTTTTAACATACCCAAACAATATCTTCTTTGTTCTCTTCAATGATTTAGAGACCTTGTGCTAGAACCTGCATATCTCATAGGTTAAGCATAGTAGAACAAAGTCATACATACCTTGTAAGTAGAGATTCTATGTGGTCAAATATTATGGATGAGTCTTTGTCTTCATGTCATCAGGGTCATAGAACTTGATTTGTCTTTCTTGATGTACCTGTATCTTGTTAGTAGACAACATTATCCTCATACAACACCATAGGTGCATTAGTACAATCATATAACCCTAATCAATGAATGTCTTCTATCATTCACATGCATTCATTATCAAACAGTCATAATTGTACTAACCTCAATAATATGAAGACAAACATATCATGAAAAGATTTCAACACATACCTGTATCTCCTCAAGTCTTACCTGTCAGGATTGTTTTTAACCCAATCCACTTTGATTTGCTGAAACTGGATCTGGAGTTGGATTAGGGTTTGTCAAAGAAACCCTAAAAATTCAAAATTTGAATTTCAAACTTCTGAATGGATGGAAATATGTGGCTTTCTGATCTGATCAAGATGGTATAATTCAATTTTTAAAACTGCAAAATTTGACCCCTCAAAATTGCCTTAGAAACCTCTGGATTCACTAAACAAGACCCCGAACTAGGGTTTGATAAAGCCCACCCTTCTGCCCAATCAAAAGGTTCGATCCAAAGCTCTAAACTTCGATTTTTCTGAGGAGATTCCAACCATGGTAATAGACTTCAAAAATTCCAACTTTTGCAGAAGCCCTAATTTTCCACCTTTTCGATCAAAATTTTGAACTAGGGTTTGATCAAGCCCGACCTTCTGACCAACCAAAAAATTCATTCTTGGTCTCTAAATTTTGATTTTTCTGAGGAGCATTCATTCGTGGACTTCGATCCCAAAAATTCCAACTTTCTCCAAATTCCGAAATTCCCGCAGCAGTGATAAGACAAGAATGAAGGTGCTTAGAATCCAATTCTGTTTTGACATAAATATGCACCTGATTGCTTATGGCGCATCTCTGAAATCATGAATCCAAAGGGTCTAAAAATTTGGCATGTGGTAGCCTGACCTGTCATCTTTCCAACCCCATAGGTCTGACCTCAATTGGATTCTCTGAGAGAGAGTTATTCCAAGTGTCACAACGTGACCTATTTATGGGATAAAACAAGAGAGCGAACTTGTACGGCGTGCCACGTGTCACTAGTTCAACTTAGGCCTCTGAAAAAATTACCTGAGAAACTAAAGTTCATTCTCTACCTGTCAATGTTTACGAAATTTCATTTGGAGCTTCCTAGCCCAAGTTGTGACCTTTTTTCCTAGCTCACCTGTTTATGACTGAGATTTGGAAGAGGTAGAAACCCTAACTTGTACTAATCATAAATCACAAAGTACAACGAATTAGAGGCTGTCCTTTGGACACAAGGTATAGGGGGATGTTATCTACGATGTGTAAAGGTTTCAGATCCTGAACCTTCGACAAAATGGATTTATAGTGAAAGTTCCACGATGACTGGTTTTGCTATATAAAACCCTAACCTTCAAATTGTCACAAGTGAAGCAAGTGTCGTAAGTGCCATACATTGCCTTCCTTCAGGTTATCTATGATACCATGTTAATGTTCAATATGATAAGAAAGAAAATATAAGCATCACATTCCATTTCACAACAATAGCATATACAGGATCACTGAAAGAACAACACGCACAACATAAACACAAGAGACACAGATTTATCCTGGGAAACCCTCATGGGGTAGAAAAACCAGCAAAGCTTCCTCAATATAGATGACCATAAAATACAAATATGTAATCCTCAACCATGAGCTCCTTCTCCTCCATATCATATCTCTCTCTCACTTATGCGCTAATCACAAGTGAGTGAATGTGTGTTAAATGAGGAACACACCTCCTCTATTTATACACAACTCCAACTTGAATTTTACACAAATTAGGTCGGCCCCAACTTAACTACTTAAAATAATGTGGCAGGGCCAACCCCACTAGGGTGGTTTAATAACCCTTTAACCCACATGACTCATACAAGGCCGACCCCCACTAGGGAAGTCTAATAACCCAAGTTACCACATTATCCACGGAGGAATAAAACATCTCCGGATATACAATAAGGTCTCTACGGAGGAATGAACATCTACGGAATAATAAATTACACATATAATATTCTTAGAAGTTACAATATTTCAACAAATGCCCCTCATGCGCCCACATTGGAGTCTCCTTCCCTTGATTTTTGTCACATGCACTAGTTAGACTCAATTAGACTCATTTGACTGATATTTGACTATTTGTGACTACTGCCATTGATTGGATGACGTCTCCAATGTCTTCCAAGCCACATATTGAGGAGAATTCGAATGACCTTAGTAGTGATTCGAATTCATTTGATTGTATTCAGTTATTATTCTACTTTTCACAGTACCAGCTTAATGTATGATACAACAGTTTTTGTCTTTTCTTGTGTTAATCAGTGATTATTGATTCAATTATTCTTCTTCTCTCTCTAATTCTTGAGTGGGATTAGTGAGATTTACTCTAGCTGTGAGATCTATCCTGTAGATTATCACAAATTTTGTAAAGCATAGTGCCTTAAAGTTGTTAAAACAAGATGATGTAATCAAATGGTAAAAAATAACTTACGAGGGAGTACACACATAAAAACTTGGTTATTCAACAAGATGGAGGAAGACTATTTAAGAGAAATAGCTTGATTATGAAATATAGTTTGGAAAATGTATAGTACTTTAAAATCTAACCTTTTGGGTTGGAATTGGAAAACAAAATATTAACGCAATAAAATATTTTGTTACAAATAATTGGTAAATTATATTTTTATATAAACGTATACTAAATTTAACAATTCTTAAAAAAAACAATAATATAAACATTATACTATCCTTTCGAGAGAGCCAACCCAACAATAGTAACACTATACTACCATCCAACATGATATAGCCATGTTTGTTCCGATCACGAGTTACCAATTAATTTGAAAACAACCCCACTAAAACCAAAAACAGAAAAATAAAAATGTTATACAATCATCCTTCACAGAAGTATAACTTATGAACAACCTTCCAAATGTTGAAAACAGATATAGCCTCAAGAAAATCCTTAACCAAAAATAGGGATAGAGCCTTTAGAAATTATATCAAAGCCACATAATTTAGTATAGAAAATCAAACTTTCATTCATAATTTGAGCTTGTTTGGATAGTTTCCACATTGAACTCTCTGAAAATATGAATATGTTTGAAATTTTATCCCTTGAAATTGAGCACGAAGATTTCTAATTTTGTCCTTACAATTTTTATGAAGAATCCATTCCATAACAATTTTGGAATCTCCAACTACATGTAAGTATGTAATTTTTTTAGATCAATGTAAAATAAGAGAACTCACAATGCAAATAATTCACTAATCCCCCTTCCACAATTAAATTGCTGCATAGCTTAAGTTATTTTCTGAGAAGCATCATCAAAGAAACCTATAAACTAGCTGCTATTGAAAATAGGATCCCTTGCCACTCTCGGAACCCTATTTGAGGAAACAAGCCCAAATTTCAATTTTAAAAAGATCTTTATATTGTTGCACATTGAAAGCCTACTAACAATATAATTAAATGATCTCAAGATAATTTTATAAATTATTTTTAGTTTACAAATAAATTAAAAAATAAACTAATAGATATTTTGATTTCACACTTCTAATATACAATATTTAGCTCTGCCATAGCAATTTCTCTTTATTATCCAGATACATCTACAAAGATGTCTGAAGTATATATTACTAATACTGAAAAAGGTATAATCTATTAAAAAAACTATAATATTAATACAATAACTTAACATAAATCCAATCTTAACATTTGCTTCTATATTATTATATTATTTTATATTTTTAAAGCAGGAAAGTCACTGTTCAAAGCAACTCGAACCTATCATGTTTTTTATTCCATAATCCTTTCAACATTTGACAGGATGAATCAGACAATGAAACACAATTTAGTATCTTTATATATTACTATCTTTATTTTATACCATTTATAGAAAAGTAAGTCATATATGAGATGTATTGAAGATATGTGCGTCCATTCTGGTTTCATAAACTCTTTTCTTTCTGAAGCCTATTAGGCTTTGTTTTGTGATTTTGTTTTGTCATATAACCTCTTTTTATAGGATGCTGATATGCAAGTTTTTGCACAGGACAGATAGTTGAAGCTTTGATACTGTATTTTTTTTATATGAACAGTGAAAGAAATGTTCTAGTAACAATGTTTCTTCGAGAATCAAGGATTAACAACCTTGACGTGATATGTACTTTTTGATTTCTCTGAAATAATAAAAGTATGTTTTTTTTCATCTGAAAAAACTAACCATATAGAGCTAAAATCTGATTATATGTAAGCAAGCAGGACAAACATAAAAGTATAAACAACGCATGAATAAGTGTGTTTCCATTGTTTAGTAATCAGTACAGATTTATCTTATTTGTTTAATAGTTAGTGTAGATTTATTTTAAATTTAAATTTATTAATAAAAATTTATATACTTATTTGTTTAATAATTAATATAGATTTATTAATAAAGATTTAAATCTTTGATGTATAATTTTTTAAACTTAAAAGACTAAAATAAAAAATTATTTTAATAAATTTTATTTATATAAATACGTAATAAATTCAAATTTAAAATAAACTTGTGCTAATTTTAATTACGCCGAAGGATTTATTTAAGGGGTGACTCCTCTCAGGGCTTCGTCGTCGACCTATGAGGAGCCACCGCCTTCGTCGTCTGTTGACGGCCTATGAGGAGCCGCCGCCTTTGTCATCTGTCGATGACTTATGAGGAGATGCCACTTGTCGTCTGTCTATAGCCTGCAAGCTGTAGTCTCCTCTCTGTCCTATCACAGCCTGACTCCTCAATAGCTTGCAAGCTATAGTCTCATCTCCGTCCTGTCACAGCCTAATTCCTCAAGATGCAGTCTCCTCTCCGCCCTGTCACAGCCTGATTCCTCAGTGAGCCCACACATTCATGGTTGTGCTCATGCCCAAGCACCTGGAAGCCTAGCCGCGGCCTGTACCTCCACCTCCATGCTGGCCCGCTCCTCGACTCCTCCGCCGTTGATCTTCCTTTCTCCAGTGGCTACCCATGGATCCTCCCGCTACCAGCAAATATCCACTGCAACCGACGACTCCAGCTCAACCCCGTGGACTCTTGTCACTGTCACGTCAAGTTCAGCTTCCGACGATTGCAGCTGATCGGTTCTGTTCATATCCCTGTAAACTCGATGGTTTAGCAAGTATGACTTCCCACTACTTTGTTTTCCCATTGATGAGACTACCTTGATTTTACCATCCCACTGCTTCAAAACAACTTCATATAAACCAAAGCGCAACAAGCTTGCTAGTGTATGATGTCTGTGTTAGTCAAGTTTGCAGGCATCTGTAAACCATCAAGCAAGGGATGTAGTCCATTGTTTTCAACTCGAGTTGTTTGGATGGGCACCAGACAAATAAGTTGACGGATCCAATTTCCTAAAGGCTTTTTTGGACGGGAAGGAAACAAGACATCTATATCATTTGAGATCCAACTTTCAGACATGTGAACATAATGCTGAATCCTGAGATTTGAAAAATCCTTTCCCTTTTCTTTCTCTAATTGTTCAATAAGAATCTTTATGTATTCTTCACATTTTCTTTTTCCACTGTCTTCTTTAGGAGTATGTCTTGACTTTACCAAAAGATGGAAGTTAAGATCCCTCATACCTCCCCCATAGAGTGCAGGATTGACTACAAACTTAAAAAAATGTGATAGATGTAATCTAATGTAGCACAAGTCTTCTTCGAGTCTTCTTCTTTCGGATATGACTTGTGTTTTGCTAATTCTTGAAACTCCATACTTTTTGTCGCTGAAACTATATTCAATATATTATAAGAAATTTGACCAGACATAACATTGGAGTACTCAACAAGGTGAATCTGACCACCATAACATATAAGCTTCACTTGGAAATTATCGCGGCTGGCATCTTCGATATTTATATCCAAGACAATGTCCTTCAAGAAATACATGGCATCACCTAAAATGTAAACTTTGAGCTCGAATTCTAAAGCAGTTTCTGTAGCAGTTTCTTAAGTAGAAGCAGATTCCTCTTTGTGATCTGAAAAATTTACAGATATTTGAAAAACAAAAAGAAAGGAACCATCTCCTGAAATGCAAGCGTTTAAAAGGACTAATGAGAGAGTTATATGCGTTTTCTTCATCAATGGGGGATGATGGAGTTTTGCTACCCTGACCCTATTTGTGTCATCAATTAAAAGCAATTCATATTTCCCTGGGATAAACTGCATTCATATTATATTTGTACTTTCAGAAAATAAATCAAGTAATATATGAAGACCCGTCCAATCTATATGCCATAATGATTTATCAAACCTGTATATTTTTACATTGGAATGTTGAGCATCATACAATGCCATGAATCTACTATCTTCGTCAAAAGGTACCAAATCAAAACCCCTGCTAAATTTCTTACTATGCACATTTAAAATTGACCCTAGCTTTGGGTACACGTACAAATTCAGGGCATCATGTACTTTGTCATGGACAAAAACCAACAACTCACCAGATCTCAGATATGCAACTTTTTTCCGATCTTCTACCTCAGGGTCGCAACACACTAAGTCAAAGCCCTTGGAGCAGGAGGGATAATGGAATGCATGGGGTTGGAATTTAGGCCATCTAAGTCCTTTTTATTTGGGGCCAACTCAACAATCATCGATTTTATACTGGGCTTTGCTTCTTCTTCACTTGAAAATGCTATGTGTGCTTCCTTAGAAAGACCAAAATTTACCTTTTCAATCTGACAGCTTTCAATATACATCCGTCTTTTTAATATTCTATTTTGGTATAGCTTTTCTTTGTTTCAGTGGAAAAAATTTTCCTATCCTTTTTGAATTACTGTTCCAAAAGTTGCTCTGTTGCTGCATTTTCAAAATCCATTCTTTCTTGAACCGGCTTCATATTCTTCATCATCATGAAGTTTAGCACACTTTTCTCGTATTTCTCTTTCCCATCTTTGTAAATAGACGAACAAAGATCTTTCCATGTGTTGATGGCGAAAATAACACTGCTCAAAGTATCATCAACCTTAAGACCATAAAATTTATTTTGCCATTGCTGGCAAGATTCTCGCAATTTTGTTGGAAGGTATTGTTTCCTAGATTCTATCAATTGCAAAATAGTATGAAGCCTACCTGAAATCAGAAAAATCCTCATATGAGAAACAATAGTATCGGAATTCCTCACTTGATCCTAATGGACTTTGCTGTGAACGAGAGCCAAGATCAGTCATTTTTCAATGGTATCTCCATCACTTAAATGTTTGAGATATATAAGAGGCATACAAAAGCTCCTCATTTGGTCTAAAATGCCATTGTTCATGAGAAAACCCAAGAACACAATGTTATGTTATACTTTCAATAATGACTCAGGAACTAAAGGTTTTACCCATTCACGGATTGCATTCTTCAAAAATCCAATAATTTCCACTGTCCCTGACCCTGTGTAGCTTTAACCATATTGAAGAATAAGCTACTCACCGGACACTGCATGGTGTTTCTGCGCACTTTAATATTTGTTACTGGGTAAAAGAGCCTTAATTTTGGTTAATGGATAAAGCTTCCCTTCTCTACCTTTGTTCGAGTCTTTGTTAATCATGTAGAGTGACCAAGCAAGCATGATATAGAAATAACTCTTCAATGGAAGTAACTACAACAAAAAGTATTGTTGCATGGCAGAGTAATGCTATCTAAATTTAGATTTAATAAAATGTGACAAGATATACCATTCTCCTCAGTAATAGAAATGTTTTTATATTTTTACTTTTTCAAAATCTATAAATGTTTTTTTATTCTGCACATCTTATAAGGTTTTGAATAAGCACTTGGACTTAATTAAAACAATTGGGTAGAAAGTGAATAACCTCGTCACATATTTTTCAATCAACACATGAAATAAATTAAGATTATAAAAATCCTTGCTGTCGTTTTAAAATATTTTTGAAGAGTATTAATTAAGATTATAAAAATCTTTGTTTGGCTTACTCTTCAGATATTATATGAAATCTCTTTTTAATGTGCAGATATAAATGTGAAAGGCAAGAATTCAAGAGGAAACTCCTTGCAGCAAATCGCATCTTTTTGGTGGACGATTATGCTTATTTGGAACTATTAAAGGAGGCATGCGTATCTAGCAAATGAAGGAGGTACAAGCAATTTTCTAGAAACTTAATTAAGTTGTTGTGGAACTAGAATTAGAGGAGGCCATTTTCTATATTCTGTAAAAACTATTAAACTAAATCTGAGGGGGAGGAGGTTCCTTTCTTAGCAACTCTCTTCTCCTCAGTAATATGCAGACCTTCCAGCAAATGACGGGTTCTTATATGAAAAAATCATCTCTAATTAGATGTAGTAGCTCCTTCAATATTCAACGGATTGCAGCTCCTTTGTAACATACCCTTCCACTACGGTTGCTCCTCTAGGCTCCAATATATAGCACATTATTGATTACACAATTTCTCTAACAGAATTGATCTCTGCAAAAACTTAGAATGCCTTTAACAATGCAGGTGAGAAACTCCTTTGTCACGTAGACCTGCTCAGGTCCAGTACACAGGTTGCGGCACTTATTTTCACAATGGACTTCAACACGACAATCAGAACAACAATTTCCACGCAGGTGTCTCCTTCTTGACAATCACAAGAACAATTTCCACGCAGGTGTCTATGCACACGACAACAAATTCTCCTTCTCTAGGAATCTCCCTCTCGTGGCAACTCCCTTGGCAACTTTCTATGGTGGCTCTCTTCTTCACTCGGCTCCCTCACTCACCCTATGTGAGTTTATCACAGACAGACATATCTCATGCTCTTAACTCATCATGTCCAACAATGCAGCGCTAGCTCTCATAATCCCGGGCACTCCTGTATCCACGTACCACATCATATCTTTCTCATTTTGTTTATGGAAAGAAATATCGTTTGCCATAAAGAGGTCAATGTGAATCGAATGCACGAAAATATCGGTTGCCATCATAGATACTGTTTTTCTTGTATGGATCGATTCGTTGAGCTCCATTTGATTACATATCACGGTGTGCGTCGGTGCCCAACTCTCGATTGTCGTTCCTCGTCACTAAATAAAAAAATGATAATCATAACACATGGTAATAACATATAATTAGGTCCATCATGTCGTATATATAGTTTTCTCAGTCATGTTGAGTCCTATAGATAGTAAGCAATAAAATATAGAATGTCAAAATTGGATATGTCTAATCAAAATATGGGGCATTACATTGACACTACTATTTATTGGATATATACGAAAACTAAAAGATGACACACAACATTTGTTGAGTAAACATGAGCTCACAAAAAGAATTTTCACTAAAGGAATAATAGAATGAGAAAGCAAGATAAAACAATGCAATCAACAAGACACATATTTTACCTGGTAAAACATTGTCATTACGTGATAAATCCTTGACAAGAAGTCAATATTCTTAAATTTGGTTTTTACCATAAATTTTCTCATTCATCACTTTTTTTGCAAGCCAACTAGAGAAGCCAAACACCATCATTACTTATCTAATCCTTTAACCAAATTGCATCATTGCATGCATGTGAGACAACTATATATTATACATGAGTAGTGGATAAAGCCACAATTTCTTGAAGCTTTGACATCCAACAAATCAGAATAACTGAAGTAGATCTTATTTTTTCTAAATCATTTGCATAATAATCTCTACCTCGAGGCAAGATATTTGAATTCTACATTAACCATCCACAAAAAAATTCTTTTTACCATAAAAAAATTTGCCATGAGTTATTGTTGTCACAATTAACAAAAAATTATTTTATTGACCTTCTATAGTTAGTTACCATCTAAATATAATAATGGTATTACAACCAAAATAGTTTTGGAAATTACATACAAAAATATTTCCTATTGCATATGTTTACATTAGGTTTTGCAAATGTGTGACAATCAACATTTATGTGCCTAACCTCCTTCAATACATTAGGTACCATTTATTGGTTATGCATGAAAGATGCAACATTTATTTGAAATATAGTGGGTATCGTAATTTTTAAGTGTCAAAGTCTTTTGGATTGTCTCATCCATTGTCCTTAAACACAAAGTTTATCTTCTTGACCTACTCTATTATAGCATGTATTTGTATTTCATATGTTTGAGAACTGAAGCACTTTATTGGAGCCATGCACATTTCAAGTAATTGAAGCTTGGTAAATATAGTAGCACACTGCAATAGATATACCTAAAAGAGAAACAATTACTTTATAAATTTAATACACTCTCTCTCGTCTTTCAACTATAGCCCTTTGCCACTGAATTATTATTATTAGTAGAAAAGTATGACAAAAACCCGTGTATAAATACTTAATAAATAAATTATGATGAAAAGTGTGAGTAAACTTTAATGGGATCATGAGATTCAATGGTAAAATGAAAGGAATCCTTAGTGCAAGGCGTGCCAACTCTCATGGTAACGATATCAATTTTAAATGTAAATATAACTTATTTATTGCAATATGCTATATAAAAATAGAATTATTTGTGAAAATTAAAAGTTTCAAGATCTGTTATTTTTCATGGTGGTTTTGGTCATGGAGTAAGATTTAAATTGATTTTACACTTTATGGGAAGCATAGGATTTTACACTTTTAACACTCCCTTGCCTACAAGATAACACTCCCTTGCCTACTTCCACAAATACATTCGTTAGAGTCAAACTCCCTTTCACACTTAAAATTGCAATCCTCAATCCTTGCATTCCTTCTACCAATTGAAACTATCGATGTGGATTTCCAATGTATTTAGAGTCAAACTCGATCACTACCTAGCCCTTTATTGTGTTACTCACATATATATACCATTTGTATGACAAATTAATGTACAGATCATTTTACTTGCCATAGATTACATGGATTTCTATTTATTGCTTATTAGTACTTGCAATATGGTTTTCTTTTCAATTTCATTGACTACTATCCCTACCATAAATTAGCTAAACTTTCTGTCAAACACATAAAAAAATTATATTATCTAAGTACACAAATTTTTCTCATTTTACAACATATTGAGGTTCTTCTCAGGGTTTCATTTCTCTACTTAGGAGTATGCTAGTTTTACAAATTATTCTTTTGACCACAATACTCGAATGTAAAACACCTAATGTAATATATATACAGCACACTGCCTCGGGTCTCACTATTCTAAGTGCAATAAATGTTAAAACACCATCATTGCCTCAGTATTCTAATGCAATAAATAAAACACCATCGCCTCACTATTCTAGGGGCAAACACCATCAATATACACAGCAGGTCAGAAATCTTGAACTTTTTATAGATATTAAAACAAATCATAACGGCTACTTCCATCAATATACACAGTAGGTCAGAAATTTTGAACTTTCTATGGATATTAAAACAATCATAACGGCTACATGCAACTAAACACAACTGGAAATCTCCGCCGAGCCAAATTTTAAACTACACATGGCATTCGAATCGGGTGGCCTTCATATCGTGCTTCTCTATTCTAATTACACACACTATTCATATCAGGAGTCATGACGCTTATTATCAGTCGATTCTAAAGGGAAAAGCGACACGTAGGGATGGCCAAAGCCTCATTTGCAGTAGCATGCTCATGCTTCTGCTTTTACTTTTTCCCTTCACCCTCCCTCGTTACTTGCTCTGGAGTCCGGGAATCTTCGCTTTGATTTTATCCTCCATCCCCGGCTTCTGGTTTGAATGGTGATTAGCAGTTTGAGCCTGGCTTCCTGGAAGCATCGCTTTGAATTTATCCACTAGCCCCGGCTTCTGAGTTGGATTAGAATGAGCAGTCTGAGTCCGAGTCTGACCTCCGGGAAACATCTGTTTGATTTTATCCAGCAGCCCCGCCTTCTGATTCGGATTGTGATGAACAGCGTGAGTTTGGACGTGGCTGCGGTCCTGGTACTCAGCCATGATATAATACTTCACTCGAAAAGCAGATAGATATCAATCAATAAATTGAAAGATATAGAACACAATTAGTATATATAGAACTTTGTAATAAATCTAGATGAGAAGAGATGGCAATGAAAGATATACAGTAGAGCGTGTCTATTTATAGCTTAGGTGGTAGCGTGTGGAGTTGTGTTGCTTTGCTGCCGTGTGGACGATACTTCAATTATCTCGTTTAACCGACAAATTTAACAGTTTGCATCTCGGTTTGTGGCTTTGGCTGCACGTCTCGAATTGATAGATATATGTTTTATATCTATCAACAAACTGCCCACCGCGTCCTTCATTATAGATATATATTGAGTATCTATCAACAAACCGCCCACTGCGTCCTTCATTACTTGTCTTGTCGAAGAGACCGTGCAGGGGAATCCTCAAGCGCAGCGTGAACAGAAGGTGTTTCTTTGTGCAAACTAAATTGAAACGAGAGATATCAATGAACAAATTGATGAGGGTGGAACGAAGCGAGTAAAAAGCAGAGATATGAATGAACAAATTGAAAGGGATGGGACCAAGTAAGTAAAACTGTTATTGTTTGGATGTATAGTAAAAAGATACTCTCGTATAAATCTGTATGTCCTTACCAATCTGATCTATATTTCTTTTAACTTTAACTTTATTTGCTTTTGCAAAGCATAGAACAAATGATGTGTGCATTAAATACTGAAATGACTTTAACGTTAAGGAATTGTTTTTTACTTTGCAATTGGTCAAGTTTAAAGATAAATGTTATAGAATAGCAAACTAATTGATGTAGCTAGATGCATATATTTAAGTTATGGTCCATTGATGTTTATGGAGGACTTTTGAACTCCATTCATGATTTCAAAATGGCTTACATGCTCCTATAATTTTGTATTAATTAAAAAAAGTAAGTTTCAAATGACTTATACATGTATAATAATTAATAATTAGCATTTGCTTCTTCAAGAAGGGCAAAAATAATGCCGAGAGGAAAAGTGGAAAGGTACAAAAAACAATTGTAGTTGTTATCTAATTTCAGTGCATTTGCTAGACAAATGTATGGTCGATGTATATCCATATCTATGTGTCAACTATTGTGAATACATCATGGTTTGGAGTGAGTTTTGATCAAAGAATTGGTTATTAATGTTCAAGGATGTTTCTGAAATACAAGACATTAAGAGAGCACGATTGGGCAACTTTAACAATTTTTAGGTAGACCACCAATTGGAGATGAAGCACAAAAGGACTGTGAGCAAAGCAAAGATATTGGTGACCATATGGTCAAATCAAATGACCAGAGGTCAGTTTATGAAAATTACTATCATCCAGAACAATAATTTTTCTTATTTCTTGAAAAATGGGGATGGCCAGTCCATTAAGAGGGTAATGTAGCAGAAAATTCACTGTCGAGGAACATAATGAATGCAGAAAGGATTTTGGATGTGTTGTAGCTTTGAATTTATTGGTTAAAATGCAATCCATAAAGTGCTTATAGCTGTAGAAATTTGTCATAACTGAAAACATCATTATATATTGGTGCCAAGAGCAAGGGGATTAAATAACAAGCAACTTGATAATCAGGTCATATAGAATTAGGCTAAACTCCATCCAATATGATGTTATCATAGTTGGCTATGATGTTATCATAGTTGTCTATGATGTTATAATTGACAAAGGTTTTATAACAACTTATCCCTTCTCTATGTTTAGTGAAGGTTTCTAGTGAAGAAAAGTATCCAAAGGTTTTAAGGATGTTTTTATTATTATTTTGGTGCAATCTTAAACCCTTAAGATGCATCGTGCACTTACTTATCACTTGCATATAGGTTAAAATATTTTATAAAAACATATTAGTCATTTGCTCAAAATAAATTTGCTACTTATCCAATATTTTAATAAAGAAATGTAGTTATTATTTTAAGCGTATAAAAGGCTACTTATAGTTATTCGTCCATTTTCTTGGTTCATAACAAGATCAATGCAAGGGTTTACCTTCTAAACCCTAATGTTTTATACAAGATTGAGCTAAGTGTTTGGATATCCACATCATCTTTTTCAGGATCTTGCATGCAATTAGGGTTTGCATGCAGAATCTAGGGTTTGCATGCATCTGCATGCACTTGCATGCATCCCAGTCACCAGTTTGATGCCTCCAGCACCTTAGCCACCTCATTCTAGCACCCGGGAGCCACTTACTACAGATTTTTAGCCCTCCTAGGCTGAAAGGCGCCCACTTCTCACCTACTGCCAGAGAAGGGCGCACTTGTTCACCTACCATTGCAGTTCCACTTCAGTTACACTCAGTTAGCTCCGATTCTCCTTGATTTGAGGCTAGTTTCACTCCCGACTGACTGTTTCACTTCCGTTGGACCTCCAGATTGACTAGATGACTTGTTCTGACTTCACTTAGCCTCCCATGCGCCCCCACTGAGCCTCCCTCTCCTTAATCGGTGCTACACACTTCAGTTACACTTATTACACTCAGTTAGACTCAGATTGACACCTGGATGACTGGTTCTTGTGCATTGATGACCACCACCGATTGATGATGAGGACTCCTAGTTGGAGTCAAGCTACTCCATTCAGTGATTTGAATGTCCTACTTAGTCAATTCGAATTGCTCATTGACAGATATTGTAGTCATATTGTATTCTATTGTAATTCATTCACCCTTTTCTGGGATATTGAGCACTGCTGCATGTTTTGCACAGTTTTACACCATATTTTCTATATTCATCTGTTGTGATTGATTTACTTGTTCATTAGATCTGCTGTGACTAATTTTACACTAAGACCCACATTCATAAGTATTCACTAAAATCATAGAATATAAATAACTCATTGGTATGTTCTTTCCTTGGTTCTACATAGTATCTACCATATTTGCTTTAACACTCCTATATTTATTCAATATAATATCTTCTAATTGAACAAAATTATGAAACAAAAATCATTTATAAAATATTATGACTACTGAGATGTGATTTGCAATTTCAGTGAGAGTCATATTAATTAATTAATGTGCGATGATTGTAGATCCAACTTGCTCATTAGTTATAAAATATTGATAACATCTGGTCTAGTTTTATTGTATTGTGATTGTCCATCCATTTTTCTCATAAATTAAAATAGCATGTGATGTATTTCCAGGAAAGAGATATTGTTATATAAAAACCGGTTTTTTATTGATTCGATTTATTGGTTAATGCTCATGGAATTGATATAGCAACAACATCAGGGAAAAGGATTTTCTGTATTGGATACATACTTAAACAAATCAGATACAGACTCCAATTAGATTCCATTTAGGAGAATTTTCCTGTAGCCAAAGGAATAACATAGTTCTCTCTTACATTGTTCATTCATGAATAGGGCTAAGTCTTGTGAAGGCCCAGAAAGCCCAGACTGCTAGTCATGGCCTTGGAAGAGAAATAGATACCCCCCTATTGTGTCCATGTTCTCTTTGTGGGTCAGATGAAGGGAGGGGGCATGATAGAGTGGATCAGAGCTCTTTATAGAATGGTAAAGAGGAATGGATGAGGTTTGCAGAAACATTTTGGTTGGATGAAGGACAAAGTCAGAGTTCTCAAGTGTGGCAGAGGATGACACTGTTGCATAAAGCTCGCTGAGATATTTCCAACGGTACCAGGTTTTCCAAAAATGGACTTAGGATGAGGAAGTTATCAACCTCAAAAGTTGGCTGTAACAGGGGTATGTGGCCAACTTCCGACTTTCCGAACCCGCATTGCAAACTACAGATTGCGGAAGTCGGAGGCATAAATATTTGGAGTTGCACGTTGTGGTTCCGATTTTTTGACTACCGCAAGGCGGATTGCGAATTTCAGAAGTCGGAGGCATATTCCTTCAAATCTGTATATTTGGAGTTCTGAATTTCCAACTCCCGCAAGGCGGATTGCGGATTGCAGAAGTCAGAAGCGTATTTCTTTGACGTTGTATATTTGGTGTTCCAACTTCCGACTCCTGCACTGCAGATTGCGGATTGCGGAAGTCAGAGGCGTATTTATTCGACGCTGTGTATTTGATGTTCCGACTTCCGACTTCCGCACTGTAGATTGCGGATTGCGGAAGTCAGAGGCGTATTCCTTCGACGCTGTATATTTGGTGTTCCGACTTCTGACTCCCGCACTGCGGATTGCGGATTGCAGAAGTCGGAGGCGTATTTCTTCAGAGTTGCACATTGTGGTTCCGAATGTCCGACTCCTGCAAGGCGGATTGCAGATTGCGAAAGTCAGAGGTGTATTCCTTCGACGTTGTATATTTGGAGTTCCGAATTTACGACTCCCTCAAGGAGGATTGCGGATTGCGGAAGTCGGAGGTGTATTCCTTAGACACTGTATATTTGGTGTTTCGACTTCCGACTCCCACACTGCAGATTGCGGAAGTCGGAGGCGTATTTCTTTGACACTATGTATTTGTTGTTCCAACTTCCGACTCCTGCACTTTAGATTGTGGATTGCAGAATTTGGGGGCGTATTCCTTTGACATTGTATATTTTGTGTTCCGACTTCTAACTCCCGCTTGCGGATTGCAGACTGAAGTTGTTGCAGCTATGTAAAAGTTTGCAGAGTTGCGGATTCTTCGAAAAAAAATTTAACAGGTTGTTTCTAAGGAGATCCCCCATCACCTCTAAAGGGAACTGAGGGGATTGCGGACGCTAATTGATATTTAATATGTTGTTGCTGTTGCATCTTTTGTAGGATATCTTGTTGCTTTAGAGCTAGGTGGTGATGTTGCATAGTATTTAGATTATTTTGCTGTAAAGGATTGATCCCACTCTGTTGTAAGGAGATAATACTATTTTGCTGAAGAGGAGAATTATTTTGTTAAAGAGAAGTAACATTGTTTTTATCATTTTGAAGATGGTTAACTGAACTATGCTGCAAGCTAGCTACACAAATTCCTTGCATTGAACATAGATTGGTGGTAGACTGCATTGTAGTCCGAAAATTTTCCTGTGACGTTTGTACACCATATTGTTGTAAAGGCATGGAACTATGTTCAAAGGTGTCCCAGATTTTGGTTGCATTGAAGTAACAGAAGCATGTAAATTAATTTGGAGATGATTAGCATGCTTCTCTTGTTGTTGCATCTAAGATCATTTAGTTTATGGTTGCTACTGTATAGATTGCACTTGCCCGATTGTCTGATTTGGAAGATGTTGTTGCAGAGCATATTTTTTTTGCTTAAATGAGTTCAGAATGGCTTGAATTTGCTTCTCAAAAGCATTAACCTTGTCCTCTTTAAAACCTAGTGGAATACTGCTCTTCAGTACTTGAAAATATCTTATCATACGTTGCAATGTATTTTGGTAGTGCTTAAGATTTTCAAATTTATAAGGTGCCATGGGATGATAAAATAAGAATTCTATGAGCATTCAAGCCAAAATTAACACAAATACCAAACCATGATAACCATTGATATTCATTTTGGATACAAGAAAACAATATTATCAGCATTAATGGTGGCTACTTAGATTGCATTGTCAAAACAACTCCAGCATACTTTTGCAATCTTGTATGCATACTTCACTCTATGCTTTGAAGTTTTCACATCTCATTTGTAATATATTTGTAATGCCACCATGCCATTTTATCAAGTAGACGATGGTCAAAGTAATTACGAAGAAAGGAACACACCTATTGACATTTCATTGAAATCTTATTAAATAATTCTTTTAGCTTTGGATAATACATGTCCTTCATATTTTGTACATGCAAAAAGAATATAACAATTTCTATCACTTTTTATGTTCTTGAGACACCAAAAATTTGTAAGGACTCAAGGCATCCAATCTCAAAGGAATCTACATAAGAAAAGATGTAGACTCTCTTGACTCTTGAGATTGGAGCCACGCAGATATGTTGTCTCCTCTCACTTATGTAGGGAAGAGTAGTTTATATTATCATTGTTTGCATCAATGATGCAAGTTTATTGATGCATTTTTTATTTTTCAACAAAGAAATACAATATGCATTTTCAGAAAAAGATTTATCACAGATTGAAATAGAGGGAAAAAAAGGCATGTAGTATAGGTATGTCAAGGCATCTCTTATGGGTTGATGTATTCATTCATAATTGTGAACAATTAAATAGTGAATATAACATGGCTAACATACAAAAGACTGATTATTGTGAAAGAATGAAGATACATACACTAAGACCAATGCAAAGGACCTTTAAGAATATTGTAGATTTGAAGCAAAATTAGAACATATAATAGCTTAGTTTCTTGATTTTTATTAGTTTCTCATTTATATTTTCTTCCTAAAAACATCTTCTACATAATCATAACTCTTACAATATTTTTTTAAATGAATTATCTCACTCCTCTATGAAAGTATTCTTACACTTGAATCTTCAAAGTTTACATCTCAGAGTATCTATATGAAGTTTGCATCTCAGAGTATCTAAGTTCAACAAGAGCCAGCCATTTATGAGCTTCATCCTTTACTTGGGAATATTAATTTAACATTATTATGTACTAATACATCTCAAGCATCAATCCTAAAATCGGATGGTTAGAGGATTCTGGGAGATAACTGCTAAACATTTCACCTAAGGAATCTGAGTTTAATATTATTATATACTGATACATGTCAAACATAAATAAGATGGTGTAATAATTCTGGGATATACATTTCAGTCAAGGAATTTGGATTTAACATTATTATAAACTTATACATCTTCTACATCCATCCGAAAACTGGATTGTATGAGAATTCTAGGATATAACTGCTAAACTTTTCACTTAATACAATTGAATTTAACATTAGCATATACTGATACATTAATGTTGGTGCTAGGATCTCCTCTGTCCATAACTATTTCTATAAAGTATCTACAAGCTCTCTTGAGATCGACATTGGTTTTCCTTCTAACAATGACTTGAAGAGTATGAAGGCCTCTCTAGGTTCATGGAGTGGAACCTCATGGCATGCTCTTCTGATGGTTATGAATGTCATCCCTTCATATACTTGAGTCCATCCTCCCACCTGACCATCACAAACAACTATCAACATTCATATCGATGCTAGCAAAGATGATGTTGAAATTCAGAATTATCTCTGCCACCCATTGCACATTGCCAATTTCTATTTCTCATGGGAATGAGAAATAGAATAGTGGTAAGCATCATAATAAATGCATTGGTATACAACCACCCATGGCATTTTCATGCTTTTATATTTAAGAGAAAGATGACTCACCCTCCCATTGTCATACCAAGGATGCCAGTGAGTAACTGTGGGAATCTTAAGCACATTTATAGAGTATCTGGTCGATGTTACTGGAATCACTGCATCTCTATATCCACTGCATACCAACAAACAACAAAATCACTTTTTCTACAACATATTTATGAAGAAGACAAAAGCAAAAGACCAACAAGAAGTTCCCTTTGCCATGTTTAGATTAAAGAAATAACATGCATGGTGAGTTGTGACGTGAACATCCAAATGCGTAGTCAAACTTTTATGAGCTCTCGGTAAATTGACAGCATAGATCTAGGAGAGTCTCCCCAGTTCTCACCAATTGCATCACTGCATATATGAAAGAAAACATACCAGATTAGTTAATGAACACCATTTTATAGATAGTAGAAAAGCAGTAGCACAAGATAAAAAACACATTACCATTTTAATAATAAGGTTACAAACCTGCAAGTTGTCCACTTATAAGGAATTCTTGTAACATTGGCTTGAAGAGCCTTTTATACCTTAGGTAGATTAAAGTATATTTTGGAATAATTTTCAGTGCAAGGATCATACCCCCCAAACAAATGCCTCCATGAATGCCAACAAAATGATTATATGTGAGAGAAGGATACAATCATATATAGTAGTTTTGAGAGAGTTTGCTAGTAAGAGGTAATAAGTTAAATTAGCATAAATTCATCTTAAATATGGATTTATTAAGCAAAGGGATAAAAGTGCATGTCCATGCTTCAAAGATACAGGTACAATACATGGATCTATGCAAATTTATCCATTTATTTATTATTTTTAAGTTGTGGCTTTAGTTTCTTTTTTTTGGGAAATTAAAAATAGAATACAATTCTTTTCTATTTAATTTTATGAGTGTTACCCCACATACATATACATAGATCTCTCTCACCTTGAATTGTAAGAGAAACTAACTTAACTGAAAATACCAATCATTTTATTCACTATGCAACAAATTGTAGACCTTAATCACAATACAAGAGTATAATTGTCCCATTTTCTCCTATATGATACTACAACTCGAGTAATTTTACCATGACATAAAAAAGGGTTTAAACGTTAGATATCAAATAGATCTATTGAAATACTTTATGGATAGCCCACATTCGGATTCCGAAGTGTAAAACTACACAAAAAATGTTGTAGCGAAACAATATCTAATTTGCTTGACAAATAGTATGTTTCTTGAAATAACGCTCCATGAGCCGACGTCTAATTAATGCCATATCCAAACCTATACAAATAATAAATGCATTTTGTTCTTCAAAGAATAAAAAATGCACATCACACAGTGACTCATAAGCAAAAACAGGGTAGGAATCCATGTGGCATTTTCAATCAAAGGGTGGAAGTCTGCATTATACTAAAACCTTGCATTTTTTGAAACTATATGAAATGCTGAGAAACCTGTTGTTTTGAGGATAAGAGACTCACCATTTCTTGTCACATTGCTGGACCCAGATAGTACTTGTTGATTTCTTTGTTTTGAGTTGAAATGAGTCTGCAAGAATCAATAAAAGCAATAATTTTGATCAATTTGTCTAAAATGTGTTCAATTTCTATAGACTGCATGAGAAAAGAAATATGAATGTTAGAAAGAAGAATATAAGAGAAATTAACGCTACAAGATAAAATGTGATTAAAATCACATGAGGATTCAAGTAAAAAACGGGGTTTCGGATTCTCCTTGCAACTGTTTTAACTGTTAAGCTCAAATACTAGAAAGTAACATGATTTTCAGGGAAGAATTCCATGGTTGGCCTATACTTTGAAGAGTTGTTTGCAAGATTTCCCTTGTTGGAACTTGGATAACAACAATTACCTTAGGGGTAAATTTGTTTTTTCATGTAAAACCTTAACCTTGGTGTTTTTGAGATTCCAACAAGAAGAATGAAATTGAACCACATATATTGCAAAGAATTTAACTAATCCAAAATTAAGGAAGCAACCGTTCAAATTATGGATGTATTTGTATGTTTCAGACATTAAATTTCCATCATTGTAGACATCAGTTACAAATTCTAGTGAGCATATTGCTTTGAGAATCTAATATAGTAGAAAGTATTTATATATAAAGAAAAATGTAACTTTTACAAAGGAAAAAAAAGGCATAAGCAACCACCTCAATATTATGGCACATTGAACAGGTTCATCACATGAAAATATTTAGTTGATCAAACTTCTTTATTGATGACGACATGTAACCAAAATGGAATTTACTAACATGTAAAGATTGTTACTCTATAGGAGTTGATAGTACTAAACAAATGATAAATTTATCAAAGTATAAAGAAATGATAAACCTACCAAAGCATATTCCATATCAAGGGCACAATGCATTTAGAGTTACCATTTTTGTGCATTATTGACATTTTGTGGATACAATGTGAAGCAAAATAATATTATGAAAAACCACATTGTGATACCATAATAAAACGACCATATTGGATTTGACTTAGCAATAAAAGCAGGAAAATCTAGTATGGCATAAGATTATGCGATAAGACAAGTGAAGGTGCAACAAAGAAAAGTTGAATTAATAGTTGCATAGGAAGTACTAAGCAAATTAATAGGTGAACAACTGAGAAAAGTATAAAAAACAAAGTTTGTATAGAAAGCAAAGATGAAATTATATATATTGTCTTCAATAGTATGCTAACATAAAGAGTTGAAACATGTTATAAGGGATGTTGATTATAGAAACAGTTTGTACATTCAAAGTGCTATAAACATGGAAGATAAGGAAAAATGTACACATGCATACAAGGATCCGCACAAGGGGGATGAAATCTAATGAGCATAGGAGTATAAGTTTGTTAGAAAACACTACACCCAAAAACAGTAGGAAAGTGTCTAGAATACCAAAATCTAATCATGTAGTGGAAATCAGTCATATATACACCAAGATTGTTGGCAGCGACAACACCAAGTACATGAAATGTAGGGAGAAAGACGTGGGTGGCGTAGTACTAAGTCTACTCGTATTCGTCTGATTGCATCTCTTTCATGCAGGTGAATAACACGTTGAAGCATGGACTTCAATTCAGAGAGCAATTGAATAGTTGGCCAAAGGCGAGTAAGTGGAACCAAAGTTGGTGGTTGGAATCGTGTTGATATACGTTGCAAAGCTTCTTGTTGTTCCCTTATTTGTTGAGAACAGTGGGCAAGTGTTGTTAGAAAGTCAATATCCATTTCTGCTTTGCAATAGGCAAAAAGACAATGTATGCAAACAATGTTACATTATTTGCATGTTATAAGCAAGAAAAGAGATGAGCACATGTAAATTTGACTTGTTTGAAAAGTATATTAAAAACATGTTATATAGCTAATGCAACACACACATGTTGAAACAATTGATGGTAGCATATTGAAGTATGTATATGGGGACATTTTATATTTGTTGGGAAAAAGAGTAACATGTCATGAAATGGTGATTTTTTTTTCCTTTTGAAATAATAAATAGAAGCACATTGAAGTAAATAAGATAGACTAGTAATAAAAGATTTATATATGTTGGAAAAAGATAAATTTGCAAAAAAGCAATGTTTATTTGTATTTGTTGTATTTTGTAGGAAACTATTAAATCATGGTAGCAATAGAAATACACTATCTGCAAAAAGATATACAAGTGGTAGTAATTCCAAGGATAAGGGAGTAAAGTAATATCGGTGGCAAGTATAGGTGTAAAGGGAGAAAAAATGCAAGTTTTATGGAAGGTGTGGCTGCAAAGACTTAGAAGTAAGCAAGGTCTCCTCCTTTATCCTGCGTTGCACATAGGAGTTGTCTTGCTTTCGAGAATATCTATAAAATGAGAAAGGTGGAGATATGCAGAGTCCTGACAAAGACTTATCTCTGGATATTGTAGTGAATGTAAGTCCTTGTCGGTCAATGTTGCCAATATCTATTGTTGCATTTTGTAGGGTCATGCCTTGTGCTTTATGGACTGTTAAACCCCATGCCATCTGAAGTGGTACTTGCCTCTATGAACCCCTTGTTATGGGAGGGATGGGGACATAATTTGGATTAGAAGCATATCATGGGGGGCCTTTGTAGTGGAGGAAGTCGATAACAACAAAAGATGGCAAGGTAGGCGGTTGATAATTGGAGTTGTAGAAAATTGTAATGACTTTTCCAAGTGAGCCGTTAATGAGGCCTGCTCCAACACACAAGTTAGCTTTCAACATTACCTGCTGACCAACAACTAGTAGAACCTTGAAGGGAAGTTGTTCATTGTCTATGGAAGCGTGCACCTATTGATTCTTCTACTCTGTGAAGCAATGTGCAAATGGCATGTTAAGGATTTTTAGCATTTGTTTGTTGTGCAATGCAACAGAGCTATTATTTGCGTACAAGTGAGTGCAATGTTCAAATGCATGGTTCTCTTCTTGTGAAAGGGAGGAGGTTGTATTGACATGAGGAGGGTTTAATCTTCAAGAGTCGGTGTTTCATTTCTAAGTTTGAGTAGGAGTTGGCGAAAGGAAATTTGAGAAGGGGTGTTTCCTTGTTGTTGAAAGATGGTTGAAAGGGTCATAAAAGTGTCAAAAGTACGCCAAAGAGCATTACCTCGAGAGGTACCAACATACATGGGATGTCCTTTACGGGGGGAAATTGTCCAAAATCACCAAGAAGGATGATGGAAAAGCCACCAAAGGGGATTTTATGTTGGGAAGGGAAGGCTTT
Organism: Larix kaempferi; assembly: GCA_027924585.1. Classification (NCBI taxonomy): domain Eukaryota; kingdom Viridiplantae; phylum Streptophyta; class Pinopsida; order Pinales; family Pinaceae; genus Larix; species Larix kaempferi. Next base: position 14,289,361 of record BSBM01000422.1, read on the forward strand.
ACGTAAGTGGTAATCCATACGATTTAATATTTTTGGTCCAATGAAACTCATTTCATCAATGAGGATGTATCGAATATGGCAGAACTGTTCTTGGAGGCTTGAAAGGGATTGGCCTTCAAGAGGGTGCATCTAAAAAATGGATATGCGAAGGGAAGCATGTATTGTAAGTGCATGTATGTTAAAGACGACAACACTAGTTGGAGAAAGGAGGAGCAAGGGGGAAACATTGTGGGCAGAGGCATTTTGCAGTGCAGATTTAAAGCAAGAAATCAAGTAAGAATTTCATGTTCCTGCAGTGCCTTAAATGACCATTTGTAGTGGGGTGGGACTTGCAGTATTTGTAAAGTGTGAAAGCACAAGATCAAAGGCCATGTGTTGTGTGGGAGACAAGGAGGCAAGAGAACAGGAAGATGAAGAGGTGTCTTGTTGTACTTGGGTGGATAAGAGGTTGAAGTCAATGAATGATATGGCTGTCTCATGCATGTGTGAAGGGATATGGTTTTGGTTCCAATTGTGTTTTTTTTCAAAATCAAGATGCCCAAGCATGTCAAGGTCATCAACATGGAGGTTGTTTCTAGGGAGGAGTTGAGAAAGGAGCTCCCATTCAGCCATGTTAGGGGGTAAGGGCAAGTGAATTGGATCAGAAGCAGAGTCATCAGAGGGAGGTGTAGAGGGATCTTCTAGTAAGCAATAAACATGCCATGCAACGTATGTGTCTTTAATGTGAAGCCAGTGAGAAGTTATGTCTGATTATGTGGATCCAATGTCATCAGGGAGTGTACGAAAAGGTTCATATAGGAGGAGCTTGCTCCAATAGAATGAAACGAAGTAGTCTGCATCAAAGGGTGGAATGGTAGTGAAGCGAGGAAAGACGTGAAAAATATTGGGAGGGTCGGATTGGTTTCCATTGGGAGTGTTTTCTACGAGGTGAGAATGACGAAGGGCGTGCAGCTTCAAGAAGGGTAAGTTGTTCAAGTGTAGGGCGTCTTCGCATGTATGCATAAATGAAGCTGGTTGTTGGTGGGGGTGTTAGGTGAGTTGTCAAAAACACGTCGGAGTCGGAAAACACTTCGACTAACATTCAAGGAAACAAAGGAGCAGCTACAAAGGGAAAGAGGGAGTTTTGGAGCATGTGGAAAGTCTCTTGTGCACTAATGTCGCGATCTGCAACTGTTTCTGATAAGAAGCGCCTGCTTGGTTGAAGGATAGGGCCATCAATCGGTGTTGCACGTGCGAGACAAGAGAGAATTTCATGGTAGCTTTCCGACTTTGGCTCTGCCTTTGCTACATATTTTGGAATGCATTTAAGGACAACATGTCTAGAAAGAATAGACTGGCAATCAACATTAACTCTCCATATCGTAGCATGTCAGGGTTATGAATGTTTAAGAGGGCATCGTTCCTTACAGGATTGTATGTTTTACGTCCATTTACATCAATGAACAAAGAATAGGTAGGTTGTAGATCGAAGGGGAAACCATAACAACATTTAGCATCAGGCAAGTCTTATCATTGATGTGCAAGTTTTGAGATTGTTGGGGGCAATGTATCTTCAAGGTTGCGTTTGACGAACACAGAAGCAGTAGCATCGCTATGATGGTGCATCATGAGGTTATATATGTAAAAGCGAAAACAAGGATGTTGGCTGAATCTATTGTCATGGTATCAAATTAGGTGCAGTGCATAATCATGCATCCCAACCTCTTGAATGTGTGGTTGTTTGAGCATTGCAACACCGGTGGGAAACAAGGTTGGGAAGGCCATATAGAGGAGGCCTATTGTGTTGTACTCATTGATATGGGAAACACCTATTGGGGGCCAATCAATGGAAGCTGGAAGTGGGGCATCTCCTGTGTGCAAGAAGTGTCTTATTTCCTCAACCCCAGTTCTACAATTTGATTGTGTAGAAATAAAGGAGGAGGATTGTAATTCATGGGCTTCAGGGAATTTGGGTGATTGAATAGTAGAAGTTGAGGTACGGTCAACAAATGGTGTATGATGGGGGCTAACATGACAAAGAAGGGAGGAAATGTCTGTTGGTTCAAGACGCAAAGAAGATAATGCAATTGGGTTAACTTGAACATCTTTGTAGTAGGGATCATTTGACAATTTGTATTGTAGAGCAGTAAGAACATGTGCTCGACTAACAAATAATTCATAAGGCTTGTTTGTAGGAATGCATTTGCAAACAATAAGGATGTCAATTTCTAAAAGTAAACAAGGGAGGGAGGTGGAAATGCTAGAAATGTCTTGGGGGAAGCTAATAGTGTGGCCAAAATATGTATATTGTCCGCCATGGGCATGGGTGACTTGTAGGGTTGGGTTAACACGAGAAATGAGCATTTCTTCAACTTGAGCAAGTACGACAAGGAAAAATGGTTGTATGCATGGATCCATGTTGTTTTTCAAGGAAAAGCGATGGCCATTTATTTCCATAATGCAATGAGAACATGCATATGCACTGCACAAGTTTTTTGTTTTAATGCTAGGATAAGATTCCATGCATATTGAGCATACATTCATGGGAGATAGGTAGTCCAATCTTGTACGAAAACGTTGTTGTGCACCATTGAGGGTGGTGGTGGATGGATTATGCAGTGGTTGCATATTTAAGTTTGGTGCAGATGTGGATGGCGGAGAGGGTGTCATGGAATGTTGAACAACATGCAATGGAGAAGGGATATGAACAAGTTGACGAGCAACTATATAAAGAAGATGTTGTTGCTTGTTGTTTTTTTTGTGCATATACAACTCTTCTACGTGCATTAATTTGATCAGTGTCATGATTGTTCGGCATGTCTACAGTAAAAGTGTGAGGTGGTTATGAACTTGATGGTGGCATTGGTGGAAGAGAAACATACTATATATATAACTATTGGAAGATTAAAGAAAGGTATATTGTAAGATATAAATAAATCATACACAAATATGGTAAGTTGTTGCAAGAAAAAAGTAGGTCCCATGAACATTGTTCATAAACAAACGAATTAGAAAATAATAGCATATTTAATATTGTTCATGAAGGCTACAAATAGCATTTGAGAAAACAATGTTAATTTCATGTTTGTAATTGTTAAATATGACAAAGCAAGCATATTCAAAAGTGACCATATAGGTTACAATAAATATGTAAGTCAACAATGGTATTTGATTACGAAACTAAACAAACGAAAAAAGAAAATAATATAATATTCAAAAGTGTCCATGTTGGCTACAAATAGCACTTAAGTAAAAAATGTTGATACAAAGTTTGTAGATGCTAAGTATGAGAAAGCAAGTAAGAAAATTTGGAAGTTAAAAGTAGCAAGTGTAAAAAAATAAGGTATATATGCCAAGAAAAAGTGCATGTGAAGTTGGAGTTCAAAGCATGCGGGAAACTGAACGCTTATTGAGGGAAATGTCATGGCTTTCAGCGGAGCGATCATTTCCGACGATGGTGAAACCTCCTCTGACATGACAATGAGCACATTAAAGTGAGCATTTGAATTAAAAGTCTCTTTCTTGACTGATAATATGAAAAGGAAGTGTCAAGAACAAACACTTTGAACAATTTATGGGAGAGATGTTGGTTCATTTGCAATAAGGCACAAATCTTTTGCAGAGACCCCCATGAGTTGATTTGTAGGATCATCAAAAGCTATTACACTATAGTTTTCCAGTAGCATATTTTAGGTCAATTTTTAGTATATATCGGTAATCACACTCTGGAAACTCCCCATCACATTTACTACGATGCCAAACACTGGCAATTTTGTGGGAAACGTTTTTCATGCATTGTATCCCATCAACAAATAGAGGGAATGCAAGGAAATGAAAGTCATCCATGTTAATATTTGTGATGGTAGCAAGGAATGAATACTAGGTTGGCTTCTCAGAGGGTTGGAGAGATTGCATCTCAGAGATGGTAATGCGTTTGCACAAACTAGAAGGAGAGGAGTTGTATTTTTGGCTCAAGGATGGGGAGGCTAAGCAGATTTCATTGTCATCAAACCATGCTTGGAGAAGTACAGTTTCTTCAATACTTGGGTTTATAAGAAGGTTGGTATTGGAGATGGTTCCAATAGTTTTTCCATTGAACTCTGTAAGGAGACCACCTTTGATTGCAAGGATCGGGGGAGTAGCCAAACCTCAAAGGCTAACAAGCTGGGTGACCTCAATTTCACAGTGCTCCCCCCAAAGTGTTATGTCTATGCTATAGCCATACATGTACCTCAAGTCAATTGTTCAATGGATGGTTTCTGAGCCATTCCTTTTGTGTATAGTTGATGCAGGGGAAACAGAAATGACAATCCCAATAAGGTCAAGCATGGAATTGAGGGGTGTAGTTTGGATTTCATGGATAGAATTAAAGTGGAAGCAATGAAAAGGGATCAAGGGGTATTCATCCAAGCATGTTTGGACTGTTGAGGAGGGGCTTAGGAAAATCTCAACATCTCTTTTCAAGTGGTTGTAAGTTGGGTTGGACGGTTTGATTGTGCCATTTGAGACCATGTAGACTATGCCAACTTGTATTTGGTCATAAAATGATGTTGCTAATTCATTAAATGTAGAGATATGGACCTCATCTTTTGAAGCACTAACAAGGTCAAACCCAAAGAGTTTAATTGGCCCTTTTTTATTAGTGTATGCGTTGATATTTGTCTTGGAAATGACTCGACCTTGAATGGCCCAAGTTTTGTTGCAAGGGTTGAGTGATGTGAATTGAATAGTAGGTGCAACAAGGGTTGGGTTTGGATTTGGTGAGGAAGGTATGGCAAGTGAAGGGGTTTGGGGATGAAGGAGGATGTTTTCTGAAATAGAGGAACTGCTTTGGGAGGTGAAGCCAGTAGTAAAGTTGAAAGGGGATGGTTCCCTAATAATTGGTACTTCCAATGTGATAGTCCCGATAAGAAGAATGAATTCAGGTAAGTAGAAGCAAAAAATATGTTACAAGTATTGGGAGTTCAAAAGGCATTAAGTTAAAATAATGAAGGGAAAAATGAAGCATACATTGCATTATGTAGAATGTTGCATGTACATTTGGTGACTTTTATGATAGACCCTTCTTGTAGTTGTTGATCCTCCACAACGCTATTTTAGATAGTTGGAAGCAATGTTTGGTGCTTATGAATACCATCAGAGATAGATATTTGGATTTGGGTGGTTGTTGAGTTAAGAGAGCTTACTCGGTTGAGAGAAACAACTTGTAGAAGTGGGAAAAGGTCAACAACACCATGCAGTAGAATTGAAACATCATTTTCGGTCAACAAAGTGTCCATAACATAGTAGTGGTAGATAGATGGACTACAAATCCGAGCTGCAAAAAAATTGAAACAATTGGTATTAAGGGTAAAGAATAAAGAAAACGAGGGTATGTATGTAGGTAGTTCTATTTCATGCAAGAGAGGATGAGAGAAGTTAGTTTGATTTCTCATTCGAGAGAAATGAAAAGGTAGATAATTTATTTTCCAATTGTCCTTGTTCAAAATATTTGTGGAAATAATACCTCAAGCAATCATTATGTTAGCAACATGGGAAAAAGTAATGTATGGGACAACTATGTCAAAGGTCATTGAGCTTTGTCTTACTTTGTTCTTTGAGTGTTGTATCTATGTAGGAATAAGATGATATTTGAATAAAACTAATTTACAATTGGTGAGGTAACTAATAAAATCAAATTGTATTATAAATAAAGTTGGTGAAAAAAATAATACAATATGTCAAGCAAGATTAAAGGGATATCGTGGGCATCATTTTTTTGCAAACTACAAGTTGATACTGGAAGAAATGATAGAAAGATGAAAAAACTAGTAAATGCCAAATATGTGGTAGAAGGGACCACTAAATTAGTGGGTAAAAACATGGATGTGATGGACTGCGACTGTGGACTACGGAGTGCGGATTGCGGATGTGGATTTCGGCTGCAGAATGCGAGCTGTGGACTATGGGCTGCGGGCTGCAGACTGCTGACTGCGACTGCAGACTGCGAACCGTGAACGCTGAGCCTGAAGTTTGAACCCGAATGAATGGAATCCCGAATAAATGGAACCCCGAGGGCCTGAACTTGTTACTCGAATGAATGCTAAACTTGGAAGTTGGAACAATGGAACTGGAACCCCGAACCCCGAACCCCGAACTATGGACTGAAACCCGAATCGGTGAACATACTGTGGTCTGCGGACTATAGAGTGCGGGTTGCGAACTGCGGTAGGTGTCAGGGCATGAATGCTCTTCTTCAATGCACTGGCAATGCACCGCCTTTTTTCGGGGATACATTTCATGGGGGTAAGGTTGTTTGATACCATTTTGGTTATATTATTATTATCTTGTTGTTTTCTACTGTTTTTTTTCACATTTCTCAGTTTTTACTCAGGGTTGGAATTTCCATCAGTTTGTTCCTATTTTACTAGAGCACATTCGTAGGTTCTTGTTTTATATTTGCAGTCAAGGTTCATGTTTGAAACCCAGTTGATATTTGTATTTATTGTTTTTTCAAACAATGTGCGAACTGCGGACTGCGGATTGCAGACTGCAGCTTCGGACTGTGGGATGCGGACCACGGGCTGCGGACTGCGACTACGAATTGCGGGCTGCAGACTGCGGGATGCAGGATGCGGACTGTGGGCTGGAGACTACGGACTGCATATCAAGTCTGAAATCCAAGATTGCATATAATCTATGTTTGTGATTTTATTTATTATTATAAAGTATTATATTTTGAATTTAATTTCCTTTATACAATAAAAATGTGCGCCAAGTGGTGGAGTTAGCCACCTTGAGAAGCATGAGCATGTCCATCCTGAGCACCACGTTGCTGAGCATGAACTATGAGTTATCTAGCTACCACGTAGGTTGAACATGCACCCATTGAGTTCCACCCACCCTCAGTTAACTACCACTTGGTTCGGACTTCTCAATCTGTACTTTCAATGTCCAAGTATGCGATTTCCAATGCGTAGAGCTGGAAATCTAGTGAAGGTATTTTTTGTTGAAGGAATGAATCATGGCAATTTTTTTATTTTTAATAAAAACAACCTAAACTTGATATAGAATTGGTCAATTATACTTCATTTCCCATGTGATACATTTGCAACAAGTTGCAGAAGAAGTCTCTAACTATGTCGTTCAGGGGGCTCTCAAGGGTCATTGTCTTGGGCCATGTGCATCCATAGTTGAAGCTAGATATGGTAAATAGGGGGGTTCAGTAGGGATTATAAGGTAATGTTTCTTAGTGATGGCTCGATCATTTCCATGAAATTCCTTTACAGGAATGACGAACACAATAACCTGAAGAAGACCTTTGAGGCCGAAACAACGATTGTAGGGCAGCTGCAACACAAGAATCTGGTGTCATTCACATGTTTTGAAGAAAATTATCTTCTTTTGGTCTACTATGATATTAAATTCCTAAATCCATCCTTGAAATGATTTTGTCTGTCCAAAATGGCCCATTTCTTGAATGGCGGAGGAGATACAAGATCATTGTGTGGCTTTCCGCAACATTATTTTACCTGCATGAGAATATGGAAATGCATATCTTACATAGATACATGAAGGCCTATAATGTGATGCTTGATTTCTGGTTTAATGTGTGGCTAGGCGACTTCGTCCTTGCACGCTAGCTCGAGCATGCCGTCGATTAGGGTTCTGATTTCCATAGAGATGCGCTAGGAAATAAGAGATACAATTACATTTTCAACAAGAATTTCAAGGTCTAGAGCCCTAGAAGAAGCCAAAGGTATTCACTAGAATATATTCGTAAGTGCTATGCAATTTTTCATCCTTTGGTGCTCTGTGTTTTTTGTTTTCTTCATTTGTTTTCACATTTATAGTTGCAAATTCACGGTTTTGAAGTAGATGTGGTGAAAACTATAACTATTCAAGGCATTATAAATCGAGTCAGGGTGAGCCCTCTTCACAAAGGTGTTCAAGACTCGTTTCTTGGAATGGTCTAGAAACTATACCAACATGGTCCATAAACTATACCAACAACACCAAAAGTGAAAAATATATTACGAACCTTGGGCTGCCATTGTTCCCCCTTCTTTTTTTTAACAGCTTGGAACTCCTTTTGGTCCATTTTTTTTTGGCTCATCTTAATATAATTCGAAATCTAAGTCTTTCCTCATGTAGATAAGACTACAACACAACAAAGTAAGAAAAGCGAATAAGCAACATTGTTTTTTTCTACATAACCAATGAATTTAATTTTTTTGTGATTCCCAATTAGTTGTTGATTCTTCATCTTTGGCCCAAAATTAAAAACCTTATGGGTAAAGGGTCTGACCTTTACAAATAAGTTTGTAGCATTTATTTTCCAATATAGAAAATTATTCACAATACATTAATTGAGTTTATATTTTAATCAAAATATGAATTCATATTTTGATGTTGCAGGTTTCTGCAATTGTTCATTTTATCCCAAATGCAAGCTGAAGTCCAAGACGCCAAACCCAATTGGATAACCTAATGGTTTGTGATCTAGAGTCTGGATATTCTAATTTGAATATATTTGTTTGGTAGGGAAATAATGGCCATTAAACACTTGGCAGTATAATTTATTACCTCTTTTCCTTAGGGACTCGCAGGTAACTTTTTTCTTGGACATTAAGGAACAATTTGAAGGATATTCTCTTTTGATCGTATAGGATAATTTGGCATTGCTTATAGGATGATGTTCATAAATAGTACTGATCCTAAAGTATGACTGAGAAAAATATGTCGCTCATTGAAAAGTAATATGTAAATTTGAGAATGCAGGATTGTTTAAAAGTGTACATCACAATAGGAAAGCTTGACAATGTCATAATAGGAAACATTTAAATCCTTTAATTGATACAAATATGAAGGAATAGTGTTTGAAAAAAAAAATACAAATATCAACTGGGTTTCAGACATGAACCTTGACTGCAGATATAAAACAAGAACCTCCAGATGCGCTTTGGTAAAACATGAACAAACTGATGGAAATTCAAACCTTGAGTAAGACCTAAGAAACGTGAACACAAAAAACAACAAACAACAATATAATAACATTATAACCAAAATGGTAGCAAACAACCTTACCCCCATGAATTTTATACTCGAACAAAGGCGGTGCATTTTCGGCGCATTGAAGAAGGGCATTCATGCCCTGACATGATATGCGTGCGTTAGTACATTCCAGTGTTAAGATTTAATATGCTAAGACAGAAAATATTACGATTACATTCCATTTCACAACAATAGCATATACAGGATCACTGAAAGAACAACAAGCACAGCATAAACACAAGAGACATAGATTTATCCCGGGAAACCCTCAAGGGGAAGAAAAACCAGCAAAGCTTCCTCAATATAGATGACCAACAATACAGAGATGTAATCCACAAGCATGAGCTCCTTCTCCTCCATAGAAAATCTCTCTCTCTCACTTATGTGCCATTCACAAGTGAGTGCAATGTGTGTTAAATGAGGAACACACCTCCTCTATTTATACACAACTACGACTTGTATTTTATATTAGCTAGGTCGGCCCCAACTTAACCACTAGGTTAAACACCCCATTACAACTAACTGGGACGACCCCTCTAGGGTGGTCTAATAACCCTTTGACCCACATAACACATACAGGGCCGATCCCCACTAGGGAAGTCTAATAACCCAAGTTACCACATTCCGACGGAGGAATAAACATCTCCGGATATCCAATAAGGTCTACATGGAGGAATGAAACATCTCCGGAATAATAAAGTACAAATATAATATTCTTTAAAGTTACAATATTTCAACACTCCCCCTTAACGAGAAGGATATTATAACAACATCTGCACGAGCAAGGAGTCATCAACTACATCATACATGATACATCTATAAATCATTGGAAGCTTTCTCAACATCATCAGTAACTCAAGCAATTACTGCAACATCTTCAATACTGGAACATCAACATCTTCAGTACTTAGTCTTCATATTCTGCAGCACTCAAACAACTACAACAACATCAACATCATCATTTGGATCCTCACGATCATCAACATCGTCATCACACGATCATCAACATCGTCATCTAGACCATCACGACCACAACATCGTCACCTAGATCATCACAACCACAACATCGTCATCTAGATCATCATGATCACAACATCATCATCTAGACCATCACGATCACAGCATCGTCATCTAGACCATGACGATCAGCATCGTCATCTAGACCATGATGATCAGCATCGTCATCACACGATCTGCATCATCATCATCACACGATCTACATCATCATCATCAACTGGATCCTCTTGATCAACAACACAATAGTAGCACACCCTGCAACACACATGTTCTATTTAAGACACCATATCATGTCTAGGGATGATGCAGTCCACTCATCAACTTAGAAAAATTCTAAGGACCACTTCTCGGGGACATATGTTTATGGATCAATTCAAGGACCGAAGTCCGGTGATGATACAATCCCCTCACTCTCGGAGACATCTGTTTGCGGATCAATTTAGGACTGAGGTCCAGGGATGATACAATCCTCTCACTCTCGGAGACATCTGTCTGCGGCTAAGTTTAGGACTAAAGTCCAGGGATGATACAATCCACTTAATCTCGGAGACATCTGTCTACGGCTCACTTTAGGACTGAAGTCCAAGGATGATACAATCCCATCACTCTCAGAGACATTTATCTGTGGCTCACTTTAGGACTGAAGTCCATGGATGATACAATCCTCTTACTCTCAGAGAAATCTGTCTACGGATCACTTTAGGACTGAAGTCCACGGATTATACAATCCTCTTACTCTCGGAGACATCTGTCTGTGGATCACTTTAGGACTGAAGTCCATGGATGATACAATCCTCTTACTCTCGGAGACATCTACCTGCGGATCACTTTAGGATTGGAGTCCACGGATGATACAATCCTCTTACTCTCAGAGACATTTGTCTGTGGATCACTTTAGGGACCGAAGTTCGGGGACGATACAATCCCCTCTTGTACATTTTGAACTAGTGGTTCTGGGATGGTGCAATCCCCATCACGTACATTTTGAACTAGTGGTTCCAGGATGATGCAATCCCCATCACGTACATTTTGAACTAGTGGTTCCGGGATGATACAATCCCCATCACGTACATTTTGAACTAGGCGTTCAGGGACGATACAGTCCTATCATATCAACTAGGTACCATATACTGATGTCATCGTCATAATAAGTATCCTCATCATCGATACAATATCCAAATCAACAATACAAGTATCCACACCAATACAAGTATACACATCATCAAATACAAGTATCCACATCATCAATACAAGTATCCACACTAATACAAGTATACACAGCATCAATACAAGTATCCACACCAATACAAGTATACACAGATATCCTTATCATTGACCTTACCATCAATATAGGCAATCTCATCATCGATACAGGTATCCACAGATACCTGTATCGACCATATCACTCCCCCTTTCGAGGAGGGTCCTTTTGAACTACACCAAGCTTGTCTCGGAAATACTCAAACTTTACTCAAGATAGAGGTTTGGTCAACACATCAGAAACTTGTTCATCAGTGCCTACATACTCGAGCTTGATAGCTCCTTTCTGCACCATATCCCGTATATAAAAATATCGGATCTCTATGTGCTTTGACTTATCATGGAACACTGGATTCTCTGTCATATTGATACCACTTTGGTTGTCACACAGGATCACAGTGGATTCCATCTCTAAGTCAAACAATCCTGATAACAACTTCCAAAGCCATAACGCTTCACAACTAGTAGAGAAAGCAACTATATATTCCGCTTCAGCTGTACTGAGAGACACACTATACTGCTTCCTTCTAATCCACGAGATCATGGCAGATCCCAGAAAATAACATCCACCCGATGTACACTTCCTGTCTGATACACTTCCTGCCCAATCAGCATCTGTGTAGTCATACAATCTGAAGTCATGATCTCCAAGATAACATAGATCAAATTCTATCGTACCCTTTAGGTACCTCATCACATGTTTCGTAGCTATTAAGTGAACATGTATAGGTTCCACTAGATACTGACTCAAGGTGTTCACAGTAAAGCATATATCTGTCATAGTGTTCGTCAGATACATCAGTGACCCAATATTCTATATGTATAAGGTTACATCCACTAACTCTGATGAGTCATCCATTAACAACTTCAAGTTGGAATCCATGAGAGTGGCCATTCCAACACATCAAATCTTTTCAAGATTTCTCAGCATGCTTTCCCTGGTTGAGAAAGATTCCTTCTGATCCTTTTCATGCTTCCAGTCCTAGGAGGTAATGCATCAATCTGAGATCATCCATATCGAACTCTGTAGCTAGCTTCTTCTTGCTTTCCATGATCTGTTTCTCATTCCTTGTCAGAAGGAGATCATCCACATACAATAATAGTATCATCCATAACCTTAAGGTAAAGGTTAGGATCAACTTTACTTTTGGTAAAGCCCAATCTTGTCAAGAGGTTAACAATTCTTCCTCCGTGACTAAACATCATTCACACTCTGCATTGAGTGATCTTCTACATATCTATCCATGCCATCTCTCTTCAGATGGGTCTACTGATATGCGCCTCAAGATCATTCGAACTCTGTGGTGAGTTCCTTCTATATATATAGATACCATCTTCAACCTTGTAGCAAAGGTTGAAATCTGCATCACCTATGGTAATCATTAAGCTCATCAAATGACTATCGATCCTGGGTACCCGTACAGAGCTTTATTCAATTGAATCCTGGGAGTTTTCTTGATTCACACTTCTTCTTCAATCACACCATTGAGAGAACAGTATTTATCTAGCTACTTGGAGCAAACATCTCGTCATGATCCTCTTCCTCTTTCTAAGAGAATCTTCTAGCCACGAGCATTCTATAGTATTTTTGATTTGTAAATCTTCTTGTTGAACATCCATCACTTGTTCAGTGTTCATCATTATTCATGATCTTTCCTACAAATAAAAATTAAGTACATGATTAGTAATACTTCATAATCATCAAATCATGTTGACATGATAACCTATTATGCATACATATATGATTTACATAGTTATGCTACTATCTTGACCAATACTTTAGCACGACACTTTTCCATATCCTGTATGCATACAGTGTCTATCTAGATGCCTTCCATCTCTACTAGAACATACTATCGAGAGCGTGCACAGCTCTCAGCATGTCAACAAAGAGGTTTCATTCTAGACAATCAACAATGGAATGTTTGTCCAACTTACCAATCATATGCATATTAGTAGTATATTGTTCAATGCTAAATGAATGCTTACACTTAGCATGATATATTCTAGGAATACAAATATGCATACAACTATTACGAGCAATATCATCGACTATTCAGTAATTCAAATAACAATTCAAATACTTATCTTTTTATGTCTTCTGAGGTTGCATCCTTCTTGGTCTCGACTTCCATTCCATGTCATGAGCTTCTATCCATCCTTGACCATTATGCATGCTTAAGTGTGCACTAGTGTCATCATCATGATCTCATACATAATCATACATTCATTAGTATAAACTCAATATTATCACAACATTATGATTCTAAGTAATCTTGAATATGTGTGGTCATGATCATTCAATACATGGGTATACTAAGATCCTAGCACAAAGTAGGATTCTAACTTGACATAGAAAAACATACCTGGATTAGTATACATGCTTAGTTATGTCTAACATACCAAAACAATATCTTTATTCTCTTCAATGATTTAGAGACCTTGTGCTAGTAACCTGCATACCTCATAAGTTAAGCATGGTAGAAATCAATCATACATACCTCGTAAGTAGAGCTTCTAAAGACCATGGATAAGTCTTTTGTCTTTATGTCATCATGGTCATAGAACTTGATTTGTCTTTCTTGATGTACTTGTCTTTTGTTAGCAGACAACATCATCCTCATACAACACCATAGGTGCATTAGTACAATCATATAACTTTGATCAAAGAATGTCTTCTATCATTCACATGCATTCATACTTTTACTAGGGTGATAAGACAATTCTAAGATTAATCAAGATTGTACTAACCTCAATAATATGAAGACAAGCATATTATAAACTTAATTATGAACATATTTCAACACATACCTATATCTCCTCAAGTCATACATGTCAAGGAATTCTTGTAGTCTTCTTATGTAAGGCCTTACCCTCATCTCCCTTTGAAATTGGATCTGGAGCTCGATTAGGGTTTGTCAGAGAAACCCCAAAAATTCAAACTTTGACTTTCACACTTCTGAATGGATGGAAAGATGTGCCTTGCTGAGCTGATCAAGCTAGCATACTTCAATTTTGAAATCTCCAAAATTTGACCCCTCAAAATTTCCTTCAAAACTTCTGGATCTTCTAGATAGGATCCTGAACTAGGGTTTGATGAAGCCCAACCGTATACCCAATCAAAAGGTTCAATCCAAAGCTCTAAACTTCTATTTTTCTGAGGAGCTTCCAGCCGTGGTCACAGACTTAAAAAATTCCAACTTTTGCAAAAGCCCTAATTTTCCACCTTTCCGATCAAGGTCCCGAACTAGGGTTTGATCAATCCCACCCTTATGACCAACCAAAGAATTCGATCTTGGTCTCTAAATTTTGATTTTTCTGAGTAGCATTCAGCCGTGGACTCCGATTCCAAAAATTCCAACTTTCTCTGAAACCCTGATTGTTTCTGGTGTAACTCCAAAATTATGAATCCACAGGGTCTGAAACTTCTGCCTATGGTATCCCGACCTGTCCTCTTTCCAACCCCATAGGTCTTACCTCAATTGGATGTTCTGAGAGAGAGTTATGCCAAGTGTCGCAATGTGACCTGTTTATGTGATAAAACGGGAGATCGAACTTGTACGGCATGCCACGTGTCACTGGTTCAACTTTGGCCTCTGAAAACGTTACCTGAGATAGTACAGTCCATTCACTACCTGTCACATTTTACGAAATTTCATTTGGAGCTTTCTAGCCCAAGTTATGGCCTTTTTTCCTAGGTCACCTGATTATGATTGAAATCGAGAAGAGGCAGAAACCCTAACTTGTACTGATCATTGTTAAAATTCAATATGCTAAGACAAAAAATAGCAGCATTACATTCCATTTCACAATAATAGCATATACAGGATCACTGAAGAAACAACAAGCACAGCATAAACACAAGAGACAGAGATTTATCCTGGGAAACCCTCATGGGGTAGAAAACCCAGCAAAGCTTCCTCAATATAGATGACCAGCAATATACAAAGATGAAACCCTGAGACATGATCTCCTCCTCCACAATAGCAGACCTCTCCTCCACAAGTGCGCTATCCTCAAGTGTGTGAGTGTATCAAATGAGGAACACACCTCCTCTATTTATACACTACTCTGATATGTATTTTACACAAGTACATGTAGGCTCGTATTTAACCATTAGGTTAAATACCCCATTATAACTGACTGGGCCGACCCCCACATGGTGGGTCTAATAACCCTAGTTACCACACCCAACTTGGAGGAATAAACATCTCCGGATTTATAGTATAATCACATCGGAGGTATGGAACATCTCCGGAATAAATAATATACAAATATAATATTCTTTGAAGTTACAATATTTCAACACTCCCCCTTAACGAGAAGGATATTATAACAGTATCTGCACAAGCAAGGAGTCATCAACATCATACATGATACATCTATAAATCATTGGAAGCTTTCTCAACATCATCAGTAACTCAAGCAGTTACTGCAACATCTTCAATACTGGAACATCAAAATCTTCAGTACTGAGTCTTTATCTTCTGCAGCACTCGAACAACTACAACAACATCAACATCTGGATCCTCACGATCATCAGTATCGTCATCTCACGATCATCAGCATTGTCATCACACGATCATCAGCATCGTCATCACACGATCATCAGCATCGTCATCTCACGATCATCAACATCGTCATCACACGATCATCAGCATCGTCATCTCACGATCATCAGCATCGTCATCACACGATCATCAGCATCGTCATCTCACGATCATCAGCATCGTCATCACACGATCATCAGCATCGTCATCACACGATCATCAGTATCGTCATCACACGATCGTCAGCATCGTCATCAACACAGGTATCCATAACAATACAAGTATCCACATCATTAGTACAAGTATTCATGCCAATACAAGTATACATATCATCAATACAAGTATCCATACTGATACAAGTAATCATGTCATCAATACATGTATCCTACCGATACAAGTAACCACATCATCAATACAAGTATCCATACCGATACAAGTAACCACGTCATCAATACTAGTATCCTACCGATACAAGTAACCACATCATCAATACAAGTATCCTACTGATACAAGTAACCACATCATCAATACAAGTATCCTACCGATACAAGTAACCACATCATCAATACAAGTATCCATACCGATACAAGTAACCACGTCATCAATACTAGTATCCTACCGATACAAGTAACCACATCATCAATACAAGTATCCTACCGATACAAGTAACCACATCATCAATACAAGTATCCTACCGATACAAGTAACCACATCATCAATACAAGTATCCTACCGATACAAGTAACCACATCATCAATACAAGTATCCTACCGATACAAGTAACCACATCAAAAATCACTTTCTCGGAGACCATACGTCTACGGATCAATTCAGGGACCGAAGTCCGGGGATGATACAATCCCCACTTCTCGGAGACCATACGTCTACGGATCAATTCAGGGACCGCAGTCCGGGGATGATACAATCCCCACTTCTCGGAGACCTCACATCTACGGATCAATTCAGGGACCTAAGTCCGGGGATGATACAATCCCCACTTCTCGGAGACCTCACGTCTACGGATCAATTCAGGGACCTAAGTCCGGGGATGATACAATCCCCACTTCTCGGATACCTCACGTCTATGGATCAATTCAGGGACCTAAGTCCGGGGATGATACAATCCCCACTTCTCGGAGACCTCACGTCTACGGATCAATTCAGGGACCTAAGTCCGGGGATGATACAATCCCCACTTCTCAGAGACCATACGTCTACGGATCAATCAGGGACCACAGTCCGGGGATGATACAATCCCCACTTCTCGGAGACCTCACGTCTACGGATCAATTCAGGGACCTAAGTCCAGGGATGATACAATCCCCACTTCTTGGAGACCTCACGTCTACGGATCAATTCAGGGACCTAAGTCCGGGGATGATACAATCCCCACTTCTCGGAGACCTCAGGTCTACGGATCAATTCAGGGACCTAAGTCCGGGGATGATACAATCCCCACTTCTCGGAGACCTCACGTCTACGGATCAATTCAGGGACCTAAGTCTGGGGATGATACAATCCCCACTTCTCGGAGACCTCACGTCTACGGATCAATTCAGGGACCTAAGTCCGGGGATGATACAATCCCCACTTTTCGGAGACCATACGTCTACGGCTCTCTTTAGGACTGAAAGTCCAGGGATGATCCAATCCCCTCAACTGTCCACTAAGGACTTCATTCTCGGAGACCTCACGTCTACGGCTCTCTTTAGGACTGAAAGTCCAGGGATGATCCAATCCCCTCAACTGTCCACTAAGGACTTCATTCTCGGAGACCTCACGTCTACGGCTCTCTTTAGGACTGAAAGTCCAGGGATGATCCAATCCCCTCAACTGTCCACTAAGGACTTCATTCTCGGAGACCTCATGTCTACGGCTCTCTTTAGGACTGAAAGTCCAGGGATGATTCAATCCCCTCAACTGTCCACTAAGGACTTCATTCTCGGAGACCTCACGTCTACGGCTCTCTTTAGGACTGAAAGTCCAGGGATGATCCAATCCCCTCAACTGTCCACTAAGGACTTCATTCTCGGAGACCTCATGTCTACGGCTCTCTTTAGGACTGAAAGTCCAGGGATGATCCAATCCCCTCAACTGTCCACTAAGGACTTCATTCTCGGAGACCTCACGTCTACGGCTCTCTTTAGGACTGAAAGTTCAGGGATGATCCAATCCCCTCAACTGTCCACTAAGGACTTCATTCTCGGAGACCATACGTCTACGGATCTATTCAGGGACCGAAGTCCAGGGATGATACAATCCCTACCTGTCCACTAAGGACTTCATTTTCGGAGACCATACGTCTACGGATCTATTCAGGGACCGAAGTCCAGGGATGATACAATCCCTACCTGTCCACTAAGGACTTCATTTTCGGAGACCATACGTCTACGGCTCACTTTAGAACATGTGTTCAAGGATGATACAATCCCCACATGTATTCTCATCAATACATCTATCATCAAAAGCATGTATTCTTACTAATACATATAACATCAAAAGCATGTATAAGTAAAACTAAGTATTCTAAGTATACGAGTCCTAAATCTAAATATTTCTAAGTATCTAGGTGTAGAGAACAGGTTACCTCATCATCGACCTTGTTGTTCGATGAGACAATCTCATCATCAGTGACTATACTACTCCCCCTTTCGAGGAGGGTCCTTTTGAGCTACACCAAGCTTGTCTCGAAAGTATTCAAATTTCACTCGAGACAGAGGCTTGGTTAGTATGTTGGTAACTTCTTCACTCGAGGTAGAGGTTTGGTTAGTACATCGGTAACCTGTTACGAATTCAAACTTTATAGTTCCTTTCTGTGTCATATCTTGTTAGATCCCTATGATCTTTGACTTATCATGGAACACTAGATTCTATGTCATCTTGATACAACTCTATTTGTCACATAGGATCACAGTTGGTTCTATCTCTAAGTCAAACAATCCTGAAGCCAAACTTCTTCACAACTAGCAGAGCAAACAGCCATATATTCTGCTTGTGCTGAGAGCCACACTAGACTGCTTCTAGCTAAACCACGAGATCATGGCTAATCCTAGACAATAACATCCTCTTGATGTGTTCTTCTTGTCTGATACACTTTCTGCCCAATCGGCATCTGAGTAGCCATCTGAAGTCATGATCTCCAAGATAGCACAGATCAAAGTCTATCGTATCCTTTAGGTGCCTCATCACATGCTTTGCAACTATCAGGTGAAAACATCTAGTTTCCACTAGATACTGACTCAAGGTATTCACAACAAAGCATATATCTAATCTAGTATATGTTAGAAACATAAATGACCCAATAATTTGACTGTACAGAGTTATATCCACTAACTCTGATGAGTTATCCCCTAATAGCTTCAAGTTGGAATCCATAAGAGTGGCCATTCCAACACCTCAAGTCATATTTCTCATCATACTTTCCCTGGTTGAGAAATATTCCTTCTGAGCCTTCTATATTTTGTTTGATTTGTAAATCTTCTTGTTTGAACATCCACCACTTGTACGGTGTCCATCATTCTTCATGACCTTTCCTACAAATCAAAATTAAGTACATGATTAGTAATACTTCATAATCATCAAATCATATTGACATGATAACCTATTATGCATACAGATATCATTTACATAGTGATGCAACTATTTTGACCAATACTTTGGCACAACACTTTCCCATATCCTGTATGCATACAGTGGCTATCTAGATGCCTTCCATCTCTACCAGAACATACTATCGAGAGTGTGCACAACTCTCAGCATGTCAGCAAAGAGGTTTCATTCTAGACAAGCAACAATGGAATGTTTGTCCAACTTACCAATCATATGCATATTAGTAGTATACTGTTCAATGTTCTATGAATATTTACACTCAGCATGATATATTATAGGAATACAAATATGCATACAACCTATTACAAGCAATATCATTACTATTTCAAATAACAACTCAAATACTTATCTTTTATGTTTGTGTGGCTGCCTCCCGCTTGATCTTCTGTATGTCTTTTGAACTTCTATTCATTCTGTACCACTGTGCATGCTCAAGAGTCATCCTCATGATCTCATACACAAACATACACTCATTAGTATATTCTAAATGCTATCAAAACATTATAGTACTAAATAATCTTGAAAATGTATAGTCATGATTATAGTTAATAAACATTAGTATTCAAGATTTCAGGGAAGTCTTCTTTTACTCATGCATATCATCAATCAAGATAAAAGATATAATATGCATAATCCCTTGATTACTAACTTTATGAATAAGCATAACCAATCATTCCAAGTATACTTATATAAGGGATCCTAACACAAGGTAAGATTCATGGGAAACATACCTGGATTAGTATACCTACTTGGTTATGTACAACATACCTAAACAATCTCTTCAATGATTTAGAGATCCTGAGCTAGAACCTGCATGTCTCATAGGTTAAGCATAATATAACAAAGTCATACATACCTCGTAAGTAGAACAAAGATTATGGATGAGTCTTTGTCTTCATGTTTTCATGGTCATGGAGCCTGATTTGTCTTTTTTGATGTACCTGTATCTTGTTAGTAGACAACATCAACCTCACACAACATCATAATGCATTAGTACAATCATAAGTGTCAACACCCTAACCAATGAATATCTTCTATCATGCATTCATAATTTTGTTAAGGTGATACAACAAATCTAAAATCAAGATTGTACTAACCGTAATAACATGAAGACAAACATACCATAAACTTAATCATGAACAAATCTCAAAACATACCTCGATGAGTCATACCTGTCGAGATCGCTTGTAATCTCCTTATGTAAAGCCTTAGCCTCATCTCCCTCTGAAACAGTAACTCCTTCACTTATGCAGGTGACCAATCCATCTTCTTCTAGGATTAACCCTATCCACTTGATTTGCAAGAACTGGACCTGGAGCTGGATATGGGTTTGTCAGAGAAACCCCAAAAATTCAAACTTTCGAAAGGATAGAAATATGCGCCTTGATGAGCTGATCAAACTGATATATTCAGAATTTGAAAACTGCAAAGTTTCACTCCTCAATTTTGCCTTTGAAACTTCCGGATTCACTGGACGTGACCCTGAACCGGGGTTTGGTGAATCCCACTATTCTGCCCAATCAAAATGTTTGATCCAAAGCTCTAAGCTTCTATTTTTCTGAGGAGCTTCCAGCCATGGTCACAGATTTCAAAAATTCCCATTTTTACAGAAGCCCTAATTTTCCACTTTTCTGATCAAAGTCCCGAACTAGGGTTTGATCAAGCCTGGCCTTCTGCCCAACCAAAAAATCTGATCTTGGTCTCTAAATTTCTATTTTGATGAGTAGCATTCAGCCGTGGTCTCCGTTTACAAAAATTCCAACTTTTTTCAAAGCCCTAAATTCCGGAAGCCATGAATGAAGGTATTCAAAAATAAATATGTTTTGACAGAAATATGTACCTGATTGTTTCTGGTGTAACTCCAAACTTTTCAATCCACAGGGTCTGAAAAAGTTTTCTCAGATAGCCTGACCTGTTATCTTTCCATCCTGACAGGTCTAACCTCAATTGGATTCTCTGAGAGAGAGTTATGTCAAATGTCGCAACGTGACCTGTTTTGGGATAAAACAGAAGAGCGAATTTGTACGGCGTGCCACGTGTCACTATTTGAACTTCGGCCTCTGAAAAACTTTTTTTGAGGTAGCTCGGCCTGTTATATTTCCATCCTGACAGGTCTGACCTCAATTGGACTCTCTGAGAGAGAGTTATGCCAAGTGTCGCAACATGACCTGTTTATGGGATAATACAGGAGGGCTAACTTGTACGGAGTGCCACGTGTCACTGGTTCAACTTCGGCCTCTGAAAAATGTTTCTGAGATAGTACAGACTGTTTAATACCTGTCACTTTTTATGAAATTTTATTTGGAGCTTCCTAGCCCAAGATATGACCTTTTTCCCAAGGTCACCTGATTTTGACTCAGATCTGGAAGAGGCAGAAACCCTATATTGTACAGATCATAAATCACAAAGTACAACGAATTAGAGGTTTTCCTTTGGACACAAGGTACTTGGAGATTTAATCTTCGTCCTGTAACAATTTCAGATCCGAAAACTTCGCCAAAACGGATTTATAGCGAAAGTGCTACGATGACTGGTTTTTGCTATGTAAAACCCTGACCTTCAAATTGTCGTAAGTAAAGCAAGTGTCTTTAGTGCCATACCTTGTCTTCCTTCAGGTTAGCTCTGATACCATGTTAAAATTCAATATTCTAAGACAAAAAATAGCAGCATTACATTCCATTTCACAATAATAGCATATACAGGATCACTGAAGAAACAACAAGCACAGCATAAACACAAGAGACAGAGATTTATCCTGGGAAACCCTCATGGGGTAGAAAACCCAGCAAAGCTTCCTCAATATAGATGACCAGCAATATACAAAGATGAAACCCTGAGACATGATCTCCTCCTCCACAATAGCAGACCTCTCCTCCACAAGTGCGCTATCCTCAAGTGTGTGAGTGTATCAAATGAGGAACACACCTCCTCTATTTATACACTACTCTGATATGTATTTTACACAAGTACATGTAGGCTCGTATTTAACCATTAGGTTAAATACCCCATTATAACTGACTGGGCCGACCCCCATATGGTGGGTCTAATAACCCTAGTTACCACACCCAACTTGGAGGAATAAACATCTCCGGATTTATAGTATAATCACATTGGAGGTATGGAACATCTCCGGAATAAATAATATACAAATATAATATTCTTTGAAGTTACAATATTTCAACAATCATAACTCACAAAGTACAATGAATCTAAGGGTTTCCTTTGGACACAAGGTACATGGGTATGTTATCTACGACCTTTAAATGTTTCATATCCCGAACCTTTTCCAAAATGGATTTATAGCGAATATTCCACGATGACTGGTTTTTTCTATACAAAACCCTAACCTTCAAATTGTCGCAAGTGAAGTAAGTGTCATAAGTGCCATACATTGCCTTCCTTCAGGTTAGATATGATACCATGTTAATATTTAATATGCTAAGACAGAAAATATCAGCATTACATTCCATTTCACAACAATAGCATATACAGGATCACTAAAAGAACAACAAGCACAACATAAACACAAGAGACACAGATTTATCCCGGGAAACCCTCATGGGGAAGAAAACCCAGCAAATATTCCTTAATATAGATGACCAACAATACATATGTGTAATCCACAATCATGAAGTCCTTCTCCTACATAGCATATATCTCTCTCTCACTTATGCGCCATTCACAAGTGAGTGCAATGTGTGTTAAATGAGGAACACACCTCCTCTATTTATACACAACTCCAACTTGTATTTTATATTAACTAGGTCGACCCCAACTTAACCACTGGGTTAAACACCCCATTACAACTGACTGGGCCGACCCCTCTAGGGTGGTCTAATAACCCTTTGACCCACATAACACATACAAGGCCGACCCCCACTAGGGAAGTCTAATAACCCAAGTTACCACATTCTGACGGAGGAATAAACATCTCCGGATATACAATAAGGTCTACACGGAGGAATGAAACATCTCCGGAATAATAAAGTACAAATATAATATTCTTTGAAGTTACAATATTTCAACATCCAGTAGGTAGGTCCCTTCCCTTGGAACTCGCTCGGCCTTGCTATCTGTGATTCAATGATAGCAGTTCAATTATCCAGAGCAGAGGATGGGTTGAGGTTCAAGTCGAGCTCCGGCTCTAGGTCTGGAGGACTGATGAAACCCACATTGATGTCGATGAAACCCAAATTGATGTCATGGTAGAGGTTATTTTCACTTCACACTGCATTCCACTGTCAGTTCACATGGCTCGGCACCTCCATTCTCCATGAAAGCAGCGAGATAAACAGAATGACCTCCAGTGAAGTGACCTTCCCTAAAAGACCTCCGCATGACCTTCCCTTCTTTCCAATACAAAATATCCATGTACATCATCCTATGAATCGGCCACTGATGGTGTGTTCCTCTTAAATTGTCCTGTGTTTTCTTGAATTTCTGCATTGATCCGTTTGTGGAAACCACTTTGTAAACATTCCCAAAAATGGTGCCGACATTATTGCTCCTCAAAATGTTTTTTTCTGGACTCCCTGTGATATCCTCATTTAGGCTTCATGGGGCATGGCTCAGACGTTTATCCTCCTCCAATACAAAAACCCCACCATGACCCCCAAAACGCACAAGAAATCCCTATGGCCGTGACCACGACCACGAAAACCCAGGCAGAGTTATTCCTAGAACATGAACTCAAGCTTAGTCTGTGAATGACCTCGACATGACCTCTTGACATGGTGTATTGATAACTGGTGGGCACGTACAACTTGTTCCTAGTTACGGAGAGCTTGTCACATCTTGGAGCTTCAAGCATGGAGTATTGACTTTTGGATCGATCTCATGGATAACTTGGCATTAAATGAAACCTGGCAGAAACCCCACAATGACACTGAAAACCAAGGCAAATTTATTCCTAGAACTCAAACTTAAGCTTAGTCTGTGAATGACCTCATCATGATCTTTGGATACGGTGTAATGATAACTGGTGGGCACGTACAACGTATTCCTGGTCACGTCCCGGAGCTTCATGCACAGAGTATTGACTCTTGTATCGATCACATGGATAACCTGGCATTAAATGAAACCTGGCACCAGTGAAGCGATCTAGAAAATAACTAAGCGGCATGATGTGGAAGCATTCCATTAGCTCAATGAGCAAGGAATCCAGCTACAGTGGCGAGGATGGTCTTGCGTTGTTTGAATTCCTATGACGCAAATATTATAACTTATTTTATTAATTTAATTTTTTCATGGTATTTCTAAATGCAAATAAACAATTCTTATTATCCATGTCATTAATTTAGTTTATGTATGGCCTCCCTTTGCACTATTAAAAACAATTGCTAGCATAATACCATTATGAAAGTGTTTAGAAGTTCACTAAACCATTGGAATTTCATTACATTTAAAGACTTGAGGTTAAACTAATTCTTCAAATGCCATTTCCCATAAAGACATGGGGCAACTTTAAATAACTACAAAGAAAAGGTTTCTTAAAAAGAAAAAATATTTCATGCTCAAAACCCAATTTATAAAACTATACATAGTCTACAATATGTTCCTTGTTAGTTTGGTTATGAATTCAACCTTACTATTCAAATTTGTGGTTATGATATCATAGACTTATTATACGGAATGAAAGGCAATTTTGGTAAAGTAGGGTTGTGTTTTTATCCACTAAAGTCTAAACATGTGGGGAAAGGATTAAGGATCTTTATTTGAGTAAAACAAGAGTTTGTTTACTCCACTTCTTCAACAAAAACAAATGCAAAAGGATAAGCCACCCTAAAGATATGACATTTGACACATGGGCTGGTGCAAGGTAATGATACCCACTTACGACAAGTTAGTTGGAATGGCATGCTGGAAAAACATAAATCTTATCATTAAAATGAGTTATTCGAGGTACCTACAAAATGTTTTAGAATTAGGTGTAAAAATATGAAACATAGAAAAACGGATCACCTTCCGGAATATATATTAACATTTAT
The DNA here is from genome assembly GCA_027924585.1 of Larix kaempferi. Taxonomy (NCBI): domain Eukaryota; kingdom Viridiplantae; phylum Streptophyta; class Pinopsida; order Pinales; family Pinaceae; genus Larix; species Larix kaempferi. The sequence goes on from BSBM01000422.1 coordinate 14,314,796, forward strand.
TTATGGAAAAGTGGTATAAACACCCCAAAATGTCATTATTTTAATATTGGTATGTTATTTTTTCTCTAAAACATAATGCATATGTTTGTGTTGCTCCTCCAATTTGTTATGTAAATCGTCAATTTATGAGGAAAAAATATGTAGAGGCGTATGCAATAGACGAATCTTGTGCAGGGCTATTCTTCCAAAATTTTAAAAGTTAATTTTATATATTTTTTAAATTATGAAAGTCAGTGAAGCCTTAAAATGACATGGTCGAGTGTTGGTCCACCATATCATGGTCTGAACATAATCCCTTTTTTTAGCTTGTAGGTATTCTTGTACTCTTGTGCAAGTTCTTTTTCGTTCTCGAAATATGTAAGCCAATCAAAAGTTATAGGCCAAATAAACTACCTATGTTTTTTACAAATTTGACATGAGTGCAGTTAAAAATGAATTAAAAATAGAAAACAATAACATATCTATTAAAACATTATATAGTTAGAATCTGCGCACAGAGCTCGACAAGTGTGTGCAATTTCATGAGTAGTGCACAAGTGGAGCATATGCGGAACTAAGAGTGAAAACAATGAAGTTATAGAAATTGGTGTGTTCTTCCATAACTCAGATTGAGCCTCAAGGTTTGGAAATCCAAATCTAATACCAAACCTGCAAGGGCACCAAAAAAAATTGAATCCAAACATGTGTGCATGCAAATGTGCGCACGCGTAGATGCGCGCACACGTAGTTGTGCGCACGTGTAGAGGCACACACGCGTTTCTGTGCGCGCACACGCTATTTGTCACACCTTGATTTTTATTTATCTCTCCCTAAACCCCCCCTCCCTCTCTATAAACCCACCCCCCCTCTCTTCCTATCCACCCAATCCACCCCACTCTCTTCCACTCTACCCGATCCCTCCTCCCTCCCTCACCCCTCTCTTCTCTCCTTCACCACAAGGGTTAGGAGATATATTATTCCACAAAATCACTAACTCGCATTATCCTCATGTACATATAAATATTCATCCTTGTAACCAAAAATCCATGACCCCTATATCTCAATCCCCAAACCCTTGAACATTAGTCCCTAGCCATTGCAATCCCTAGGCCCTAGTACAACTAACCACCATAACTCTTGGCCCACTATAATCCTAAACTAGTATAGCCCCTAAAACTCCTAAATACTAACACATAATGATATATATCCCTTAACCCCTATAATCCTAACCACGTAATTCTAACCTCTAAAGTGTCTAGTCAAATAAAAATTAACCCCTAACCCTTATAACCTCTAATTCTCATCAACCCTAAACTCTATAATCAAATGCCCAACCCTTAAAACCTATAAACGATAGCCAGTTTAGACAAATAGTCAGAGATAGAGAGACCTGCACCTTGGGCCCTAAAGGAATATTCTATCCAGAAAGAGCTATGATGATTTCCTCCACTAACCACACATGACCTCTTAATGGTATCATTGGCCTATGATTAAGGATGTCGATACCATGAAGTGGTTTTGTGCAATACGTATGTTCTTGATCAAGGATTTTGGAATGATGTTTTATGGAAGAATATCGTGCCTTTGGCTATAAAGAAACCATATATACATCCAAGGCCATGAACAATGTCTAAAAGCACCAAACAAGACTTTATAGGGGTATCCATTGTGCTATGTATCCAAGTCTTCGCGACTTAGGGCATTGGACGTGGTCAAGGGAGGAGACCTAAGACTTGGGCCTTAAAGGAATCTTATATCCATCTAGGGCTAAGAAGGTTACCTCCACCAACTACACATGGCCTCTTGAGGTATCATTGTCCTGTGATTGAGTATGGAAGTGCCATTATATGGTTTTGAACTTAGTATCTACATGTTTTAGGGCCTTGGAAATGGTTTTCCAGGGAATAATACCATGCATTTGGCCCTAAATAAACCATTGAGGCATCCAAATCCATGAGAAATTCCTCGAGGAACCATGCATTATCTCATAGGGTTATATTTGGAAATATGTATCTATGTCTTAGGGCCTTAGGACCTTGGACATAGTCAAGGGAGGAGAGTTGATCCTATGGACCTAAATGAAACTTCTAGCCATACAAGGATACGAATATTTCATCCACCAACCACGCGTGACATCTTGAGGGTATCATTACTCTATGATTGAGGATATTAGTGCCATTTGGTATTTTTAAGTAGTATGTACATGTCTCGGGGCCTTTAGGATGATGATCTAGGGAAGAATACTTTGAATTTATCCTTAAAGAAAGCATTGAGGCATCTAGATCCATGAAAAATGCTTCAAAGCACAACACATGACTTTGTCAATGGTATTCATGATGCTCTATATTTATGTCTTGGGGCCTTGGGGCCTTGGACATGCTTAGTGGAGGATACCAAAACCTTGGGCCTTGAAGAAGTATTCTAACCATCAAAGACTAAGAAGGTTTCCTCAACCAACCACAAATGGCTTCTTGAGTGTGCCAATGGCTTATGATTAGGGATGTTGGTGCAATTAGGTGGCTTGGAGAAATATGTATGTGTTTCAAGGCCTTGGGAATGGAATTTGAGGGAAAAACACCATGCATTTGGCCCTAAAGAAACCATTGAGGCATCCAAAGCCATGAAAAATGTCTCAAAGCACCATGTATGACTTTGCAGCGATATCCATGATTCCATGGAACTATGTATCCAATTCTTTGGAATTGGGGGTTTGGACATGGTCATGGGAGGAGACTTGAAGCTCAGAACTGAAAGGAATGTTACATCCATTTAGGGATAACAAGTTTTCCTCCACCAAGAACATATACCATTTTGAGGGTATCATTGGCCTATTAATGATGACTGTTCCATCACGGTATCATTAGCATATGATTGTTTCCTTGAACCAGCATAGATCCATCCTAAACACGTATCTATAAAGAACTGCGAGGCATCCTATTTTTCGAGGTCTTATTTTTTTAATGAGTTTTTATCTGGTTTTAAAATTTTGTTTTATGAGCGGATATGGATTTTTTAATTGGTTTTCACTTTTTATTTTATGAGCCCATATAAGTTTTTTTAATTACTTTTTCTTTTGGGTACATAACGTGACGTCGTTATGCTACATTACATTACACATCTCCCCCATACTAAGTTGTAACCACCTCGCTACTCTCGGTGCAATAAACACATATGACATTGCAAGCACATACTTCACCTTCAAATGATCATATTTGCTTGAGAACTATGTATAGGTCTTGAGCCATAAACCAATGTAAAGGAATGAGAAATTGAAATTAGGCCTAAAATATAAATTTTGAAGCTCAAGGGAAACCGATAATCCCTTGAACTACTACACATGACCTCTATGTAGGACATTTGTCCTATGAGTGGTAATATCTCACTATTAGAAGTTTATGAGCACTAAGGATGGGTCATGGGGAACTTGATTTTCCTCAATGTGTATTATGTATTAGGAATGTAGATTATTCTACCCTTGATAATTAAGACTATAAGGTGTTAACCCCATCTAGATGTGAACTTTAGGAAACATAAACGCTACTTATTTGACAAGGATACCAACAAGACTACAGCTCTTGGTGTGGAAAATCGTGGATTGTTTAGACTATTAAACATTGGACAGGTCATAGAGCATGCAATGGTAAGCACAAGTACATCAAATATAAGTACTCTTTGACATCGATTATATGGGAACCTAATCTTAACCTACCTTTCTCATATGGCTTGAGGTAATATGGTAGAAGGACTTCTTGAGGTAATATAGGGTGTTTTTGGAGCTTGTTAGACGAGAAAGAAGCATAGAGCACCATTTGAGGAAGGACAAGTCTGGGCAGAAAACATAGTCATTTAATTGGTTTATGTAAACATTTGTGGATCAATGAACATGGAATCCAACACTAGTGTTCGGTATTTCTTTCTTTTTATTGACGACTATAGTAGAAAAATGTGCATGTATTTCCTTATTTTTGTTGAGGAATACAATAGGAAAATGTGGGTGTATTTTATGAAATTGAAAGATAAAGTATTTAATGAATTTCAAAAGTTTCAAGAAAAAAGAGTTAGGATGTCACCTTATCACTTGTGTTTGATGATAACAAATAATTTTGTTCCAAATAATTCAATAACATTTGCAATAAGAATCAAACAAAAATACAGTTCACTACACCCTACACTCCATAATAGAATGTTGTAGCTGAGAGGTGGAACCATGCTATTAAAAAGATGACAATGTGTAAGATGGAGAACATGTCTGTTCCAAAAGGTTTTGGGATGAGGAATTGTTTACAATATTATATCTATTAAATAGATCTCTAATGATGGTGGTGAATCAAAACACCGCAAAGGAAGCATGGTGTAGGAGGAAGCCAAATGTCAATCATCCTAGTTATATTTTCCATGCCTAGATTCTATATGAGAAAATAACCAAGTTAGACCCTAAGAGAGAGAAATTGATGATCAGGGTACAACGACATATATAAATATTATAGGATGGTTTATTTTAACACCAATCAGTTGATATTCAATAGATATGTCATAGTTGATGAAGAAGTTCAACCTTTCAAAGCTTCTAGATTTCAAAATTACCATGGAGAAACCAGTTGTGGTGAAGGATACAAGTGTCAAGATTCAAGAAGCTTCACCCAAAATGGGGAAATATTTTGAGGATGTGAAGTCTATGCTAATTTCCGATGCAGACAATGCAAATTATAATTCATATGAAATAGGTAGAGGTAAGACAAGTCATGGTGATAATACTGACTCCGATGAGGAGGGACCCAAGAAGAGGTCATATTGGTGGCTCAACAAGTCATTACGGATATTCAGGTGGGAGAAATGATTAAGGGAATATCATCAAGGGGAAAGATAAAACATAAAACAAACATGGTAAAAACAAATTTCATGGCCAATGTTCAGGGATTTAATGAGCCATAGGTGTTTGATGAGGGAATAGGGAAAATTGAATGGAAGGCCATGGAAACCAAACATGAGATTCAAATGAAAAATCAACTTTAAATATCATAGATCTTCCACTAGGGAAGAGACCCATTGGTTGCAAATGGGTGTACAAAGTCAAGCAAAAAGCAAATGGCACACTTGACAAGCATAAGGAACAATTGGTTGTAAAAGGGTTCTCTAAGTGAGAGGGAATCGACTATGAAGAGACCTTTTATCCTATGTAAAAGATGAGCATAATTCGACTAATTATATCCACGGTAGCACAATTTGTTTGGAATGCCGATCAAATGGATATGAAAAATGCCTTCTTCAATGTAGATTTGGAGGAACAAGTGTACACATATCAACCACAAGTTTTTCAAGTTCCAAGGTAGGAGCATCTTGTTTGCACACTGAAGAAGGTTATATATGGCCTAAAGAAGTCACCCAAGGCATGGTACATTATAATTAACAAGTAATTGGATGAATATGGGTTGTGTAGTAGAATCAAATGCCCTAAGATATGTGGGTATAAAGATTCATATTGGTCAGGTTGTGTGGTTGATAGAAAATCAACTTTTGAATATGTATTTCAAGTTAACTTGCTTTCTTTATGTGTTAAATTTCCATGATAATTTCTACATTCAATTTTGCATAGCTCGTAAAATTTTAACCAATCATAATTCACATTTTAATATTGGTAGATTTTTATTTTTATATAACCTTTAACCCCATAACTTACCCACAATCCCTATAATCTTTAACTCTTAACCTGCAATCCTTATAACCCTAAACTAAAACCCCTAAACACCTAGAAGCACTTATGGTTTAGAAGAGGGCCTAAAGGCCTTTATGGGGGAGAGGTTCTCGGAATAAACCGACACATATAGATTTATTGGGCAATAAATGAAGTAAACGTTACCCACTGAGCTATGCAACGTTCAGCAGATGCGCGCACGCGCTTCTAGCCTGCATGTGCTCCTAGCGCGTGCGCACCTCTGCTGAACATAAAATTTAGAAAATAACCCACGCTCTTCTCTCGCATTTTTTCTCTCATGTATCGCATATTTTTCTCTCTTTTCATGCATAGTTCGACAATCACTTGCATTTTGGATTGAATTCACACACCTTTTGGTGTTTCTTTGACAATTTGGATTGAATACACACCGGTTGGACTCTATTTGTCCCTTTGGATTAAGTACACACCAATTGGACTCTATTTGGCTCCTTGGATTGAATACACAATAGTTGGACTCTATTTGGCTCCTTGGATTGAATTATCATGCTGCTTAGACACACTTGAACTATTCTTACATATAGTGGATACATCAAAAGAGTATTTTACATTTCAAGCAAAGAACAATCCTAATCCTTGAGGTATGGTGACAATTTTTTCTTGTGAAATGTATTTTAGTCTTCATTCACTTTGTTTGAATTGTATCTATTTTAGTTTTTCCTCATGAATTGTATGATAAATGTATTTTAGTCTTCTTAATCTTCAACATAGACAATAAAAACATCTTACCACAAAAACACTACAACATGCACCAAGCAATGCTTTCAACCTTTCATAACGATAATAAAAAAAAACTTACTTGCATCACCACCAATAACCTTTCATAATCACATAACTCCATCCAGTACATAAACATTTGTTGAAATCATCATGATTTCACTACAACAACTCACACAAACACCTAAAGAATCAAACTCTTAATCTTTTGGGGCTATTTTCCCTCATTCAAAACATGAAAATGAAGTGAGTAGGAGCTTCTAATTTTGTTGGAAATGTGCTCCTACTAACATCCCATACCACCATCCAATACCATCTACTAACACAAACTATTGTCAAAAAACCATGTGCCGAGTGCCAAGCTACCAAAAAGAGGCTCATTGTACATTGTTTCAAGATGACAAGAAAACATCTCAAATTGAGTTCCTAGAGGTGATGTTGTTGTTATATCTAGGGAATTCTCAATAGCTTTTAAGAATATATGAAAACATTCTCACTAGATGTTGTTGTACATAATCAATTGCTACATCGAATTTTAATAATCATGCACATCGAGTTTTAATATCTTATTTGTTATTTATTCTTGAAAGGGTGATATTTTTGTTTTGTTAAAAAACATATTGAAGATGGGAAACATATGTAATACTAAAAGAAAGTCTAGAAGGAAGGAGCCACCCCCTAAAAAGTCCCATGAGATAAGAGAAAAGGCCAGGTTGTACATGGAAAACTATAGACATCAAAATGTCAGTGCCTTAGATCCATCAACAAGCAATGACGAAGTGGTTGAAGTCAATCAAATCTTGGTTGATGCTGAGTATGAAGGGATGGATGTTGAACAAGTTGTTAATTGGAAACCTCCCCAAGAAGAGTAAATTCATGTTGAACACACTCCCTTGCAGGACCAAATTGTAAACGAAGGGCCACAACAAACCGGTGATGAGACTCGTACTTCCTTTCCGACTCCCTTGCCTCGACTATCAAGTGGACGATGAATAATTCCCAGCCATATTCATGTGGATGAAAGTTCCTTTTCAGGACTTGAAGGTAAGTTTCCCAAATGCACTATTGATTTCGATTGTAATAGGATAAACACATAATTTTTTGAATCCAAAACCAATGCAGCAAAATGTCAATTGTTTTTGGCTTTGTTAAAATCACATTGTCTAGCTCATGTTAGGAAAATTTTGGGCAAAAAGGTAGTTAGAAGTTCATAGGACAACAATCATGTTGTTAGAAATATACTGTCTGCATTTAATTTTATTGGAAAAACTTCTCGTACAAAATATTTTAATGAATCCCTTCGTGTACTGTTAGAATCGATTGTAGACAAATCCATAAGGCAACGTCGCCTGTTATCACACACATGTAAAAGCTTTAAAGTAGATAGAAAAAATATTCAAAAGTATTATGCTATTAGAGAAAAACTTGAGACCCCAGGGCAAAAATATTGTTGGGCCTTTGTTGGTAGGTTACCTCCTTCATACATGAAGCTTATTGATGTCGTTAAAGAACTAGTACAAAATGTTTGGCATGATAACACTAGACTGTCATTGAATCAAAGAGATGTGTTAAAGTTGAGAAAAGGTTTTAATGGGTGTGAACCCCATGTCAAGAAATTCCTTTAAACGACAAAATCAAAACTCTATGAGAGGTTCAAGAATGAGCACACACAATTGAACTTGGGCCAAAGGTCCTTTGAAAAATGCAAACCCTGGTATGTTAGAATTTGCATTGATCGCAACACATGTTGTTGTAGATACCACGTAGAATTTGAGTACTATTATGATACATATAGACATATATTTTGTGATTTGCATACTAACAGTGTTTAGGACTTCCCATCGTTACAACCACTGAATGCATCCAGAGAATTTATACATAGCATAATGTGTCCAAGACCTGAAGGACAAAAATATTATAAAAAATCACGTTTATATGGGTCATGTTCCAGGTGCAGTGGATTTGCATTATTGAGTCGTTGGATCCATGAAATTAAGGAGCACGAATTTGGGAGGATGTTATTAGAAACGCAGAACTTCAAGTACATAACATATCAAGTAGATAGTGTGAAGGAAAGCAAAAAAATTGCATTGGTGATGTCACAGGTAATCTAAGTTTGCATACTTACATACTATACATGTTGAATTTATACATATATATTCAGATTTCAAATGTCACATTGTATTAATGCCCTTGGTTTTGTGGCACCAGGTACAAATTTGTGATTTCATGAAGTAATTCTACCAAAAGACCGAGTAGTATGTACAACATGTCCATGTAGAACGATGGCAGGATGAACAATACAGACAGTGCAGGGACACCTTTCCCAATGGCACAATATTGTGAGTTGTGGACGTTGCTGAAAACTACACCTTGTAGCCACATAATGAGATTCAAATTCAATACTACCATTCAGACCAATTTAGCATAATGGTCCATATCACGTATAGGCACGCGCTAGAGAGAAGCAATGACATGAGGATAATATTGAAAGAGACCAACTTCTACATCAGTGACGATAGGTGCCACGACTTGCATTATGTGTAGCATTGATTCAAAATTTTCTATGATCAAGTGAAGGAGAGAGGTATACATATGGATCAGCATTGGATATGGTTAGATGGTTGTGCAGTCCAGTTCAAAAATGCATGTGTATTCCAGTGGTTGAGTATTTTGCACAAGACTTAAGATGTGCTGCATATATGGAACTATTTTGAGACTGAGCATGGAAAGGGAGAGCATGATGGCGATGGATCATTTCTCAAAAATTGCCTATGAAGGGAGGAGATGAGGTGAATGAAAAACCCTCATATTCGAGATGCAGAATCCACAGTTCAATGGTGCTCTACAAAATGTCAGATTGAACCACGGAGCAGCATAGACCAACAGGTATAGGACATGTTGTCATAAATTTCTGGCATGTGGTTGATATAGATCGACCGCGTTCTTATAGTTGTAGTACTGTACAAGGCACTCATGGATTTCATTCGGTCTGAAGCTCAAACAACCCCTTATTTGAAATATGGATGTGTAAACTTGCTTTCTTTTGTGGTCCTTGCAGCAGTTGTGAGTGGGATGAGTGTGAATCAATGGATTGGGTTGATGAGTGGGATCATGTATCACTTGCAGTGGACCCATGTGCAATTGTTGAAAAAATCTAGTTAGAGGAAGGCTAGTATTCTATTTCGAATGAATATGATCATATATCTGATCTTGTACAACTAGATAAAAATTTATGCATTTATATCTTGGTTCCCTCCTTGTTTTTTTAATTATCCAAGTTATCAAACCACTACTTGTTGGAATATGACAGTAAAATGCATTTTTGTAGGACACATCTATGCAATGGTCGCCCCGAACGACAGTGCAATTGGCATGAATTATTTGTTAGCACGATGCATCCAGGGGAAGCAAACCCTCCTCGCATCATTAACCGATAGTGAAGGCATTACCCTTCCGACTGGATCGATGGTTGTTAAGGGAGAATATCTTACAGTAGATGGAAATGGACCAAAGATCAATGGCTACACATACATGTATTATAGACCAGGTTCACGGGTGTATCACTTTATGCACTTGATCGTTGGTACAAACATCCAACTACAAACAATGTAAACGAAGTCATCAAACAAGGTACGCTACTTACTACCTCATGCAGAGCACGAGAGGTTGTTTGAGACAATAAAAAATAGAGAGGATCCAGAATGCCTAATTGAGGTACATAGTATAGTCATGTGATTGTTTATTCATGCATGTATAATGTTATTCATATTAGATAGTTTATTTGATATCGTTATCTTATATCGTTTATTCGATGTTTGAGTTATGTTTAAGTTAATATTACAATACATTGATGTTTTACACCATTATATGTTTTACACCAATCACTCCAATTCAAGTTTCCATCCCTTTAGGAAAAATTGACATGCATAAACAAGATTGAAAACTCATATTATATTATAACATTTCATAATATTCAATAGAAATTAGAATTAATACACATTAATGAGTACACATTTGTCATTCACAAATCACAATGAGAAACATAGATGCATTGAAATTTGATAGGCATTGGGCAATAACTCAAGATGTCGGAACCATATTTCTCATTAAGTCATCAAAATCAAAATGTATTACTAATAGTAAATACAAAAAGGGGTGGATCAAGATGGAAGAATCTCATATTCCAATAGTCCTCCTCCATGCCTGAATCAACAAACTCATCACTTCCCTAATCATCATCCTCCACCTCCTCCTCCTCCTCTCTTCCCATATGACAATCTACATCTGCTGGTGTGGAGGATGATCCCTCCATATGATCACCATCATCATAGCCTCCAAATCTCCTAGTGGAACTGAAAAAATCTACAAAGCCCTCCTCCAGCTAATAAAGTAACTCTCTATCCAGAAATAGCCATCTAAGTGCTATCTTCCTCCCATGTGCAATCTCTCCATCCATGTGATGAGGGACTCTGTGTGAGGGCCCTGGTCCACCAATGAGCCAATCCTGAATGTAGAACTTGGGGTTCAATGAGTGGGCCAAGCAATGCAAAGGTGTACAACTTTCCTGACACCCCTGTAATCCCATTCTGCATCTTTCATTCCTGAGGACCGTATCCCGAATTCCACTTCCCAAAGTTAGAAATCCCACATTTGTCTATTTTTAGGGTTTGCCATAACTTCTTTAATTTTCACCCAATTTCCTTCAAATTTTTCCCCCATGTTCCTTCCCTATTTCTCCTTCTTTGTCCCTCTTTGACAAATTTTTCCATTCTTTCACGCCGCTTCTAAAATCCTCATTTTTTGCTTCCTTTTCCATTTGAAAGTGTCGAAAAACTAGTCAAACCCCAACTACCCATCAGATTTTTTCCCAAATCCAAATTTCCCTTTACTAAATAAGCTTTTGTTTGTGTTTTCCTACCCATTCAAAAAAAAAACTCCTGGTTATGGTTGTCACCCGTGCAGGAGCAAAAACCATGGAGGAAGCACTTGCAGCCATCCAAACCAAACTCTAGGATCTAGATGAAAAATTTCTCGGACTCCATATTGAGCATTCACCCATGAACAACAAATGACAGTCTGAGTCTTCATCAAACAATGGGTTCTCTTCTTCCAGCAATTTTCGTGGTCCGAAGCTTGATTTTCCTCGCTTCAATGGTATTGATCCGACTGGCTGGATCTATCGTGCAGAACAGTATTTCAGTCTGCATAATACTTTTGATCTCAACAAAATTCCACTTGCATCCTTTCATTTGGAACAAGAAGCTCTTCAATGGTATCGTTGGTACATCAAGGCTCATGAAGAGCCAAAATGTCCAGATGTTTTCCAGCTCCTTTTGCAACGATTTGGTCCTAGTGGTTTTGATGACTTCATAGGAGCCCTCACTAAACTTCACCAAATTGGCACTATGAGAGAGTATCAGACTGAATTTGAGAAACTAGCCAATCACTCAGAAGGATTTTCTAATGAATTATACATGAGTTGTTTTATCAGTGGTCTTAAGGATGAAATCCGCTCAGAGGTTAAAATGTTCTGTCCCAACACAATGATGGAAGCCCTGAGGTTGGCTAAGTTGGAAGAAGACAAGATTGCATCCCAACAACGCTCCAGACCCTCTTTTGTTCCCTTCTGAAATATGGGTTCTCAACGACCTCCCATCACGCTAGCTCCTCGACCAACTCCTATCAAGCATTTGTCTGAAACAGAGATGCAGAGAAAAAGGGCTTTGTTATAATTGTGATGAGAAATTCTCCGCCTACCTCTGAAATTGGTGAAGAAGCTCCAGATACAATGGATGATTAGGTCGACATTCAGGAGCCTCCTATTGACCCTCCGTCTAAGGAAGACCACCCAGATATATCTCTCCATGCTTTAACCGAAATCACCACCCCCCAAACAATGCGGGTCTGGGGTTACTTCAAGAAGCTTCCTGTTACAATACTCATTGATTCTGGTAGCACTCATAACTTCATTGACCCTCAGATTGCCAAACAGGATGATTGTTTTGTTCATCCTTGCTCCAACTTTGAAGTCATGGTTGCCAATGGGGGCACCTTTCCTTGCAAGGGGAAGTGTCACAATGTGCTTACATCTCTGGAAGATTATAACTTGCGCTATGACATGTTTTCCTTGTCCTTAGGAGGATGTGATGTGGTTTTGGGCGTTCAATGGTTACGCACTCTTGGCCCCATCTTATGGGATTTTGCTGAACTTTGGATGTAGTTTTCATTCAATGGGAAACAACACAAATTTACGGGCTTACAACTAGGGTCTCTCTGCATCATCAGTTCACATTGCCTGGAAAAGATCCTTAAGAAGAATTCACATGGTGTCATCGCTCAGCTCCACTCCATTCAAATGCACCCATCAACGGTCTCCACTACTTCCTTGGATATATATGTAGGTGTCTTTGTTGAACCAGTGGGCTTGTCGCCTTCAAGAGACCTTTCCGATAAGAATTCAGCCCCATCTACATCTCAGAAGGAAATGATGGCTATTTTTCATGCAGTACAAAAGTGGCAGCCATACCTATTAGGGAATTATTTCTGCATCAAGACTGATCTCCAGAGTCCGAAAAATTTCTTGGAACAATAGGTATCCTCCCCAGCACACCTGAAATGGGTTATCCAACTCCTTGGTTATGCCTATGTGATCACTTACAAGAAGGGTAAGGACAATTTGGTGGAAGATGCTCCTTCTCGCACATTGGATGACCTAGTTTCTCTTACAGTTATTTCTTTGCTTGTTCCAAATTGGTTGCAATCTATTCAACAAGGCTATCTCTTCTATAAACTCCATGCTTCTCCATCGACAAGGCTCTCTGGGTTCCTCAAAACGTATGACCGGGAACAATGTAACTTCTTTTGGCAGGGACTGAAAATGACAATTCAACCGATGGTGGCTGACTATCATAATTTCTAGGTCAACAAGGGCGAACCGACACTCCTTTTGGGACTGCTCAAACCCTTGCCTATCCCTACACATATTTGGACAACAATTTCTATGGATTTACTTGAAGCGCTCTGGTGGTACAGTACCACATCTAAAATGACACCATATGAAGCAATCTATGGATAGTAACCACCAGTTCCTCTTCCATACACCCTTAGCAGTTCCCCAGTTTAGTCAATTGACTCAGTTCTTCGAAACCGCGATCAGATTCTTCTCATTCTTCCAGACAATCTTCACATGACATGAATTCGACTGAAACAACAAGCCGATCAACACCATTCTGAGCGCCATTTTCACGCATATGATATGGTTCTTCTTCATCTACAGCCTTACAAGCAGTCCTCTATGAAACTCAGAAGGCGTCAACTTCTCTCTCAATCTCTCAAAGAGGTATTCATTTAGTGGCATGGAATGCAACCCAAGGATGCTCTAGGGGAACCACTCCTTTAGATTCTGCATCAATTTCCACATCTAAACCTTTGAGGACAAATATTTCCCTAAGGGAGAGGGGATGTTAGGAACCCGTGTCAACCCTTCTCTTTACTTTGTTAGTATATTGTTGTTGGATGCATATGATTTGTAAGTCATCCAGTAGTATTTGTTGATCCATAGTTTGTATTAGCCCATGGTATTGACCCATAGTACTGGACGCATATGCTTTGTAAGTCATCCCGTAGTATTATATGTCCCATTGTATTGACCCATAGTATTGGGCATAGACTTAGTATATAAGTGTGTGTTGAGGCCAATGAAGGTACCATGAAGTTATTTGTATTGAGCTTTATCAAAGGAGGTTGCCCCCTCGAAGTGGCCTGCAATCAATGAATCAATTCTGAGTTCAATTATTTCTGATATCTCGTGTATTTTCATTAATTAATTGTTGTAGGTTCTTCACATGAATTCCTCCATGAAGCTAATTGATGGTATGAGAAGGAATAAATCCTTATTCTATATATCATTGAAATTGGAGGTATCCTCTAGTGTTGACATCCAAAATCATGTTAGGTGTTAGCTCCGCTCTCCATGTGTTCTACTAGGGAAATGGCCTTAGTGTTAGAACAAGATATTAGTAACCTTAGTGATCACAAGTCTTCACAAATGTGAAAGAGAGGTGATCCAATTTCGCTCAAGGGTGCCATTTCTCATCTGAAGACTCTCAGGCATGCATGGTCACCGTGGACACATCCACAATGGCCACTTGCACCTATGGGAGCCGACAGAATCCAAGTCCGCTCGCCGGTTTGGGTTCTGTGGCCCCAGAGAAAATCCTCAAAGTGTCCTTGAATGGCACCGGGGTTCCAAACGAAAATCCCCGTAGCACCCAAACCATGGCTTCGATCATGAATCCGTCGATTCCGATGGATCCAGGACACCAGTTTTCAGCTAGCCCCCCCCCCCACATCGTGCCTCGAAGTCCCAAAAACAGTGCCACTGTTCCATCTCCGGAGATAGGGTGTTGCTCAGTGAAGGCCTTTCGAATATTGCTCAAGGGGGTCATTTCACATCCGAAGTATCCCGGGCATGCGTAGCCACATCCACAATGTCCATACACATGTGTGGGAGAGGACGGAAACCAAGTCCATGCGTCGGTTTGGGTTCCGTGGCCCCGGAGCAAATCCTCAAAGGGTCCCTAAATGGCCCCGGGGTGCCCAAAGAAAATGCCCATAACACCCAAATCGTTGCTCTGATCGCGAATCCCTCAATCTTGATGGATCCGGGATGCCAATTTTCAGCTAGGGAACCCCCCACACCATGTCTCGAAGTCCCAGAAACGGTGCCAATGTGCCATCTCCGGAGCTAGGGTTTTTCTTAGTGAGCGCCATTCCATTTCGCTCGAGGGGGGCATTTCTCATTCGAAGGCTCCCGGGTGTTCGTGGCCACCGTGGACGTGTCCACAATGGCCACATGCACCTTTGGGAGCTGACGGAATCTAATTCCGCTCGCCAGTTTGGGTTCCGTGGCCTTAGAGCAAATCCTCAAAGTGTCCCTGAATGGCTATGGGGTGCCAGACAAAAATGATTGTAGCACCCAAATCGTGGCTCTGATAGTGAATCCTTTGATTCCGATGGATTCAAGATGATGGGTTCAGCTAGTAGACTCCCCACATCGTGCCTCGAAGTCCCAGAAACGGTGCCAATGTGCCATCTCCAGAGCTAGGGTTTTGCTCAGTGAGGGCCATTCCAAATTCGCTCAAGGGGGGAATTTCTCATCTGAAGGATCCCGGGAATGCATTGCCACCATGGATGCGTCCAAAATGGCCACGTGCACCTGTGGAAGCCAATGGAATCCAAGTCCACTCACTGGTTTGAGTTTCGTGGCCCTAGAGCAAATCTGCAAAGTGTCCCTGAATGGCCCCAGGGTGCTTGTTGAAAATGCTCGTAGCACCCAAACAGTGGCTCCGATCGTGAATCCATCGATTCTGATGGATCCGAGGTGCCAGGTTTCATCTAGGGTTCTCCTCATACCATGCCTCGAAGTCCCGAAAATGGTGCCAATGTGCTATCTCCGGAGCCAGGGTTTTGCTTAGTGAGGGTCATTCCAGATTCGGTCAAGGGGGCCATTTCTCATCCGAAGGATCCCGAGCGCACGTGGCCACTATGGAAACGTTCAAAATGGTGTGTATTTAAATTATGGACATGTGCACGATGGCCACGCACGCTCGGGAGCCTTCGGATGAGAAATGGCCCCCTTGAGCGAATTTGGAATGGCCCTCACTGAGCAAAACCCTAGCTTTGGAGATGGCACATTGGCACCATTTACGGGACTTCGAGCCACAATGTGGGTGGTCCACTAGATGAAACCTGATGTCCCGGATCCATTGGAATTGATGGATTCGCGATCGGAGCCATGGTTTGGGTGCTTCAGGAATTTTTCGTTTGGCACCCTGGGGCCATTCAGGGACACTTTGAGGATTTGCTCTAGGGCCACAGAATCCAAACCAGCGAGCGGACTTGGATTTCGTCGGCTCCCACAGGTGTGTATTTCCATTGTGGATGTGTTCACGGTGGCCATGCACAACCGGGAGCCTTCGGATGAGAAATGGCCCCCTTGAGCGAATTTGGAATGGCCCTCACTGAGCAAAACCCTAGCTCCGGAGATGGCACAATAACACCATTTTCGGGGGTTAGAGGCACGCTACGGGGGGTTCCCTAGCTGAAACTCAGCATCCCAGATCCATCAGAGTTAATGGATTTGCGTCCGGAGCCATGGTTTGGGTGCTGCGGGCATCTTGGTCCAACACCCCGGGGCTATTCAGGGACACTTTGAGGATTTGCTCCACGGGCACGGAACCCAAACTGATGAGCGAAATTGGGTTCCATCATCTCTTGCACATGCATATGTCCATTGTGGATGTGTCCACGGTGGCCACACATGCCCGGGAGCCTTCGAACGAGAAATGACCCCCTCGAGCAATATTCAAAAGGCCTTCACTAAGAAAAACCCTAGATCTAGAGATGGCACAATAACACTGTTTTCAGGGGTTGGAGGCACGCTGTGGGGGGGCCCCTAGCTGAAACCCAACATCCCAGATCCATCGAAATAGACGGATTCATGACCGGAGCCAAGATTTGGGTGCTACGGGCATATTGGTCCGGCACCCTAGGGTCATTCAAGGACACTTTACGGAATTGATATGGGGGCACAAAACCCAAACCGGCGAGCGGACTTGGGTTCCGTCAGCTCCTGCACGTGCATAAAGGAGATTTCAAACTACCATATAGGACATGTCTTAGGTTTGTTTGGATCCTATAAAATATTCTCAAAATTCCACACTCAATTAATTTACATGCCTACCTAATATTACAGTGGTAAGTCCTCTTTGAAAAGACTTTCCTCGCATTTGAATTGCCAATTGTGGATGGCTCATAAGTTTTCAAATTATTAACATTCAATATTAAGAAAATGCGCATTCATATATGGATTTTCCTCAACATTCATATAGCTACCCCATAATAATAGTATTGGTTTTCCTTGTTAATAGCTACTAGTATATTGCAGTTGACCTAGATAGTTATCGTGTGGTAGGCACTATAGCTAATGTTGTCGACCAAATCTAATGGTGAAAACCCTAGTTCATAAAACGTAGGTCTAGATAAGAACATGTTGATATTTACAACGAGAAGCTTGAAATAATAATGCATGCATGGCCATATAAAGTTGTTTGCAACATAAATTTCATTTTTGATATTTTCTTACAATCATGAATTGAGACATGGATCAATTGTAGTGGTCTTGAATTTATGAGTTGAAAGAAAAAAAAACACATGAAGACACCTTAGTGAAAGAATATTTACTATACCATATTGATCTTAAAACATAGTAGAAGAATACATTATTGATCCCATAACTAGTGTAAATTGGTACATTTATAATCATATGGAGGAATATAAGTGTTCATTGACATGTAATTATCACTTCCCCCCATATTTGACTAATACATTATTTTAGTGGTTAAGGTGGTCAAAACACTTCCATGCTTATGCTAATTTGGTTGCATCAATTACAACACTAATACATTAGTTCTTTAGTTCAATGAGATGTTGTAAGTGTTTCTTTTTCCTCCACCTAGACCAATAGGAACACCATTTAAATCTAGGAATTGTCACTACATTGTGAAAAAATCTAAGGAAAAATAGAAACATAGTGGACAAGCTTCCAAAAATTCAAGAACCTCATGCATCTCATGTCCTTCTTACCATAATTTTATCACGGGCTTCACAATTACTCTCATATTTGAGACTGGGTGTACTCATACTACTACTCTTAGAACATGATAATAGATCAAACATATAAATAAACTAAAAAAAACTTATGAAATGTACACAATGGTTTTTTTAAGCATGATTTATAGTATCCCATCCTTGAAATCTTCTAACAACTCCCTAAGAGAATATGCACTTTTTTCATGATTGGGTCAAGTACTAAAACCCATAAACCTTGGGACTGTGGGTGGTGTGTCCATGTCGAGCATGGAAAAACACACAAGTGGGATCTTACGGAACTCAATTTTGATGCTTGGTTTAGTTTTTATCCCCTGATGACAAAATCACCAAGTGTCCCTGAAAGGATTTAGGATGTGACCTACAACTCACCATAAAATGATGATTGTGGCTCGTATCAATGAACCATTGACTCCATTGGATCTTTGATAATGCATTCCATCTAGGGAAACCTTTCTCCCATAGGTCCATCACCTAGTGCTTGTCTTTTTTATTGATCTCATGAACTAGGGTTTTTCTCAATAAGTGACTATGCACTTTTTCCATGATTGGATCAAGTACTAAAATCCCTAAATATCGGGACCTTGGGTGGTGTTCCCATGCGAATCATCGAAAAACAAACATGCACCATCTTATAGAATTCAATTTAGATGCCCAGATCTATTTTTATGGCCTAATGGCATAATCACCAAGTGTCCTTGAAAGGATTTCAGAGGTGACTTGTAACTCGCCATAAAATGATGATTCTCATTCGGGTCAACAAAACATCAAATCCATTAGGTCTATGATAATTCATTCCATATAAGGGCACCTCTATCCCATGGGTCCATCACCCTATTCTCATCTTGTTCATTGACCTTAGGAACTAGGGTTTTCTTCAATAACTCACTATGCACATTTTGGATGATTGGGTCAAGTACTAAGCCCCTCAACCTTGGGACTATGCGTTGTGTTATCATGTTGGTAATGGCCAAGCACACATGTAGGATCTTATAGAATTCAATTTTTATGCCCTAATGAAAAAATCACCAAGTGTCCCTCAAAGCATTTAGGTGGCGGCCTGCAACTTGTCGTAAAATGATAACCGTGGCTCAGATCAATGAACCCTAAACTACGTTGGGTCCATGACAATGCATTCCATTAAGAGGAACTTCTCTCCCATGGGTCCATCACCCAATGCTTGTCTTTCTTGATTGAACTTAGGAACTAAGGTGTTTCTATGTAAGTGACTATACACTTTTTTGATGATTTGGTGAAGTATTGAAACCCATTGACCTTTGGAGTGTGCCTGGTGTGTCCATGTTGAGGATGTCCAAACACACATGCAGGAGCTTATGAAACTCAATTCCGATGCCTGGTTCAATTTTTATTCCCTAATGACATAATCACCCATGTGTCCCTAAAAGGATTTAGAAGGCAACCTACAAGTTTCCATAAAATAATGGCAGTGGATCATATCGATGACCCATCAAATCCATTGGGTCCATAACAATGCATTTGATCTAGGGGAACCTCTCTCATGTGGTTCCATTTCCTAATGATCATCTTGCTCATGTATATAAAGAACTAGGGTTTTTCTTAATAAGTGACTATGTACTTACGCATGATTGGGTCAAGTACCGAAACCCCTTGACCTTGGGATTGTGAGGTCTTCTTCAATGATATGAGAAACTATTTTTTCTTAGTTTCTCTTGGAACGAGAAACTAGGATTAGCCTGATCTGACACGATGTTTCTTTGGAGACGGAACGAGCCATAGAATGACGATCGTGGCTCGGATAGAAAAACTGTCGACTCCGTTGGATTTAGGACATCGGGATAGTGATAGGGGTGCCTCTCTACTCCGGTCTCATGGCTTAGGTGTCATCTTGTAGGTACATTTTGGAAACCAGGGTTTTGTTGAGTAAGGGAGTGTGCAATTTTTGCACATTGGGGTCAAATTTGCAAAATTGTCGACCCGACACTTATGGCTAGCGTTCCCAGATGGAACCTTCGTAGACACACTTGCAGGACTCCTCAAAACCCGGTTTTGTTGCACGGTTGGAGTTCTATGCCCCTGGTAGGTATCCAACAGGTGTCCCTGAAGGCCTTTTGGATGCGAGATGGAACAAGCCATAGAATGATAACCGTGGCTCGGATCGAAAAACCATTGACTCCATTGGATTCAAGACATCGAGATAGTGCTAGGGGTTCACCTCTCCTCTAGTACCATGGCCCAGGAGTCATCTTGTAGGTCCATTTTGGAAACCAGGGTTTTGCTCAGTAAGGGAGTGTGCAATTTTTGCACATTGGGGTCAAAGTTGCAAAATCGTCGAACGGGCACTTATGGATAGCATTCCTAGCTAGAACCTTTCTAGACACACTTGCAGGACTCCTCGAAACCCGATTTTGTTCCACAGTTGGAATTCTATGCCTCGATAGGTATCCAGTAGGTGTCCTTGAAGGCCTTTTGGATGCGAGATGAAACGAGCCATATAATAATGACCATGGCTCATATTGACAAACCATCGACTCCATTGGATTCAGGACATCAAGATAGTCCTAGGGGTGCCCCTCTCCTCCAGTCCCATGGCCTAGGTGTGATCTTGTAGGTTCATTTTGGAAACTAGGGTTTTTCTCAGTAAGGGAGTGTGCAATATTTGCACATTGGGGTCAAATTTGCAAAATCATCGACTGGGCACTTATGGCTAGCATTCCCAGCTAAAACCTTCCTAGACACACTTGTAGGACTCCCCGGAACCCGATTTTTTTGCACGGTTGGAATTCTATGCCCCCGGTAGGTATCCAGCAGGTTTCCCTGAAGGCATTTTGGATGCGAGATAGAATGAGCCATAGAATGATGACCGTGGCTCAAATCGACAAACCTTCGACTCCTTTGGATTCAGGACATTGGGATAGTGCTAGGGGTGTCCCTCTCCTCTGGTCCCATGGCCCAGGTGTCATCTTGTAGGTCCATTTTGGAAACTAGGGTTTTGCTCAATAAGGGAGTGTGCAATTGTTTCACATTGGGGTCAACTTTGAAAAATCATCGACCGGGGACTTATGGATAGCATTCCCAACTGGAACCTTCCTAGACACACTTGCAAGACTCCCAGGAACCAAATTTTGTTGCACAGTTGGAATTCTATGCCCCCGATAGGTATCCAGCAAGTGTCCCTGAAGGCCTTTTGGATGTGAGATGGAACGAGCCATAGAATGATGATCGTGGCTCGGAAAGACAAACCATCGACTCCATTGGATTCAGGGCATCGAAATAGTGCTAGGGGTGCTCCTCCCCTCTGGTCCCATGGCCGATGTGTCATCTTGTAGGTCCATTTTGGAATCTAGGGTTTTGCTCAGTAAGGGAGTGTGCAATTTTTACACATTGGGGTCAACTTTGCAAAATCATCGACCAGGGACTTATGGCTAGCATTCCCAGCTGGAACCTTCCTAGACACACTTGTAGGATTCCGCAGAACCCGGTTTTGTTGCACGGTTGGAGTTCTATGCCCCCAGTAGGTATCCAGCAAGTGTCCCTGAAGGCCTTTTGGATGCGAGACGGAACGAGCCATAGAATGATGACTGTGGCTCGGAAATACAAATCATCGACTTTGTTGGATTTAGGACATCGTGATAGTGCTAGAGGTGCCCCTCCCCTCCGGTCCCATGGCCCATGTGTCATCTTGTAGGTCCATTTTGGAAACTAGGGTTTTGCTCAGTATTTCTCTAGAATTTTTGATGTTTGTCTATTAATATAATTTATGCGGATTCTATGTAGTTATTATTATTAGTATTGATGTATTGCCCAGTATGGCTGAGATTGTAACTAGTTTTGGAGAGTTTTTGAAGCTAGATTGGACTTGATGTAAATGTTGTAAATATGCATCTCAGGGCCAAGCCTCGACTAATGAATGGCTAGTCATGTAGATGTTGTAAATACACTTGTATGAACGATGTGGTAGTATTACCACGATGAACTCAAAGCTATGAAAATCTTAATGTTAGAATTTATTATATAGCAATCAAAGATGGTTGCAAATACCACAAGATGGGTTGTGATTCCAATGGAGAAGAAACAAAGAGGGATCTTATGAGAAATTAATCGTCCATTACCAAGTTTCATTCTAAGAACTCTCAAAGCCTTTCATCATGTGCCTTCAATAAAGTTCATCCACTTCCTTTACCTGTGAATCCAATCATAAATTCATGTGGAAGTTGGTGAGGAAGACTACCTTGTGTAGTTATGCAAGCTTGGGCAAAGTAAAATTAGTTTGTAGAAGTGTGATGATTAATTCATTCTCCTACCTCATTGGGGATCATTATCCCATTATTCTCCAATTCTCAAGTTCATACTCTCTGCTCCTCATTCTATATTCTCTATATTTGTTACCCATTAACCAAATTTGAAAATGACAGAATTAGTAGTATAAAACATGAATTTGTAGATGTTGGGGGGGAGAGAGAGGGGTTGTATATGAACATATTAAAGCTTAGGAAATGTATAAATTCATCACCTGTTGGTTAATGTTTCTCATTGGTTTCTTAGGAAACAATTTGTATTCTTTATCTAGTTATTTCCTAAAATAATTTATTGGATTTGACTGTTTCTACCTATACTAAAGACCATTGTAAGGGAACAATATCTCTAAGGGATTATTGAGTAGAGAAAGATCATATATTCATTGTGTTAAGTAGGGTAGTGGAAGAGAGTGCTATGATTTTTTAGGGTCAGATGAGTTGCCTAGAGTACTATGTAGTCAGAATATTAACTTAGTTGTGAGAGAAATTGTCTTGGATTCAAGTGAACTTGATCTTCGAATAAAAAAATGGTCCTCCCAAAATCACCTTTGTTTTTATTCGGGGTTAAAATTACATCTTGTTTGAAATATTGGCCTTAATAATTGTTGTCGTTGCAATTAAAACCCTAAAATGGTGCTCTAGGTTTCATCCAAAATCTCCATGACATACATTTGAATCCAAATCATTATACGCATATATAGAACAAAAATCAAACAAAACTATATATAAATCCATGAGATAAAACCATAGTGGAACAAAACTCGAACAAATATATAAATTTTCAGGAAAATAGTGGAACATCGTTTCCAATGTACATATGATGGAAACTCGTGCCCTATACAAAATCCAACAACTCGTGTCATAGATCCAAAATACATGGCAACTAGTGCCCTATACAAAATCCGACAACTCGTGCTGTAGATCCAAAATACATGGAAACCCGTTCCATAGATACAAAGTACACGAAAAATGGTACCCAAAGGTGTCGCATCGTGGCCGCTAATGTAGATAACATGGCGTGTCAAGAATTGTGACCACCCCGGTCACTCCCTGGTGCATCTCCAAAATCGATCTTTCTCTTCTTGGAGCTACTGCTATTGGGTCTTCTTCCGTCTAGGAGTAGACCGTCTCTCCATGCTCTGAAACAAATGATATAAGCTACGATTAGTTTCAAGCATTTGTAACATTTACCACATTTATAAAATGAATGTACAATTCAAATCTTAAATAAATCACCGCTGATGCGAGTGGAAGACAAGAAGCAGGTGTCCTGGATCTGCTGAGCCTTTCAACAATTCCACCCTACAACATTTACGACAATCATTTCATTGAAAAATAATAATTGATTAAATTAATTTTGGTTAATGAATCAAAACATTTTCATAAACTAACTTGATTCTCACCGTGAAAAACCCGCAAAATGGGGGTGGCTAAGCATCTGGGCTAGGAGGTGGAGCAGTTGGCTAGACAGCTTGCTCCGATGCAGTCATGGGGGAGGGCACAGATGTAGATGAAGGAACTATGGGTGTGACCACAGTAGACACATGGGAAGATGATGGAATAGTAGTTGCCACAATAGTGGCGAGAACTAGAGATGATGTGGTGGAAGAGGACATGGTGGTATGGGGTGGACGAGGACATCGTAGACGATAAATCCCTACCGGCTATACAATAGGGGGTATCGACCCAAAAGATCTAGGGGCAATGTTGAGGTATGGTGAATGGGAGGTCGGTCCTGGATAGAGGAAGGAGGATGGATATAAGGGATCCTGTCGACGAAGGGGAGAAGTTGGATGGAAGGGGGGGCTTGGATGAATGGGGGAGGATGGATAAACGGGGGGCATGGATGAATGGGGGAGGATGTATAGATTGGGGGGTGTGGACTAATGAGGGAGGATGGACAGAGGGGGGAGTATGGACGGAGCGGGGAGGGTGGATGGAAGGGAGGGGGTGGATGGAGGGAGAGATTTGGATGGAGGCGAGGGGGGCGACTCATGGGAGATGGTGGAAACATGGGACTAAAGAGGCCTGCAGCTGTTGGTGGCCCCTGCATACAAATTTATAATATCATAGTTTAGTAAATAAAAAACAAATTAAACCATAGTATGTTGTAACATTTCAAATTAAAAGCATGTTATTAACTACACATTGTACATGTGTATATGGTGATCTGACGACCCCTGGCGGAGATGGCTGGTCATCGTACTGCGTGCATACCTATGGACACCAAAACACATGCACGTTATAAACATATTAAACTAGTAATTATTCAGTCAATCAAAATATTAAAAAATATTGTACGAACTATTATCATGTATGTCATAAATATAAATACATAAAAATAAAAATGCCATAAGTAATATCAATATTGTGTAGGGTACTGAAAATACATCTGTGTGAGGTGCCGCAATCTCAGTTGCAGTTGCCATTGTTGCATCCAGGTTGAGAGATGCTGCATTCTCCCATGATGACGTGTCAACTCTAAATAGTTGTACATTGAAATAATAGTTTAAGTCAAGCACACATTATTTAAAATTACTTTACAAATTATCAATTGATGATTGAAAAAACATTAAAAAAAGTGCTAACCTGCTCCATATAGCAATCCTCGATCGGGCCAGGGAAAATGTGCACGCCATGGGGAAAAAGATGTGGCATTGTCCCCGTGGAACTAGAAGTCCTAACATGGCTACCACCGGTGACAGGTCTATCCTGACTCTGTCCTGAAGGCCCTGCACCTACGTATCTATCAGGGTCATCCTGTCTCTCCACTGTAGTAGCTGCTACAAAGGCAGTGTGTCTAAGTAGTCCCTGTGCAACACTCCTCATCGCGTCCTCGATTTGATCAAGTTTGTGGGGTAACTGAGGCGGATAGGGAGAGGGGTTGGGATTGTGCCTAGGAGCTGGTGGCCCTCTCAGTGGGTTCCTCCTAGCAGTAGGTCGACCTTGGGCAGAGCCACGCCCAACACCCTAGAACTCGGTTATGTTAAAATAGTTGGCATGTAAACCAAGGGAAAACTCATCCCACAGTTGCTGAACGAAGTAATGTGGAACCTCCCTATTATTACAAGGAGGTTTATCATAAACCATGAACCACCTATGCATCCAACTGTCCCTCCATGGTTGGAAATGACACCAATCCATGCAAACACGTGTCTTTTTAAAGTATAGTGGTTGCTGTGTTCTTGGATCGGTGAACATACTGTACAATTGGGCCTTTGTAATATTCAAATATTTTATTTCCTCCATGGAAATGTTTGTGGAATAATACTCCCACATCCTAGCTCTATATTCAGTCATGTCAGTCAATTGGCGATGTGCATGGATGATGGAGTCAATTGAGCTCTCAATTGAGGTGGCAAGGGACACTCGAGATGGTTCCCCTGGGTTTCTTAGTTCTCGAGTGTGCACTCTCATCTCATTTAGAGAATGGTTCAAGTCCTCTTGGTCAAAATTTTGTTGGGGGTTTTGATTTTCTTGGGCATTTGGATTTTGTTGAGGGTTTTCATTTGTTGCACTGGACTCCATGTTAACATTTTTTTCATTCATTGTGTGGGTTTACACTCTGCAATTGAAAAATGATTTATTCTTTTAATAATTTGGGGATTATTACAAATTTAATAAACAAGTAAAAATGAATAAAATGTCAAAAACAATTAATACAATGACAAAAACAATGAAGAAAATGAAAAAAACAATGACATTTACCTATCCAATGCAATTGGTGGATGGATGAAGGTGGTTTTTTGAGTGGAAATGGTGCACTTGGGTTGTTGTAGCTCTGCGGACGTGTTGGTTCATCCACGTTCGGTCGGAATGGTAAGAATGAAAAGAAATCAGTTTTTTTTAAAACTTTAACAGGGGCGCCTACGCGTATTTATCCGTGCACGCGCCCCGGTTCGGTGCCGAACCTAATGTCGGGTGCACGCTACCTTAGGCGCATGCGCGTTCCTATTTTTCCCCGTTAGTGTGGCCTCGTTGCAATAGTTTTGGGGAGCAACTTTGTGCGGTCGCCCTATGTCACATTGGCTATGGTCGAATTTGGTTAGATATGATTTACTATGGTTGAATTCAATAATTTATAATGGTTATTCATGTTTAGTTATGGTTAACTATGGTTAAGTATGTTCCTAATGGTAATGTTGCATTGTGATGTTCAGCAAGGGTTATGTTACATTGAGTTTGGTTGAATTTATTTGGCCATGGTTGACTATGGTTAATTGTGTTTGACTATGTTTGAATATTGTTAATTGTACTTGGAAATGATGTCATGGTTGACCATGGTTGATTGCGGAACTTGACTAATTTAATTATGGTTGAATATGGAACTTGACTTTGGTTGTGTAGGGTTGGTCATGGCTGACTATAGTTCGTAATGGTTGATTGTTGTTAATTATAATAGACCATGTAGTCATTATTTTATTATGGTTGATCATGGTGTGCTTAATTGTGATATATTCATGAAATTTTATGTTGCATTGTGAAGTTTCTCAAGCGTGATGCTTAATTGTGATATTCTTATAGGTATAGTGCCATAATTTACATTAGATAACTTTATGTTGAATTGCTAGGATAGTCAATGGTTATAATGCATTGCAAAATTCATTAAAGGTTAAATGTGTCATTGAGTTTGGATGATAATGGTTGACTATGTTTGTTTATGATCAACTATGGTAGATTGTGGTTGAAAAAGATGATCATGCTTGACTATAGTCAATGTCCCTTGAGGGTTATGTTGATTACAATGTGTTACACCCAAAATCTCACCATCATGAGACATATATCAAGTCAGTGCGTCAATCCTTGAAGTCCCATGATCAAATTAGTCAGTTAGAGCAAGTTGATGTCCTTTGTCCACATTCCTAATTGGGTCGGTGCATGTTGTCTTTGGGAAAGAAGCGTCGGCGCAGGTTGTGTTAAATTTTCAGAATTTACTTCAATCTGATCTAGGATCTTAACTGAGAGAACAACATGTACAACAAATCTATAGCATAACAATCATGGACACAATAATGCAAGCACACAAGAGACACATAGTTTACTTGGGGAAAACCATAAAGGTGAAAAACCCCAATAAATTCCTCAGAGATAGATACAGCAATGATACAACCATAATACAAGAGATAGTCTTCTCCTAGCAGCAGAGCCTCCTCCTCCACAAGTGCACCACTCTCCCAAGTGTGAGTGAGAGAATAGAATGTGTAAAATGAGAGAGACACACTCTCTATTTATACACTAACTTGACTTGACCTTTACTAAACTAGGTCGGCCTCAACTTAACCACTTAACATAATTCTGACTGGGCCAACACCCAATAGGGTGGTCTAATAACCCTTTGACCCACATGGCCGACCCCCAATAGGGTGGTCTAATAACCCTTTGACTCACATGACTTATATAGGGCCGACCCCAACAAGGTGGTCTAATAACCCATCAAGTATAAGTTACGACACTTACAATAAATGGCGACACTTCCATATAGATGAATAATAACATCTCTATAGGAATACAAACACTTCCGTATAGAGGAATAATAACATCTCTATAGGAATACAAACACTTCCGTATAGAGGAATAATAACATCTCTATAGGAATACAATATACATATATGTGAAATACATTCCGAAGTTACATATACATCAACACTCCCTCTTAACTAGGAATTTATTTCTCGACACAGGTCTTCTAGCACAAGTCTTCTTCTCTAGATCATCGTCACTAGATAATCGTCATCGAGTTATCGTCATCGTCACTGCTGTTGCTATCTCAATCAATCTCTGAATCTACTCATCATAGGAAGTTCTACAGAGCCAGTCCTTTTTCATACTGGATGTAGGCCCACTACCTGCAGGTCTTCATCATCACTGGCCATACTGTGGAATCCTTAGGACTTATTACGTGCGTCGCAAAACATGGCTGCAGCATCCCAAAATTTTACGAGCACACAGCTCTACCTGTCGGATCTCCCAGGATCACATTACATGTGACCCATCACAAAACCTAGCTGAAGCATCCCAGGCTGTTACGAGCACACAGCTCTACCTGTCGGATCTCCTAGGAGCACATTGCATGTGATCTCACCACAAAACCTAGCTGAAGCATCTAAGGCCTTTTTCATCCTGTCCAGATCTCCCAGGAGCAAATTACAAGTGGTCATGGCAAAACCTGGCTAAAGCATTTGAGGCCCTTTTCATCCTGTCCAGATCTCCCAGGAGAAAATTACATGCCATAGGACAAAACCTCGTAAGAGCATATCAGGATGTTACAGGTACACAACTCCGACTTGAAGATCTCCCAGGGCACAAATTACATGTCCTCCCAGAGCAATGTCTTGAAAGAGCATCCCAAGTTTTTACGGGTGCACAACTCTAACCTATAGGATCTCCCAGACATTCTCATCTGCACAACCTGATCCATGGCCACAAAGTATCATACTGATACTCATCATACATCATCCTGATGTACACATGATCATCCTAATCATCATCACTGTAACATCCTGCTGCATGTCATCTGGAGCAACATCCTGAAGCTCATTATCTATGATCATCCTGATCATACACTGCATCCACCTGATGCATACCAAGTATCTACCTGATACATATCATCATACATGATCTACCTGATCATACAATGTATCCACCTGATACATATACAGATACATGATCCACACAATGTATCCACCTGATACATATCAACATACATGATCTCAGTATCCTCCTGATACATATACAGATACATGGTCCAAGCGTCCAACATGATGCAATGATCCAACTGATCATAACAAGCATCTTCCTCTTCAGATCATCTCATTTTCCACAAAGCACAGCCCAAATGCACATCATCCAGCACTTACAACACCGACATGGGAGAACACATCTACTACCATTCGAGGAAGGCTCCAGCCCTTACTTTTTCACCATGGGAGAACACATCTACCACCATGTGAAAAATGGCTCAACAATTACATCACGACCAAGGGAGAACACATCAACCATGTCAGAAAAGCTCATGTGCATCTGCATCTTCCGGACTCATCACTTCCCTTTGGAAGGAACCTCGATATGAAGTGCACCAAGCCTCTCTCTGAGGTACTCAAACTGCACTCTGACCAACATCTTGGTCAATACATCTGCAACTTGCTCATGCGTTGCAACATACTCTGCTTCGGCTGTACTTAGTGCAACGCAGGACTGCTTCCTACTAAACCAAGAGATCACACCTGATCCCTATCTGCAGCACTGCCTGCCCAATCTGAATCAACATAACCTTGCAGGTTAAACTTTGATTCACATCATACTTGAGCCCATAATCAAATGTACCCTTCAAGTACCTCAAAATATGCTTTACAACAACCAGGTGAACACTCCTCGGATCCGTCAGGAACTAGCTCAATGTGTTCACCGCAAAGCAAATATCTAGTCTCGTGTTCGTCAGGTACATCAAGGACCCAATCATCTGACGATACATAGTGATATCAACCGGCTCAGATGAAGCATCACACAGAATCTTTAGGTTCGATGCCATAGGTGTGGCCATAGCCTTGCAGTCCATCATCCCGAACCTCTTCAGGATCTCTACTGCATACTTCCCTTGTCCAAGAAAATTCCATCTGCACTCTGCCACACCTCCATGCCAAAAACAAATAGTGCACCATCCCCAAGTTCTTCAGCTCAAACTCGACAGCAAGCTTTCGCTGCATGTCGGCAATCAACCTATCCTCACATGTTACAAATAGGTCATCCACATAGTAGTATCACTGGATTTCCTTCCTCAACCTTGTAGTAAAGGTTGGAATCCACTTTATTCTTGGTAAAGCCCAAACTGGATAGAAAGCTATCTATCCTACCATACCAAGTTCTGCACATATATGACTCCCTATCATGTGTCTCAGAACCAAGTGGCTACACCACATACACTTCTTCTTCAACTACACCATTCAAGAAAGTGTATCTTCCTCTTCATCACTGCAACATGCTTGATCTTGTAGATCCTCTTGGAAGTCACTACAAACTCCCCTTCAGGTCTTGGGACTGCATCTCAAACATCTTTGTGATCGACTGGTACTCCTCGATCATGGCATTCTTCCCAGATCCTAGGAACTTCAATATCTTCAATATTTTCAATAGATAACTTTGTTGCTGAACAAATGCTATAGTCCTTCTTTTGTAGGTGATGGTATACGATCTTTCTTACACAACAAGTTAAATTGCATGATTAGAAAACATCTCATAGTTTTCAGAACAAATTCTTACACATAAAGAAATATGTCATACAATCATGCAATTATCTTAGCCAATGCTTCAATACAACATTTATCCATATTCTGTAACTTTCTAGATGCTTTCCAATCTCTACCAGAACATTGTTAAGAGTGTGCACAACTCCTAACATGTCAGCAAAGAGGTTTCATTCTAGATAAGTAGCAATGGAATGTTGTACAGTGCCATAGGCCACTTACCCATGTATATTAGTAGTATACTGTTCATCAATGCAACTATTCTAATATGCATAATACACAACCTAATTCTAGGAACATAAGCATATACATCATTGAATAACATTATGTAAGAAATGACAATTCAAATACTTATCTTTGTTTGGTTGCTGGGTGGACTCCCTCTGAATCTTTGAAACTCCATTCTAATGTGGATTGTGAGAAGTGGTCAAATCCCTCTGAATATATGCATCCTTGCAGAAACTACTGACGTGTGCTCCTTTGCTTTCTTGCAGGAACAACTGGAGTGTGCTCCCTCTTGATCTTTGCTTCCTGGATTACCTATCCTTGAACTTACATCCATCCTTCATCATTATGCATGCTTATTAGTATCATCATTGTGTTATCCTTGAGGTCTCATACATAATCACACATTTATTAGTATAATCTTAATACTATCAAAACACAATAATTTTAAACATGTATAGTCATGATCATTCACAGATAATAAACATTAGTATTCAAGGTTTCAGGGAAGTCTTCTTTTACTCATGCATATTCTTATTTGATCATAGAACTCTTCTGATTAGTTAAATCATCAATGCATAAACCCGTGATTACTCAAACCTATACCTTCATGATTCTTCTAGTTAGTCATATCATCAATTATGGTAAGAAACATAATATGCATACAACCATGACTATTCAAACCTATGACTTCATGAATAATCATTATCAACAACACAACAGTATAAGATCCTAACACAAGGTAGAATTCTAGCTTGATATAGGAAACACATACCTGGATTAGCATGCTAGCTAGTTATGTCTAACATACCCGCATAATGTATTCTGGTTCTCTTCAGTGACTTGTGCTAGTAACCTGCATGTCTCATAGGTTAACCATTGTAGGACCAGGTTATACATACCTCGAAAGCATATCTTCTATGTGATCCATGACAATGGATGAATCTTTGTCTTCATGTCACCATGATCATATGTTATTGAAGTAGAACATGATTTGTCTTTCTTGGTGTACCTTCTGAAGAGATTACTACTTTCACAGCCTTATTCAAGCAATTCCAAGACGTGTTTTCTTGGAACTACGAGGAAATGCCCGGGATAGACCTCGCTATTGTTTCACACGAAATTAAAACCTATCCCGACATTAAACTAGTCCGCCAAACGTTACGACCGATACACCCTCGAAAAATAGTGGCAATCAAAGCAAAAATTGAGAAGCTCTTGAAGGCTGACTTTATCTACCCTGTTCCATTAACATAATGGGTCTCAAATGTCGTCCCTGTAGCTAAAAAATAGGGCACCATCCGAGCCTATGTCAATTATCGGGATCTCAGTAAGGCTTGTCCTAAGGAAAATTACCCGACTCCCTTTATCGATCAAATCATTGACAACTATGTTGGAAGTGTCATCTTCTCCTTCATGGATGGATTCTCTGGGTACAACCAGATTGAGATCCACCCCGCCGACCAACACAATACTGCCTTCATCTTCCCTTGGGGAACGTTTGCATATCGTAAACTCCCTTTTGGTCTTAAAAATGTTGGTTCCACATTCCAATGGGCCATGTCATACGCTTTTCATGATGTGAAGGACTTTGTGGAACCCTATCTAGACGATCTCCCTGCCCATTCACAGCAGCGCAAGTTCCACATAGATCATTTGATGACAGTATTCCTCAGATGCAAATGGTATAATATCTGTCTGAACCCTCACAAGTTCATTTTCTGCGTTGAGTCTGGCCGCCTCCTCGGTTTTATCATTTCGAAAGATGGGATCTGCATTGATCCCTTGAAGGTGGAAGCCATTGTCGCTCTCCCACCTCCTACTGATGTTACGAAACTTCAAAGTTTGCAAGGGAAGGCAACTTATTTACAGCGTTTTGTCTGTAATTTCGCTCAGAAGACACAGGGTTATATGAGACTACTCAAGAAGGACATCTCGTTTATATGGTACGATCAAGAGCAACAATCCTTCGGTAGTCTTAAACATGTTATTACCCATGCCCTTGTGCTCTAACCACCCACTTACTACCGAGATTACATCATTTATCTCACTGCTTCTGCCACCACAATCACCATGGTTTTGGTGCAGGAGGACTATAACGCCCAATAACATGTGATATATTACTTAAGTAAGGGTCTTATTGACTCCGAAACGCGTTACTCACATGTTGAGAAGCTCGCTCTCGTGGTAGTCATTGCCATCCAAAAGTTTCGACATTACATACTACCTTGCACCACCACCATTATCTCCGACCCGAATCCCATGTACCACATTTTGACACATCAAGTACTTGGGGGAAAGTATTCATGCTGGATCGTGATACTGCAGGAATTTGATCTCCTATTCAAGAAGGCCAATTCTAAGAAGTCTTTGG
The DNA here is from genome assembly GCA_027924585.1 of Larix kaempferi. Taxonomy (NCBI): domain Eukaryota; kingdom Viridiplantae; phylum Streptophyta; class Pinopsida; order Pinales; family Pinaceae; genus Larix; species Larix kaempferi. The sequence goes on from BSBM01000422.1 coordinate 14,348,012, forward strand.
TGTTTTCCGAGCTCATCTGTGATCTTCCCCGTGCTGATGTAGGATCTGAGCCCAATGATTCTCTTCCAGAGGAGTCATTGTTCCTTATCAACACGTCTGACCCATGGTATGGAGATATCACCTTATATCTTCAAACCCAACGATTCAACCCCCAACTGTCTCGTGACGACTGTCGTCGCATACACCACCACGCCAAGTATTACTTGATCATTAGTGATACCTTGTATCATCGTGGCATTGATTATGTTCTTCGACGATGTTTGACACATCAAGAGGATGAACATGTCTTGAATGACTGTCACGTTGGGGCTTGTGGCGGTCATCTCTCTGGGATGGCTACAGCCCAGAAGATACTATGCGCGGGATATTTCTGGCCATCTATCTTTAAATATTGCATCGAGACCGTTAAAAAATTTCCCCCATGCTAGCATTTTCAAATGAAAAAGCGCACCCATCCAACCGTGTTACACTCGGTTATTGCCGTTGGCCCCTTTACAAAATGGGGCATTGACTTCATGCACTGTAAGCCTACCTCGGCCGGGGGGCATGGTTACGTCATAATAGCCGTGGATTACTTTACAAAGTGAGCCGACGCTATGCCTACGTACACTGACGATGAAAAAACCATCGCACTCTTCATGTTTAATCATGTTATCTCATGGTTCAGAGTTCTGCAAGCCATAGTCACTGACCATGGATCTCATTTCCAGAACCATATGGTCGATGAGATGAGCGCCAGACTGGGTTTTTGTCATGAAAACTCAACCCCTTACTACCCACAGTCCAATGGACAAGTAGAGGCCATTAACAAGGTCTTGAAAACCATGATTCAACGCATGGTGGGTACGCACAAGTCTAACTGGCACAACATGCTATTTTCTGCATTATGGGCTTATTGAACATCCGTCAAGACTGCCACCGGATTTACAACGTTCCAATTAGTTTATGGATTGGAGGAAATCCTACCAATAGAGTGCGAGATTCCATCTCTCAAACTCGCAGTTGAACTTCTTCCGAACACCATTGCTGAGGAAGAACACTTCCTTTACCTAGAAAAACTCGATGAGACCCGCCGCGATGCTGCTCTTGTCAACGAGGCACATAAGAAGTGCATCAAAGCACAATATGATAAGTCGGTAGAACCTCGCATCTATAACGAGGGTGATTTGGTCTTCACATACGACCAAAGCCACGATAAGTTGGGGGCAGGTAAGTTCCAGTCCATGTGGCACGAACCGTACATAGTGAAACTTGTTCTAGAGAAGGGAGCCTACACACTAGAGGATTATGATGGGATATCTTTAGGTGAGCCCCGCAACGGGCTTTACCTGAAGAGGTACTATGCCTGAGCTTTTCACGCATAAGTATGTTGTATATAATTTACATGGCGTGTGTTTTTGTGTGGTGTGACGCTTTGTTTTAGTGTGTCTAGATCTTGTTTTTGCTTCTTATTCCATGTTTTGTTTGCATGTGCAGATGGCTGTTGATGTATATGTAACTTCGGAATGTATTTCACATATATGTATATTGCATTCCTATAGAGATGGTATTATTCCTCTATACGGAAGTGTCGTCATTTATATTGTAAATGTCGTAACTTATACTTGATGGGTTATTAGACCACCTTGTTGGGGTCGGTCCTGTATAAGTCATGTGGGTCAAAGGGTTATTAGACCACCCTATTGGGGGTCGGCCATGTGGATCGAAGGGTTATTAGACCACCCTATTGGGGGTCGGCCCATTCAGCATTATGTTATGTGGTTAAGTTCGAGCCTACATGAGTTATGTAAAAGGCAAGTCAAGCCAAGTATAAATAGAGTGCGGGAGGCACTCTATTTGATCACTCACTTCTCACTTATGCACTCAAGGAGGAGTGGCGCACTTATGGAGGAGGAGGATCTACTGCTAGGTTATGTCTATCTCTCATGTTTGGGTTGTATCATTGCTCTATCTATCTGTGAGGAAGTTATTGGGGTTTTTCACCTTTATGGTTTTCCCCAAGTAAATCTTTGTGTCTCTTGTGTGCTTGCATTATTGTCTCCATGATTGATATGCTGTAGATATGCTGTACATGTTGTTCTCTCAGTTAAGATCCTAGATCAGATTGAAGGAAATTCTGAAAATTTAACAATGGCAACGTGTTATGGATTCGTAGACGACGCCAGCCGGCATACCCGTAACATTGCTTCGGCAACCTGGGTACTTTATTCCCCAATCGGTGAGCTCATTAGCTAAGGAGGAAATTGCCTAGGATACGCAACCAATAACACCTCATAGTATCAGGCGGTGATTGGAACCCTAACCGATGCTCTTTCCTTAGGTATGAACCACATTGTTGTCCACTTGGATTCGCAACTAGTGGTTTCTCATCTTAACCGGGTCTACGCTATCCACGACCCCACTTTACTCTATCTCTTCTGAAAATTCCGTCTTCTGGAAAGGTCTTTTGAATCTATTCAATACCTGCACATTCCATGGGACATGAATACAGTTGCTAACTCGATGGACAACTTCATTTTAGATTGGTACATTGCACACACATAACATGTTCATAAAAATATAAAAATAGACATAACATGTAAATCATCCATTGTATAAGCAAACATGTAAGACAAGATCTCATAATTCACCATTATAACACAAAATGTATAAAACCACCGATAATGTCTGTATATATATATCAATCGATACAAAATGGTAGTGTCGATACAAAAGCTGAAGCATGCTAGCTTTCAGTACGAGTCATCTCTACAAAAAATCTGAAGCTTGTAAGCTTTCAGTATATACATATATAAACCATGTGCCTAAACCTTACGCCGCTCAGCTCCAGGCTGAGCATGGTAACAGACTACGGCCCTCGCCACCTTCCAGAGCAGCGCGTTGAAACGAGTTGATACCCCAACCGTCAACTCCTGATAATGAAGGGGTAGGTCATGCACAGTAGGCTCTAGAATGTCTGAGGTCATCCTTTGGAGTTTCTCCTGGATCACCTCTTACTCCTCAAGGGAATCACGAAACGTGGGCTCCATCTCTGGCACTCCTCCTCTCCGCATGAGGCGAGAGACTCCAAGTGGTCGCTCTGGACCCATGTCTGGAAGAAACATGTAAACGTCATCAAAACTACTACTACAAAAAAATCATAAAATGCATAAAATATAAAAAACAAAAGCATTTGGTCTTACCAATGTCACCCCACTGCGTCCCCTCGGGAAACACCAAGTTTGGGTCTCCTTGAAAGTCTGTACCAACATATGGGTAATCCTCCACCATGAGGATCTGTCCTTACAACCACGAGAATAACCCTGTACCAAAATTGATGATGGGACCCCCGCCACCATGGCGAGCCATCACCTCTGCCCATCTCATCATGTGAGGTTCGCCTCCATCCTGATCCTCGAGGTCCACTTGCAGGCGCAAGTGGGGCACCCGCTCCAGCATAAAGGATACCACTACCGAACCATACCCAAACTGCTTCAACGCCCCGCACTGACATTTGGTCAACTGATCTCGGAGGCTGGTGAGAAGCCTCTCGCACCAGTTAAACACAGTAGAATTCATGCACTCCTCGACATACATCATCTGCGATTTGTTCACCAGGTGAGCAGATCGGCTACCAGCAACTCGCGCAACAGTAAATAGTACCGCTCGAAGAACCCAGTCCTTGACATCCTTGATGGGAAATTTCCCACCAACCATCGTAGTACTCGGGGTACACCACTTATCTATCATGTCCTCTATCGAACGATCACCACCTCGTGATCCGGTCAAGGACATGGGGCTCCCTCGTCGGGATAACCTTGTCAAAAAGTAGATGTCCTCGACATCTATGGTAAGCGTGTGCTCACCTATCTGGAAGTGTTGCTGAATGGGGTCCCAACATTGGACCAGGTATGTCAACAATGGTACTTGGGATCTCATCCCCAGCACTCGAAAATACTTGAGTATCCAATAGTTCCTCAACGATGAAACACATTGTGGATTATTTTCCACTTGCATATCTTCGAGGTTATGCTCCCGTTCTTGCCACTCGAGAACCATTGTGCTCACCCCAAACCTGTCAAGAAAAACATTTTAACACCTTTAGAACTTTGCCCAACCTTTTAAAAGTTGTTATTTTGGCTAGTTTTTTAGGTTAAGTTGGCGGTTTGTGCCGGCGCAGAACGTCCATTTGGATAGGGCGCTGTCGGTGCAGAACTCCCTTTCGGGTTCTGTGCTAGTGCCAATCCTGGAAGGGTTACCTGCGCCGGCCCGTGAATGAAAACCTCCCAACTTAACATGCTCAAAACCTACCTAAATGCAAGAAAAAGAAAATTTGAAACCACTAGAAAGGTAACGAGATAGGTTTAGGGTTACCTGTCGCTGACGGCGCCTGAAATGACAGATCACAGCTTTCGGAATCAACAGAAGAAGAACGGCTCCAAAGGGCACTTTTCACCTCTCCAACTTGGTAAAAAACAAATAGTAATTCTTTTTACTATTTACCCCTATTTATTTTGAAAAAGAGCATATTCCCTTTTTAATTTATTGTAGAATGGGTTATTTTTCTATAGTTGGGCTTATTTATATCCGGTTATTCATTTTTGACCTAGTTTCAAGCTTGCAGGTGAAGTTTAACGCCACTTTGATCCAGTTTTTCGTGGTTATGATCTTTTTGTGTATATTATCAGGTATGAACACTCATAGATCGTCTTTTTGTCATTATTTCATTCATTAAGTACAAATTATTAATGACAACCGAACTAACTTTTTGTTCTTTATCGTGCTCGTTAAACGATGAGAATAAGCCACCGAGTTATAGTGTATCACTTTTTCAGGCTCGTTACACTCCTACGAAAAAGGAACCCCCCAAGAGTTTTTCTTTAAGCTCTTTTCAGGATCTCAAAATACGAAAAGATCACGAAGCGAACTTGTCACATTCACGCTTGTTAAAGTATTTGAATGGTCGTCTTCTTGGTGATAGCTTACCCCTTTTTCGGACCAGGGGGCACTACTTACGAAAAATGAATACTCCAGCCAATCATGACTGGAAGAGTCCTCTCTCACGTTTTTTACCCTTTTTCGGGCGAAGAGGCTAACTTTACGAAAAATATTTTTGGAGTCTTCTTTAGTTCTTTTCAAACTCTTTAAACATGAAATGACACCGAGTTTACCTTCTATGGACTCGTTAAAACTCAACATTGAAGGGCCCGTCATGGGACGAACCCCTCCTTTCCCAGGTTCAAAAAATGTTTGGGATTGGACTAATCTATGATATGAGCTATACCGAGCATGTGTTTACCCTCCTCAAGCTTGTAAAAAACAAGTGAGGCACTCATCAATCATGATGGGGAAAAGAAATTTTTTTTGTGTTACACTTTAATCTATGGCAGTACTTAGTCGTTCTTGAACATGGCACTCATTTGCATTTGCATTCAATACTTGTTCTCGAGTCTTGTTACTCCTTTGAGTCATCCAACGAATGCTTCCACCATTAGTTGCATTAGGAGTTGGCATCATTCTCGTGATGTCAATACTGCCGAGTCATGTCATGCCCATGTTCACGATACATTCACCACTCATCATTTGCATTCAGTACACCTTCCATCATGTCAATCTACTCTGAGTCAGTCTTGCATGTTATTGTACCATCTGATCTACTCCAAACATATGTTATCGAGTTTCATGTCCATGATGGGGGACTCATCATGGCCCTCCTTCGACGGATTCATCCTTGTCGACTTCAACACATCATCCGAGGATTGAATCTAGAAACCAATCGAGTACCTTGGGCCTGCATGCCTCAATGACAGGTTACCTTGCTTTCGACATGAGTTTACATCATTGACTCTTGATTGAAAGATTTCGTCAAGCGTTTGTCATTCGCGGTTGATGATATGTACTATGATACCTTGGGGATCATTGACATTAATGGTTATTTCCCTCGTTCTTGTTAGTGATATACCTCAATGACTGCTAATCAAGTGGTTTCTACCATGTTCGACCTCAATCCTTTTGTAATCACATGGATAGATTCGTATCATTGTGGGTTCGGCTTGAAGACCCTGGGGAGTCATATTTTACCCAGGTTGCGATGGAGATTGTTTGAGTTATATTACATGGATCCACTTTGTATTGGTCGTGGTTGTGTTATCATCTCATCATGGATCTACGCTTGTGTCTAGTAGCCATGATTGTGTTCAGTTGGTCTTCACTACCATGGATTTGCATTGCATTGGTTGGCAACCATGTTATGAGTCATACGAGACTGTGTTCTCAAAGTCAGTTGTACTGCAACAACATCTTCCATCCGACAAGTCCTTTCCATCCTTCTATCAAAGCATTTCACCTGTCTAGTTTCTATCAGCTTCATGCTTTGGGGGGCATTCTGTTACAGCCAAAATCTCACCATCATGAGACATTATCAACTCAGTGCCTAAATCCTTGAAGTCCCATGATCAAGTTAGTCAGTTAGAGCAAGTTGATGTCCTTTGTCCACATTCCTAATTGGGTCAGCGCATGTTGTCTTTGGGTAAGAAGCATTGGCGTAGGTTGTCCTCATGCAGCCTGCGCTGGAGTCAAATTAATGAGATAAAGGTAGCTTTCGAGCGAATTCTAGTAGTTGGATGAGGTGGATCCCTATCCCTAACTCCTAGATGAGCTGGCCTTCGGTTCCTTGGCCTTGAGGGAGGATCCCTTAGCCCTCTCTCCATGATCCTCAACCTACTCTATCCACTTGGTCCTATAAATACAAGAGCCCTCTCCATTCCAAAGGGAGGAAGGCTATAGCATCCATATGCTAGTGAAATAAGCTTAGGAAGATCATCATCCATCTCTTGGAGGCACCCATTTCTCCTTAGAGGCATTGGCTTGGCTTGTTGGAGGAATATTGCAATGTTAGGGATTGGTTGTAATCCTTACTCTTCTATGTATTTCCACTTTTATACAGTAATACAAAACTCTTTCCATAAATGTCTTGTTGTTCATTGATATTTATAGTTTACTTCTTTAATCGTTTACTTAGATCAATTATTGTGTAGATGTACTATTATTGCGTGTTTGTCTCTTGCATGTTCTGACAGGTCTTGCAGCTACAGATTTGACGACCATGGAGCTTGGAGCGAGAAAGGAGAAAACGATCTACAGATCTAAAAGGTAAGATGTCTACATATCTCAATCTCTAATTAGGTCTAGGAAGGTAGATTTGTATTATGTCTGATTTGTTCTAGATTCTCATTGAACTAGGGAGATCATGCCTTAACTCTGATTTCGGTAGATTGTCCAGTAACACAATGTTCCTAAATTCTTATGTCACATTGTGACATTCATAATAGCCAACTCATGACTTTGGCAAGTGTTCATATTGGAATATTTCTCAATGGTTATGTTGAATTGCATCATTCCTAAATGATTATGTACCATTGAGACATTCCTCCAAGGTTATCTTGCATTATGACATTCCTTACTTAGGATTACGTGACATTGAGTGTGGATGATGTTTGTTCACTATTGTTGATATGGTTGACAATAAATGACAATGGTTTTATCATGTTTAATTATGGTTGAATATGGTTAAGTATGTTCCTCAATGGTAATCTTGCATTGTGATGTTCATCAAGGGTGATATTACATTTAGTTTGCTTGACTTTGGCTGGCCATGGCTGACTATGGTTGATTATGGTTAATCACGTTTGACTGTGTTTGACTATGGTTCCTTTATGTTGATGATGATGTTATGGTTGACCTTGGTTTACTATGGATGACATTCATATTAGTTGGTGTATCAATGTTGAATTACCATTTTTTTCAATGTTTATGTTACATTACAACATTCCATAATGGTAATATTGCATTGTGACATTCATCAAGGGTTATGTCACATTGAATTTGGTTGACTTTGGTTCTCCATGGTTGAATATGTTTGATTATGCTTAATCATGTTTGACTGTGTTTGACAATGGTTTGTTGTGTTTGCTGATGATGTCATGGTTGAAAATGGTTTGCTATGGATGATTGCATTAGTTGAACATGGTTGGCATTGGTTGAGTATGGTTAGCCCTTGTAGATTATAGTTCATAATGGTTGATTATTGTTATTTATAATAAACCATGTAATCATTGTTTAACATAGTTTACTATGTTATGATTAATTACGATGTATTCATGAAATTTTATATCATATTGTGACCTCCTACCAGCACTATTCTTAATTGTAACATTACTCAATGGTTATGCCATAATTTATATTAGCTAACTTTATGTTGAATTGCTAGGATCGCACTAAATGACTTTATGTTGAATTGCTAGGATTGCACTAAATGGATATATTGCATTGCAACATTCATTAATTAGTTATGGGTATAAAAATGACGACCATGCTTGATGCTCATCAATGTTCCTCGAGAATTATGTTAATTACAACAATCCTCAATTGTTATCTCACATTATAATATTCATCTAAAAAAATATGATATTAACTTCTATGAATCCATTTGCACATCCTCCTCTGGTCCAAAGTCATAGAATCCATTTGCACTTCCTCCTCCGGTCCAAAGCTTCGAACATTTGACATGTATCGGACCATATTTGGATAAACCCTGATTCTATAAAGGCATGGAACACAAATATATCACTATCTTTATCTTTATTTTAGTACTTTTATATCACTATCTTGATTTTATACACTTTAGAACAAAGTAGGTCATAGATGCCTTTTGTACCTATCAGGATTTTATTCAGTGAAGCTTTGAACATTTGAGATGTAGCTGACCATATATACGGATAAAATCTGATTCTGTAAGCATGCAAGAGTATAAACAATCAACACAGGGAATGAAACAAAACTCCATCAATATACACAGCAGGTAAGAAACCTTGAACTTTTTATACATATTAAAACAAATCAAATGGCCACATACAACCAAACACAACTGCAAATCTCCGCCGAGCCAAATAGTATACTACACATGCAATGCGAATCGGGTGACATTCATATCGTACTTCTCTATTCTATTCTGTTATCATGATGATTATTATCAGTCAATTCTCAAGGGAAAAACGACACTATGATGGCCAAAGCCTCATTACTGCTCATGCTTTTGCTCTTCCTCTTGATGTTGACCTTTCCTCATTACGTGTTCTGGAGTCCGGGAATCTTCGCTTTGATTTTATCCACCATCCCCGGCTTCTGGTTTGAATTGGAATAACCAGTTTGAGCCTGGCTTGCTGGAAGCATCCCTTTGAATTTATCTACTAGCCCCGGCTTCTGAGTTGGGTTAGAATGAGCAGTCTGAGTCTGAGTATGAGTTTGGCCTCCGGGAATCTTCTGTTTGATTTTATCCAGCAACCCCGCCTTCTGATTCGGATTATGATGAGCAGCGTGAGTTTGGGTGTGGCTGCGGTCCTGGTACTCTGCCATGATATAATACTTCACTCGAAAAGCAAATAGATATCAAGCAGCTAATTGAAAGATATATAGCAGAATGGGTTTTATAGAACTCTGTAAAAAATGTAAGATATATAACAGAATGGGTTTTATAGAACTCTGTAAAAAATGTAGATGGAAAGAGATGGCAATGAAATAGAGACAGTAGAGCGTTTGTATTTTATAGCTCCGGTGGTGGCGTGTGGAATTGTCTTGCTTTGCTGCCGTGTGGAGGATACTTTAATTATCTCGTTTAACAGACAAATTTGAATATGACAGTTTGCATCTCGGTTTGTGGCTTTAGCTGTACGTCTCGAATTGATAGATATATGTTTTATGTCAATCAACCAACCGCCCACCGCCATTCATTATAGATATATATTGAATAACCATCAACAAACCGCCCATTGCGTCTTCATTACTTGTCTTGTCGAAGAGAGCGTACAGAGAGAATGTGATAACTGGCACTCAAATCGCCCCGGTATTGCGGTGACCGGGGAGAGGAACTTTTTAGGCCAGGCACAGTTTATTATTTTTGGAATTTTCATTATCTAGGTTGTTTTAAAATGATTCAAAACTCTTAAAGTACAGTTCCATAGCATAGCATAGTTCCGTAATAAATTAAATGAAACTATGATTACACCAATTTTTATAACCGAATTTAGAGAACTAATTGTCCAAAAAGCAACCGATTTGAATGCCAGTTATCCCACGCCAGCGCGGCCTGAACAGAACAGAATGCATTTCTTTGTTCAAATTAAATTGAAACGCAGAGATACGAATGAACAAATTGATGGGATGGAACGAGGTGACTAAAAAGCAGAGATATGAATGAACAAATTGATGGGATGTAAGCAACTGAGTAAAGCTGTTGCTGTGTGGATGCAGAGTAAAAAGATAATGTCATATAAATCTTTATGTCCTTACCAATCTAATCTATATTTTCTTATAACTTGAACTTTTATTGCTTTTGCAAAACATAGAACAAAAAATGATGTGTGCATTAAATACTGGAATGACTTCAACTTTAAGGAATTGTTTTTACTTTGCAATTTACCAAGTTTAAAGATTAATGTTATAGAGGGGCAAATTAATTGATATATATGGATAAGATACAAGTTACGGTCCATTGATGTTTATGGAAAATTGTTGTCAGCCAATTTCAAAATGGTTTACATGTCATTATAATTTTGTATTTATTTATAAAGTTAGTTTCAAAATTATTTACATGTATATAAATGTTATAACTTATACTTTTAATTTATATTTTTTTAGGGCATTCTTAAATGTAAATGAACAATTCTTATTATCTATTTCATTAATTTAGTTTTTGTATGGCCTCCCTTTGCACTATTATATAGACCATTGCTAGCATATTACCATTATGGGAGTGTTTAGATGTTCACTAAATCAATGAAATTCCTTTGCCTTTAAGGATTTGAGGTGAAACTAATACTTAAAATGTCATTTCCCATAGTGCAACTTGAAATAACTACAAAGATTAGAATGTTTAGATGTTCACTAAACCAATGAAATTCTTTTACCTTTAAAGATTTGAGGTGAAACTAATACTTAAAATACCATTTCCCATAAAGACATAGTGCAACTTGAAATAACTATAAAGAAAAGTTCCTTTGAAAGGGAAAAAAAATTTCATGTTCAAAACCCAATTTATAATACTATACATAGTCTATAATATGTTCCCACTTAGTTTTGTTATGACTTCAACCTCGTTATGATATCGTTCCTTTAAAAGGGAAAAAAAATTTCATGTTCAAAACCCAATTTATAATACTATACATAGTCTATAATATGTTCCCACTTAGTTTTGTTATGACTTCAACCTCGTTATGATATCGTAGACTTACTATTTGGAATGAAAGATATTATTTTTGTAATGTAGGGCTGTGTTTTTAGGTGCTAAAGTCTAAAGGTGTGGATCAAGGATTAAGGATCCTTATTGAGGCATAAAATATTTTTTTTACTCTATTTAAAAAAAAAATGCAAAAAGATAAGCTACCCTAAACATATGATATTTAACACATGCATGAATCAATTCATGTGAAGGTCCAACTAATATCTGATTCGATAATTTTTGTGTGTGTCGAGATGGTGGGATTCTAGATCTTCAATTTTTATTCATTGAAATTGACTTTTCCAATTCCTGGAGAGAAGGAAAACTTAAAACACATTCCCTCCCCTTTTCCATTTCGGGACTCCATGGAATCGAAGCTACATCAATCAAATGACATGATCTTATGGAGAATAATAATCAACCCCGTAGTGAATGCTTAGTCATATATATGTTGTGCAATTCTCTTCCAAGCCTTATGTTTGATCTCACCCACTTAGTTACCACCAAAATACCAAATATTTTTAGAACTTTACAATAGCACACTACACGATAGTTTGGGTATACAAAACATGGGGTTGAATTCACCTGAAACATGTCTTTGTAATGACATTACCTAAGTTGTTGAGAAAGGTGAAGGAGTGCTTAGTGTAGAATCCTTCAATATGTAGGTACTTGCCAACATTTCTTTTGTCAAACCATATAATTCATAACTTATGAAACTATTTGGTGATCAAATCATATTTATAAAAAATATATATCATCTATGTTTTGCGAAAACATGTTAATGTTTTGTTACTATCTTGAAAATTAGGCAAAGCCACCAATATATGAGTGCCATTTGTACATCATTGACAAGAGCTAATAATAAATTGTATCTTAGAACATTTAGAGTAAAATCATTTCTCCATAGAAATTAGAGAGAATTTACAACAAAAAATGATGGCATTGAAAACTATCTATAAAAATTCATAGAAAGTTTTCTTCAATTTGCTCAAAAAAGCTCCAATATGAAAACATTATATAGAACATTGTCTACTATATATATGTTGAAATAAGTAAACAAAAAGAGATAAATTATTAAAAAATAGTTGCTCCCTACAAATACTTACATGATTTCAGATATAAGTTCATGGTATTCCCAAGAGTATGAGTAGCTAACTAATCGTTTAGACGTAACAATTATTCCCTAAAATTTAAGATGTTTGATCATGGGAAAATGTTTCATTTGTAGAGAAAAAGTATAGACATATAGACAATTAATATAATAACTATGCCACATTTGAAAAAAAAAAATGAAAAAATTAGCCTATTTTTTTAAAACTTTTGCTAAATTGGTGACATTTGACTTTAAAAAAACATTGGTACTCAAAATGCAACTTCCACTTCCTGTATTTAGCCGAAGAACCCACATGTACACCTTTTCTAATGTCTTTAAGGGGAAAATATCAAAGAGGGCTCCCTTCTCACTCCAAACAATGTTTTTTGGACACCCTAGAATTCCTCTAATAAGTCTTTCCATTAATTCTATAGACTCAACCTTTGTTTCACATAAAATAGAATACATTTCTCTTTCAAGCATTGCATATATTTAATTATTATCCATTATAGGAAGGGAAAATGATGGCAAGACAATGGAGAGAAATAATAGATGCCATGTGTCACATTGTGAGAAGGGTCATCCTATAGTGTCGGTAAGAATGAATTTATTCTTGGAATTGAATGATAATTGTCCGCTTAGAAAACTACTTCTAAGTGGGGTTGAAGATAGTGAAGGCACTTCAATTGAATATTGAAAACTACAGTTAAAACCTGAAAATTGAATGACAATTGTAAGCATGGATGAGTGAACCTTGGATACTAAATAAAAATTATAAGCATGAAGAGAAAAAAATACCAAAATAAATTCCATGTATATGTAATATTAAACCAATTGAATTGGCATGAAATCCGTATGGACGAATGGTTTGAAGCAGAGAAAAAACTAGGGCAAGACGGGACTGGTGAACGAGGAAGAGTCGCGTAGCTGCATGATAGATGGGGTCTACGGCTTGAACTCTTCTGGTGGGGGTCATATCCCCCCGCGACAAAAGTTGAAGGTGATGCTACCCAGGCATCAAGTGCTTGAGGGTTTGGGTAGTGATGTTGAGATGGGAGAGACAAGAGGGGTAGAGAAAGGAGCAAAAAGAAGGACGGGTCCGGGTGACTTCCTCCCGAAAACCCATTCTATTTTGTCCATTCAGATCCGATCTGATAAAATCAGGGAGAAGGTAGAGCTTTGGAAGGAGAAAGCCCTAATTGGAAAATTCGTGGGGATCTAGCCATGCAAGAGAAACCTAGTTCGATGGATCAAGATTACTTGGAACCCTAAAGGACACTATGATCTACATCTAGGGTCCAAGGGTTTCTTTACTATTATCATCTTTAACCAGGAAGATAAAGATAGGGTGCTCGAGGGAGGGCCCTTTTTTTTCTTTTCGGCAGGTCTTTATCTCCGACCATGGAAAGAAAGGTTCAACTCAAAAACAGAGGACATGAAAGTTTCCTAAGTTTGGATTAGGATGTTTTCCCTCCCTTGTGAATATTAGGATCTGGAAATCCTGCAAGATATTGGTAACATGACTGAGGAATTTGTCAAAGTAACGGAACAGACAAAACAACAGAGGTATACCATTTTTTCTCATATTTTTTTTTACATGGATCTTTTGAGGACCTTCCAAAAGCAATCAACCTGAATTGGGATGATGAGGAATGGATCCAGCCGATTGACTATGAGTAGCTTCCGTTTAGATGCAGACAGTGCCACGAATATGGACACTTAGGTAGAAATTTCCCACAGTCGCTACATTTTCCATCCATAACGAAAAAAACCCAGGGGGGAGAGAAGGATAAGGAAGGGTTTGTTCAAGTCCAGAATAAAAAAAAGGGTAGAATGGGGGAGGATCAGAAGACAGTGAAGGAGAATATGGGGAAAGGGATTACTAGCAAAAACCCTTTCTAGATCTTGGAGGAAAATAGAGAGGAAGGCGAAGCAGGAAGGAATAAGGAAGAACCTCAGGAAAAGCAAGCAACGGTTTCTGTAGGAGAATCAGGTGGTGGGAAGGATCACAAGGACCAATCTGAGGAAATGGAGGAATATGGTGAGGAGGAAATGGAATTGGGGGAGTTGGATTTGGATGAGATCGAGAAATAATGTGATAAGAAGGGGAAGGGGTATGTCTCTTGGTGGCAAATGGAACTCCTCCAAGAAGAAATTATCAAAACCAAGGACTGCCGACAACTGGGGATAGCAATAGACCCTCAAAAAGGGAACAAAAGGAAGTCACTAGAGGAAGATTTGAAAAGAGGAAGAAAGACGAACAAACAAAGGATAGTTGAGGTTGGAGTCAAACTTATAGAATCAGGCTAGTATCCTACGATAATGGTGGCATGACATGAAGTAAGAAATGTTAGTCAACGAAGATTGTGTCATAGAACATTCGGGGATGTAACCATCCTATGAAGCTAAAGACCTTAGCAAGAAAGGTCAAGTAGTAAAATCTAGATGTTCTCTTTTTGTAGGAAACAAAATGCTCTTCCGTGGTAATGGAGAAAATGGGATAGAATATTTGGATGGGAAGTAAGGTAATGGTGATAGATGCTTCCGGACTGGCAAGAGGTTTGGTCGTTCTTTGGAAGCCAAACTCCATATGCTTATCAGACTTGAGGGCTAACTAGTTCTCTTTAATCATAGACTTCACTATCCTAGAAATGAGGACAAAGGGCTCCCTGGTTAAGGTCTATGGTCCAAGTGCCTTTCCTAAAAAACATGACTTTTTTTATTTTCTTGTATTGGTTAAAGGATCAAGCAGGCTTGGGATCGTGGATAATTGGCGGGGATTTCAACCTGATAACCTCTCTCAATGAAATGAAGGGGGGGAGGAGGGTTATGGATAGATTCCAAGACACTTTTAGGGATTTTTTGGTCCATATCCCTTTTATAGATATCGAGACGGGGAATGGGTGGTATACTTGGGACAACAGACATGGTGGTACTCACCTGCTTGCCTCTAGAATTGACATATTTTTGGTCACAGAGGACATTGCCAAAGGCACGGGGAGGTTAATGCTAGTGTCCTTCCAGCTGCTTGATCTGTCGACCACTGGCCAATAAGTCTTCAATGGGATTGGTCGAATGCATTTTTAAATAAGCCGTTCATATTTGAATAATTTTGGTTGGAGCAAAAAGACTTCAAAGATCTTGTAGGACACTAGTGGTAGGAATTGGTCCTCCCTATGGGAACCAAAATGTACCGATTTCAACAAAAATTAAAGGCTCTTAAATCCAAGATTCGGAAATGGAATAGGGAAGACTTTGGAAATATCTTTCAAGGAAAGAAAAAAGTGATGGAGGATATTAAGCATATCCATAGGAAAGGTATGGATGAAGGTTGGGATGAATATCTGAGACAACAGGAGAAAAATTTGCTGGATCAGCTTGAGGCTAGGGAAAGACAGGAGGAGATTTATTGGAAGCAAAAATCAAGGAACGAATGGATTCAAGAAGGGGAGAAGAATACCAAATCTTCCATAAAACCATTATCCAAAATCGTCACAGGTCGAATATTTACAAACTTCGAAATACTGATGGGGGCCAGGTGGAATTTAGAAGATAAATTGAGGAAGAATTGGTCAACCAATTTGAGAACATCTTGAAAGAGGGTCGAGGCGACAGGAGCCACGAAATAGACAAGATCACTAGACTCATTCCCAAGTTAGTTACTAGAGAGCACAATGATATGGTGGATAAACCAATCTCTATGCAAGAGGTGGAGGAAGCTATGCATCAAATGGCCTTGGGGAAAGCTCCTGGACCAGATGGGTTTACAACCAATTTCTTCCACTTCTTTTGGGATATGATTAAGCAGGAGGTTCTGGAAATTGTGGAGGAATCGCGCAATAATCGGGGGGTCTTAAAGGAATTTAATGCTACCTTCTCATCTCTAATTCCGAAAGAGGAAAGTGTTAATACCCCTGGTAAGTTCAAACCCATAGCCCTTTGTAATGTCATATACAAGATAATCACTAAAGTGATAGAAAAGAGGCCAAATCCGCTCCTCCCTAGCCTGATTAGTTCAGAACAATCGGGGTTTGTCAAAGGAAGGAAAATCGTGGATGGGATCATTTTGGTCCATGAAACCATTCACTCTTTGAAGATCACAAAGAAACTAGATATGCTGGTTAAATTGGATATAGCTAAAGCATATGATAAACTCAGTTGGAAATATATGCGCAACATTATGGAAGCCTTTGGTTTTGGAAGGGAATGGGTTGAGTGGATAATGGACCTGGTATCCACTCCCTTCTTCTCTATTCTGCTAAATGGATCGCCAACCTGTATTTTGCATCCATCTAGGGGAATTTGACAGGGGGACCCCTTGTCCCCCTTTCTTTTCATTTTAATGGCTAAAGGGCTTAGTAAGCTCCTTGAAACTCAAGCAACAGAAGGTGGGATTCGGGGCATAAAACTCCATGAGGGAATGGATAAGAAAACACATCAACAATTCATGGTTGACACGATTTTATTGGGGCACCCTTCAGTCCAAGAAGCCCGATCCTTTAAGAAAAGCTTAGTGCTTTTTGCAAAGGCTTCAGGGCTTGAAGTTATTTCTGGTAAATCACAGGTGTTTTTATTCAACACTGTTGGCAATGCTCAATGTAATATTCTTAGGATCCCGGGGTTCTCCAAAGGATCTCTCCCCTCCAAGTATTTGGGAGTCCCACTCACAGAAGGCACTATACGCAAGATTTCCTGGCAAGACCTTCTCGACAGACTCCGAAGCAGGACCTTATTTGACCCCTAAATATTCCTAGCCGCCTGATTCTAGTTGAAACTGTTCTCCATGCAATGTTTCTCTACCTTTTCTCCATGCTTTTTGCACCAAAGGCTATTATAAAGGAAATTCGAGGTATCCAGAGAATTTTTATTTGGGATGGCAGGGAGACGAAGACCAAATTTGCCTTGGTTGGTTGGGATAAAATCTGTCTCCCAAAGGATAGAGGGAGTTTGGGAATCAGATATCCATAGGTTATGAGTGAAATTTATGGCTTGAAAATCTGGTGGACGTGGTGCAACTACAAGATGGAACCTTGGGAGAAATTATGGCATGTGAAATATGCTAGGATAAAACAATGGCGCAACTGATCAGATATAATGAGGAGAGGATGGGATCTCATATTTGGATGAAATATCAATCCGGTTGAAAGCTCGTGCAAGATCATAGTTTTTGGGAAATTTGTGATGGTGAACTAGCTAACTTATGGGTTGATTCTTGGAATCAACTTCCAAAATTAGGGGTAGATCCTAGATGGCAGAATATCAGAGCCATAAGGATGGAAGAAGGTAAACTCAAAGTGTGCCACTATTGGGAATATCCTCCGAGGGATGGGAATAGGAAATCATTGGATAGGCATTGGTGGGAAGGCCTGACTAATGCCAAGGATCTCCGATCTTTCGAGACCATTCTCCAAGAAAGATTCATCCACTTCAAGTCAGGAGCTGATAAGCTGAGGTGGGGCTACAAGAAGAAAGGCACTTTTAGTATTAAAGAATCTTATGACATTCAGACTAAACGGGAGGAAGGGGGTGAATGTAATATCCCAAATTTTGATGATTATATTGATGTTATATATTGGGCGTAAAGCCCCGATGCATATTATTTATTTAGATATACTGGGCGAAAGCCCCAATGCACATGTTTTACTTTTATTATATGATGGGCGTAAGCTCGATGAACATGACGTATTTTTGTTGTAGATATGCATATTTGGGTATGGACCCTAACAGATGCAGGTTATTGCTATATACTCGGCATAAAGCCCCAATGTATTTGATTGGTGTTTTATTTTGAGATTGGATACAAAACCCTAATATACTGAGATGATCTTTGTTACATACTGTGCAGAGTTATGATATGCATGATTGAATTTTATGATGTGTTGAGCATGAACTCTGGAGAACATGGATGACCTATGTACTCGGCATAAGCCCCGATGTACATAGAGGAGTTTTATTATGTACTGTGCGTAAGCCCCAATGTACATAGAGTGTTGGGCATAAGCCCTAGAGCACTCCAAGCTTGATAATAAGTACCAGATCTGAGGCCATTTGTATTTCTAGCTATACTTCACAAACACATTCTAGTACTAGTGTTGAGTAGGATGCTCTGGAATTGCACTAGCGTAACGCCCATGTGAGAGTGTTGAGCCAAAGCTCTGAAGAGCACTCAGGGTTACTTGATCTTAAGGGTGTTGAGTAAAAGAAGGCTCTGAATAGCACTAGTCATCATACTTATTTCATTCTGATTAATTGATTCACTACTCATCTCATCAAGGAAGGAGGAACTACCACGGAAAACGAGGTAATCCAACATGCAAGCGGAGTCTAGAGCTACCTAACCTAGTAGACCTTCTAAACCTACCTTTAGCCATGTCAATTAAGTTGACCCTATTTCTTTAAAGAAAAACATCAAAGTATAATACCCTATACCTATTTGAATTAATCAAATGTGATCAAGTATAAAGAGCCCACTCATGTGCGAGTGGTATACATAAAGTATATGTATGAATATGAAAGATATATAGTATAAGTAAAGATGTGATTTATAAATGAATATCATTTATAAAGTAAAGAGATTATTTATAAATAAATAAGTATTTATAAAAGAAAATATATTATTTATAAACAAATATTATTTATAAAGTAAAAATATTAATTAATAATTAAAGTTATCATTTATAAAGAAACAATTAATAAATCCTAAATAAACTAAAGTTAGGATTAAATAAACTCTTCAAATTATATATATTAATTCAAACTGAAAAAAATCAAGTTAAGTTAATATTAAAGAAACTAATAGTTCCAATTGCTATATTGAAAAGTTCACATATAAAACTGTTAAATTTTCAGAATTTACTTCAATCTGATCTAGGATCTTAACTGAGAGAACAACATGTACAACATATCTACAGCATATCAATCATGGAGACAATAATGCAAGCACACAAGAGACACAAAGATTTACTTGGGGAAAACCATAAAGGTGAAAAACCCCAATAACTTCCTCAGAGATAGATAGAGCAATGATACAACCCAAACAAGAGATAGACATATCCTAGCAGCAGATCCTCCTCCTCCATAAGTGCGCCACTCCTCGTTAAGTGCATGAGTGAGAAGTGAGTGCTCAAATAGAGTGCCTCCCACACTCTATTTATACTTGACTTGACTTGCCTTTTACCTAACTCATGTAGGCTCGAACTTAACCACATAACATAATGTTGACTGGGCTGACCCCCAATAGGGTGGTCTAATAACCCTTCGACCCACATGGCTGACCCCCAATAGGGTGGTCTAATAACCCTTTGACCCACATGACCTATACAGGGCCAACCCCAACAAGGTGGTCTAATAACCCATCAAGTATAAGTTACGACACTTACAATATAAATGACGACACTTCCGTATAGAGGAATAATACCATCTCTATAGGAGTACATACAACATACATATATGAAATACATTCCGAAGTTACATATACATCAACAATCCCTCTTAACTAGGAAGGTATTTCTCAGCACAGTTCTTCTAGCACAAGTAATCTTCTCTGGATCATCGTCACTGGATAATCATCATCGAGTCATCATCATCGTCACTGCTACTGCTATCTCAATCAATCTCTGAATCTACTCGTCATAGGAAGTTCTGCAGAGCCAGTCCTTTTTCATACTAGATGTAGGCCCACCACCTGCAGGTCTTCATCATCACTAGCCATACTATGGAATCCTCAGGACTTATTACATGCGTCACAAAACCTCGAAAGAGCATCCCAGGCTGTTACGAGCACACGGCTCTACCTATAGGATCTCCCAGGGCACAAATTACATGTGACCTCACCACAAAACCTCGAAAGAGCATCCCAGGACTAATTACGAGCACAAAGCTCAACCTATCAGATCTCCCAGGGCATAAATTACATGTGGTCATGGAAAAACCTCGAAAGAGCATCCCAGGACTGATTACGAGCACACAGCTCAACCTATCGGATCTCCCAGGGCACAAATTACATGCCATAGGACAAAACCTCGAAAGAGCATCTGCCAGATATCCCAGGGCACAGATTACATGCCATAGGCAAAACCTTGAAAGACTATCTGCAGATCTCCCAGGGCACAAATTATATGTCCTCCCAAGCAAAACCTCGAAAGAGCATTTGCCAGATGTCCCAGGGCACCGAATTACATGCCATAGGAAAAACCTCGAAAGACCATCTGCAAATCTCCCAGGGCACAAATTACATGCTTATCTGCACAACCTGTTCCACAGCCACAGAGTATCATCCTGATACTCACCATACATCATCCTGATGTACACATGATCACCCTGATCATCATCACTGCAGCATCCTGCTGCATATCATCTGGAGAAGCTCGTCATCCACGATCATCCTGATCATACAATGCATCCATCTGATGCATACCAAGTATCTACCTGATACATATCATCATACATAGTGTATCCACCTGATACATAGATACATGATCCACACAATGTATCCATCAACATACATGATCTACCTGATCATACCTGATACATATCAATATACATGATCTTCCTGATCATACAATGTATCCACCTGATACATATACAGATACATGGTCCAAGCATCCAACATGATGCATATACATAATACATACAAATGATCCATCCGATCATATCCAACATCCAACATGATGCATACATACATACAAATGATCCAACTGATCATATCCAGCATCCAACATGATGCATACATACATACATAAAAATGATCCAACCAATCATATCCAGCATCCAACATGATGCATACATACATACAAAAAATGATCCACCCGATCATATCCAGCATGCAACATGATGCATACATACATATACAAAAATGATCCAATTGATCATATCCAGCAGAAACCAGAACATCATCCTGATGCTCATCATCCAGCGCTTACATCCATATCCATGTGAAGGATTCTCCTTCCAACATGCTTGGAATGGCTTCAGCAAATGTGTCCATCACTTCTTCCTCGAAGTATCCTCGATTTGAAGAACGCTAAGCCTCTCTCTGAAGTACTCGAACTTCACCCTGGCTAGTGGCTTTGTCAGCACATCTGCAATCTACTCGTCCGTCGCAACATACAGGAGCTTCACAGCTCCTCTCTGCACCATATCCCTGATATAGTGATATTTGATCTCTATGTGTTTCGACCTGTCATGAAACACTGGATTCTCGGACAGCTTCACACAACTCTAGTTATCACAGAAGATACCAGTAGCATCCAACGGGAGATCAAATAACTCAGACAGTAGCTTTCATAGCCATACTGCCTCACAACTAGCTGAACAGGCTGCAACATACTCTGCCTCAGCTGTACTCAGTGCTACGCAGGACTGCTTCCTGCTAAACCAAGAGATCACACCTGATCCCATACTGAAGCAACACCCAGTGTGCTCTTCCTATCTGCAGCACTTCCATCCCAATCTGAATCAACATAACCCTGCAGGTTAAAATTTTGATTCGCTTCATACTTGAGCCCATAATCCACTATACCCTTCAGGTACCTCAAAACATGCTTTACAGCAACCAGGTGAACACTCTTCGGATCCGTCAGGAACTGGCTCAATGTGTTCACAGCAGAGCAAATGTCTAGTCTCGTGTTCGTTAGGTACATCAAGGACCCAATCATCTGACGATGCAAAGAGACATCAACTGGATCAGATGAAGCATCACATAGAAGCTTCATATTTGATGCCATAGGTGTGGCCATGGCCTTGTAGTCCATCATCCCGAAACTTTTCAGGATCTCTACTGCATACTTCCCTTGTCCAAGGAAGATTCCATCACTTTGCCACACCTCCATGCCAAAAACAAATAGTGCATCATCCCCAAGTTCCTCAACTTGAACTCGGCAGCAAAATTCCGCTGTGTGTCAGCAATCAATCTATCCTCTCCTGATACAAACAGGTCATCCACATAGTAGTATCACTGGATTGCCTTCCTCAACCTTGTAGTAAAGGTTGGAACCCGCTTTACTCTCGGTAAAGACCAAACTGGATAGAAAGCTGCCTATCCTACCATACCAAGTTCTGCACATATCTGATTTCCTGTCTTGTGTCTCAGAACCAAGTGGCTGCTCCACACACACTTCTTCTTCAACTACACCATTCAAGAAAGCTGTCTTGAAATCCATCTGGTGTATCTTCTATTTCATCACTTTTATATTTCTCTATGCTAATGTCTGCAGCATGCTTGATCTTGATAGATCTATATGGAAGTCATAACAAACTTCCCTTCAGGTCTTGGGACTACATCCCAAACATCATTCTTCATGATTGATGGATCATGGAATTCTTCCCATATCCTGGGAACTTCAATATCTTCAATAGATAATTTTGTTGCTGAACAAATGTTGTAGTTCTTCTTTTGTAGGAGATGGCATACGATCTTTCCTACACAAAAAGTTAAATTGCATGATTAGAAAACATCTCATAGTTTTCAGAACAAATTCTTACACATAAAGAAATATGTCATACAGTCATGCAATTAACTTAGCCAATCCTTCAATACAACATTTATCCATATCCCGTAACTTTCTAGATGCCTTCCAATCTCTACCAGAACATTGTTAAGAGTGTGCACAACTCCCAACATGTCAGCAAAGAGGTTTCATTCTAGATAAGTAGCAATGGAATGTTGTATAGTGCCATAGGCTACTTACCCGTGCATATTAGTAGTATACTGTTCATCAATGCAATTATTCTAATATGCATAATACACAACCTAAGTCTAGGAACATGAGCATATGCATCATTGAACAATTTTATTTAAACAAACAAATATGCATGAAATGATAATTAAAATACTTATCTTTGTTTGTTCGTTGGGTGGACTCCCTCTGAGTCTTTGCTTCCTTGCAGGAGCTGCTGGAGTCCTAATCTGAAGTAGCTTCTTCTACACCTTTCTGTTGTGGAATGTAGAGAGATGGTCAACTCCCTCTGAATATTTGCATCCTTGCATAAACCATTGGAGTGTACTCCCTCTTGATCTTTGCTTCCTGGATTACCTGTTCTTGAACTCATATTCATCCTTGGTCCCTATGCATGCTCATTAGTATCATGATTTTGTTATCCTTGTGATCTCATATAAAATCATACATTCATTAGTATACTATTAAAACACAATAATCTCAAGCATGTATAGTCATGATCATTTCAAACAGAAATAATAAGCATTAGCATTCAAGGTTTATGTAGGATTCTTATGGTTAGTCAAATCATAAGAAGCATAACATGTCTAAACCTATACTTACTCAAACCTATGACTCTTCGGGTTAGTCATATCATTAATTAAGGTAAGACACATAATATGCATATACCCATGACTATTCAAACCTATGACTTCATGAATAATCATTATCAACAACACAACAGTATAAGATCCTAACCCAAGGTAGGATTCTAGCTTGATATAGAAAAAACATACCTATATTAGCATGCTAGCTAGTTATGTCTAACATACCCGTATAATGTCTTTTGGTTCTCTTCAGTGACTTGTGCTAGTAACCTGTATATCTCATAGGTTAACCATTATAAAACCAAGTTATACATACCTCGTAAATGGATCTTCTATGAGATCCATGACAATGGATGAATCTTTGTCCTCATGTCATCATGATCATATGTTCTTGAACCAGAACATGATTTGTCTTTCTTGGTGTACCTTTCATGTTAGTAGACAACATAAACCTCATACAACACCATAATTCATTAGTACAATCATAAGTGTCAACACCCTAATCAATGAATATTTTCTATCGTGCATTCATAATTTTATTAAGGTGATATGACAAGTCTAAAATCAAGATTGTACTAACCGTAATAACATGAAAACAAACATACCATAAACTTAATCATGAACAAATCTCAAAACATACCTCGATGATTCATACCTGTTGATATCACTTGTAATCTTCTTATGTAAGGGCTTAGCCTCATCTCCCTCTGAAACGGGAACTTCTTCACTTATGCAAGTGACCAATCCATATTCTTCTAGGATTAACCAAATCCACTTGATTTGCAAGAACTGGACCTGGAGCTGGATATGGGTTTGTCAGAGAAACCCCAAAAATTCAAACTTTGAATTTCAAACTTCCGAAAGGATAGAAATATGCGCCTTGATGAGCTGATCAAACTGGTATATTCAGAATTTGAAAACTGCAAAGTTTCACTCCTCAATTTTGCCTTTAAAACTTCTGGATTCACTGGACGTGACCCTGAATTGGGGTTTGATGAAGCCCACTCTTCTGCCCAATAAAAAGGTTTGATCCAAATCTCTAAGCTTCTATTTTTCTGAGGAGCTTCCAGCCGTGGTCACAGATTTAAAAAATTCCCGTTTTTACAGAAGCCCTAATTTTCCACTTTTCTGATCAAAGTCCCAAACTAGGGTCTGATCAAGCCCGGCCTTCTGCCCAACCAAAAATTCTGATCTTGGTCTCTAAATTTTTATTTTGATGAGTAGCATTCAGCCGTGGTCTCCGATTACAAAAATTCTAACTTTCTCCAAAGCCCTAAATTCCGGAAGCCATGAATGAAGGTACTAAAAAATAATTCTGTTTTGACAGAAATATGTACCTAATTGTTTCTGATGTACCTCCAAACTTTTCGATCCACAGAGTCTGAAAATGTTTCCTGAGATAGCCTGACCTGTTATCTTTCCATCCTGATAGGTCTGACCTCAATTGGATTCTCTGAGAGAGAGTTATGCCAAGTGTCGCAACGTGACCTGTTTTGGGATAATACAGGAGAGCGAACTTGTATGGCGTGCCACGTGTCACTGTTTGAACTTCGGCCTCTCAAAACGTTTCCTAAGATAGCTCGGCCTGTTATATTTCAATCCTGACAGGTCTGATCTCAATTGGACTCTCTGAGAGAGAGTTATGTCAAGTGTCGCAACGTGACTTGTTTATGGGATAATACAGGAGAGCGAACTTGTACGGCATGCCATGTGTCACTGTTTCAACTTCGGCCTCTACAAAATTTTTCTGAGATAGTACAGTCTGTGTAATACCTGTCACTTTTGACGAAATTTCATTTGGAGCTTCCTAGCCCAAGTTATGACCTTTTTCCCAAGGTCACCTGATTTTGACTCAGATCTGGAAGAGGCAGAAACCCTATATTGTACAGATCATAAATCGCAAAGTACAACGAATTAGAGGTTTTCCTTCGTCCACAAAGTACCTGGAGATTTAATCTTCGACCTGTAAATATTTTCGATCCGAAAAATTCGCCAAAACGGATTTATAGCGAAAGTGCTACGATGACTGGTTTTTGCTATATCAAGCCCTAGCATCGTAAGTGCAACACGTGTTATATATGCCATATCATGCCTTCTTTCAGGCTAGCTCTGATACCATGTTAAATTTTTAGAATTTACTTCAATCTGATCTAGGATCTTAACTAAGAGAACAACATGTACAGCATATCTACAGCATATCAATCATGGAGACAATAATGCAAGCACACAAGAGACACAAAGATTTACTTGGGGAAAACCATAAAGGTGAAAAACCCCAATAACTTCCTCAGAGATAGATAGAGCAATGATACAACCCAAACAAGAGATAGACATATCGTAGCAGCAGATCCTCCTCCTTCATAAGTGCACCACTCCTCCTTAAGTGCATGAGTGAGAAGTGAGTGCTCAAATAGAGTGCCTCCCGCACTCTATTTATACTTGACTTGACTTGCCTTTTACCTAACTCATGTAGGCTCGAACTTAACCACATAACATAATGCTGACTGGGCCGACCTTCAATAGGGTGGTCTAATAACCCTTCGACCCACATGGCCGACCCCCAATAGGGTGGTCTAATAATCCTTTGACCCACATGACCTATACAAGGCCAACCCCAACAAGGTGGTCTAATAACCCATCAAGTATAAGTTACGACACTTACAATATAAATGATGACACTTCCGTATATAGGAATAATACCATCTCTATAGGATTACATACAACATACATATATGAAATACATTCCGAAGTTACATATACATCAACAAAAACTAGGACAATTCTCATAGAGGAGGAATCTATCCTTTTATCATTCTTTTATGGTAAGAAGAGAGAAATCTGCTCCACAGGTCTGAAAGAAATACTTATTCCAAGATTGAAGTACAGTCCACAGTCTGCCCTAGGTTCTCTAGTTTTCTTCTTGCATGTTGGAGCCACCTCAAGGGGACCCAGATTTGAACCAAGAACGGCTATGGGTCATGGTTGGGAGGAACGTGGTAGTTCCAAAGCTATTCGGTTCACAGTCATAGGCCAGCTAAAAAGAATTTGTTCCATTAACTAGTGTTTGAGTGTGCAAGTTCTTCAAAGGAAAGGAAATCTACAAGATTCAGGTATGAAATTATATTTGTTTTAAAGCTGAATAAATTAGAACTTAATTTTTAGAATACTGTACATCTCTTTCTTTTCTGTGGTTATGATCTAGTTATATTTACACATTAGGGAGCAAGGGCTGAATGGCATGAGCTCCCCAGGGCAAAACATTAAAATAGCTTAATCCATTTTTTAATTTTTTCCTAACGACTTTATACAATTTAAAACCCTGTGTTAAGTCTGAGTGCAAAGGTCTAGCAGAGCTAGCAGCACTAGCTTGTGCTAGATCTCCACGTAAACAAGTCCACCATTAAAAAATTCCTAGAATTTACAGAACTCATTTTATGCTGCATTTTACTTTTGCACTGAATCATATTTTTAACTTTCATACTGTAATTTAATTCTTTAAAATTTAGAAGTATAGGGCTTAATTTCTAAAGAGTATAGACATTTAAATATTTAATTATTTAGTAAATAATTGCAAACAAAGATCTCCAAAGATCCATGAAACCTTTTCCAATCGCATTAAAAAAACTCAACATCAAATTTTATTAATTAAAAACTAAAACTTAGACCAGCACCGAAAGTATCCATTAAATAAAATCAATCTTTTAAACCATCTTCTGGCCATATGTTTTAATTTCCTAAGGAACCAAAAACGCTACAGCATGGAAATAAACCCAGACCTCATTAATCAAAGAGATAAAATGAAATAAAGAAACAAAGTTAGGGATTGCATAAATATTATTTTGTTAAAATCTTTTCATCATTGTAAAAATCATCTTTGCTTCACCTTAGCCACAACATTAATTTAAAACTCAAAATAATTTACAGAGGCATTCTATGCCCTCACGAATTACCGGATTTCATTCTCTAACCGGACATAGTTTTCCCTAAAACCAAAACGTATGCAGAGCTATCACTCTCAGCATCTAAATCAAATAAAAACTTCAGGAGTTATCATCTAGTTTAAGATAAATGCTTAAATACTACAGAACCCTCGCCTTCTTTAAAATCATCAAACGCTTAAAAGAAATTGTAGAGCCTTTTACTATCTAACACCTTAGATCAACAAAGTACACATTTTAAGAGAAGGAACCTTTTTATTTAAATTAAAGAATATTTCCAGACAGAGCTGCGCTTTAAAAGTATTGTTTGTCTAA
Organism: Larix kaempferi; assembly: GCA_027924585.1. Classification (NCBI taxonomy): domain Eukaryota; kingdom Viridiplantae; phylum Streptophyta; class Pinopsida; order Pinales; family Pinaceae; genus Larix; species Larix kaempferi. The sequence continues at coordinate 14,375,878 of BSBM01000422.1, forward strand.
ACCCCATACTTAAAAACTAGAAAATAAAAAGATACAGAAAGAGGCATTTAAAATCAAACCCAGGCTTTTCCAAGTAAGAATCCCAATAACAACATAGTTTATGCTCCTAAAATACAGAAGGCCAAAACATAGGACTGGGATTTTTCCCTTTAAAACAACAAATACATTCTTACAGAAAACCAATACTTCCTCAACACTAAAACTAAAAGAGTTAGGTTAAACTTTAAAAACATTCCAACTTTATTTCATTCAAAACCCAGCAGAAAACACATGCTACAGGTTAAGCGAAACCACAAGTTCTTCCAAGAAAAGGGTTTATCCCTTTCAATATTTACAACAAGGCCAAGATTCCAGCCTGCCCATAGGATGAGTACATTCAAACTTAAAAGCCATAGTCGCCATTATCTACGCAACCCAAAACAGAACTTGACCAAAGCTTCACCCCGAACTAAAAGCCCAAAGGGAATCTTCATTACATTTTAAACCCAAAACTCTAAAACTTTCAAACATGTTTTCCTTTGCTCGACAGGGAGAGAGGATGAGCCATGAAGAATCCTGGGCTTACCAGGTTAATGCTTTCCCCATTTCTTCTCTTCCCTATTAACACCATCCCAAAACGCAGAGATTGCTCTTACCTGCAAAACATACTAGTAAGAGTCATAATAAACGATTTAAACATAATTATGAATACAAACTACAACAAAGAGAATTACTGAAAGTCGTGATTTTGAAAGAGCAGGCTTAACTTATCTTTGAGCCAGGTGTTCTCCACATTTTCACAGGGTACCAGTGAATACGCTGACCATGAGCGTAGCTCAGGTCAAAGAGTAGAACTTATTTTAACCATAGCACACCCTGAGGCTGCCTTCCCAAACCATGAAAATGACTAAACTAGTCTTTAGGGCCTGGGGTATAACCCTCCTCCAGCTGGCAATCAAACATGTGAATATCACGTGGGTCTCATTCAATGCTACAATGACCCCCACTAGCTCTATAAATTTTCCCTTTTTCCTATAGTTAGGATCACAGTAAAGTTTCAAGCTTCCATTCCTTTAATACTTAGCATTTAATATAGTTTCCTTTTATCCATTCGATTTCCTAAGGTTAGGGTTTCGCTAGGTATCAAAGCTTAGGAAGTTAGTGTAGGGTCTTTATTAACTACACCTGCAAAACAAAGTTTTGATTGATGCTTTAGCAAATTTTGCTAAGTAAGGCCAGGGTAAATCATCACCCTCCTCTTGCCTCTCGGCAGCTCCGCCAGTAAACCCAATCACCCAACTTATACTGTAACTATTTTACTCTCTACATAAAACCCATAAATCTTGATTTAGTAAAACATAAGGATTTCAACACATTAAAGAATTTAAAGTATACACACATTTTAAATGTTATCAAGTTACAAGTGTAACTATGATACCCAATGTAGATCATCATGAAAGTCACCTGCAAGTATAATACATCCATTCACCTCAAATAAACAAACTGAAAATCTTGAACATAAAACATAATCTAGACTATTATATTATATGGATAAAACTTCCATTTATTCTCCTAGTACTGAAAACATCCATTTATTCTCCTAGTACTGGATAATAGATCATGTTAGTCATACAAGAATTTTTTTTAATTTTTATATTTTTACGGACATTACAAGTGGTATTAGAGCCCATCTACAACACTAAGAGACCCATGGGCTCATTACAGAAAACATCCACCGCAGATACATATATTTCAAAAAATGCACTTATGAATTTCTTTATATATATATAAACTAACATATTTTGTTCTCAACAAATTGGTGAAATATTTTAGGTACAAATACAAATCTGAATTCTGAATACAGAAAAAGACAGCAGTATACATGGAAACCTAAATTCCCCACCATGAGAACAAGAGATCGTGGTGGAATTGAACTCAAATCTAATGAAATCAATGCAGAACGTACAAGCAGAATTCCAGAGTTTTAGAGATGACAATATGCAGGAAAGACGAGAACAACAGGCTATAATTGAAGCTCTACTTCAGAGTTTAACAAGGTCAAAACCCAAGGGACAGTCCACATATTCATCCAACATATACAAAGAAAACAACTGTCACAAAAAAAGATCCATCAGTCCTAAAGAGGATGAGTATGAAGAAAACATACCTGATTTCATGGAAGAGGACTGTAAGAGCTCTTCCAATGATGATGGTTCACTATCCCCTTGAAAGAAAAGGAGGAAGAATGAGGACATTTTACAAGGGGAGTTCTGGAAAATTAAAGCCCCAACTTATGATGGCGAGATAAATACTGGGGAGAAAGCTGAAGAGTGGTTGTTAGGAATGAAAAAGTATTTTAAAGTCCATAATTATTCCAGTGAAATGAAAGCCAGGCTAGCCATTTACAACTTAAATGGAAAAGAAGCTAGATGGTGGAGAGACCTAAAGCATACAAAAAGGCACAAAGTAAGAGACATTAGATGGAGTGCCTTCAACAAATTGTTCCAAGACAAGTACATGTCGGAATGCTTCTTTGACAAAAAGATCAAAGAATTTCATGAACTAAAAATGGGCTCTCTAACTATGGAATCCTTCATCAACCGATTTTTGTATCTACTACATTATGTTCCATACATAAAAGATGAAAAAGTCAAGATACAAAAATTCTTAGGATGCCTACCTCCCAATTCTCGAGAGAAAATTGAGTTTGACATGCCTAAAACTTTAGACCTGACTTTACACAAAGCTAGACTCTGTTATGAACATGGACAACCAAGAAATGAAAGCAGAAATAGAAACAAAGATAGATTCAGAACTTTTTCAGACAACCGAAGACCGGGTTTTAGGCCACCACCTTACTGGAAAAAAACAACAGTTTCCTGTTTAACAGAGGTTTCAACCGGCCTCATGCACAGCCAGATGTGCCTGCAACGCATGCCAATAGACCAAATTTTAATAAAGGAGCAAAAGCTACCCCGCCAACCATTACATGTTGGAATTTCCAAGGACCCCACTATGCTAGAGATTGTCCCAAAAAGATGGACGGGGTTTTACACAACATACAAGAAAACCCCACAATAGGGGACATGGAAAGAACACCAAGAATTTATGCTGCACTCGACGACCGACAAGTAGATCACCATGCCACTATGGTCGAGATTGAAGGTAAAGTTTCCAACACATCTATTTTAGTTTTGATCGACCCCGACGCATGCCGAAGCTATGTCTCCCCTAAGATAGTCGTTACTTGTAAGTTAAACCAAGAGAGTCACGAGAAACCATGGCTGGTACAACTAGCCACTGGTACCAAATGGAAAGTCTCTGAATTAGTTAAATTTTGTGAGATAGATTTGAACAGGTTCCCAACTAAGGTAGATTTAAATATCCTACCACTAGGGTCGTATGATGTACTTATAGGCATGGACTGGTTGGAAGAACGTCATGCCCTTCTTGACTGCTTGAACAAGTCAATATTATGCACGAATAGCCAAGGGAATCAAAGAAATATTCAAGGTATACCTAAGAAGGTTTCCGTAAGATAGATATCTTCCTTACAAGCAAAGAAGTGCGTAAGAAAGGGTTGTAAACTCTTTGTAGTTAACGTTCAAACAGTAGAGGCCGATAGAGAAAAAAAATCGAGGACTTCCCTGTTCTCATAGAGTTCAAGGATGTATTTCCCGAGGAAATATCAGGGTTACCACCCAAACGAGACTTATATTTTTCTATAGAATTGACACCCTGGTCAATACTAGCTTCTAAATCTCCTTACCGCATGAGCGCACCAGAATTGGTGGAGCTCAGGCTGCAGTTACAAGAGTTGATCGAAAAGGGTACATTCGACCGAGTGTGTCTCCTTGGAGAGCACCAATACTCTTTGTCAAGAAGAGGGAAGGGACGATGTGGATGTGCTTTGATTATCGTCTCAACAAATTAACCATCAAGAACTGTTGCCCACTCCCTAGGATTGATGACTTGTTTGATCAAGTCAAAGGAACAAAGATCTTTTTGAAGATCGACCTGTGATCCGGATATCACCAAGTAAGAATTCGTGATGAAGACATCAATAAGAACTCCTTTCGAACCCGATATAGTCATTACGAGTTTGTGGTAATGGCTTTTGTAATATCCCAAATTTTGACTAACTACTTTTGATGTTATATATTGGGCTTAAAGCCCCAACACATATGATTTGTTTTGATTATTGGGCATAATCCCTAGTGCACATGATTCTTTTCTTTTAATAGATTTGCATATTGGGCGTGGACCCTGACTGACGCATTATTGTTAGATATTGGGCAAGAAATCCCCAATGGATTGATTATGTTTTGTTGCGAGAATTGGGTACAAAACCCTAATATACTAAGATGACCTTTTGTTACATACTGTGCAGAGTTATGATATACATGAGTAACTTATATGGTGTGTTGAGTGTGGACTCAAGAACACACGGATGACCTACGTACTGGACATAAGCCCGGATGTACCTAGAATATTTTATTATGTACTAGGTGCAAACCCCGACGTACATTGAGTGTTGGGCATAAGCCCTGGAGCACTCCAAGATTGATAAATGAACACTGGATCCAAGGCCATTATATATTATAGATGTGCTTCACAACAACATTCTAGTACTAGTGTTGAGCAGGAGGCTCTGGAATTGCACTAGCGTAACTCCCATGTGAGAGTGTTGAGTTAAAGCTCTGAAGAGCACTCAAGGTTACTAGATCTTAAAAGTGTTGAGTTGAGAAGACTCTGAATAGAACTTCTATTCATCACATTTATTTAAATTGGTTAAATGAATCATTTTTTGTCTATCATCAAGTACTACGGGAACTACTATGTTAAACGAGGGATTCCAACATGCAAAGAGAGAAACCTAGAGTTACCTAGACTAGCCAAATATCCAAGCTTACCAAGACCCTGCCCAAAAGAAGAGGACCTTGTACTTAAATAGTTAAAAGAAATATTATGGTATGTATTTAATTAAATCAATGAAGTTATCATAACTAACTATTGAATAATTAAATTTAATTATTCTTATGTGAAAAACATGCATAAAAACTATGCACAAATTAGCCCTCAAGATGATATTATTATTATTTTCTTAAAAAGGAAATGTATCTTATACACTTATATAATGCATAAAGATTATGCATAGAATAGTTTTTGCATTGTTATACTATTAATAGTATTACTATATGTATTGTTAAATATTAGTAATAATACATTTACTATTATTATTTATGAGTTAACTAAAGTTACATCCACTCAAAACAAATAAATGTCATAAATAAACTAGGAGTAAAATAATAAGTAAATATATTTTAAAAGATATTATTTTTCAAATTAAAATTAATAGACTAAATATATAATTATTCAAACAGCTATATTCCCAACCAAACTCACCTATTTAAAAGAGGGCAGATCCCAAGAGAGGGGATCATCTTTTGCTGAAATCAATCTCTTAGGAATGAAGGAGAATTATTCTGCAAGAACTGAAGCAGTCCCACATTAATTTCCAGATCTGATTCAGTAGTTCAACCTAGGGCCTCTACTTCTCTCATTGCATGTTGGAACCAACTCGGGGGGATCCAATTAGAACTAGGAATGGTATAAGGGTCATGGTTGGAAGGAACATGGTAGTCCCAAAGTTATCCAGTTAAAGATCATCCTACAGGTCAGCTAGGTCCATAAGTTTTCTACATTAATTATGTTCTGAGTGTGTAGGTTCTACAAAGGAGGATCAAACTTCAAAGTAACTAGGTATGAACTACATTTTTTCCATTTCAATTTCAATAGAACTTGGAACTTAAAATAGGATTTATTATGTAGCACTGCTTCCCTACACTTTATAATTTTATTCCTTTCATAGAGCAAGGGCCAATGGGCATGGGCTCTTGGGGTTACATTTTAGGATCAGGGTTCCTTTAAGAATTATTATCTCTGATACATTTAGGAGTCTGAACTAAATCATCTAAAGGTCTAGCAAGGATAGCCTAGCTAGGCTGTGCTAGACACCTAGGTCAGCAGAGAACTTAGAAACCAAATCGATACTTCAATGGTTGATTAATTTCTTGAAAGCCTTATATATTTAAATTTACATTTTATTTCTAAAACCTCATACTATGTTTTCGAATTAATTTATAGTTAGGGTTTATTTCCTTTTGCAACTATTACGATTCTTCTTCAAAACCCAGTTTTCTTTTATTTTAAATTAAAGACCAAAACGAAATCGAAATCTACTCAACCCTACATTCTTAAATGCAGGTTGAAACCTCAAATCCCATTGCCATCACTTCTTTAAACATAGAATCGCAGACACGGGTAGAGGAATTCTTTTTAGATCAACCACATTATTGTAAACCACGACATGATTAACTACTGTAGATATCATTTTCTTCTTCACGAGATAAAACAAACCGAAATTTACGAATCCTCTATTTTTAGAGTTTTCCAGAAGTTAAATCTTCTCAAACACAAATAATAAAATTACACACGTAAAGGATAGTGTTCAAGAAAAAAAAAAACCAAAACCAAAACGCACGCCCAGATTTTCCCATATAACTAGCAACATAGAATTTTGGATTGCTGGGTATTTTTCAAAACCCAGTTCAAGCTTTTTACTGTGCTTACAAAACCCCAAGTCTATGTATTACTCATACATTTAAGTAAACCCTTATGGGCATTATTTCTTGCAACAATAAATCGAACCCACAACTTGATGAGACTGAACATTATATTTTACAAATTGAAAAGCATTCATTCACCATAATAAAAAAAATGAACCACGATTTCCATGGAAGGTGAAAACCCTTGTCTCCAGTGCAAAGCCTCCACGGGCCAACTTTTCGTACAAGCAAAACTACTCTATCAAAAAACGAAAGTATACAACCAGTAATTAAGTTCCTATATAGAAAAAACGCAGAGCCCTTAACCATTTCCTTTTCTACCAAGACTAAGACGCAGAAATATTTCCCTTAGACTTTGGTTATACAAAAAAGAATGTAGATTAAAGATCCATGCCCAACATCCCTTCAGTTATGAGTCAAAACAAAAATACACAGATTCTATAAGCTAAACATTTATGATCAATAGAAAATGCTGGCGATTTATCCAAGTAATATTAATATCAATCCAAACCCCAAAATACACACAAAAGCAGACAATATTTACCCCAGTAGAAAGCTTTAAACATTTTGGCTTAGCCATTTAGTCAAACTATTGTGTCAAACATAAAACCCTCACAGGTTATCTCTATCTCAAACAAAAAAATACATTATCAGCTCTCTTCCAAAATCCTTGGTCAAGCCAAATGCGACCCTATGGAGACTTTAAATAAATTACAATGAGCCAAGGGGCATCACGAAGCCCCATTCACAAAGAAAACTAAACAATACTCTTCCCCATAGTTGCGATAGGAAGGGGCGAGGGTTGGAAAGACCTGAACTTACTTTTATTTTTGCCAAAGCCCAATTCAGTCACCTAGCAACACCCAACACCGAGAAACATAATCTACTACCTTCCAGTAAAACCACAAAACCAAACCATAAGTCAAATGCTGGGAAGAAAACGAAATCATATAAGTTAGATGAGTGAAATATTTAAATAGTAAAGAGTTTTACCTGTTGGTGAGCTGCCTTAGTGTTCCCTTCCCTCACGAAAAAGAAAACAAGGGAATTGACCATGAGCATAGCTCAGGTCAGGCCCTCTCCTTACTGACATAGCCAGGAGACCACGAGAATGACCAAAACACGAAAGTGAACAACAGGGTAAACCCTAGTGTCCAGTTGGCCACATGTCCACGTGAACTTCACATGTATACATTTATTACTCCAACCACTTTCCTTTTTACATTTCAATAAACTACCCATATGCTATAGTCAAGTCGTGAAAGTGGATTTGGCCTTTCACCATGCCAAAGGTTTATTTCTTGCTAAGTCCTTAGTCCATTTCTCATCACTTTAGGATATAGTATAGGAGTTCCACTTTAGGTAGAGGCCATGGTTATAATACTTGCAACACATATCACATATAGAATGCATTAGCAAAATTTGCTAAGTAAGCCAGAAATCACCATATCTCACCCGTTACCTCTCGGCATCTTCGTCGGCAGTTCGAATAGCAACATTAAAGTCTCATAAGGACTCATCCTTCTCTCACCAAGTCCATCAGGCCTGGAATAAAGATGTAAACCAGTTTAAAACATTTAACGGAAAACTAAAATGCATTCAGGACTTTAAGGGCAGGGTACCTGAAGAGAAAGCATTAAGACTGTTAAATTGAACTACTTATTACTTCTTACTGCTTCTGCAAAATATAACTTTCAAGACGAATCATCTTAGAACCTAGTTCCCACGACATCACACAAAAATCATCAACTCAACTCACCAATACTGAAGTTAATTTACCTTACTTTATCTGTTATTGGTAGTATATTTAGTAAGATGAAAATTATTTATTTTTCACTATTTTTAGGGACATTACAAGTGGTATCAGATCCCAGCTACAACACTAAGTGACCTATTGGGATCATTACAAGAAGAACAATCCACTGCACATACCCATAAACCAAAATATACATTTATAATTCTATTTTATATATGTTGATGAACTAACAGATTTTCGCTCTGGACATTTATATACATTGCAGGTACTAACACAGCATGAGTATGAAGACAGAGGAAGAAAACAACATACAAGGGAATTTAAACTCACCACCATGAGAGCAAGAAATTGTGGTGGAGTTAAACTCAGACTTGATGAAATCAATTTAGAATTTACAGGCAAAGTTCCAAAGCTTCAGACATGACAACATACAAGAAAGACGAGAACAACAAGCTATAAATGAGGCTCTGCTTCAGACTTTAACAGGGGAAAAACCCTAGGGAAAGCCCATTTTCTCAGCCAATACTTTTAAAGCGAGAGACTGTCACACAAAGAATATATCGGTCCTAAAGAAGAGGAACAAGGAGAACACATAACGGAGTCAATGGAAGGGGACTGTAAGAGCTCTTCCAACTATGATGGGTAACCACCTCCTTGCAAGAAAAGGAGGAAAAGTGACGACCATTTATAGGAAGAATTTAGAAAGATAAAATCCCCAACATATGACGGTGAGATAAATACCGGGAAAAAGGTTGAGGAGTGGCTGTTAGGAATGGACAAGTATTTCAAAGTCCACAACTATTCTAGTGAAATGCAAGCCCGACTGGCCATTTACAATCTACATGGTAAAGCATCCAGATGGTGGAGGGATCTGAAACACACCAAAGGGCAAGAAATGAGGGACATAAAATGGGATTCTTTCAGCAAAATATTTCAGGACAAATACATGTTTGAAAGATTCTTTGACAAGAAGATCAAAGAATTCCATGAATTGAAAATCGGCTCTGTAACCATGGAAGCATTCATAAACAGATTCTTAGATCTGCTGCATTATGTCCCATACATCAAAGATGAAAAGTCAAGATACAACAATTCTTGGGATGTCTACCACCAAATTTTAGAGAAAAGATTGAATTTGACATGCCCAAAACCTTAGAGGTGACTTTACACAAAGCAAGACTCTGTTATGAACATGGGCAGCCAAGGATTGATAACATAAACAGAAACAAAGATAGATTCAGAAAATTCTCAGACAATCGAAGACCAGGTTTTAGACCACCACCTTATCGGAAACAAAAGAATAGTTTCCCACTCAACAGAGGCTTCAATGTAACCGACCTCATGCACGACCAAATGCACCCCCACCACAGGCCAACAGACCAACTTTCAACAAAGGAGCAAAAGCTGCCCCACCAACCATTACTTGTTGGAAGTTCCAAGGGCCCCACTACTTCAAAGATTGCCCCAAAACATCAAACAGAGGGTTACACAATGTCCAAGCATACCCTACAGTAGGGGACATGGCAAGAATACACAGAATCTATGCTGCACTTGATATCCGGCAAGCAGACCATCAGGACACTATGGTTGAAATTGAGGGTAAGATCTCAAACACAACCATTTCAGTCCTAATAAATCCCGGTGCATGCCGGAGTTATATATCCCCTAAGGTTGTTGATACTTGTAAGTTAAACGGAGTGAGCCATGAGAAACCATGGTTGGTACAACTAGTCACTGGTACCAGACGAAAAGTCTTTAAACTAGTTAAAACCTGTGAGATAGATCTGAACGGTTTCCCAACTAGCGTGGATTTAGACATCCTACCACTAGGATCCTATGATGTACTGATAGGCATGGATTGGTTAGAAGAACATCATGCCCTACTTGACCTCTTGAACAAGTCCATACTATGCATGAATAACCAAGGAAACCAGAAGACCATTCAGGGTATCCCTAAGAAAGTTTCCGTAAGACAGATATCTGCTTTACAAGCAAAGAAATGCATAAGGAAGGGTTGTAAACTCTTTGTAGTCAACATTCAAACCGTAGAAATTGATAGGGAACGGAAAATTGAAGACTTCCCAGTCCTTGTAGAATTCAAGGATGTATTTCCCGAGGAAATACGAGGCCTGCCGCCCAAACGAAACCTAGACTACTCCATATAATTAACACTAGGTTCCGTATCAGTTTCCAAAGCCCCTTACCGCATGAGTCCGCTCGAACTAGTGGAACTCAAGGTTCAGTTACAAGAGTTGATCGAGAAGGGTTACATTCGACCCAGTGTGTCTCCATGGGGGGCACCCATATTCTTTGTCAAGAAGAAGGATAGGACGATGCGAATGTGCATCAATTACCGCTAACTCAACAAATTGACCATCAAGAACCGTTACCCACACCCTAGAATTGATGACTTGTTTGATCAATTCGAAGGAGCGAAGATCTTCTCAAAGATTGACCTACAGTCCAGATACCACCAGGTGAGAATCCATGATGAAGACATCAGTAAGACAGAATTTCGAACCTATTACGACCACTACGAGTTTGTGGTCATGCCTTTTGGACTGACTAACGCACCTTCCAACTTTATGTGCATGATGAACAACATCTTTAGTAAATACCTAGACAAGTTTGTTCTAGTTTGCATCAACAACATTCTGATCTACTCCAAGAATGAAGAAGAACACGAAGAACACCTCTTGATAGTATTACGAATACTACGAGAACACCAATTATATGCTAAGTTTAGCAAGTGTGACTTCTACAAATCCCAGATACAATACTTAGGACACATCATTTCCGAGAAGGGAATAGCAGTCGACCCAGAAAAGGTTAAAGCTATTGAAGAATGGCCCACACCTACTTGCATATTCGACATAAGATTGTTTCTAGGCTTAGCCAGATATTACCAAAAGTTCATTGAGAACTTCTCGCGGATTGCTTGTCCTATGATTTCCTTGCAGAAGAAGGCAAACGAGTTTATCTGGATGGTTAAGTGCGAAGAAAGCTTTCAAAAGCTGAAGCAACTATTGATTAGTGCACTGATTTTACGAATTGTAGACCCAATGGGGACTTCATTGTTTGTATGGATGCAAGCAAGAAAGGACTTGGGGGAGTCCTTATGCAATATAATTTTTTCATCTGCTACGAATCGAGGAAGTTGAAAGAACATGAGTAGAACTATCCTACACACGACCTCGAGCCAGCCTCCATCATCCATGCTTTGAAGATGTGGAGACATTACCTTATGGGAAAGAAATTCCTATTAATGACGGACAACATGAGTTTGAAGTACCTTTTCGACCAACCCGACCTAAATGCTAGGTAGGCTAGGTGGTTATCCTTCCTTAACGAGTACCATTTCGAACTAAAGCACATAAAAGGCAAGGAAAACAAGATTGCAGATGCCTTGAGCCGACAAGCACATATGATTTATGAGGTCAAGGTAAGTCAAACCGACTCAGACTTGCACAATAGAATTCGAATGGCAAGTAGGAGTGACCGTTTCTACACAGAAATCCTTACAAAGATCCAAGAGGATAGACTATTCCAACAATAGAAGGAGTATAAGATAGACGAGTCAGGACTGCTATGGTCAAAAGAGAGACTTTATGTCCCAGAAGGCAGAGACATTAGAACTAACATCCTCACGGAGTTCCATCAAAACCCTTATTCGAGACATCCGGGATATCAAAAGATGATATCAGCAATAAAGAAACACTTCTTTTGGCCTAAACTAAAATCCGAAATAGCTTTATTCATTGCTAAGTGACAAGAGTGTCAAATGGTCAAAGTTGAACACTAGCACCCTTCAGGACTACTACAACCCTTACCCATTCTAGAGTGGAAGTGGGAGGTAATCAGTATGGATTTCATAACCGGGTTGCCAAAAAGTAAGAGTCAAAATGACTCCATATTTGTAGTGGTAGACAAGTTATCCAAGGCAGCCCATTTTATACCAGTAAAGTCTACCTACAAAGTCGTTCACATCGCGGAGATCTTCCTGAAGGAGATTTTTTGATTGCATACGATACCCAAGGAAATCATTTTCGATTGAGACACGAAGTTCACTAGCAACTTCTGGAGGGCAATGTTCTTCGGTTTGGAGACATAAGTGCAGTTCAGTACCACGTACCATCCCCAAACCGACGAACAAACAGAACGAGTAAACCAAATACTTGAGGATATGCTAAGGATGTATGTCATGAACAACCCCACAATGTGGGAAGATTATTTGCACCTCGCAGAGTTTTCCTACAACAACTGATACCAAACCTCTTCCAAGATGATCCCTTTCGAAGTACTCTATGGCAAGAAGTGTCTGACACCTGTGACTTGGGATAGTCCAGTAGATAGACTTAAGCTAGGCCCCGATTTACTTAAAGACTTGGAGCAACTAGTCTCCAAGGTACAACAAAATTTGAAGGAGGCACAAGACCGCCAAAAGATTTATGTGGATAAGAAAAGAAAATACAAAGACTACCAGGTTGACGAACATTTCTTCCTAAAAGTAAAGGCAAAACGAAGCTCTTTGAGCTTAGGACGATGCGGGAAACTAGCCCCCACGTTTTGTGGACCTTTTGAGATACTGGCCAAGAAGGGTCCAGTAGCATATGAGTTAGCCTTACCAGCTCATGTAAAAGTTCATAATGTTTTTCATGCATAATTATTAAAGAAATATGTATAGGATACTAAACATGTGATTGATTGGTCCTTATTAAAGGTGGAGCCCGAAGGGGAATTCATGTTGGAACCACTCCACATCTTAGACAAGAGAGAGGTGCAACTTAGAAGATGGACCATCACCCAGCTGAAAGTGCAATGGAGGCACTTCGGACCAGAGGAGGCTACTTGGGAAAATGAGGCAACCATGAAAGAGGCATACCCCGCCTTGTTTCATGACTTTATTTCTAGTCCCTAGAACATCAGGACGGTGTTGTTCTAAGCGGGGAGGGATGTAATATCCCAAATTTTGACTAACTATTTTCTAATGTTATATATTGGGCTTAAAGCCCCAACACATATGATTTGTTTTGATTATTGGTCATAAGCCCTAGTGCACATGATTTGTTGCTTTTCATAGATTTCAATATTGGGCGTGGACCCTGACTGACGCATTATTGTTAGACATTGGGAAAGAAATCCCTAATGGATTGATTATGTTTTGTTATGAGAATTGGGTACAAAACCCTAATATACTGAGATGACCTTTTGTTACATACTGTGAAGAGTTATGATTTACATGAGTAACTTATATGGTGTGTTGAGCATGGACTCAGGAACACACGGATGACCTACGTACTGAGCATAAGCCCCGATGTACCTAGAAGATTTTATTATGTACTGGGTGTAAATCCTGACGTACATTGAGTGTTGGGAATAAGCCCTAGAGCACTCCAAGCTTGATAAATAAACATCGGATCCGAGGCCATTATACATTCTAGATGTGCTTCACTACCACATTCTAGTACTAGTGTTGATCAGGAGGCTCTGGAATTGCACTAGTGTAACACCCATGTGAGAGTGTTGAGTTAAAGCTTTGAAGAGCACTCGGGGTTACTAGATCTTAAAAGTTTTGAGTCGAGAAGACTCTGAATAACACTTCTATTCATCACATTTATTTAAATTGGTTAAATGAATCATTTTCTATCTATCACCAAGTACTGCGGGAACTACCATGTTAAACGAGGGAATCCAACATGCAAAGAGAGAAACCTAGAGGTACCTAGACTAGCCGAATATCCAAGCTTACCAAGACCCTGCCCAAAAGAAGAGGACCTTGTACTTAAATAGTTAAAAGAAATATTATGGTATGTATCTAATTAAATCAATGAATTTATCATAACTAGCTATTGAATAATTAAATTTAATTATTTTTATGTGAAAAACATGCATAAATTAGTTCTCAAGATGATATTATTATTAATAGTATTAATAATAATATTGTTATTATTTTCTTAAAAAGGAAATGTATCTTATACACTCATATAATGCATAAATATTATGCATAGAATAGTTTTCACATTGTTATACTATTAATAGTATTACTATATGTATTGTTAAATATCAGTAATAATACATTTATTATTATTATTTATGAGTTAACTAAAGTTACATCCACTCAAAACAAATAAAGGTCATAAATAAACTAGGAGTAAAATAATAAGTAAATATCTTTTAAAAGATATTATTTTTCAAATTAAAATTTATAACCTAAATATAAAATGATTCAAACATTTATATTCCAAACCAAACTCACCTATATAAAAGAGGGAAGATCCCAAGAGAGGGGATCATCTTTTGCTGAAATCATTCTCTTACGAATGAAGGAGAATTATTTTCCAAGAACTGAAGCAGTCCCACATTAAATTGCAGATCTGATTCAGCAATTCAACCTAGAGCCTCTACTTCTCTCATTGCATGTTGGAACCAGCTCGGGGGGGTCCAATTAGAACCATGAATGGTCTAAGGGTCATGGTTGGGAGGAACATGGTAGTTCCAAAGTTATCCAGTTAAAGATCATCCTACAGGTCATCTAAATCTATAAGTTTTCTGCATTAATTATTGTTTGAGTGTGCAGGTTTTACAGAGGAGGATCAAACTTCAAAGTAACCAGATACGAACTACATTTTTTCTATTTCAATTTAAATAGAACTAGAAACTTAAAATAGGATTTATTATGTAGCACTGTTTCCCTGCACTTTATAATTTTATGCCTTTCATAGAGCAAGGGCCAATGGGCATGGGCTCTCGGGGTTACATTTTAGGATCAAGGTTCATTTAAGAATTATTATCTCTGATACATTTAGGAGTATGAACTAAACCATCTAAAGGTCTAGCAGGGATAGCCTAGCTAGCCAGTGCTAGACACCTAGGTCAACAGAGAACTTAGAAACCAAATCGATACTTCAATGGTTGACTGATTTCTTGAAAGCCTTATATATTTAAATTTGCATTTTATTTCTCAAACCTCATACTGTGTTTTCGAATTAATTTATAGTTAGGGTTTATTTCCTTTTGCAGCTATTACGATTCTTCTTCAAAACCCAGTTTTCTTTTATTTTAAATTAAAGAACAAAATGAAATCAAAATCTAGTCAACCCTACATTGTTAAACGCAGGTTGAAACCTCAAATCTCATTGCCATCATTTCTTTAAACATAGAATCGCAGACATAGGTAGAGGCATTCTTTTTAGATCAACCACATTATTGTAAACCACGACATGATTAACTACTCTAGATATGATTTTCTTCTTCCCGAAACAAAACAAACATAAATTTATGAATCCTCTATTTTCAGAGTTTTGCACAAGTTAAATCTTCTCAAACATAAATACTAAAATTACACAAGTAACGGATAGTGTTCAAGAAACGAAAAACGAAAACCAAAACACAGACCCAGATTTTCCCATATAACTAGCAACCTAGATTTTTGGATTGCTGGGTATTTTTCAAAACCCAGTTCAAGATTTTTACTATGCTTACAAAACCCCAAGTCTACGCATTACTCGTACATTTTAGTAAACCCTTATGGGCATTATTTCTTGCAACAATAAATCGAACCCACAACTTGATGAGACTACACACTATCTTTTAGAAATTGAAAAGAATTCATTCACCATAATAAAAAAAATGAACCACGATTTCCATGGAAGGTGAAAACCCTTGTCTCCAGTGCAAAGCCTCCACAGGCCAACTTTTCATACAAGAAAAACTAATCTATCAACAAGCGAAAGTATACATCCAGTAATCAAGTTCCTACATGGAAAAAATGTAGAGCCCTTAACCATTTCCTTTTCTACCAAGACTAAGACACATAAATATTTCCCATAGACTTTGCTTATATAGTAAAAGAATGTAGATAAAATAACCATGCCCAGTATCCCTTCAGTTATGAGTCAAAGTGAAAATACGCAGAGTCTATAAGCTAAACATTTATGCTCAATAGAAAACGCTAGCGATTGATCCAAGTAACATTAATATCAGTCCAAACCCCAAAATACACACAAACACATACAATATTTACCCCAGTAGAAAAATTTAAACATTTTGGCTTAGCCATTTAGTCAAACTACTGTGTCAAACATAAAACCCTCACGGGTTATCTCCAGCTCAAACAAAAAAATACATTATCGTCTCCCTTCCAAAATTCTTGGTCAAGCCAAAGGTGACCCTATGGAGACTTCAAATAAATTACAATTAGCCAAGGGGCATCACGAAGCCCCATTCACAAAGGAACTGACCATGAGCGTAACTCAAGTCAGATCCCTCTCCTTACTGACACAACCAAGAGACCACGAGAATGACCAAAACACGAAAGTGAACAACAAGGTAAACCCTAGTGTCCAGTTGGCCACATGGCCATGTGAACTTCACATGTATACATTTATTACTCCAACCACTTTCCTTTTTACATTTCAATAAACTACCCATATGCTATAGTCAAGTCGTGAAAGTGGATTTGGCCTTTCACCATGCTAAAGGTTTATTTCTTGCTAAGTCCTTACTCCATTTCTCATCACTTTAGGATATAGGTTAGGAGTTCCACTTTAGGTACAGGCCATGGTTATAATAACTGCAACACATATCACGTATAGAATGCATTAGCAAAATTTGCTAAGTAAGCCAGAAATCACCATATCTCACCCCTTACCTCTCGGCAGCTTCTCTGGCATTTCGAATAGCAACATTAAAGTCTCAGAAGGACTCATCCTTCTCTCACCAAGTCCATCAGGCCTGGAATAAAGATGTAAACCAGTTTAAAACATTTAACGGAAAACTAAAATGCATTTAGGACTTTAAGGGAAGGGTACTTGAAGAGACAGCATTAAGACTGTCAAACTGAAATACTTATTACTTCTTACTGCTTCCACAAAATATAACTTTCAAGACGAATCATCTTAGAACCTAGTTTCCACAGCGTCACACAGAAATCATCAACTCAACTCACTAGTAATGAAGTTAAGTTACCTTACTTTATCTGTTATTGGTAGTATATTTAGTAAGATGAAAAAATTTAATTTTCACTATTTTTAGGGACATTACACCTTCCGGATAGACTAACGCACCCGCAAATTTTATCTGCATGATGAACAGTATCTTTAGTCAATACCTAGACAAGTTCGTACTAGTATTCATTGACGACATTTTGATCTACTCCAAAAGTGAGGAAGAACATGAAGAACACCTCCGAATAGTTTTGCGAGTGTTGCGAGAACACCAACTTTACGCTAAGTTTAGCAAGTGTGATTTCTACAAACCACAGATACAGTACCTTGGTCACATCATTTTTGAGAAGGGTATAGCAATCGACCTTGAAAAGATTAAATCCATAGAGGAATGGCCTACACCTACTTGCGTGACCGACATAAGATCATTCTTAGGTTTATCCGGTTACTACCAGAAGTTCATTGAGAACTTCTCGCGGATTGCTTGTCCAATGACTGCCTTGCAGAAAGAGGAAAACAAGTTCCTTTGGACAACCAAGTGTGAAGAAATATTATAGAAACTAAAACAACTTTTGACGAGCACACCTATTTTACAGATTGTTGATCCCAAGGGGGACTTTGTTGTTTGCACAGATGCAAGAAAAGAAGGACTTGGTGGAGTTCTTATGCAGAATGAATTCGCCATCTGCTATGAGTCAAGAAAGTTGAAGGAACATGAATAGAACTACCCCACCCACGATCTTGATGTTAGGATATTTAGACACTTAGGATTTAGTTAAGATCAACTTGTGTAATATATCCGTTAGGGATAGTGTGTTTCTTTAGTATGCATTAGTATGCATTTGTAAATACTTAATCCGACGGTCACGATATGTTTCCGACATAGAGTGATCCGATGGCTCAACTTCTCTTAGATCAAACCTAACCTTGATCCGTGGCTTAACACCCGATTGGTCCATGATCTCTATTTAAAGAGCATGGAGAGTCATTGTTTAGTTGATCGATTATGAGAAGCTCATTTGTAACTTTCTTTCTTTGCATAATAAATTGTCCCGTAGAAGCTATTTGGCCGGGGCCGTGGAGTGTTTTCCTCAAGAGGGTTTAAACCACGTCAAAACATCGGTGTGTTGATCTGTGATGTGTTTGTGTGAAGCGGTTGCTCTTGGTGTTCGGTCCTTTGGTAGTACCCTATGTACCCGAACATGGTATCAGAGCTTTTATGAAGTGCTGCTTCCGGTTGTGATCTAGATCTTGAACTACTGTTGCCGAAACTTGAAAGGGTGTCTAGTTCTGATATTTCTGTGCATTTCTGGGCTATGGGAGGTGTTCCATTGCGTCCAGAGCGTCGTTTCCATTGGGAAATAGTTTTTGTTTGATCGAAAACGGTTCCCGGTTGCTCCAGAAACGCGTATTTCATCAGACCTGAAGGTATAATGTTACAGTGACCCATTTTTTTATTTCGTTTTTTGAAAAGAAAAAATCTCATATTTCATCTTTTTTTTACTGTTAGATTTTTTTGTTCAGATTTTTGCTTTCCCATCTGCGTATGCTCTTTGCCGTGCACCTTGAGCGATCTCGGCAAATCAGAAACAGAAAGGGAAAGGGTTTTTCTCGGCTGCGTATGCTCTTTGCCGTGCACCTTGCGCGATCTCGGCAAATCAGAAACAGAGAGAAAACGTGTATTTTCCGGGCAAGCTAACAAGATCTAACTCCACAAGTGTGGAAAAGTTTTTTTTGTTTCGTTTTGTGGTCTGTTTTGCAGGAAAGAGGGCAAGCACGCAAACCGAGCAAGAAGAGTAAAAAAAAAAAAAAAAGCCCCCTTCCTCATTCCCATATTTTACATACCTTTTAATCTAGCTCACTTGGTTCAAAGTTGCTTTATTCCTTAATAGGTCTTGAGTTCAAGTCTTAGGAAGTTGCTTTTAAAAGGAAAAGTGCATGCAATTTCTATTTTCAAGTTACTTTATTGTAAAAGTGCATCTCACTTAAATAATAAAAAATAAAAATACAAGTGAGTCACTTAAGTTTTTTATTGTTGCACTATTTAAAAGTAATATCATTGTAAAAGTGAAATCACTTATTTTACAAAAGTGGTTCACTTAAAGCAACTTTCTTGTAAAGTGATTATCAAAAGGTTCATCTTGGGAAGAGGGGGGTTCTTTTTTTTGCTGGACATTCTCTAGCTGCCACGTCACTATTGGGGACATCTTCAACAGTTTCTTTGTTCAAGAATAACTTCATCATACAGAGTCAGTTTTCAGTGCCGTTTTTTTTTAAACCGCTTATTTTTTCGAGATCTTCATATCCAGACTATTGGTTTATGCTTTTATAGCTATTAATTTACAAATATGGCCTCCCATTGTGATATTCTACTTAACAGTTCCAACTATTTCTCATGGAAATCTCGTATGGAGGATGTTCTACGAAGTAGGGGACTTTTCAGAATTACCACAGGGAAAGAAAAAGAACCCACTGATGATGATAAGAAAATAAAATGGGCAAATAGATGTGATGAAGCTCGTGGATTGATTGGGATGTCAATCTCTACTGATTTGCGATTCCACATATATGGAATTGATGAACCTAATACTGCTTGGGACAAGTTGGAAACTGTGTTTGGTAAACACAATGAAATTCGAGGTCACCAACTCGAAAATGAGTTGATTTCTTTAAATCCAAGTGACTTTTCATGCATTCAAGATTATTTATCTAAGTACAAAACTCTTAAGCTCTTATGTGCAGAATGTAAGATTGAGAGGAAAGACAAACAATGCATTTATCATATTCTTTCCAAACTTGGACCTGCATATTCTGTTTTTGTATCTACATTTTACTCCATGAAAGCATCATTGAATGCAGCTAGCTATCAAGAGCCTAGTCTTGAATCCTTTTGTGATTCCTTGATTAGGGAACAAGATAAACTCATTCATCTTGGAATAATCAACAATGCAGATACATCTGGGAAAGCCTTATTGTCCCAACAGAAAGAAAAGTCCAAGCCTCCCAAGAAACAAAATTTTCGCAATAATAAGTCAAACAAGGGTCCAAAACCCTCTCAGTCAGCTCCTTCTTTAAAAAATGACAAAGGATCCAAGCCAAAAGGAAAGAAGACTGAGCGTCATTGCAACTATTGCGGGAAAGATAATCATGATGAATCTAAATGTTTCAAGAAGATGGCAGCCTTGGAAGCATCAATGAAGAAGCACCACATCAGCCTAGATTCGCCTTCAGAATCTGCCTCTCCTGGACATGCACTTTGTGCTTCTGGTTATTCTTATAATGCATCTTCTTCTTCTACTTCAAATGAATGGCTGATTGATTCTGGAGCATCTTATCATATGGCTAAGGATCAAGCCATCTTTTTTACTATGCATGAATGTAACACCAAAAAAATATTTGTTGGTGATGATAGATATCTAAGTGTTGTAGGAGCTGGAACAGTTCCAGTAGATAATGGTCATTTTAGTGATGTACTATGCGTTCCAAGAATTTCCTGCAATTTGTTATCAGTCTATCAGATCACTCATTCTGGTGAAGGTAAAACTGTGACCTTTACACCTCACCAAGTTGTAATCAAGGATTTTAAAGATCCTCAACAGGTCCTAACTACTGGAATTGTTGATGATATTACCAGGTTGTACAAGTTTAACAACTTTGGGTCATCACCTTTCCCTTTAGTTTTTGTTGCTCATAGTGATAACTTGAGCAAACTTTGGCATGAGTGATTTGGTCACTTAAATTATCGCTCATTGCAACAACTATGTAAAGAAAATATGGTGACAGGTCTTCCGATGGTATCTTGCAGAGATGGTGTTTGCTCCGGTTGTGTACTCGGAAAACATCATCGGGACAGTTTTGACAAACGTGCCTCTTGGCACGCCTCGGTTCCCTTGGAGCTTGTGCATAGTGACTTGTGTAGTCCTCTTCCATCTGCTTCCTTTTCTGGTTTCAAATATTTCTTAACTTTCATTGATGATTACACCAGACGGACTTGGGTTTATTTCCTAAAACTTAAGAGCGAAGTATTTAACATGTTCTTGGCCTACAAGGCCCTTGTTGAAAAACAATCTGGTCATCAAATTATCAAGTTAAGATCTGACAATGGAGGAGAATATGTTAACAAACAGTTCACTACTTTCTGCACTGAACAAGGCATCCAACAACAGCACACTGTTCCATATACACCACAACAAAATGGTGTAGCTGAGCGGAAGAACCGCACTTTAAAAGAAATGGCTAATTGTATGATCCAATCTAAAGGACTAAGTCTTCAATTTTGGGCTGAAGCCATAAATTATGCAAATTACATAGTTAATCGCACCTCCACAAAAGCATTACAAGGTATAACACCGGAAGAAGCATGGAGTAAAATTAAACCTGATGTAAGTCACTTTCGTGTGTTTGGTAGTGAAGCATGGGCTCATATTCCGGATGAAAAACGGAAAGCATTGCAGCCTAAAAGTGAAAAGTGCATATTTGTAGGATATTCTGAAGATGTAAAAGGTTATAGACTTCTTCAACCACATTCTCATGCTATAATCATTAGAAGAGATGTTAAATTTGATGAAAATATCTTGGCCTGCGAGCCTAACTCGGCGATTGTGCCATCTTTGGCCTGCGAGCCTGATTCGGCGTTTGTGCCTTCTTCTTCTTCTTCCAACTTTCTTGACAGGTTTCCAACTCCAGTTTCTGATGATGACAGTGAGGATGAAAATCCACCTCCGCCTGCTCATGTTCCTCCAGTTGCATCAGCACAAGTGCTTTCTCGATGGGTCCGTTCAACATGTGAAGCAGCTGGTGATCTTGCCGGTGATCCTAGAGATCAACGTCGAACACGTTCTCAGTTTCAGCGAGCCTCTTCTCTTTTGGCTCAAGTTTCCGAGAATCATGATCCAGACACTTTTGCAGAAGCTTCAGGGAATCCAGATTGGGATGCAGCCATGGATGAAGAATATCGTTCCTTAATGGCGAACGATACTTGGGATCTTGTACCTCTTCCAAAAGGAAGAAAACTTGTTATATGTAAATGGGTCTACAGAACTAAGTATGCATCAGATGGAAGTGTTGAAAGACTTAAGGCAAGGTTAGTTGCCAAAGGTTTTTCCCAAGTTGAAGGGATTGACTACAATGAAACCTTTGCTCCCGTCGCCAAAATGAACTCCATCTGCCTTGTTCTTTCCCTTGCAGCCTTACACAACTGGGAATTCCATCAAATGGATGTGAAGTCTGCCTTCTTACATGGTGATTTACAGGAGGAAATTTACATGGAACAACCTCCTGGCTATGTTCAGAATAACTCTAGCCTTGTCTGCCGCCTTAAGAAATCCTTATATGGCCTTAAGCAAGCTCCTAGAGCTTGGTATGCCAAAATGGATAACTTTCTCCTTGACACTGGTTTTTCTAGATGCCATTCTGAACCCAATGTCTATACCAAGAAAGTAGGAAACCATCTCATCATACTTGTTCTATATGTTGATGACCTTATTCTTACTGGTAGTGACCCTAAGCTTATAACCCATGTGAAATCCAGTCTTAAACAAAATTTTGAAATGTCAGACTTAGGAAATTTGCATTATTTTCTTGGTCTCCAAGTCCTGCAAACCAAAGAAGGAATCTTTCTTTCTCAGTCTAAGTATGCTTGTGACCTTCTTCGACGCTTTCACATGGAAGATTGTACACCAGCCCCTTCTCCCTTCCAGTCTGGAGTCAAACTTTCTGCCACTTGTACTTCACCTGAAGTAGATGCCACCTTGTATCGTCAGCTTGTTGGTAGTCTTTTATACTTGACTCATTCCCATCCTGACCTTTCCTTTTCCGTTGGTCGAGTTGCCCGTTATATGCAGACACCTCATGAAAGTCACTGGAAAGCAGCTAAAAGAATACTTCGATATATTCGAGGTATAGTTCAGTTTGGGATTCATTACAGTACAGGGGGGAAACCTTTGTTGGTTGGTTTCACTGATTCAGATTGGGCCGGCGATCCTGATGATCGAAAGTATACTGCAGGTTATGTTTTCAGTCTGGGATCTGGACCTATTACTTGGGCTTGTAAGAAACAAAAAGCTCTTGCTCTTTCTTCAGCAGAGGCAGAATATCGAGCAGTAGTTAATGCCAGTCAGGAAGCTTTATGGCTTCGACAGATCCTTTCAGAGTTTGGATTCGAGCAGCAGCAGCCTACTCCACTTTGGTGCGACAATCAAAGTGCCATCAAGCTTGCCAAAGATCTAGTTCTACATCAACGCAGCAAACACATTGAGCTACATATGCACTTCATCAGAAATCTTGTTCATGATCGTGTTCTTGAAGTGCTCTTTTGCCCTACAGATGATCAAGTTGCAGACATCTTCACCAAGTCTCTTACAGAAGCGAAGTTTTCTAAACTTCGATCTATGTTAGGAGTTCAGGAACTTGTCATTAAGGGGGGATAGGCTCTAATGCCTCCTTCCTTCTCCTAATAGTGTCACTTTGTAAATCCTTCAATCCTATCCCAAGTTGTTCTTAAGGGGGGGTGTTAGGATATTTAGACACTTAGGAGTTAGTTAAGATCAACTTGTGTAATATATCCGTTAGGGATAGTGTGTTTCTTTAGTATGCATTAGTATGCATTTGTAAATACTTAATCCGACGGTCACGATATGTTTCCGACATAGAGTGATCCGACGGCTCAACTTCTCTTAGATCAAACCTAACCTTGATCCGTGGCTTAGCACCCGATTGGTCCATGATCTCTATTTAAAGAGCATGGAGGGTCATTGTTTAGTTGATCGATTATGAGAAGCTCATTTGTAACTTTCTTTCTTTGCATAATAAATTGTCCCGTAGAAGCTATTTGGCCGGGGCCGTGGAGTGTTTCCCTCAAGAGGGTTTAAACCACGTCAAAACATCGGTGTGTTGATCTGTGATCTGTTTGTGTGAAGTGGCTGCTCTTGGTGTTCGGTCCTTTGGTAGTACCCTGTGTACCCGAACACTTGAAATAGCCGCCATAATCCATGCCTTAAATATGTGGAGGCGTTACCTTATGGGAAAGAAGTTCCTATTGAAGACAGAAAACATGAGTTTGAAGTACTTATTTGAACAACCCGACGTAAATGCTAGGAAATCCAGGTGGTTATCCTTCCTTAGTGAGTACCACTTTGAACTACAACACATAAAAGGAAAGGAAAACAAGATCGTCGATGCTTTAAGTCGACGGGCTCATATGTTATATGAGTTAATAGTAAGTTAGATTGACTCAGACTTGCACGACAGAGTTAGAACGACATGCAGAAATGGCCGATTCTATGTCGAAATCCTTAAAAAGATTCAGGAGGATAGGCTATTACAACAACAAAAGGAATATAAGATAGACAAGTTAGGATTGTTATGGTCAAAGGAGAGACAGTATGTTCCGGAGAGCGGATACATTAGACCCAACATTCTCATAGAGTTCCATCAGAAACCCTACTCAGGGCATACAGGATATCAAAAGATTATATCAACAGTAAAGAAACCCTTTTTATGGCCTAGATTGAAAGCCGACATAGCCTTGTTCATCACTAAGTGCCAGGAATTCCAACTAGTTAAGGCGGAACACCAGCACCCTTCAGGGTTACTGCAACCATTACCCATTTCAGAGTGGAAATGGGAGGTCATTAGTATGGATTTCATCACAGGTTTACCCAAGAGTAAGAAACAAAATGATTCCATCTTTGTAGTAGTAGACAAGTTATCTAAAGCGACACATTTGACACCGGTGAAGTCTACTTACAAAGCTGTCCACATCGCGGACATATTCCTAAAAGAGATCTTCTGATTGCATGGGATACCCAAGGCAATCATTTCAGATCTAGACATGAAGCTCACTAGTAACTTTTGGAGGGCACTATTCTCCGGTTTGGAGACACAACTATGGTTCAGTACCGCGTACCATCCGCAAACCGACGTACATACAGAGCGAGTGAACCAAATCCTTGAGGATATGCTTAGGATGTGTGTTATGAACAACCCCTTGGAATGGGAGGATTATCTACACCTCGCAAAGTTTGCTTACAAAAATGGATACCAGACCTCTGCCAAGATGAGTCCCTTCGAGGTACTCTATGGCAGAAAGTGTAGGGCACTGGTGACATGGGATAGTTTGGTAGACAGACTTATGTTGGGTCCAGATTTACTAAAGGACTTGGAGCAGTTAGTTAACAAAGTACAACAAAACTTGAAAGAGTCACAAGACCGCCGAAAGAGTTATGCGGATAAGAGAAGAAAAGACAAAGATTACCAAGTCAGCAAACATGTCTTCTTAAAAGTGAAGGCAAAGAGAAGCTCTTTGAGTTTGGGGCGATGCGGGATGCTAGCCCCCATATTTTGTGGACCCTTTGAGATACTAGCCAAAAAAGGGCCAATAGCATCTGAGTTAGCTTTACCAGCTCATGTAAAAGTTGAGAATGTTTTTCATGCATCTTTATTAAAGAAATATGTTTATGATACTAAGCACACAATTGATTGGTCCTTATTACAGGTAGAACCCGAGGGGGAATTCATGCCAGAGCACCTCCACATTCTAGACAAGAGGGAGGTGCAACTTAGGAGATGAACCATCATCTAGTTGAAAGTGCAATGGAGGCATTTCGAACCAGAAGAGGCTACTTGGGAAAATGAAATCACCATGAAGGAGGCTTACCCTGCCTTATTTCATGACTTCATTTCTAGTCCCTAGAACACCGGGACGGTGTTGTTCTAAGCGGGGAGGGATGTACTATCCCGAATTTTGATGATTATATTGATGTTATATATTGGGTGTAGATCCCCAATGCATATGATTTATTTGGATATATTGGGTGTAAGCCCCAATGCACATGTTTTACTTTTATTATATGATGGGTGTAAGCCCGATGCACATGACATATTTTTGTTGTAGATATGCATATTTGGGCATGGACCCTAATAGATGCAGGTTATTGCTATATACTGGGCAGAAAGCCCCAATGTATTTGATTGGTGTTTTATTATGAGATTGGGTACAAAACCCTAATATACTGAGATGATCTTTGTTACATACTGTGCAGAGTTATGATATGCATGATTGAATTTTATGATGTGTTGAGCGTGGACTCTGGAGCACATGCATGGCCTATGTATTGGGCATAAGCCCCGATGTACATAGAGGACTTTTATTATGTACTGGTCGTAAGCTCCGATGTACATAGAGTGTTGGGCATAAGCCGTGGAGAACTCCAATGTTGATAATAAGTATTGGATCTGGGGCCATTTGTATTTATAGATGTGCTTCACAAACATATTCTAGTACTAGTGTTGAGCAGGATGCTCTGGAATTGCACTAGCGTAATGCCAATGTGAGAGTGTTGAGCCAAATAGCTGAAGAGCACTCGAGGTTACTTGATCTTAAGGGTGTTGAGTCAAAGAAGGCTTTGAATAACACTAGTCATCATACTTATTTCATTCGGATTAATTGATTTACTACTCATCCCATCAAGGATGGAGGAACTACCACGGAAAATGAGGTAATCCAACATGCAAGTGGAGTCTAGAGCTACCTAATTTAGTAGACCTTCTAAACCTACCTTTAGCCAAGTCAATTAAGTTGACCCTATTTCTTTAAAGAAAAACATCAAAGTTATAATACCCTATACCTATTTGAATTAATCAAATGTGACCGAGTATAAAGGGCCCACTCATGTGTGAGTGGTATACATAAAGTATATGTATGAATATGAAAGATATCTAGTATAAGTAAAGATGTGATTTATAAAAGAATATCATTTATAAAGGAAAGAGATTATTTATAAATAAATAAGTATTTATAAAAGAAAATATATTATTTATAAAGTAAAAATATTAATTAATAAATAAAGTTATTATTTATAAAGGAACAATTAATAAATCCTAAATAAACAAAAGTTAGGATTAAATAAACTTTTCAATCTATACATATTAATTCAAACTGAATAAAATCAACTTAAGTTAATATTAAAGAAAATAATAGTTCCAACTGCTATATTGAAAAGTTCACCTATAAAACTAGGACAATTCTCATAGAGGAGGCATTTATCATTTTATCATTCTTTTATGGTAAGAAGAGAGAAATCTACTCCGCAAGTCTAAAAGATATACTTATTCCGAGATTGAAGTAGAGTCCATAGTCTGCCATAGGTTCTCTAGTTTTCTTCTTGCATGTTGGAGCCATCTTGGGGGGACCCAGATTTGAATCACGAACGGTTCTGGGTCATGGTTCGGAGGAACGTGGTAGTTCCAAAGTTATTCGGTTCACAGTCATAGGTAATCTAAAAAGAATTTGTTCCATTAACTAGTGTTTGAGTGTGCAGGTTCTTCAAAGGAAAGGAAATCTACATGATTCGGGTATGAAACTATATTTGTTTTAAAGTTGAATAAATTAGGACTTAATTTTATGAATACTGTACATCTCTTTCTTTTCTGTGATTATGATCTGGTTATATTTACGCATTAGGGAGCAAGGGTTGAATGGCATGGGCTCCCCAGGGTAAAACATTAAAATAGATTAATCCATTTTTTTATTTCTACCTAAAGAGTTTATACAATTTAAAACTTTGTCTTAAGTCTGAGTGCAAAGATCTAGCAAAGCTAGCTTGTGATAGATCTCCATGTAAACAAGTCCACCATTAAAACTTCCCTAGAATTTACAAAACTCATTTTCTGTTGCATTTTACTTTTGTAGTGAATCACATTTTTAACTTTCATACTGTAATTTAATTCTTTAAAATTTAGAAGTATAGGGCTTAATTTCTAAAGAGTATAGACATTTAAATATTTAATTATTTAGTAAATCATTGCAAACATAGATCTCCAAAGATTCACGAAACTGTTTCCAAATCGCATTAAAAAAACTCAGCATCAAATTTTATTAATTAAAAACTAAAACTCAGACCAGCACCGAAAGTATCCATCAAATAAATTCAATCTTTTAAACCATCATCTGGGCATACGTTTTAATTTCCCAAGGAACCAAAATCGCTACAGCATGGAAATAAACCCAGACCTCATTAATCAAAGCGAGAAAATGAAATAAAGAAACAGAGTTAGGGCTTGCATAAATATTATTTCGTTAAAATATTTTCATCATTTGAATTTTTTTTTGGTCATCTCAAATGGGTATTTTATAGAATTTAAATTCGTTGCCTGGTTTGTGAGATATGCTTGTTTAAAGTAGCACATGTTTGTACACAATGTGACCGCATGTACAACAACTTTAAAGAAGTGATACAGACTCCACATAACGTTTTAGAGGCTCTACAATAGCTCATTTAAAATGTATTTCTGTCAGATAAAATGAGTATTTCACGTTTTTTTCATTTAGATTTATGGTTTGATAGATATAATCGACTAAAGCAACATGTGTCTACAAAATAGTGTGCGTGCATCTCTTGAGCTTCAGCAAACATTTTCTCAGTCCCTGGGCCACCACAAAGCAAGTATGTTATATGGATGGAAAGGTATCTTCGAGATATTAAATGGTTATTTTCATGGGGAATTGAAGACCTGTGTGGAGTTTTTGTTCTCGACGCGTTTTGGACTCCATAGTTGAGTTCATCTTCAGGAGAGAAGGTATTTCAAAGGAAAACTCCACGAATCTACATTTTTTATATTGTTTGTTTTTGTTAATGTTCTTTATGAGAGAGCCGACCTAATTAATTATTGTTCCTATGTATATTTTTATTTTTATTACTCTACATATTTTACTTTTATTTCAATTTATCATTAATTGTTCCTATCTTATTTTATTCCAACCTATCATTCTAAATTTATTTATGTTATTATTATTAATATATTCTAGTTATATTTCTAAATCTCTATTATTCTTATATATATATGTTATTATTATTCCTAAATTATTATTATTATTATATACAACAAAATTAAAATAAAACCTAAATGTTACATGTTATTAGTTAGTTCTTAATTCTTTTCTAATATTAATTTTATTTATTTATTTTTATTTTTATTTTATAAAGTATAACCTATAACTTCTTATTAGTTCTTCTTATTATTTAAATCTTATATTTTCTTTTTTATATATTATTTTTATTAAATTTTTTAATTTCATCATTACTATATTTAAATTTTTTTCCTTAATTCCTTAATTTTAATTTTAATTTTAATTTTGTAGGGAGTGAATGATTGGTTTCCAAAAATCACATAGGGTAAGGCCGTCATCTCTATTGAAGTTTCTCGGATGTTTCTCAATTTCTATTGCTTCATGTATGCATGTATTGTAGTTCTCTTCAAGTGCTGTGACTTTTGCTTCTTCAATGCAAACATGGTGGTTTGTCATTGATGAATGCTGAGCCACGACTGATTTCTTAATTCTTTCATGAATAACATCTGCACAATGCTCTTTTAACCTTATCTGAATTGAGCGTCCCGTCTCACCTATGTACATGTCTTTGCATGAGCATGGAATTGAATAAACACCTTTCTTTAGTTTTGGGTTGATGGGGTCTTTTCCTTTGTCTAACAAATTTCTTAGGGAGTTAGGAGGGAAAAATATTGTTTTGATATTCATATTCTTCAAAACTTTGGAAATTTTATCTGTTGTTCCTTGGATATATGGGAGAAATGTTCTTCCTACGTCTTCTTGTTTATTGTTACAATTTTTATTATTTTCTATGCTTCTCGCTCTTATGAATGCTCTATTGATATCTTTTCTTTTCTTCAACGGAATCAATTTCAACATCTGCATTAGAAGCTATGAATAGATTTGTAGCAAGACATCAACTGCACCAAAAATCATGAATTTTTAAATTTTTAAACTTTTATTAAATCCTATTGTAATCATGGTTATGGGTTAACCACCCAAAAACCATGGTTATGGGTCAACCACGCAAAAACCACGATTATGGGGAAACCACACAAAACCCATAGTTATGTATTGTAATCATGGTGATTGGTTAACCACACAAAACCCACAGTTATGTATTGTAATCATGGTTATGGGTCAATCACACAAAACCCACGGTTATGGGTTAGCCACACAAAACCCTTCTCTTCATTGGTAACTAGCACATTGTAATCATGGGTCTCTTTTTAGCATGAAATGACGGGGACCATCATTTTCTAAGGGGGAGGAATGATCCAAATTTTAGGGGGCATATGGTCTAAATTCAAATGTATAAGTCATAAAACCATTAAATGGAGAGACCACCCTCTCCCATTCATCATAAAAGCATTAAATGGAGAGGTCATCCTCTCTCATCCATGGTTTTAGAATCTTCCTCTCTCATCCATGGTTTTAGAATCTTCCATGAAGCCCACAGTTTACAGTACACCAATCCATGGCATTTGGTACCCCATCATTTTGTTGCATGGTATGGATTCAAAGCACATTGTAATGATATTATATAAAGGGCTTTATGCCTTCTCAATAAAGCAAGCTATTATTTTTGGCATCCTAGATTTCTCTTATTTTATTGAGTTATTATTGGGTTATTGGTTATGAGTTCTTTTCTTAGTATAGTTTGAGAGGTGAGGATCAAAGAACTCTCTTTGAGCCTCACCACTCCATGTGGCATATTTACTCTATGTTTCTCTGTTTAGGATTTTCATAGCCCAGATCTAGCTGATGTATCTTTCTCACAGCTGATCCATAGTCCAATTCAACTTTGAGACTACTCTTCTCCTACTCTCTCAACATTCAAGTCTTCCGGGTTTCAGCCTCCAAGATTTGGATCAATTTTAGGACCACTTTAGTGAGTTCCCTATTTTATAGGAACCTACTTAGTGTTCTAGTTCAGTCCACTTGAGTTAGCTAACTCTTATAGGGGGTTAGAGCTCCAAATGCCACTGATTGTGGCCTCTTGTGCCTTTTTTGATTGTTTTGCATGAAAAAATCACTAATGCTCCCTCCTTGGTCAGTTAACTGATTGTGTCTTCAGTTAACTGAGTTTAGGTTCAGTTTGGTTGAGTTTGAGTCTTCTGAAGCACTCTAGTGGTGAAAATTCCTATGCTAGACCAACTGAGGTTCGAATTATCCTATGTGATTCAAATTCTCTCCATTGTAACATCATTGTTGACTATACTGATTATTGGATCATGTGACATTTATGCTCATATCTGAGTTCTCATGCACGATTAATTGTCTGCTCATTTTTACTACAGTTTTCACTCTAATTCATCTTTTTTTCTCCTTCTTTCTTTGTGAGGTATACTCAGCTCTTAGATCTTCTGTGATTTAGAATTTCACATGGTATGAAATCTATTGAGCGTAGGTTGAGAAACTGCTTTCAATAGTGCACCAGAAGCCCCTAGATTTCCACAACAAATCTTGGTGCAATTGCATTGAATTCATTGGAGAAATCCTTTGAGGTATAACCAGGGTGAAGGATTCGGAAAAATGTTCCTATTGTCCTAAATAAGTGTTCATTAATATTCTATCTCCAAAATTGAGAGTTTTTTGCAGGTTATTTGAAGTTTTTTTGAGTGCAACAGTTGCAACAGTAGCAATAGTTTCACCTTGTATTCGCTCCAGCGGTTCTCGTGGACAATTTGAACTCTCCTCTCTCTCCCAAGATACTGAGACCCTTCAATTACCTTGATTGGAGGGCTTATAGGTAGATGGTCTTGTGCAACAAGTCATTGTACAGGGTAACTATCGGGAAGGAGGTTGAACCCCAAGTAGTTGTGGAGAAGACCAAGTATCTAAATATATTGGATGAAGCATTTCGTTTCATGTGTATTCATATTTCCAGAGATCTAATTTTCCACCTCGATGGATTGAAGACTCCAAAAGAGGTTTGGGTGAAGTTGGAAACCCTCTTTGGCAAACAAGATGAGCTAAGAGGCCATATTCTGGAAAATGAGTTGATTGCTCTTCAACCGAGCAGTTTCGAGACCATCCATCAATTCTTTTCAAAATTAAAATATTTAGTTTTGCAATGCAAGTAGTGTGGCATTGAGAATAAGGATGAGTAGTTTGTGCTATCCATTCTGATCAAGCTAGGTCCCGAGTTCTCCATCTTTGTCTCTACCTTCCTTTTAGGGCGAATGTCAATTCCTGGTTGGAAGATGCCATCCTTAGATGTTTTCACTGAATCTCTCATCCAAGAACAAGATAAGTTTATATAGATGGGCTCCCTGAAGGCCTCCAAAAATCAAGCTCTTGTGGCTGGAGTAGCGAAAAGTGTGAATGGAAAGGAGAAAGGATAATTTTAGGGGTGAAATTTAGCCCCTGGGCTATTTTTCCATGTTTTTTTCCAAAAACAAATTCACCAATTTGTAATTTTTGAAACCCCATTTCACCCAATTTTGACAGGGTAAACTTTTTTCACTCTAAAAATCCCCAAATTATTATATAAACTATATAAAATCCTTAGAAATTGAAATAATTTTAGAAAAATATTGCCAAATATTTGATAGTTGGCATTTTAAGAATTGGTAAGATTCATCAAGGTTTATACACTTTTAAATAAGTATGGGTCCTTAAAATTATCCCTAGAAAGGGGAAGCACAAGGGCAAGGAGAAGAGGCAATTTGAACCCAAGCGAATTCCAAGTCAAGTCCATCACTAGGAGCCTCCATCTACAAGAAGGAAAACCAAAGAAGTTTGAGATATCCAAGTGTACATACTGCAAGAAGGGTCATCATCCTAAGGGTTTTGTATGAAGAATACCATAGATATAATGGAAAAAATCCTTGAGCAGCATAAAATTTCCCTCCCTAAAGGCGTAAGGAAGTCTGATCCAGGTGGTAAGTCAGAATGTCATGAGAGATGCCATGCATTGAAGGATAGGTTCAAACAATCCCAAGCTTTTCTTATTGATTATGGATCCTCCAACCACATGGTTTCCTACAAAGATCCATTTCTTCATTATATCTCACCGATGTGCCAAGCATACACATGGGATATGACTCTCAAATCTTTGTTGAAGGGAAGGGTACTATACAGCTTGAGCATGGAAGGTTCAACAATGTACTATATGTGCCCTCTCTAGTAGCTAATCTATTGTCTATTTACCAGATGACACATAGGTCCTCCAAAGAAAGTAGTATTTGGACATGATTCAGTTGAGGTTGCTAAGATATAATCTAGGAAGATGATAACCAAAGGAGTTGATGCCTCCAAGACTTATGAGTTCTCCTACTTCTTTCCATACTCGCATCAAAGTTCCCTCTTAACTCATGGAAATGAGACAAGTAGACTCTGGCATGAAAGATTCAGACACCTAAAATTCAAATACCTCCAGCAGTTGCATAAGGAAGAGATGGTTGAAGGTCTACTGAACATAAAATTATCTCAAGGGATCTGCAAAGTTTTCTTGGTAGGGAAGCACCCAGAGCGAAAGTATGAAGTTGGGAAGGCAAAGAGAGATTCCTCCATCCTAGATCTGATTCATAGCGATGTTTCAGGACCAGTTCCCACTTCTTCAATGAATGGATCCAGATACTTTTGACGTTCATTGATGATTACTCTAGGTTCTACTGGATCTACTTTCTCAAACATAAATTTGAGGTGTTTGAATGCTTCAAAGTTTTCAAAGCCTTGGTTGAGAACACCGCTAGAAGAAAGATTAAGGCACTCGGATATGATAATGGAGGAGAGTACATCAAAAAGGATTTGCAATAGCTATGTGCTTCTGAAGGAATTCAAATGCAACATTATATTCCATACACACCACAACAAAATGATGTAGTAGAGAGGAAGAATAGGTCACTGAAAGAAATGGCTACCTGCTTGCTTGAAGCAAGATATCTTCCATCAAATCTTTGGGCAGAAGCAGTAAACTGTGCCACATACATTCATAATAGGGTACCCCACAAATCTATTAATGGGGTCACTCCATTCAAAGCATTGAAGGGACACTAACTTGATGTATCTCATATGAGGGTTTTTGGCTGCAGGGCATGGGCCATAATCCCCACTAACAAGAGGAAATCACTTCAACCTCAAAGTAGCGAATGCATCCTTCTTGGATATGCAGAAGATACAAAGGATTACAAGTTGATGGAGATTGAAACCAAGAGACGCTTCACCGAAAGAAGTGTGCAGTTCAATGAGGATCCATTGCATGATCAACAACCAACTGATGAAGAAGGTATAGTTGATCTACCTCCTCCATGCACTCCTAGTGATGTTTCTACAGGTGATCCATACTCAGATTTAGAAGAATAATACCAATATGATTCAGATCGAGATATTGAGCAAGAAGATCTAGCAGATCCAGATCTAGATCCAACACCTACTCCTAATCCAAAGCCTAAATGGGCTCAAAATATTATTGAGGCAACTGAGGTTATTGTTGGAGATCCATAGATGACTATAGAAGAACAAGATCTCAATACCAAGATGCAAACATTGCACTTTGACATACAGATCCACTTGTCCCTTAGAGGTGCTCTATGGTGGTGGGGTATGATCCATAGTATTATAGAGAAGCTTTCCATGATCCGAGATGGCAAGCATCCATGGATGAAGAACATGAGTCACTGCAAAACAATGGAACATGGGATCTTGTCCCTCTTCCACCAAGGA
This sequence comes from Larix kaempferi, assembly GCA_027924585.1. Taxonomy (NCBI): domain Eukaryota; kingdom Viridiplantae; phylum Streptophyta; class Pinopsida; order Pinales; family Pinaceae; genus Larix; species Larix kaempferi. The sequence continues at coordinate 14,410,684 of BSBM01000422.1, forward strand.
GGAAACTAGTTCAGTGCAAATGGATCTGCAAAACTAAGCTTGCATCTGATGGATCTACAACCAAGTACAAGGCTTGGTTGGTTGCAAAGGGGTAATCACAAGTTTAAGGTTTGGAATACAATGAGACATTTTTTCCTATTTCAAGAATGGATTTAGTGAGGGTTGTTTTGGCCATTGCAGCTTCATATGCATGGGAGGTACATCACATGGATGTAAAGAGTGCCTTCTTGCATGGTGGCTTGGTATAAGAGATCTACATGAGACAACCTGAGGGGTACACTGATGATCCTTCCGTGGTATGCAGACTCAGGAGATCATTGTATGGGCTCAAGCAAGCCCCAAGGGAATGGTATGACAAGATGGATTCCTTCTTACTGCCACAAAATTTTGAAAGATGCAAATCTAATTGCAATGTGTACATGCAACAGAAGGGGGGATGTCTATTGTTGATTGTTTTGTATGTGGATGACTTGCTCATCACCGGTGGATCTGCTACTGGGTTGAAGCACATCAATTCTTCCTTGAACAAAGCATTCACAATGACAGATCTAGGGCTGTTGAGGCAATTCATTGGTCTTGAAGTAACTCAAAATGCTTCGGGGATCATGATTTCACACTCAAGGTATGCATCTGATTTACTGAAAATTTTTCATCTGGCTGATTGCAAAGACACATTTTTTCCCTTCCTACCTGGCATTAGATTGGAAGAAGGTGGTTCCAGACCCTTCGTTTATAACACTCTTTTATACAGAAAGATAATTAGTAGCTTTTTTTATTTAACACATTCGAGACCAGATCTATCATATGATGTTGGTGCTGTGGATAGGTACATGCAGGAGCCACATGAGTTGCCTTGGAAAGAATCTAAGAGGATCTTGCACTATGTGCAAGGTACGAGAGAGTTTGGGATCCATTATTCTGTTGGTGCTCCACTAGATATGGTTGGTTGATATGGTTGGTTTAACTAACTCAGACTGGGGTGGAAATAATACTGATAGGAAGTCCACTTCGGGCTACGTATTTATGATTGGATTAGGACCAATCTATTGGTTAAGCAAAAAGAAAGAAGCACTTGCACTATCTTCAGCAAAGGCAGAGTATAGAGGGGCTATGAATGCATCCATCCAAGTAGTTTGGTTGCATGGGATCTTGACTGAGTTTGGAATTAACACTTCTCCTTCAGTTGACCTATTTTGTGATAATCAGAGTGCCATCTGGATCTCGAGTGACTCAATACAGAAGCATAGGACCAAACATATTGAGGTTCACATGCACTACATTAGGGAGCTAGTGCACAAAAGGACCATCTCACTGCATTATTGTCCTACATAGGAGATGGTTGTAGACATATTCACTAAGTTTTTCACTCAGAAGATATTTGTCTATCTCAGATCTCTACTTGGTGTGAAATTTGTCTGAGCTTCCCGTTGTCCTATTTTGGGGGGGGGGGTTCCCACGAGGTTTTATCCATTTCCTTGGTTCATGGACAGTTCTTTATTTTTTATCATTTATTTGATTATATGGGTGACCTTTGGTCTTATTAACAAGGGCCTAAGACACAAAAGTATGGATTAAGGGGTGGTGTTAGGATAGTTTAATACTCCATCCTTGTCCTACCTAGCATTATTTCATTTTCCTAGTAGTTGATGATGTCATTTGCTCCCTAGTCATGTGCAGATGTCATCCAGGATCCATCTACCACGTTATGAGCCCTACATGCATAATTTAAGGACCACTTTAGTTAGTTCACTATTTTATAAGAACCTACTGAGTGTTCCAGTTTAGTCCACTCGAGCTAGCTGACTCTTGTGAGGGGT